>CM038682.1:69201073-69818166 GCA_021605205.1 Aegilops longissima | reverse complement strand
CTACCTCCGCGATACCGCGTGGGACTGATGTAGACTTGCTTGTTAGTGTTAGATGCATTCGCCGCGAGCCTGCGTGCCGCCTATGATGTCTTAGTCTATGTACTGAACTCTATGTATCGAACTCTATGCATGATCCCTTTTGTAAGATATGCCGACTACTATGTAGTTCCTATCGTGCTGCTTTCATTATGCATGTTTCATCATGAATGGTTCTTGTCTTTTGCTTAATTTCTCAAATGCTGAACTACCCCTGTTATATAATAGCAGGATGGTTAGGCCAGCAGGTCGTGGTCGTGGTGGCAACTTCCCACCACCGCCTGAGTACATGGCTGGTATGATCCAACAGCTCGAGATGAATCGCCAGTTCATGGAGAACATGATGGCTCAGTTTCCTCGCCCCAATATGAACCAGCACCCAAACGGAACAACTCTGCAGGATTTCATACGCCTGAACCCCAGCGTGTACCGCAGCTCAACTCAGCCGCTGGATGCTGATGACTGGCTCCGTGACATCACCTATGAAATGGAGTCTGCTGATGTAGCCCCTGCCAGCTATGTCACGTTTGCTTCCTTCTTCCTGAAGGGACCCGCAGCTCAATGGTGGGACAGCCACCGGCGTACTCTGCCAGTTGGAACACTCATTACCGCCGGGCTTCCAAGCTGCTTTCCGTGCCCGCTTCATCCTCAAGGGTCATGGACGGAAGAAGCGTGAGTTCCATAACCTCACCCAAGGCAACAAGACTGTTGAAGCTTATCGCGAGAGTTCTGGACTTGTCTCGCTATCTTTGAAGAGGACATTGCAACCGATGCCGCAGACGGGAGAAGTTCCGTGGCGGCCTTCAAGTCGACATCAAGCTCGCACTTCTAGTGCACGACTTTGCTGATTTCGCCACCTTGGTGAACAAGGCTATCAATGTCGAAACTGGTCTGCAGGAATACCGAGCTCTAACAGCGCAACCGTGACACGGGCTCATCTTGGGCCCGTCCTCGCGAAGCGCAAGATATGGATTCCCAACAGTATGTACCAGCCGAATGCACTGCTCCAAGGCAGAACTATGCTACACCTCGTCGCTCGCTTCAACTAAGCAGCAAAGCTTCCAGCTCCCCCACCCCAAGCTCCTGTTCCCACTCCCAATAATGGTTTGTGCTTGGTGCGGACAACGAGGGCACCGTGCTAGAGAATGCAACCAGAACCGAGAATCAGTGGCCCTTCCAAAGGCTGGCCGTGGAAACACCTGGACCGCAACAACACCGCCAAGCCTTATGGTCAAGCTCGGGCCAACCACGTTGATCTGAAGCGAAGCTCAAGACCAGCCTGCCATCGTGATGGGTACACTCCTCGTAAATTCAGTACACGCATCTGTTTTATTCGATTCAGAGCATCGCATTCATTCATGTCGAAGACTTTGCATACAAGCACGACGTTAAGTGTGAGGAGATGAACTCTTGGTAGTGGTAAAACCCCTTGGGACAATGTCAAACCTCCATGGTTGGCGCCGGCGTCCCGTGGAAATCGAAGGGCTGGAATTCTATGCCTCCCCATTATCCTCAAGGCGCCTAACATCGACCTCATTTTGGGGATGGATTGGTTGAAAGCGCATATTGCGTCAATCGTTTGCGCCACTAAGACCGTCCATCTGCTACACCCTTCGATGAAATAATAAGCTACAATGCTCAAATGCGGTTCAGGATGCCGAGGAAGGCTCTATGCATTGAATGCATTGAGCGGCGCACCCTCGAGGGCATTGAAAACATTCTGCTGCTTGCGATTTCCAAGACGTCTTTCCTGAAGAACTTCCAGGGATTCCCCCTGCTAGAGCTGTCGAATTCGTCATCGATTTGAAACCAGGCACCACTCCTATAGCCAAGCGACCCTACAAGATGCCGCCGCATGAACTCCTTGAGCTAAAGGAGGAAATCGACAAATCTCTTCAAAGTGGCTTCATTCGCCCAAGTTGCTCACCTTGGGGAGCACCTTCTCTCTTTGTCAAGAAGAAGGATGGGACAAACCGATTGGTCCAAGACTACCGTCCTATAAATCAAGCTACCATTCAGAATAAGTATCCTGTTCCTCGGATCAATGATCTGTATGATCAACTGGCTGGTTCGTTAGTGTTCTCGAAAATCGACTTGAGGTTGGGTTACCACCAGATCCGTGTTCGTGAGGAGGATATCCCCAAGACCGCATTTGTGACTCGTTATGGTTCATACGAGTACACCGTCATGTCGTTCGGCCTAACCAATGCTCCAGCCACCTTCTCTCGCCTGATGAACTATATATTCATGGATTACCTCGACAAGTTCGTCGTGGTTTATCTGGATGATATCCTGATCTTTTCCAAGAATGAAGAAGAACATGCTGAACATCTTCGTCTTGTGCTGGAAAAGTTACGAGAGCATCAACTCTATGCCAAGTTCTCCAAATGTGAATTCTGGCTTCCCGAAGTAACCTATCTTGGGCATGTCATCTCTAAGGATGGTATTGCCGTCAACCCTGAAAGAGTTCAGGCTATTCTCGATTGGACTCCTCCGAAGAACGTTAAGCAAGTCAGAAGTTTTCTCGGTCTCGCCAGCTATTGCCGTCGATTCGTCGAGAACTTCTCCAAGATTGCCAGGCCTCTGACTAACCTGTTGCATAAGGGCGTCAAGTTCCAATGGACAGATAAATGTCAGGAAAGTTTCCAGGCACTCAAAGACAAGTTGACTTCTGCCCCAGTGCTAGCTCCTCCTGATACTAAGAAGGACTTCGTCATTTACTGCGACGCTTCCGTCAAGGTTTAGGCGGTGTCCTAATGCAAGAGCGCAAAGTGGTTGCTTATGCCTCTCGACAATTGCGCCCTCACGAAGAGAACTACCCAGTTCACGACCTCGAGCTTGCTGCTGTCATTCATGCGCTAAAGCAGTGGCAACATTACCTTCTCGGTAATCGTTGCGAGATCTTCACCGATCACCAAAGTCTGAAGTATCTGTTTACTCAGCCAGACCTGAACCTCCGTCAGCAGAGATGGATGGAGACAGTTGCAGACTTTGATTTGGGTATTTCCTATCGCCGAGCAAGGCTAATGTAATGGCTGATGCCTTGAGCCGCAAGTCTTATTGCAACCACCTTGAGTTCACCAAGTTCAGCCCCACTTGTTGAAGAATTCAGAAACTGAACCTCCATATTGTTCCTCCAGTGTTTTCGCTCCCCCTCCTCCGGAGTTCCGCAAGATGAATCTCCGTGTTGTTTCCTGTGGTTCCTCTATACCCGGCTGTTGAACCCGATCTCGTGGGCACCATAAAGACAATGCAGGGATTTGACTCTGAAGTCTACAAGATTAAGCAAGACCTCAAAAAGGGAAATCCCTCATTCTTCACTATTGCTGATGATGGCGCCTTGTACTTCAAAGGCCGCCTAGTGGTGCCGTGTAAGAAGGAAAACCTGAATATGACTCAGAAGGTTATGAAAGAAGCTCATGATACGCCTCTATGCATCCATCCTGGTAGTACAAAGATGTATCAAGACATTCGCCAGAGATTCTGGTGGTCTAATATGAAGCAGGACATTGCTCGCTATGTTGCTGAGTGTGACGTTTGCCGTCGTATCAAAGCAGAACATCAAAGGCCTGCTGGAACTCTGCAACCTATCTCTATTCCTGAATGGAAATGGGACCACGTTGAAATGGACTTCGTCACTGGATTTCCCAAATCGCAGAAAGGTAATGATGCTATTCTTGTCGTCATTGACCGGCTTTCTAAAGTTGCACATTTTCTGGCGGTCAAAGAAACGATCACTGCTAGCCAGCTTGCAACTCTCTATATGTCCAGAATTGTTTCACTTCACGGTATTCCATTGGTTATCAGTTCGGACCGTGGCAGCTTATTCACTTCAAGATTCTGGGCAAGTTTTCAAGAAGCTATGGGGACTCATTTATCTTTCAGTACTGCGTTTCATCCGCAGTCTCAAGGGCAAGTTGAACGTGTCAACCAAATTCTCGAAGACATGCTTCGAGCTTGTGTCGTTTCCTTTGGCAAGAAATGGGAGGAATCTCTCCCGTATGCTGAGTTCTCTTATAATAATAGCTATCAAGCTAGTCTGAAGATGGCCCCTTGAAGTGTTATATGGACGAAAGTCTTGAACCCCTCGAACTGGTCGAAGCGGGAACGCCCACTCTTCGTCCGGATATTATCCAACATGCGAAGAACAAGTCCGCATTATTCGCGAGAATCTCAAGACTGCTCGATCACGTAAAAGAGTAATTATGACCGTCATCATAAAGACATGGTCTATCAACTTTGGCGAAAAGGCATATCTTCGCGTTACACCAATGAAGGGTGCTCACCGCCGGGATCAAGGTAAACTAGCTCTCGCTATATTGGCCCATTCACTATTCGGAAAAGCGCGGAAAAGTGGCATATCAAGCTGGAGCTTCCGTCGAACCTTTCTCGGAGTTCACGATGTGTTCCACGTGTCACAACTCCGGCGCTGCTTCAAGGACCCAATCCGGCGGTGGACCATGAAGTGCTCGAATTACAACAGACCTCTCCTATAAAGAGCATCCGGTCCGCATTCTCGACCAAGCTGAGCGCCGCACGCGCCGGAAGGCGATCAAGTTCCTCAAGGTCCGATGGTGAATCACTCGAAAGCGAAGCCACACAGGAGCGAGGATCGTCTTCGAGATGAATACCCCGCACTCTTTCCTTCTACCTCCTAAATCTCGGGACGAGATTTCTTGTAGTGGAGGAGATTTGTAACACCCGGATAATTAAGCTACAGTAACCCCTGCTAATGATGCCACGTCACCTCGGTTACTGTGACTAAACTCACGTTGATTCGGTCCCGGTTCAAATTCAAATTTAAAACAAAAGCAAATGATAAAAGTTTCCAAAAACTAAAACTAAAATGTTCGGGGGTTGTCAAATATTACAAAGCTAATTATGGTGGGGTGCACACATTTTTGTAAAGCGTTTAGATATTTTAAATAAACCAAAACAGAAAAAAAGAAAATTAAGAAAAAGGAATTAAAACAGAAAAGGGGGGGAAACCCCCCATAGCCCAAGCCAGGCCAAGCCCACCGCCCAGTCGGCCAGCCCTCTGGCCGCCCAACCGGCCGCCCCTTATCCACCTCCCCGGTCGGCTAACCCTAGCCACCCACTCTCCCCGATCCCTTTCTCCTCCTCCCGTGCCGATCCGGATCGGCACCGGTCGATCCGTCGCCCCCGACGCCTTGGCGACCCCCGCCGCCCGACCGCACCTCCTCCTCCTCCTCCTCGACTGCCGCGCACGCTGCAAGGCCCCCTCGCCCGCTGGGTCGTCCCCGACCCCGCCTCACCGGATCCGCCCGTCGCCGTCGGGCCGCCTCCCGCCCTCCTCCTCACGGTGCCACCGACCGCCCAGAGCAGCCTACATAGACCCTGCGACCCCGTGAGCTCCCCGTGGATCCTCTCTCTCCCTCGTCCTCCCGGCGTCGCCGCCTCCCGTCGCCCGGCTCGGCCGCGCCCGCCCCTCCTCTCCTTCCTCCGCCATCGAGCACGGGGCGTGCTCGGCCTTCCTTCCTTCTCTCGCCCGAGCAGCCCCCCCCTCCGCGCACCAAGGTTCCCCGCCGTGGATCTCGTCGCGGCGCCCCGGTGACCAAATGGTCACGGGCCGAGCCGTGGTGCTCGGTGCGTATAAGCACCCTCCGGCCCCAGTAGCGCTCCCGCCGGGACCGAGAACCCCCCGCCACCTCCTCCGCTCATGGCTGCCGATTCGGCCGAGCCGGCAGCGCCATCTACCTTCATCGGACGCGCCGCCCTCCCGCTCTCGAACGCGCCACACCGCGCCCGTTTGGCGCGGGAAGACGAAGTCCCGTGAGCTCGGCGCCCTCCTCGCCATGGACACCACTGGGCCTCAGCCCGGCCGCCGACGTGGCCACCCGGGGCCACCGCCTGGGCCACTGACTAGTGGGCCCAGCCCCCCACCGGTCTGTTGACTCGGTCAGTGGGGCTGACCGCACCCACTGCCACTGACATGGGGGCCCCACCCCCAAAGAACGTTTTTAAAAAAAAAAAGAAAAGGAAAATGAAATTTAAATAAATATAAATAAAAATGAATTAATTTATTAATTAATTAGTTAATTAATTAAGTAAATAATTAATTTAATTAATCATGATTAATTAAACCTAGTAACTAATTAACCTAATTAACTATTGTTAATTAAACTAAACTAGGTTAATTAGTTAACAGAGTATGACGAACGGGTCCCACATGTCAGGGTTGACCTAGTCAACCCTGTTGACTGCTGACGTCGGCATGACGTCTTCTGCCGCGTCATAAATACATTTTTTCGAATTAATTAATTAATTAATTAAATTCCAGAAATTAATAAAATCTTTAAAAAATCATATCTTTTAATCCGTAACTCGGATTAAAATATTTTCAACATGAAAGTTGCTCGAGCAGCGAGGCGAATCCGGATACGCAGTCCGTTCGTCCGCCACACACCCCTAACCTATCGAACCTGCAACTTTCCCCCTCCGGCTCCTCTGCCCGAAATCACGAAACACCGGGAATACTTTCCCGGATGTTTTCCCCCTTAACCAGTACCCCCTCATACCACGTTAGGGCACGCCTAGCATCGCTTCTTGACATGTCATGCATCGATATGCATCTGTTTACTTGGTATTCATTGTTTCTTCCCCCTCTTCTCTCCGGTAGACTACGAGACCGACGCACTCATCGCCGGTTCGACTACGGTGTTATGACCCCTCTCTCTTGCCGAGCAACCAGCAAGCCCCCCCCCTTGATCACCAGATATCGCCTACTCTTCTCTACATGCTTGCATTAGAGTAGTGTAACATATTCTTGCTTTCAGATACTCCTATCTTCGCTGCATAGCTTTGTCCTTGTTACTTTGTTGTTACCTTACCGCAAACCTATATGCTTAGTATAGGATGCTAGTACTTTCATCTGTGGCCCTACATTCTTGTCCGTCTGCGTGCTATACTATCGGGCCGTGATCACTCGGGAGGTGATCACGGTATATACTATATACTTATACATAATACATGTGGAGACTAAAGTCGGGTCGGTGATGGAGCACCATGAGTGGATCTTTGAGGCGGAGCGGCAGGCAGGTTGAGACCGCCTAGGAGAGAGGTGGGCCTGGCCCTGTTCGGCGTTCGTGGATACTTAACACGCTTAACGAGGTCTTGGTATTTGATCTGAGTGGGCTCTGAGCTTATACGCACTAACCATCTACGCGGGAGTAGTTATGGGTATCCGGCGCCGTGGTATCGGCCAAGCACTTCAGACGCGTCGTCGACGAGCGGCCGCTGGATTGGACTGGAACGCTGCTAGGCTAGGTCTGCTTCGGCCAGCGTCGCATAGCGCAGTGGTGTGCTCAGGCGATGGGCCCGGACTGCTGCGCTTAGGTTTAGACCGGCGTGTTGGCCTCTCTGTTGTGCCTAGGTGGGGCTGCGGCGTGTTGATCTTCGCGGCGGGCATGACCCAGAAAGTGTGTCGGCCAAATGGGATCAAGCGTCTTTGGGTAAGATGGTGCACCCTGCAGGAAGTTAATCTATTTGGATAGCCGTGATCTTGATAACAGGACGACTTGGAGTTGTACCTTGAGCTTATGACAACTAGAACCGGATACTTGATAAAACACACCCTTCCAAGTGCGGATACAACCGGTGGTCGCTCTCTCGGGGATATGAGGAGGGATCGCGGGTAGGATTAATGCTATGTGATGTTACTTGGAGGACTTGATCGCCCTCTTCTACATTGCAAGACGGTGACCGAAGCGTAGTCTTTGCTAAGACTAGCTATCCCCTCTTATTCGGCATTCTGCATTCGGTCCACCGATATGGCCCTTTACACATATATCCATGCATATGTAGTGTAGCTCCTTGCTTGCAGTACTTTGGATGAGTACTCACGGTTGCCTTGATCCCCTTTTCCCCTACCTCTTCTCGATTGCTGCAACTGACTATGGAGCCCAGGGGCAGACGCCACCGTCGATGGCGACTACTACTCTGGAGGTGCCTACTACTACGTGCAGCCCGGCGGCGACCACGGAGTAGCTAGGAGGATCCCGAGCAGGAGGCATGTGCCTCTTCGATCTGTATCCCGCTTTGTGCTAGCCTTCTTAAGGCAAACTTGTTTAACTTATATGCGTACTCAGATATTGTTGCTTCCGATGACTCGTCTATGATCGAGCACTTGTATTCGAGCCCTCGAGGCCCCTGGCTTGTATTATGATGCTTGTATGACTTATTTTATTTGTAGAGTTGTGTTGTGATATCTTCCCGTGAGTCCTTGATCTTGATCGTACACATTTGCGTGCATGATTAGTGTACGATTAAATCGGGGGCGTCACAAGAAATTTGGTCAGTGCAAATCGGCCGGACCGATCCTCATTTTGGTGGGACAGATTTGTTAGGGTTTGGCTAGAGGCTCTATCTGAAGTAACTCGGTGGGTCTGGATGTATAGGATTCAGTGGGACAGTGTTTGGAAGTTATGGTTTGGACAAATAGGATTTGGAGAAAATGGTTGAGGGTTTTGGAGCAATATCTTCAAGCACTTGCAACTAAGTCATGATCAAAACCTTATCCTCTTTTAATAGTATTGGCTTTCCTATAGTCTCAATGTGATCTTGGATCACTTAACCAAAAATGTCGAGTCTTCAAGCTTTTGTGCCAATATGTTTTCATAGCATTTTGAGGGGTCCACTTTCACATGTCCTTGCCATGCCAACATTGATCTTTTCTTAAATCTATCTTTGAATAGGCATTATTTCAATGACATATATGTTGTTATTAATTACCAAAAGTACCTGGGGATTAGTTGCACTTTCAATCTCCTCCTTTTTGGTAATTGATGAAAACATATAGATCAAAGCTTTGATAAAGGATATAATCAATGAATCACGTCGGCACTTTGAGAAGTATGTGATAGGCAAGAGCTCCCTCTAAAATTTTTCATTATTAAAAATTTGCGTTCAAATGCAAATGCACAATCGATTAGGATCATGTGTCACTCTTCTAGGAGCGCACAAAATGATATGAATGAAATACGACAAGCACTCATCACCAAGCATACAAGTGAATGATCATACAAGAAACATCTAGATAGATAGATCAATATGCATATCATCAAAGTACAGTATGATCAAGCACAAAAGTAACATAGTAGCATACAAGCATAAAAAAAATGTATCACGAAGTAGAAAGAACTCACATAAATCAAATGAGCAAAAGCAAGACGCTCTCTCTCGAAGCCCTATGATCTATATAAATTCACTCCCATTGGCAACAAGTACCAAAAAGTTCAAAAGAGTATAGAGCTAAACGTCACTCTAGGCTCGATATCTTGTAGCTCATGGTGAATAAGTCTTCTGACTTGCAGGTCCGGTGTGCGTTGAAATTGTTGGAGTTGAGAGAAGCATGTCTGCAAAGATCTCAGATGATGTCTGCTGGACTGATGGAGTTGAGACAGCTGGAGGGACTGTAGGAGCAACCACTACTGCAGGATGCTGCTAACATGACACATGAATCAGAGACTCTTCGACGAAACTAAGTGTGATGCATGAATCACGAACGGTGTTGTATGAACCGTGTGTGATGACAGAGACATCAGGCACGATTCAGATTAGAGTTGCATGTGCAATACGTGGCATTCAGTTGATCCATACAAACTGTTTGCAATGAGTCAGAACAAAAGAAACGGTCAACCAAATCAAGGTATGAGCGATATACGGCATATAGTTCACTCGGTTGAACTGTTTGCAATTAGCTAGCACAATAGAAACGGTCAGCCAGATCAAGGTGTGTGCGAGAGACGGGATACAGTTCACTCAAATGAGCTGTTTGCGATGAGCCCAAACAACAGAAACTTTTCAACTTAACAAGATGTGTGTGATACGCGACAAACAAGCAACTCGGATGAACTGTTTGCGATGATAAAAATATAACACAAATATTTAAAAGTAACAATATCTGTGTGATACACTACAGGAATCAGGATCTTTGATGTCTGCCATGGCTGACGGCAAAGGCATGCCTGGTGGACGGCAAAGACCTTTGCCGTCAGCCAGCAGATGACAAACCATCCGGCTGAACGAACTACGACAAAGGGCTCTTTGCCGTCTGCTGGCTGACGGCAAAGATGTCGAGGCCTTTGCCATCCGCTGGCAGACGGCAAAGGGCCTGAACGGCACACGTGGCAGGTTAGTTCCATTAGGGGGTTAACGGCGTGCTTTGCCATCTGCCATCAGACGGCAAAGACCTTTGCATCTTTGCCGTCTGCAAGCAGACGCTAAAGTGCCTAAATAGGCCAGCCCACGTAGTTGCCACGTGGCATGCTATGCCGTCTGCTGGCAGACGGCAAAGATGCAAATGTCTTTGCCGTCTGCTGGCAGACGACAACTACGACAAAGGGCTCTTTGCCGTCTGCTGGCAGACGACAAACTAACCAAATAGGCCAACTGACGTAGTCCTGGACTAAGGGGTCCTCAGGCATCCAGCCTGTTGGATATGGGCCAGACTGATGGGCTCTGAAGATACAAGAACGAAGACTCTCTCCCGTGTCCGGATGGGACTCTCCTTGGCGTGGAAGGCAAGCTTGGCAACCAAATATGAAGATTCCTTTCTCTGTAACCGACTTTGTATAACCCTAGTCCCCTCCGGTGTCTATATAAACCGGAGGGCTTAGTCCGGAAACATATATAGTCAGACAGGCTAGACTTCTAGGGTTTTAGCCATTACGATCTCGTGGTAGATCAACTCTTGTAATATTCATATTCATCAAGATTAATCAAGCAGGAAGTAGGGTATTACCTCCATAGAGAGGGCCCGAACCTGGGTAAACATTGTGTCCCCCGTCTCCTATTACCATCAACCTTAGACGCACAGTTCGGGACCCCCTACCCGAGATCCTCCGGTTTTGACATCGACATTGGTGCTTTCATTGAGAGTTCCACTGTGCCTTCCTCAAAAGGTTTGATGGCTCCTACAATCGTCAACAACGATGATGTCCAAGGGGAAACCTTCCTCCCCGGACAGATCTTCGTGTTCGGCAGCTTCGCATGGCGGGCCAACTCGCTTGGCCATATGGAGCAGATCGACAGCTACGCCCCTGGCCATCAGGTCAGATTTGGGAGCTTGAACTACGTTGCGGATATCCGTGGAGACTTGATCTTTGACGGATTCGAGACCACGGTAGTCGCTCCCCGTCGCCACGATGAGCATGACTTAAATCTGTCATCGGGCCATGCCCTGGAAATTGCACCTATAACCACTCTCGCCTTAGATCCGGAGCAAATCGCGCCATCCGAGGACGGGAAGCTCAACTCCGCCGCGGTAGCCGTAGATTCCGCGGTGTTGGAGCCGCACACAGACCTAACCTTGGGTGATATCTGTGTCTCCGGAATCTCGGACTCGTTTCCGTCTATAAGTTTTGAACCATGTGCGTCCGCGTATGTCGAGCATGATCTGTCATCGATCGCCGAATTCAGCGCCGCGGAATTCTTCCCACACTCTCCTTGAGGTGGCGTGCTCAACTCATTAAAAAATCTATCCTAGCGGGGGACTCTCAGTCGAATTATATCCGGTTTGAACTGGAGGCTGATGATGGAGAATTTCGTTCCCCACCCACCGCCCACTTCATTGCCACTGTCGAAGACCTAACCGACACGCTCGATTATGACTCCAAAGACATCGACTGTATGGATGACGATGCCGGAGAAGAGGAGGCCCAAAACCCGCCGTTCACCGGACGATGGACGGCCACTTCCTCATATGACGTATACATGGTGGATGCGCCAAAAGATAATAGCGGCGATGACAAGGAAAACCCAGTGGAGGATGACCCCCCTAAGACACAACCAAAGCACCGGCGTCAGGGCGCCGCTCTAAATCGCGCCGCAGCAAAGACAGCAACACCGGCACAGGAGACGACAACACTCCGGACGGTGCCAAAGACATAGAAGACCCCGATGAACAAACTACCGAACAGGACAATCGGGAAGATGGGCAAGTCAGCCCTGATGAACAGGCCATAGACGACTCGGAGGACGGTAGTTATCATCCACTCTCCGAGGAGGAGGTGAGCCTCGGCAACGAGGATTTTATTGTTCCTGAGGAACCTCTCGAGCAGGAGCGCTTCAAGCGCTAGCTAATAGCCACTACAAGGAGCCTGAAAAAGACGCAGCAGCAGCTTCAAGCTGACCAAGATCTGCTCAACGACAGATGGACTGATGTCCTAGCAGCCGAAGAATGTGGCCTTAAGGACCCAGCCAAAAGTTACCCGAAGCGCAAAATGCTACCTCTGTTCAATGACGAGGCGCCGGAGCCCGTACCATCATCGCGCAATGCGGCTGACCGACCACCATGTGGTCGGGATAAAGCGGCAACTCATGCCGAACACTAGACTGCCCCACCTCGCCGTAAAGGTAGGGATAAAACAGCTCGGGGTTACACATATGACCTTCGGCAAGACCTGGACAGTAGAGCAGGACATACAAGATCGATCTACGGATCGCGAGGACGTGCCTTGACACGCGACGACGGCTATCTATTCGGACGTGACATACCTAGTAACGCCCGGGCCAAAAATCGTAGACGGACTCCATCGGAGCTACGTCGTGATGCGGCCTGATATAGAGGCGCTGCACACCCTCTTTGCTTCACCGACAAAGTAATGGATCATGAATTCCCAGAAGGGTTTAAACCCGTAAATATCGAATCATACGATGGAACAACCGATCCCGCGGTATGGATCGAGGATTTTATTCTCCACATCCATATGGCCCGCGGAGATGACCTTCATGCCATCAAATACCTCCCACTAAAAGTCAAAGGGCCAGCTAGCCACTTGTTAAACAGTCTGCCTGAAAATTCTATTGGCAGCTGGGAGGACTTGGAAGAAGCCTTCCTTGACAACTTCCATGGTACATATGTTCGGCCACCAGATGCCGATGACTTAAGTCACATAGTTCAACAGCCTGAAGAGTCAGGCAGGAAATTCTGGACTAGGTTCCTAACTAAAAAGAAACAGATCGTCAACTGTCCAGATGCCGAAGCCCTAGCGGCCTTTAATCATAGCATCTGTGACGAATGGCTTGCCCGCCACCTCGGCCAGGAAAAGCCGAAGTCCATGGAAGCCCTCACGGCACTCATGACCTGTTTTGTGCGGGTGAGGATAGTTGGCTGGCCCGTAGCAAAAGCACAGCAAGTGAAATGGGCACCTCCGAGGTCAAAAATAGCAACGACAAGCTCCGACGCAGTAGACACAAACGCCAAAGCAATGGTGACAACACCGATGACACCACAGTAAACACCGGGTTCAGTGGCTCCAAGTCCGGTTAGTGGAAGAAGCCATATAAAAGAAACAATCGGGGACCATCCAAATTGGACCGAATACTCGATCGTCCGTGCCAGATCCATGGCCCCCCAAACAAACAAGCCAATCATACCAACAGAGATTGTTGGGTTTTTAAACAGGCCGGCAAGTCAAATGCCGAGAATAAGGAAAAGGGATCGCAAAGCGAGGACGATGACGAGGAGCCCGGGCAACCGAACACAGGGGGACAAAAGAAGTTTCCCCCTCAGGTCAAAATGGTGAACATGATATATGCCACACACATCCCTAAGAGGGAGCGCAAGCGCGAGCTCAGGGACGTCTATGCGATAGAGCCAGTCGCCCCAAAATTCAATCCATGGTCGTCATGCCCGATCACCTTTGATCGCCAGGATCAACCGACTAGTATCCGTCATGGCGGTTCAGCCGCACTGGTCGTTGACCCAATCATTGATGGATTCCACCTGACGCGAGTCCTCATGGACGGTGGCAGCAGCCTCAATCTGCTCTATCAGGATACAGTGCACAAAATGGGCATTAACCCATCATGGGTCAAACCCACAAAGACTACCTTTAAAGGAGTCATACCAGGTGTAGAGGCTCGCTGTACGGGCAATTACGCTAGAGGTTGTCTTCGGATCTCCGGACAACTTCCGAAGCAAAGAGTTAATCTTCGATATCGTCCCTTTTTGCAGGGGCTATCACGCATTGCTCGGACGAACCGCATTTGCTCAATTCAATGCGGTGCCTCATTATGCTTACCTCAAGCTCAAGATGCCCGGACCATGCGGCGTCATAACAGTTAATGAAAACACGGAACACTCCCTCCGTACCGAGGAGCACACAGCTGCCTTAGCAGCAGAAGTACAGAGCGGCCTTTTCAAGCAGAACCTTAATTCGGCGGCCGATCTCCCGGACACTATCAAGAGGGTCCGGACTATTCTTAAGCAGGACAGCTCGGCTCGTCAAGAGCTCGATTAGCAATTTGGCCTCCGTCCCAGTCCCGATCAAGTGGCGGCATTCGCACCACGCGTACATAACTATGCACTCAAAATACCATGGGCATAGACGGAGGCATAACTAGCTGGTGATCCACAATAGGGCTCGACCGCTCCCGGACACATATACTTTCACTGTTTCCTTTTTCTACTTTTCAGGTTTCTTTTCCACAGACCTTCCCTGATGGCCTGATCACCGGTCCTTTCAAAGGACAAATACACCAAGATGGCAAGAAGCACAGACGCATAGGGCAATTTCTAGGTGGTTTCTTTAATGATCACTCTACCTGTTTTCAGGACCCACACGCAGCTCTCCCTTGGTTGTGGCATGTCAAATAGCATGTTGCTTATCGCACTATTTGTATCAATGCGCTTTGACGTATTAATCAAATTATAATGGAAATAGTTTGCGGCCCTGGCTCATTACCTTCGCTCCTTTTCTGTTTTCCTTTTTTCTGTTGATAACCTTATCAAATAGCACCCGTACACTTTGGCACATCTCAATTTGCCAGGGGCTTCATAGCGCCCCGCACTACAGCAACAAAGTCTGAACACTTTTTTATAGTATAGTTCAGCACCCCGAATTTAGCATTATATGCATTGGCTCCGAATCATGTCTTTGGTCAATAGTTGGGTTGACCGGCTCTTGTGCTTGCTACCCTACGTTCTGCTATATCGGCTAGGTTAGTAAAGGGAGAAATACTGCGATTGTGCCCTGGTTTACCCGGATGAGCACCTCAGTAGAGAAAGCCGAAAACTGACTGTCATGATGCGGCGAGAGCCGGTCAGCTCTTCGGAGGTCTCAAATCCTTAGAGATTTTTTCCGCATTGCGCGAAGGATTGGTACTTGCCCGATCAGGTGTTTATAGCTTCCCAGTTCGGATACCAGGGGTTGCGCCTAAATTTTTTATTGTCAAATTCCTATGGCTAAGTGATGGTGCTAAAGCCGCATAGTCTGATTGCCTGGTTCGTTGCGCTAAACACCTCCTTCAAGGACCAAACAATTGGATCAACAGTGTTTAGATTACATCCCGAACACCCCCATACTACCTACATGGGGGCAGAAGCCGACGACTGGCCAACTCTCAGATTTTACACAACACGGCAGCACAGGAGGTAAAATTTTTTAACATAACAAATATTATATTACATAACAACTTTGTTTCATCATACAAGGCAGAGACAACATGAATGTATTCATTCAAAGATAATGTCTTGCACACATTGCGTCGCCACAATGCGAGACCCTCCAGGACGTCTTCAAAATATCGCTCGGGCGTGCGGTGCTCCTTGCCCTCAGGCGGCCCCTCGGTCAGAAGCTTGACGGCGTCCATCTTCACCCACCACAACTTAACACGGGCGAAGGCCATGCGTGCGCCCTCGATGCAGACCGACCGCTTGATGATATCTAGTCGAGGGCAGGCATCTACCAGCTGCTTCACGAGACCGAAGTAGCTGCTGGGTATAGCTTCGACAAGCCACAGCCGGATTATTAAATCCTTCATGGCCAGTTCGGCCACCCTATGCAGCTCGACCACCTGTTTTAGCTGATCGGTGAAGGGCACTGGATGTTCTGGCGCAAGGTATTGCGACCAGAATAGCTTCTCCGTTGAGATCCCTTCTTCGGCTCGGAAGAACTCCGCAGTGTCTGACACACTGCGCGGCAGATCCGCAAACGCCCCTGGAGAACTCCGTATCCGGGTTAGTAAGAAATACTTCTTCTTCACATACTTGCTTTGCATACTAAACGCCTTACCCACCGCGATCTTCTTGGCCTCCTGGATCTCTTGAAGGGCGCCCTGGGCTTCAACCCGGGCCTCTTCCGCACTTTGGCGAGCCTTGGCGAGTTCGGTCTCTTGAGCCGAAACATCGCACTCCAAGGTCTCGCATTTTTTCACAACATCCTGGAGCTCTTGCTGGACCTCGTTAAGCCTGGCCTTGAGCTTCTTACGGGCGGCTTGCTCCTTGGCAGCTTTCTCCTCGGCTTCGGCCAGGGCCTTTTCAAGGGCCTCGACCTCGATCATCGCTCCTACACATATCATGACACTACGGTCAATACACATAATTTATTCTTCCCGAATATATAGCGAGCCATTACATACCTTGCTGGTCTTCTAGCTGCTTTCTCGCTTGGCCGAGCTCCTCCTCGGCCCCTTCAGTCTCTGCTTTAGTCCAGAGACTTCGGCAGTGTGTGAGGAAGCGGCCAGCAACGAGGCCTGCTTATTCACATAAAACACATTCAGTTAGTTTCCTGTGAAATTTAATTGATCCTCTGTCCGGCTTTTCTTTCCGAACACCGGACAGTGTCTCAGGGGCTACTGTCTCTATTGGGATTTTCTCTTTTGTGCCCCTTACCTCAAAACCTGTCAGCAGGTTGCTGCAGGCTTCGGTCGGTCCGCTCTTGACAGACTGAACCTTCTCAATCACCGTACCCATAAGGATACGGTGTTCATCCACAATGGAAGCGCCTCGTAGCGCTACCAGCAGATTATCCGGTGCCTTTGGTTGGACAGGGTTCACCGGCGGAATAGGCACACCTCCTCCTTTCGGAGAAGGCTGCTCGCTTGACTCCGGAGCCGTGCAGGTCTCCGGAATGGTATTCGGCTGGGGGCCGAATTGGATATGGCCCCAATCGGTAGTCTCCATGGGGGCTTCCTCCCCCATGTTTCTGGCGGCCAGGGATTCATCCTCTGGCGCCACCCTGATGGCCTCCTGAACCTCTCCCTGGCCTGGGAAGGTCCTTTGGGACACCACCTCGTCGTCGCCCTTGGCCGTGGGAGAGTGAGCGGCCGGTGGTGACTCGCTGGCCATCGCCTTTGAATCTAGCGATCCTCCTGATGAGGATCGCTCGGAGCTGTCGTGGGCTGGACTGTAATAGCATAATTTAACATATTAATACCATAAAGCAGACACATGGACGTATACGGGTTTTTAGTACTTACGATGCGGCCTGGGGCTTGTTTCCGGAGCGCCGCTCTGGGCTGCTATCGACATCCCATGCAGAGTTATCTGCGAGGGGGCCCTTCCCCCTCTTGGGCGCCTCCGCCTCCAAATTTGTGGAGGCCGCCCTCTTATTCCTTCCCCCCTTAGGTGGGGGGAGTTGCTTTCTTCCTCCTCCTCGCCGTTGTCTTCGGCGGCCGAGGAGTGAGTTTTGTCTTTGGACGACATGTCCGAAGCTCCCTTGCGGCGGGGGCCACTTCGGAACCCCTTGGCCTTTTTCTTGGCCTTCTTCTCCGGCGCCTTGTAGGGCGCTGGAACCAGCATCTTCGCCAGGAGCGGGATGACTGGTTCCTCGGGAAGCGGAGCTGGACATCGAATCTGCTCCACTTTATCTGTCCATGCCTGAAAAGTAAATAGTAAAGTTTTTAGATATCTTCCTTGAACAAACAAGAGGAGGATGCACCTTGAGACATGAAAGACTTACCGCACTGGCAGGATGGGCAAGATCGTGCCCGTGGTCCGAGTCTATGGCCGGCGGCGTCTCGTTTCCCTTAAAGAGAAACTTCCAGACATCTTCATGAGTGGTTCCGAAGAGCCTCTCCAAAGTCTGGTGCTTCTCCGAATGAAATTCCCACAAAGGGCATGTTCGGCTCTGGCATGGAAGGATCAGGCGAACAAGCATCACCTGGATCACATTGACGAGCTTGATGTTTTTAACCACCATGCTCTGGATGCGCGTTTGCAGCGCTATCAGTTTGTCCGACGAAGACCAATTTGGGCGCTTCTCTATCCAAGAGGTGAGCCCCATTGGAACTCCGGACTTGAACTCGGGAGCCGCGGCCCAAGTGGCGTCACGAGGCTCTCTGATATAGAACTACTGTTTCTGCCACTCCTTGACGGTCTCCATGAACGTGCCTTTGGGCCATGTGACGTTGGGCATCTTCCTCACCATGGCACCTCCACACTCCGCGTGTTGGTCATCTACCACCTTTGGCTTCACATTGAAGATCTTGAGCCATAGTCCGAAGTGGGGTTGGATGCGGAGGAAGGCCTCACAGACGACAATGAATGCTGAGATGTTGAGGAAGGAGTTCGGGGCTAGATCATGGAAATCTAGCCTGTAATAGAACATCATTCCGTGGACGAAAGGGTGGAGTGGAAACCCTAACCCACGGACGAAATGAGGGAGGAACACCGCCCTATCGTTGGGATTCGGTGTAGGGACGACCTGCCCCTTGATCGGAAGCCGGTGGGCGATTTCTTTCGCCAGATACCCGGCCTCCCGAAGCTCAGCGATGTCCTTCTCCTTAACGGAGAAGGCCATCCACTTGCCTTGCCCTCCATATTTGGACATGGTTAAGTGCTTACTCGAGGTGGAAGAGATGAGAACTTGGGCGCTAGAGCTCGAGAATGGAAGGGCAGAGGAAGAAAGAAGGTGTGGGTGAAGAAAGGGAATCCTTATCCCCTTATAAAGGCAGTGAATATCGAACGCCTCCCCACTTGCCTTAAAACTCGCCTATTCCCAAGGGTTGTGCAAATGGCACAGTTGGATTACCCACGCCCATATTGATGAGAGTCCCACAAAAAGGGGACACGATCTCTGCTTTGAAAGACGTGCCAATAGAAACCGCATCTCGAAACATGGAGGGCAGACGAAAACGGTTCGAAATAATGACCGGGCAGACGTTATGTCATCTTGCAAAAAGTTGTCAGCGGATGGGACTCGTGAAATATTATACTCTCTACGGCTGTGTGTGTGGTATTTGTGTTGCAGATCCGGACACATTCGTTGCGTTCGAAGACTATCTTGAAGTATTCGGAAAGGGGAACCCGCCTTGCAATGACAAAGACAATCTGTGCGCCGAACACGTTGTCATTGAAGCCTGGTTCAGGGGCTACTGAGGGAGTCCTGGACTAAGGGGTCCTCAGGCATACGGCCTGTTGGATATGGGCCGGACTGATGGGCTGTGAAGATATGAAGAACGAAGACTCTCTCCCGTGTCCGGATGGGACTCTCTTTGGCGTGGAAGGCAAGCTTGGCCATTAAATATGAATATTCCTTTCTCTGTAACCAACTTTGTATAACCCTAGTCCCCTCCGGTGTCTATATAAACCGGAGGGCTTAGTCTGGAAACATATATAGTCAGACAGGCTAGACTTCTAGGGTTTTAGCCATTACGATCTCGTGGTAGATCAACTCTTGTAATACTCATATTCACCAAGATCAATCAAGCAGGAAGTAGGGTATTACCTCCATAGAGAGGGCCCGAACCTGGGTAAACATTGTGTCCCCCGTCTCCTGTTACCATCGACCTTAGACGCACAGTTCAGGACCCCCTACCCAAGATCCGACGGTTTTGACACCGACACCAGCCACAGTGCCCCCAAGTTGCACAGCTAGCTGCCACGTGGTATCTTTGCCATCTTCTAGCTGAGGGCAAAGCTCTTTGCCGTCTGCCAGCAGACGTCTAAGAGCCTGTACATCCCCTGTATTTTCTGTATTTTCTTAAATTCATTCAATTTCACAGAATTTCACAGATATATATAACAAGTTTCCAACAATATATATAACAAGTTTCCAACAACAAGTTATCCAACAACATATCCAACACAAAATGGTTTCATCCATACATATCCAACAACAAGTTTGCAACAAGTTTCCAAAAACATAAAAGAAGCACAAGGAGAAGAGTAGACTCCATGAATGCAAGCTCCTCATCTAAAGCAAATCTGCAAATTGGGAAAGAAGAAAGATAGAAGAAGAGGAAGAAAACTAGCTAGAAGAAGAAAAAAAAAGAAGAACAAAAAGAACAAGAAGAAGAAGAAGAATTTTTCTTCTCTTTTTTTCTCCTCTCCTCTTCTTTATCTTCTTTATCTTCTTCTTCTTCTTCTAACTAAGGTAGGTAAAAATGCCATTTTTTAGCTAAGCTAGGTAAAAATGCTAAGTGTAGGTCATTTTAGAACGAAGCTAGGTAAATAGGTCATTTTGGAGCTTAGTAAGGTTATTTTGTCATTTTGGAGGAAAATAAGCTAAGTCTATGTCATTTTGGAGCTAAACCAAGGTTATCATGCCATTTTTTACCTAAGTATGCTAAGTATGTCATAAATGAACTGAAGAAGCTATGTATAGGTCATTTTTGAGCTAACCTAGGTAGTTATGCCATTTTTTAGCTAACTAACATATTTTGTCATTTTGGAGGAAAACATGCTAAGTATAGGTCATTTAATAGCTATCCTAGGTAAATTATGTCAGTTTGGAGCTAAGTAAGGTTATTATGTCATTTTCGAGGAAAATAAGCTAATTATATGTCATTTTGGAGCTAAACATAGGTTATTATGCCATTTTTACCCAAGTGAGCTAATTATGTCATAAATGAACTAGCTAAGCTAAGTATAGATCGTTATTGAGCTATCATAGGTAGTTATGCCATTTTTAGCTAACTAAGAATATCAAGTCATTTTGGAGGAAAAATGCTAAGTATAGGTCATTTTATAGCTATCCTTGGTGTCATGGAATTGTCATGGCAGATGTCCTAGTGTGAGGACTTAGTCGTGAGGCCAACACACGGTGGTTGATCTGGATGAGAGACGCGAGGTGGATCAACACACAAGACAAGGATTTAGACAGCTTCGGGCCCCGGGAAACATCATCCGGTAACAACCCTACATGTTGTTTGTGGCTAGGTCTCATTATGCTCATGAGGGAGTCGTCGTAAGCTGGCTCCCCTAGTTGTGTCTAACCTAGAGATTATTCAACTTATCCTCTTGGGGGTGCCCTGCCCCTCCTTATATAAGTTGAAGGGGCGGGTTATTGTAGAGTCCAACTCGGACTTAAGACTTAACTATTCTGACTTCTCTTCACGGGCTTCTCTCCATGCGCTTCTTAACATTTTGGGATTATTAACCCCAGGCGACTCTGTCATAGTCTGACTTAAACATCTGGCTTAAACAATCTACCGGCTTAACTGTCTGGGTTAACTGTCTTGCTTAATTGTCTGGCTTAACTGTCTGGCGGCTTACCATGCTTAACTGTCTCCGCCGGTTTACCATGCTTAACTATCTCCACCGGCTTACCCTGCTTAACTGTCCATCAGCTTACCCTGCTTAACTGTCTCCGTCGGGTCACCAATGAAACACCAAGTCCCAGCCGGGTCATATCTCCGTCTGGGGCATACCGCGGGGTATATCCCGACATTAGCCCCCAGTTTAATTTGGATTCATCCATGTTAAACTGATCCTATAACCAAAACACAAGAACAACTTTAACAAGTTATGCTCCGCGTTAAATATTATTGTAAGCCGGCACCTGAACATCCTTAAGTCCTTGGTATTTCTTTCTTCTAGAAAATCCGGGTCAATAGGCCAACTTCATAATCAACTTGCTTGTAGAAGAAATATTGTAAATAATGAATCCATTTGAGTCGGTCTTCAATGCTCTGACTTGACAAAAATATTGGTCTTCAGATATTCAACTGATATTTAGCCGTCTCGAAAATGTAGAACTTGCCGAGCTATGATCTCAAAAAATCGCTGGGTTATAAAAACTGATGATTCCGGGTTATGACTGTTATAAACTCCGGGTTATGATTGTTGCAAACAATGGGTCAATCTGGTTTACTCCAAACTGAGAATTTGAAGATTTTTCTCCCTTATATCCATATTACCTGTAGCCCCCAAGTCTTGAGCAGAACAAAGTGATGGCTTAAGGTTTGCTTCAATATAAATACTGCCACTTTTGAAGAAATCCATGTTGTTCATCTCAGTCACTAGTAAAAACTGAATAGTCCATATTATGTAGCCGCCAAGTGCCGGGTTGTCATGCTTGCAGCAACCTGGGACTTGTAATTACCTAATGCTCAAAAAAATTCAACCAGTGTAGCCCCAAGGGCCGGGTCATTATGCAATAATGATAAGGGACTTTACAAATATGATCATGTAGATTTGAACGGCAACGTGTAGCCCCCAAGGGCCGGCTCAGTAAGATAATATTGAGCTGGGACTTTATATATACTTCATTGAAAATAACATCATATGATCTAACCTCCCATCATGGGGCTTGAACCCACGTCCACAAGGTTAAGAGCTTTGTGCTTTACCAACTGAGTAGCGGACCTTTCAATATAATGGATTAAGACTTGTGTACCTTGAATTGTTGACAGGAGCAATTGGTAGCCCCCAAGGGCCGGCTCATTATGATGTGATGAGTCAGGTCTTTAATAAGGTGAGCAAAAATTTGAATTTACATTAGCCCCCAAGTGCCGTGGTGCATGCTGGCAGTGACATGGGACTTGCATATTTGATGTAATATCAACTTGAATAATGTAGCCCCCAAGTGCCGTGGTGCATGCTGGCAGTGACATGGGACTTGCATATTTGATGTAATCTCAACTTGAATAATGTAGCCCCCAAGTGCCGGGTCGTAAGCCTGCAGCGACTCGGGACTATTCCTTTCATTGTAGAATAAATCATATCCATTGATAAATAATAGCCATTGCGCTGAAGCGACTTTGAAAACCTTAATCATAATACTGGTTATTGATAACCATAATAAAAATCCAGCCATGTTGGCTATTAAAGATTTGAATAATATAATCTGGTTTTGAAAACCTCAATCATTCAATATCATCATGAAAATCCAGCCAATTTTGGCTATGAAAGATGTAAATACCTTATGAGTTGACAAGTAAATTCAAAGTTTAAATACTCGGCGGCTCTTGGCCGATGGCGACTTAATGCGCATTCATTGTAAGCCGGAATGCTTCTAACCCGGTGGCTTATAGCCTTTGAGAAAATCCAGAATGGACAACCCTTTTGAAACATCAATTTTGGTGATGAGCTTGAACTTAATCATTTATATAAGTCATAGTTCTGCGAATCCTGCACAGAGTTTAAACTACATATGCCCTGGCGACTTAACGTCAAAAGCCAGGGCGGTTTACCAAACCTCAGATAACAAAAAATATCATACCTGTGACACTTATGAACATTGCCGGCTTACCATACCAATGCAGTAAGGGTGATAACCCAAAAATTTGAGCACATAATGCTCTGTTGAATTGTCATATATTGTCGGCTTATGAACAATGCCAGACCGGGTTAATAAACACCGAATATTATCTTATCTCAACTGGCGACTTATAGTCGAAAGCCAAGCCGGGTTAATAAACACCGGATATTATCTTATCTCATACTGGCGACTTATAGTCAAAAGCCAGGCCAGGTTAATAAACGCCGATGAATTGTAATCATAAATTATTATAAGCCTCATCAAATAAACCTCAAAAGATCTGTTGAACAAAAACAAACGAAAAAGCCAGGCTTTTCATGGGCTGCCAGGCCAAAAATCGAGTGCTTTCACGGGCTGCACAGGCCACTGAGTTAAACCGTTTTACAAACCTTATAAGATGGACCTCACATAACCAATCGTCGTTTTAACTTTGACAAGTTCAGGGTCTGCATAAGATTGACTTGACAAACGTACGACGGGTCTTTGCAGGAATACCTGGGCGGAGTAACTTACTTAAAAAGGCAGGATAACCCGGGGTTTTAGGTGAATACACCTGGCTTCCAAGCCTGGCTTTTAAGCCTATTACAAGGGTTATAAAAACTCTTTGTTCTTTAGAACAAAAGAGCCCCCAAGCAATATTTTTTGAGTTGTGCTCAATGGGCGCCTATGTTTGAGTTGTCCTTTTGCAACAGACTCTCTTTGGTCCCTTTTTAACCTGGGTATCAAGCCCCCAAGTGTTTTGTAAGCATGGCGTATAAGCCGGGTCAAAGGGTAATCATAGCTTCGCTCAATGAGCAACAAGCCCCCATGTAACCATAATAAGATAAGCCATAAGACAGGATACCCATGTTTGAACTGCGCATCATGGCAACAAGTTCTCTTTGGCAACCTTTTAATTTTTCTGAGAACTCAAACTTATATAAGGAGGTAAAATATGTCATTTTGGAGCTAAGTAAGGTTATTATGTCATTTTCGAGGAAAATAAGCTAAGTATAGGTCATTTTGGAGCTAAACCTAGGTTATTATGCCATTTTTTACCCAAGTGAGCTAATTATGTCATAAATGAACTAGCTAAGCTAATTATAAATCATTATTGAACTATCCTAGGTAGTTTTGCCCTTTTTAGCTATCCTAGGTAAAAATATGTCATTTTGGAGGTAAGTAAGGTTATTATGTCATTTTCGAGGAAAATAAGCCAAGTATAGGTCATTTTGGAGCTAAACCAAGGTTATTATGCCATTTTTTACCTAAGTAAGCTAATTATGTCATAAATGAACTATGTAAGCTAAGTATAGATCATTATTGAGTTATCCTTGGTAGTTATGCCTGTTTTTAGCTAACTAAGCATATTAAGTCATTTAGGAGGAAAAAATGCTAATTATAGGTCATCTTATAGCTATCCTAGGTAAAGTATGTCAGTTTGGAGCTAAGTAAGTTTATTATGTCACTTGGGAAAACTTACCATCATCACGGAGGTGAAGGACCAGTCGGGTGTGCGCTAGTGCCAGACGGAGAAGGACCGGTCGGGGTTGCGCAGTTGCGAGACGGAGAAGGATTGGTCGATGCTTGTCGGGAGGCACGCTGCACCAAAAATCATTTGCAATGTCTTGTTAGCATGATGCAACTGAAATGTGAATACTAGTAACTAATGAAACTCACCATGTTCGCTATACCAATCTGGGGCATCAGCGGAGGGGTCTGACCGTTTTTCTCGCACACGAACTACACATTTTGTTTTCACGAGTCAGTCATATTAGTTAGTAATGAGACGAACATTACATGCATGATTTGGCTAATATGCAGGAGAAACTTACCACGAGGAGCTCGTATAGGGCCCGGTGACCCGCGTCGTTCCGGTTCCTCTCCTCCTCCACCATCCTAGCAATCCTCTCCTCTAACTCCTTCTTCCTCTACACCGCCTGCCTGTTTGCCTCCGCCAGAAGATCCTGGGCCCTAGCCTCGATGGTGAGCTCCATTGGTCGTGGACGAGGAATCATCTCAGAAGAGAGCTCGTCTGGCGCTTCTTGATCTCCCGGAGAGTTCTAGGACACCATATCAGTCCATCCCCAATGGCTACCGAGCCATGTTTCCTCCCGTCACCAAATAGCATCACGAGCTCTGGATCAAAAGCACTCTAGCTCAGGTTGAAGTCATCCCCTTTCGTCGCCTTCCCAAAGTCTCTGTACCTCACGAGCTTGTTGTGGGAGAGATGTTGGTGAAGCTCTCTGGATGATCGTGGTCAGACTCAGAGAATGCCTTGGCCTTCTTGTACGGGGCAGTATGGGCCATGGTATAGTGGTCGTACAGTTGTGGCACCTCCTTCTTGTTGTGATGCGCCTAAAAGAGAGGGACAACATATTAGTTAAGGGCTCAAGCTAGCATGAAGAATGAAATTGCATGAATTGTGAAGCAAACCACATACACAGTGATCCCCGTACTCAAACAGGTTGGAGCTCCCTTGTTGGTGTGGCACACCTTGCATTTGGACATGCTTATCCTTGGCCTTGTTGTGGACGTCGAGCCATAGGGGAGAGCACCATTGGGGAGAGCATGCGCCTCCCAACAGTCCATCCTATCCGCACACCATCTCAGGGGCACCTAAGTTAGACAAGATAAATTTCAACGCTACACCTATGAATCAAATCAAGGAAACTAAGTACAAGGCCTTAAGAATAGGTAAACACCTTCATGTACTTCTCCTTACTCAAATACTTGGCGCGACACTTCTTCTTCTCCCTCCTAATGTGAGTAGAGGCGTAGTAGTCTCGAACGGCCTAGACCCGTGCCTCGTGCCGTAAGTTCTGAAGTAGGCGCTTGCACTCGGCTTCGACAACCTTAGTCGCGTCCGCCTTGTGTTCCTCAGCACACCTATAGAAGGTCTGCAATCAAACAAGACAACACTGATTAGTACAATCACTAGGTACTGTTGATTTTCTATTCTGTAAAGGAGAAATTACCCAAAACCGCTGGATCACAATGTCGGCCACCGTCTCGCACAAGACACCGTCGACCCTCTCCTTCGACGGGCCCGGGGCAGCCACGTACGTCTCCTAGCTCAGTGCTAGCTGTGGAACCTCACCCTCACCGGGCAACGTGACCCACCCCGGGAAGTGGTGCCGGCAAAGCACACCAAGGACCTGGTTGGGCCCGCGGACACCACGGGCATGTACCCAACCCCTGTAGTATGACAAGGCCAACACATTACATATTAATTTGAAGAAACATGAAGGCAAAAGGTTAAAAAAGAGTCAATGCACTTACTTCTCCCCGTCAGGCACAATTGATACGTCTCCAACGTATCTATAATTTTTGATTGCTCCATGATACTTTATCTACTGTTTTGGACTATATTGGGCTTTATTTTCCACTTTTATATTATTTTTGGGACTAACCTATTAACCGGAGGCCCAGCCCAGAATTGCTGTTTTTTTACCTTTTTCAGTGTTTCGAAGAAACAGAATATCAAACGGAGTCCAAACGAAATGAAACCTTCGGAAACGTGATTTTCTCACCGAACGTGATCCAGGAGACTTGGACCCTATGCCAAGGAACAACGGAGGCGGTCACGAGGGTGGGCCCCCCCTAGGGCGCGCCCCCTGCCTCATGGGCCCCCTGTTGTTCCACCGACGTACTCCTTCCTCCTATATATACCTATGTACCCCCAAACGATCAGAACAGGAGCCAAAAACCTAATTCCACCGCCGCAACTTCCTGTATCCACGAGATCCCATCTTGGGTCTGTTCCGAAGCTCCGCCGGAGGGGGCATCCATCACGGAGGGCTTCTACATCATCATCAAAGCCTCTCCGATGAAGTGTGAGTAGTTTACCTCAGACCTACGGGTCCATAGTTAGTAGCTAGATGGCTTCTTCTCTCTTTTTGGATCTCAATACAATGTTCTCCCCCTCTCTCGTGGAGATCTATTCGATGTAATCTTCTTTTTGCGGTGTGTTTGTTGAGACCGATGAATTGTGGGTTTATGATCCAACTTATCTATGAATAATATTTGAATCTTCTCTAAATTCTTTAATGTATGATTGAGTAATCTTTGCAAGTCTCTTCGAATTATCCATTTGGTTTGGCCAACTAGATTGGTAGTTTTTGCAATGGGATAAGTGCATGGCTTTGGGTTCAATCTTGCAGTGTCCTTACCCAGTGACAGAAAGGGTTGCAAGGCACGTATTGTATTGTTGCCATCGAGGATAACAAGATGGGGTTTTATCATATTGCATGAATTCATCCCTCTACATCATGTCATCTTGCTTAAGGCGTTACTCTGGTTTTTAACTTAATACTCTAGATGCATGCTGGATAGCGGTCGATGAGTGGAGTAATAGTAGTAGATGCAGAATCGTTTCGATCTACTTGTCACGGACATGATGCCTATATACATGATCATTGCCTAGATATACTCATAACTATGCTCAATTCTGTCAATTGCTCAACAGTAATTTGTTCACCCACCGTAGAATATTTATGCTCTTGAGAGAAGCCACTAGTGAAATCTATGGCCCCCGGGTCTATTCTCATCATATCAATCTCCATCACTTTTAATACTTGCTTTGTTTTTACTTTGCCTTTTATTTTTTACTTTGCATCTATATACCAAAAATACCAATAATATTATCTCTATCAGATCTCACTCTCGTAAGTGACCGTGAAGGGATTGACAACCCCTAATCGTGTTGGTTGCGAGTAGCTATCGTTTTGTGAAGGTACGAGGGACTTGTGCGTGCCCTCCTACTGGATTGATACCTTGGTTCTCAAAAACTGAGGGAAATACTTACGCTACTATGCTGCATCATCCTCTCCTCTTCGGGGAAAACCAACACAAGCTCAAGACGTAGCAAGAAGGATTTCTGGCGCCGTTGCCGGGGAGTCTACGCAAAAGTCAACCATACCAAGTACCCATCACAATCCCTATCTCTCGCATTACATTATTTGCCATTTGCCTCTTGTTTTCCTCTCCCCCACTTCACCCTTGCCGTTTTATTCGCCCTCTCCTTCCCAATCTCCTCCTCTCTTTTCCGTTTGCCTTATGTCTTACTTGGCTCGTTTGCTTGTTTGGTTGAAATAGTTGGGTATTTATTCCTAAACAGAGTAGCTAATATCTATGGATCCTCATCCGCTTGCCAATCTTTTTAAGAGATCCAATTATGATGAACCAATTCCTAGTGGTTTGGATGCACTAGATTATCTTTATAAGGTTTTGCCTGAAATTCGTAAATCTGAAAATTGATATAAAGTGCTTTATGACGTGATTCACGATAGATCTTTAAATAAAAAGCATGATTGCAATGATGTTACTATAAATTCTCTTGATGTCAATTGTGCTAATAATATGCAAAACCCTAAGCTTGGGGATGCTAGTTTTGCTATGTCTATTACTTGTTGCAATGATCATGATTGGGGTGATTCTTCTTATGATCTTGAAAATTTATTTAATCCCCATGATGAATATGAGATTGATAATATTGTTTGCAATAATATTCAAAGTGGGTTTGGAAGATTGTTAACTTTAGATCCCACATATTTTGATAATGTTCAATCTTATGAAGTTTTTGATAAAAGTGGGTTTGGAGAGGTCATGACTTTAGTTAATGTTAATCCCACTATTTCGGAAGAGTATCAACTTTGCATGCATGTGGATCGTGTTGAAAGTATTTATTGTGATAGCTATTTTGTTGAATTTTCTTATGATCCTACATGTAATTATTATGAGAGAGGAAAATATGTTTATAGAAATTTTCATGTTACTAAATTACCTCTCGTTATGTTAAGATTGCTATTGTTCCTTTCCGTTTCCTTGCATATGCTAGTTTTTGCTTGCTACGATAATTTGTTTGCCTATAATATGCCTATGCATAGGAAGTATGTTAGACTTAAGTGTGTTTGTCACATGTTTTATGATGCTCTCTTTATGCTTCAATTCTTGTCTTTCACGTGAGCATCATTGAAATCTTAATGCCTAGCTAAAAAGGCTTTAAATAAAAGCGCTTGTTGGGAGACAACCCAATATTTTTCCTTGCTTCTTAGTAATTAATAAACCATCTAGCCTCTGTTTAGATGTGGTTTTATCTTTTAATTAGTGTTTGTGCCAAGTTAAACCTATTGGATCTTCTTGGATGATAGTTATTTGATCTTGCTGTAATTTCCAGAAACTTTGTGCTCAGTGCCCAAATTGTTAAAAATCACCAGAACGTGATAAAATACTGATTCCAATTGCTGATGATCAATAAACAAAATTTCCAGGGTCGTCTAATTTTGTTATAATTGTTTGAGTTCCAAAAGTTTGCGTTAGTTACAGATTACTCCAGACTGTTCTGTTTTTGACAGATTCTGTTTTGCGTGTGTTGTTTGCTTATTTTGATGAATCTATGGCTAGTAAAATAGTTTATGATACATAGAGAAGTTGGAATACAGTATGTTTAACACCAATATAAATAAAGAATGAGTTCATTACAGTACCTTAATGTAATCTTTTGTTTTCTTTCTCTAACGGAGCTCACGAGATTTCTATTGAGTTTTGTGTTGTGAAGTTTTCAAGTTTTGGGTGAATTCTTTTGATGGATTATGGAACAAGGAGTGGAAAGAGCCTAAGCTTGGGGATGCCCATGACACCCCCAAGATAATCCAAGGACACCAAAAAGTCAAAGCTTGGGGATGCCCCGGAAGGCATCCCCTCTTTCGTCTACTTCCGTCGGTAATTTACTTGGAGCTATATTTTTATTCACCACATGATAAGTGTTTTGCTTGGAGCATCTTGTATTATTTGCGTCTTTGCTTGTTAGTTTACCACAATCATCCTTGTTTTAAACACCTTTTGAGATAGCCATACATGAATTGGAATTTGATAGAATGCTCATAGTGCTTCACTTATATTTTTTTGAGTTTGATAGTTATGCTCATAGTGCTTCACTTATATCTTTTGAGCTTGATAATTTTTGCTCTAGTGCTTCACTAGATCTTTTAGAGCATGGTGGTGGATTTGTTTTAAAGAAACTTAATCTCTCATGCTTCACTTTTATTATTTTGAGAGTCATAATAGCATGGTAATTTTCTTAATGTTAATATACTTGGTATTCAAGATATGTGAAACTTTCTTTTGAGTGCGTTGAATACTAAGAAAAGTTTGATACTTGATAATTGTTTTGAGATATGGAGGTGGTAATATTAAAGTCATGCTGGTTGGGTGATTATGAATTTAAAGAATGCTTGTGTTGAAGTTGGCAAATCCCGTAGCATGCACGTATGGTTGAAGTTGTGTAACAAATTTGAAACATGAAGTGTACCTGGCTTGTGCATCCTTATGAGTGGCGGTCGGGGACGAGCGATGGTCTTTTCCTACCAATCTATCCCCCTAGGATCATGCGCGTAGTACTTGATTTTTGATGACTTCTAAATTTTTGCAATAAGTATATGAGTTCTTTTGACTAATGTTGAGTTCATGGATTATACGCACTTTTACCTTTCCGCCATTGCTAGCCTCTTCGGTACCGTGCATTGCCCTTTCTCACATTGAGAGTTGGTGCAAACTTCGCCGGTGCATCCAAACCCCGTGATATGATACGCTCTATCACACATAAACCTCCTTATATCTTCCTCAAAACAGCCACCATACCTACCTATTATTGCATTTCCATAGCCATTCCGAGATATATTGCCATGCAACTTTCCACCGTTCCGTTCATCATCATGACATACCTTACTTTTGTCATATTGCCATTGCATGATTATGTAGTTGACATCGTATTTGTGGCAAAGCCACCATGCATTATTTTTCATACATGTCACTCTTGATTCATCGCACCATCCCGGTACACCGCCGGAGGCATTCATATAGAGTCATATCTTGTTCTAGTTTCGAGTTGTAATCCTTATGTTGTAATCAATAGAAGTGTGATGATCATCATTATTAGAGCATTGCCCAAAAAAAGAGAAAGGACAAAGAAAAAAAAGGCCCAAGAAAAAGAAAATAAAAAGGGCAATGTTAATATCTCTTTTTCCACACTTGGGATTCAAAGTAGCACCTTGTTCTTCATGTAGTAAGTCTCATATATTGTGCTTCAAAGTAGCACCTTGTTCTTCATGTAGTGAGTCTCATATATTGTGCTTCAAAGTAGCACCATGTGTTTCATATAGTGAGTCTCATAAGTTGTCTTTTTCATACTAGTGGGAATTTTTCATTATAGAACTTGGCTTGTATATTCCTACGACGGGCTTCCTCAAATGCCCTAGGTCTTCATGAGCAAGCAAGTTGGATGCACACCCACTAGTTTTCTTTTGTTGAGCATTCATAGCTCTAGTGCATCCGTTGCATGGAAATCCCTACTCCTCATGTTGACATCAATTAATGGGCTTCTCCATAGCCCGTTGATTATCCTCGTCAACATGAGACTTTCTCCTTTTTTGTCTTCTCCACTCAATCCCCATCATCATATTCTATTCCACCCATAGTGCTATATCCATGGCTCACGCTCATGTATTCGTGAAGGTTGAAAAAGTTTGAGATTATTTAAGTATGAAACAATTGCTTGGCTTGTCATCGGGGGTATAGAAGTTGGGAACATCTTTGTGTGACAAAAATGAAGCATAGCCCAACTATATGATTTTGTAGGGATGAACTTTCTTTTGCCATGCTATTTTGAGAAGACATGATTACTTTGATTAGTATGCTTGAAGTATTACTATTTATTTTATCAATATGAACTTTTATTTTGTATGCATTCGGATCTGAATATTCATATCACAATCAAGAAGATTTACATTGAAATTATACCAAAGTATCACTCCGCATCAAAAATTCTTTTTTATCATTTACCTACTCGAGGACGAGCAAGAATTAAGCTTGGGGATGCCTGATACGTCTCCAACGTATCTATAATTTTTGATTGCTCCATGCTACTTTATCTACTGTTTTGGACTATATTGGGCTTTATTTTCCACTTTTATATTATTTTTGGGACTAACCTATTAACCGGAGGCCAAGCCCAGAATTGGTGTTTTTGCATTTTTCAGTGTTTCGAAGAAACAGAATATCAAACGGAGTCCAAACGGAATGAAACCTTCGGAAATGTGATTTTCTCACCGAACGTGATCCAGGAGACTTGGACCCTACGCCAAGGAACAACGGAGGCGGTCAGGAGGTGGGGCGCCCCCAGACGCGCCCCGCCTCGTGGGCCCCTGTTGCTCCAGCGACGTACTCCTTCCTCCTATATATACCTACGTACCCCCAAACGATCAGAACAGGAGCCAAAAACCTAATTCCACCGCCGCAACTTCCTGTATCGACAAGATCCCATCTTGGGGCCTCTTCCGGAGCTCTGCCGGAGGGGGCATCCATCACGGAGGGCTTCTACATCATCATCAAAGCCTCTCCGATGAAGTGTGATTAGTTTACCTCAGACCTACGGGTCCATAGTTAGTAGCTAGATGGCTTCTTCTCTCTTTTTGGATCTCAATACAATGTTCTCCCCCTCTCTCGTGGAGATCTATTCGATGTAATCTTCTTTTTGCGGTGTGTTTGTTGAGACCGATGAATTGTGGGTTTATGATCCAACTTATCTATGAATAATATTTGAATCTTCTCTGAATTCTTTTATGTATGATTGAGTAATCTTTGCAAGTCTCTTCGAATTATCTGTTTGGTTTGGCCAACTAGATTGGTAGTTCTTGCAATGGGAGAAGTGCATGGCTTTGGGTTCAATCTTGCGGTGTCCTTACCCAGTGACAGAAAGGGTTGCAAGGCACGTATTGTATTGTTGCCATCAAGGATAACAAGATGGGGTTTTTATCATATTGCATGAATTTATCCCTCTACATCATGTCATCTTGCTTAAGGCATTACTCTGTTTTTAACTTAATACTCTAGATGCATGCTGGATAGCGGTCGGTGAGTGGAGTAATAGTAGTAGATGCAGAATCGTTTCGCTCTACTTGTCATGGACGTGATGCCTGTATACATGATCATACCTAGATATACTCATAACTATGCTCAATTCTGTCAATTGATCAACAGTAATTTGTTCACCCATCGTAGAATATTTATGCTCTTGAGAGAAGCCATTAGTGAAGCCTATGGCCCCCGGGTCTATTCTCATCATATCAATCTCCATCACTTTTAATACTTGCTTTTTTTTTACTTTGCCTTTTATTTTTACTTTGCATCTATATACCAAAAATATTATCTCTATTAGATCTCACTCTCGTAAGTGACCGTGAAGGGATTGACAACCCCTAATCGCGTTGGTTGCGAGTAGTTATCGTTTTGTGCAGGTACGAGGGACTTGTGCGTGGCCTCCTACTGGATTGATACCTTGGTTCTCAAAAACTGAGGGAAATACTTATGCTACTGTGCTGCATCATCCTCTCCTCTTCGGGGAAAACCAACGCAAGCTCAAGACGTAGCAACAATCAACCACCTCTGATCGCGGGTCAGCGGCACAGGCGGGAGCTTTGTACCACCACGCTGGTAGACCTTCTTGCCCCCGTCAACCAGCTCGCCCTCGCTATAGCTATCATCAGAAAAGGTGTCCTCACCATTAGCATGGCCACTAATCCCCGGAGTAACGTGGGACAAAGACTCTGGGACCCAAGTCTCCTCGGAAGAAGACTCTGGGACCCGAGTCTCCTGGGACGAAGGCTCGTCGACCCGAGGCTCGTCGGCCTGAGGCTCATGGATCGGAGTCCGAGACGGGTCCACCTGAGACGGAGCACTACGGTGGTCCGGAGAATCAGCTGGGGGTGGCGGCGAGGAAGGCGCAACATCCTTCCTACCTCTCCCACCGCCACGTCCACCTCTAGCAGCCCTCTTTGGCTTCCCCCGACCTCTCCTGACCGAAGAACAAGCACCCGCCGGTGTTTGCATACTGTCATCCAACGCTCTCCGGAGGTGCTGGGGTGGAATAATAACACCCCTCCCAGCACGCGCCGAGGAAGGAGCCTCGGAGCGCTCCCGACCCGCGCCCACCATCTGTCAACACCTACAATAACAAAGAGTAAACGAATTTAGTACAACAGAAACATAATAAAATATTTAAGTGTGTATCATCATCATAAACATAATAAAAAATTGAATACCTACTGACATGAACTAATTGAATAATAGCATTGGGGTGTGCTACCTCTTGAGCATGCGTTGGTTTTCTCTTGAAGAGGAAAGGGTGATGCAGCAAAGTAGCATAAGTATTTCCCTCAGTTTTATGAGAACCAAGGTATCAATCCAGTAGGAGACTACACGCAAATCCCTAGTACCTGCAAAAACAAATAAGAGCCTTGCAACCAACGCGATAAAGGGGTTGTCCATCCCTTCATGGCCACTTGCAAAAGTGAGATCTGATAAAGATAATAAGATGAATTATTTTGGTATTTTTGTTGTATAGATTGAAAAGTAAAGATTGCATAATAAACGGCGACAGAAATAGCACGTTGGCGGGAGATTAATATGATAGAAAATAGACCCGGGGGCCATAGGTTTCACTAGTGGCTTCTCTCAAGATAGTAAATTCTACGGTGGGTGAACAAATTACTGTCGAGCAATTGATAGAAAAGCGCATAGTTATGAGAATATCTAGGCATGATCATGTATATAGGCATCATGTCCGTGACAAGTAGACCGAAACGATTCTGTATCTACTACTATTACTCCACACATTGACCGCTATTGAGCATGCATCAAGAGTATTAAGTTCATAAGAACAGAGTAACACATTAGGCAAGATGACATGATGTAGAGGGATAAACTCAAGAAATATGATATAAACCCCATCTTTTTATCCTCGATGGCAACAATACAATACGTGCCTTGCTGCCCCTGCTTTCACTGGGAAAGGACACCGCAAGATTGAACCCAAAGCTAAGCACTTCTCCCATTGCAAGAAAGATCAATCTAGTAGGCCAAACCAAACTGATAATTCGAAGAGACTCGCAAAGATATCAAATCATGCATATAAGAATTCAGAGAAAAATCAAATATTGTTCATAGATAATCTTGATCATAAACCCACAATTCATCGGAGCTCGACAAACACACCACAAAAAGAGTTACGTCGAATAGATCTGATCCAAAGAGAGAGAAGAAGCCATCTAGCTAATAACTATGGACCCGAAGGTCTGTGGTAAACTACTCACACATCATTGGAGAGGCCATGGTGTTGATGTAGAGGCCCTCCATGATCGATTCCCCCTCTGGTGGAGCGCCGGAAAAGGCCCCAAGATGGGATCTCACGGGTACAGAAGGTTGCAGCGGTGGAAAAAGTGTTTCATGGCTCTCCTGGATGTTTTCAGGGTATAAAAGTATATATAGGCGAAGGAAGTAGGTCGGTGGAGCTACGAGGGGCCCACGAGGGAGGGGGCACGCCTACCCCCTGGACGCGCCCTCCTACCTCGTGGCCGCCTTGTGGCTTCCTTGACGTCCACTCCAAGTCTCCTGGATTGCATTTGTTCCAAAAACGATCCTCGCGAAGGTTTCATTCCGTTTGGATTCCGTTTGATATTCCTTTTCTGCGAAACACTGAAATAGGCAAAAAAACAGCAATTTGCACTGGGCTTTTGGTTAATAGGTTAGTCCAAAAAATAATATAAAAAGGTATATTAAATCCCATTAAACATCCAAAACAGATAATATAATAGCATGGAACAATTAAAAAATATAGATACGTTGGAGACGTATCAAGCATCCCCAAGCTTAATTCCTACTCGTCCTCGAGTAGGTAAATGATAAAAACAGAATTTTTGATGGGGAATGCTACCTAACATAATTTTCAATGTAATTCTCTCTATTGTGGCATGAATGTTCAGATCCAAAAGATTCAAGATAAAAGTTTAATATTGACATAAAATAGTAATACTTCAAGCATACTAATCATGCAATTTTGTCTTATCAAAATAACATAGCCAAAGAAAGCTTATCCCTACAAAATCATATAGTTTGGCCATGCTTCATTTTCGTCACACAAAATGCTCCCATCATGCATAACCCCGATGACAAGCCGAGCAATTGGTTCATACTTTTTAACGTGCTTCAGCCTTTTCAACTCTGACGCAATACATGAGCGCAAACCATGGATATAGCACTATAGGAGGAATAGAGTATGATGATGGGGGTTATGTGAGAAAACAAAAAAGTAGAAAGTCTCACATTGATGCGGCTAATTAACGGGCTATGGAGATGCCCATCAATTGATGTCAATGCAAGGAGTAGGGATTGCCATGTAACGGATGCATTAGAGCTATAAGTGTATGAAAGCTCATCAAAAGAAACTAAGTGGGTGTGCATCCAACTTGCTTGCTCACAAAGACCTAGGGCATTTTAAGGAAGCCCATCATTGGAATATACAAGCCAAGTTCTATAATGAAAAATTCCCACTAGTATATGAAAGTGACAAAATAAGAAACTCTCTATCATGAAGATCATGGTGTTATTTTGAAGCGAAAGTGTGGAAAAAGGATAGTAACATTGTCCCTTCTCTCTTTTTCTCTCATTTTTTGGGCTTCTTTGGCCTTTTTTTTATTTGGGCTTCTTTGGCCTCTTTTTTTTCATCATTCTTTCCTCACATGGGACAATGCTCTAATGATGATCATCACACTTTTATTTACTCATAACTCAATATTACAACTCGATACTAGAACAAAAATATGACTCTATGTGAATGCCTCCGGCGGTGTACCGGGATATGCGATGAATCAAGAGCGGCATGTATGAAAGAATTATGAAAGTGGCTTTGCCACAAATACGATGTCAACTACATGATCATGCAAAGCAATATGACAATAATGATCGAGCGCGATGATAGGTTTCCAATGTATCTATAATTTTTTATTGCTCCATGCTATATTATATTCTGTTTTGGATGATTAATGGGCTTTGGTATACACTTTTATATTATTTTTGGGACTAACCTATTAACCGGAGGCCCATCCCAAATTGTTGTTTTTGCCTATTTCAGTGTTTTGCAGAAAAAGAATATCAAACGGAGTCCAAACGGAATGAAACCTTCGGGAACGTGATTTGTGGAACAAACATGATCCAGAGGACTTGGAGTCTACGTAAAGTAATCAACGAGGAGAGCACGAGGTAGGGGGCGCGCCCACCTCCCCCAGGCCCGCCCTCCATCCTCACAGGGCCCATGTTGCTCCACCGACATACTTCTTCCTCCTATATATATCTCCGTACCCCCAAACCATCAGAGGCATCCACGAAAACTTAATTCCACCGCCGCGACCTTCTGTACCCGTGAGATCCCATCTTGGGGCCTTTTCCGGCGTCCTGCCGGAGCGGGCGTTGAGCACGGAGGGCTTCTAGGTCAATACCATAGCCTCTCCGATGATGTGTGAGTAGTTTACCTCAGACCTTCGGGTCCGTAGTTATTAGCTAGATGGCTTCTTCTCTCTCTTTGGATCTCAATACAAAGTTCTCCTCGATTCTCTTGGAGATCTATTTGATGTAACTCTTCTTTTGCGGTGTGTTTGTCGAGACCGATGAAGTGTGGGTTTATGATCAAGATTATCTATGAACAATACTTGAATCTCTTCTGAATTCTTTTATGTATGATTGGTTATCTTTGCAAGTCTCTTCGAATTATCAGTTTGGTTTGGCCTACTAGATTGATCTTTCTTGCAATGGAAGAAGTGCTTAGCTTTGGGTTCAATCTTGCGGTGCCCTTTCCCAGTGACAGCAGGGGCAGCAAGGCACATATTGTATTGTTGCCATCGAGGATAACAAGATGGGGTTTATATCATATTGCATGAGTTTATCCCTCTACATCATGTCATCTTACTTAAAGCATTACTCTGTTCTTATGAACTTAATACTGTAGATGCATGTTGGATAGCGGTTGATGTGTGGAGTAATAGTAGTAGATGCAGAATCATTTCGGTCAACTTGTCGCGGACGTGATGCCTATATACATGATCATACCTAGTGATACGTCTCCAACGTATCTACTTTCCCAAACACTTTTGCCCTTGTTTTGGACTCTAACTTGCATGATTTGAATGAAACTAACCCGGACTGACGTTGTTTTCAGCAGAACTACCGTGATGTTGTTTTATGTGTAGAAAAGAAAAGTTCTCGGAATGTCCAGGAAATCAACGGAGGCACTTTTTGGAATTTATAAGAATTATTGGGCGAAAGAAATACACCAGGGGCCCTAGGGCCTGTCCACGAGACAGGGGGGTGCCCCCTAGGGCGCGCCCCCCTATCTCGTGGGCCCCCTGGACCTCCTCCGACCTCAACTCCAACTCCATATATTCCGTCTCGGGGAGAAAATAATCAGAGAAAAAGTTTCATCGCATTTCACGACACGGAGCCGCCGCCAAGCCCTAATCTCTCTCGGGAGGGCTGATCTGGAGTCTGTTCGGGGCTCCGAAGAGGGGGATTCGTCGCCGTCGTCATCATCAACCATCCTCCATCACCAATTTCATGATGCTCACCGTCGTGCGTGAGTAATTCCATCGTAGGCTCGCTGGACGGTGATGGGTTGGATGAGATTTACCATGTAATCAAGTTAGTTTTGTTAGGGTTTGATCCCTAGTATCCACTATGTTCTGAGATTAATGTTGCTATGACTTTGCTATACTTAATGCTTGTCACTAGGGCCCGAGTGCCATGATTTTAGATCTGAACCTATTATGTTTTCATGAATATATGTGTGTTCTTGATCTTATCTTGCAAGTCTATAGTCACCTATTATGTGTTATGATCCGACAAGCCCGAAGTGACAATAATCGGGATACTTCTCGGTGATGACCGTAGTTTGAGGAGTTCATGTATTCACTATGTGTTAATGCCTTGTTCCGGTTCTCTATTAAAAGGAGGCCTTAATATCCCTTAGTTTCTGTAAGGACCCCGCTGCAACGGGAGGGTAGGACAAAAGATGTCATACAAGTTCTTTTCCATAAGCACGTATGACTATTTACGGAATACATGCCTACATTACATTGATGAATTGGAGCTAGTTCTATATCACCCTATGTTATAGCTATTGCATGAGGAATCGCATCTGACATAATTATCCATCACTGATCCATTGCCTACGAGCTTTTCATATATTGTTCTTCGCTTATTTACTTTTCCGTTGCTACTATTACAACTACTACAAAAACCCAAAAACATTTATCTTTACTTTTGCTACTGTTACCTTTATTATCATACCACTTTTTCTACTAAACACTTTGCTGCAGATACTAAGTTATCCAGGTGTGGTTGAATTGACAACTCAACTGCTAATACTCAAGAATATTCTTTGGCTCCCCTTGTGTCGAATCAATAAATTTGGGTTGAATACTCTACCCTCGAAAGCTGTTTCGATCCCCTATACTTGTGGGTTATCAAGACTAATTTCTGGCGCCGTTGCCGGGGAGCATAGCTCTATTCTCTGTGTCACTTGGGATTTATATCTGTTGATCACTATGAAGAACCTGAAAGACGCTAAGACCAAGATTTTTCCGTCAACTACGAGGGGAGGTAAGGAACTGCCATCTAGCTCTGCACTAGATTCTCCTTCCGTTATTAGTAAGCTTGCGACACCTAAACCTACTACTGCTATGAATTCTGATATGTCGCATGTTATTGATGATGCCACTTCTGCTATGCATTATGAAACTACTTCTCTGCGTGATACTACTTTGCCATTAGGTGAATTTCTAGATGAACAACTTGCTAGAGTTAGGGGGAATGAAAATATTGAAGAACATATTATTGATGATAGTGATGATGACGGTTCCCCCAATGATTATGTATTACCTGTTGTTCCTAAGGGTTATGTTATGAATGAAAAAGTTGTTATGGAAATTCTTGCTTGCAATGATAGAAATGATCTTAAGAAATTATTAGCTAAATGGAAGCAGCAGTCTCTTAATGCTAGAATGAAACCCGATCCTGCTTTTGCTACTTCACCTATCTGTGTTACTGATAAGGATTATGAATTCTCTGTTGATCCTGATATTATTACTTTATTCGAATCTGATCCTTTTTATGGCCTTGAATCTGAAACTGTTGTGGCACATCTTACCAAGTTGAATGATATAGCCACCTTATTTACTCATGATGAGAAGTCTCGCTATTTATATATCCTTAAGATATTTCCGTTCTCATTAAAGGGTGATGCTAAGACTTGGTATAATTCTCTTGCTCCTGGTTGTGTCGTAGTCCCAGGATATGATTTATTACTTCTCGCTAAATATTTCCTGCTCATAAGAAACAAGCTGCCTTATGGGATATATAATTTTGTGCAAATCAAAGAAGAGAGTCTCCCACAAGCTTGGGGAGGCTTCTCCGTTACTTAATGCTTTGCTGATCATCCTCTTAAGAAAAATGAAATACTTGATATCTTTTATAATGGACTAACCGATGCTTCCAAGGACTACTTGGATAGTTGTGCTGGTTGTGTTTTTCAGGAAAGAACAATGATGAAGCTGAAACACTATTGAATAATATGTTAACTAATGAAAATAATTGGACTCTTCCGAGCCAGTTCCTCAAGTAATTCCTGAACCAATTGAGCCAACTCCGAGCCTATTCCTAAACCCATCCAAGAAGAGAGGTGTTTTATTTCTCATCCTGAAGATATGCAAGAGGCAAAGAAATCAATGAAAGAAAAGTTATTAAAGCTGAAGATGTTAAGAATTTACCACCTATTGAAGAAATACATGGTCTTAATTTATCATGAAGAACCACATTGTCTTGATAACCCGACACAGGTAGTAAAGGTAAATTCTCTCTATAGATATGATAAAGTTGAAATACCTCTACTAAATTTCATAGCCCATGCTTAGATGAATTTGACGACTTTATGGCTAGACAAGAAAGTTTTAATGCTTATGTTGGTAGAGAGTTAAAGAATAATGCCTTGAGATAGGACGCGAGGTGATAATCTGCTAGAGTTAAAGATGAACATCACCGCGTTAGCAAATATGCTTCTATGGTTGCTACTCAAGCTGAGCAAGTACTCAAAGCTCAAAATGATTTGCTTGATGAATTAAATAATAAAAATGACTTTGCTGTTAGAGTGGCTACTAGAACTGGTAGAATGACTCAGGAACCTTTGTATCCTGAAGGCCACCCTAAGAGAATCGAGCAAGATTCTCAGAGAAATAATTTAGAGGCATCTAGTTCTTATAAAAAGAAGAAGAAGAAAAACTATAGGACTTTGCATGCTTCTAGTGAACATGTCGTAAACACACCTGAGAATCCCAATGATATTTCTATTTCTGATGCTGAAACTCAATCAGGTGATGAACATGAACCTAGTGATAATGTTAATGATAATGTTCATGTTGATGCTCAACCTAGCAAAGACAATGATGTAGAGATTGAACCTGTTGTTGATCTTGATAACCCACAATCAAAGAATCAACGTTATGATAAGAGATTTTGTTGCTAGGAAGCACGGTAAAGAAAGAGAACCATGGGTTCAGAAACCCATGCCTTTTCCTCCTAAATCATCCAAGTCAAAGGATGATGAGGATTTTGAGCGCTTTGCTGAAATGATTTGATCTATTTTCTTACGTATGCGTTTAACTGATATGCTTAAAGTAAATCCTTATGCTAAGTATATGAAGGATATCATCACAAATAATAGAAAGATACCGGAAGCTGAAATTTCCACCATGCTTGCTAATTACACTTTTAAGGGTGGAATAACAAAGAAACTTGGAGATCCGGGTGTACCAACTATACCATGCTCTATTAAAAGAAATTATGTTAGAACTGCTTTATGTGATCTCGGAGCCGGTGTTAGTGTTATGCCTCTCTCTTTATATCGTAGACTTGAATTGAATAAATTGACACCTACTGAAATATCTTTGCAAATGGCTGATAAATCAACTGCTATACCTGTCGGTATTTGTGAGGATGTGCCTGTTGTGGTTGCAAATGTCACTATCGTAACGAACTTTGTTATTCTTGATATTCCTGAGGACGATAGTATGTCTATTATCCTTGGTAGACCTTTTCTTAATACTGCAGGGGCTGTTATTGATTGCAACAAAGGCAATGTCACTTTTCATGTTAATGGTAATGAGCATACGGTACACTTACCGAGGAAACAATCTCAAGTTCATAGCATGAGTTCTATTGAAAAAGTTCCAGCTATCATTTTTGGAGGTTTTGAATTTCCTCTCCCTACTGTCAAGAAAAAGTATGATATTCTTATTGTTGGGGATTTTCATATCCCCGTTGAGGTAACTTAGTGTTATTCGAAATTTCTCCGGTTCCGTGTTATTCGGAATGAGTTTGTTAACAAGACTTGATCAACCTTGTTAGTGGGTTCATTTTGATGATCACGAGATGGATGAAACTAGAAGGCACAACCTCCTGTACCCTTTTTTTTACTTTATGTTATTTAGAATAAATAAAGCAAAAATAGTATTATCCGTCTTTTTTCTGATTTATCCGTGCATTAAAAAATAGTCCGAAAATAAAAGTGCTCCAAGTGCCCTGCAAATCTAGTATGATTTTTTCTGGAATATTTGAGGATTTTAGGCACTGAAAACACTGCAGGAGGGCCAAGCATCAGGCCACGAGAGAGGAGGGCGCCCCCCCTGTAGGGCTCGCCCCCTGTCTCGTGGGCCCCTGGTGGCTCCTCTCCACTTATGCCAGTACCCACACACTTCATCTTCCACCCAAAAAAATCCCCATCCAGCTCAAGCACGAGTTCTAGCTCGTTTTGCTGCGATTTTCGATCTCTTAGCTCAAAGCTCCATTCGCAAAACTTCTTTGGGAGATTGTTGCTTGGTATGTGACTCCTCCATTGGTCCAATTAGTTTTTGTTCTAGCGCTTTATTCATTGCAAATTTTTGCTGCATAGGTGACCATGTTCTTGAGCTTGCATGTTAAATTTTTGAGGTCCCAAGCAATTCCAATGCATGATATAGGCTCTAGGCACTTGTAGGAGTAGTTGCTATCAATCTTGTTTAGTTTTATTCACTTTTAGTTTGAAGTTACTAAAATTTCAGAAATTTTCAGAAAAAGAAATATGCTTAGAAGAATGTACCAAGGAGGTTCCTTGGCAAAGAAAGGGCCAAGGATTGCTATACGTGAGCAAGATGTTGAATTGCCGAGGGACGCAAATGTACGGGCTTGTGAGTGGCCATCCGCTGATTTTATGGTCGTAGCAGGCTTCAAGGAGGAATTTGACGCATATGTGCGTAATGCCGAGCTGGAGGACTTCTTACAAGATATGTGTCCGCAGTACTATCAGTTGACTGATTCTTTTGTGCGGAGGTTTAAATATAACTGTGCGTGTAATTCTCCTAGTGTCATTTTTGATATTTATGATACATCTTATACCATGGATTTAGAGGATTTCACAACTGCTTGCAAACTCCCGCAGTGGGATAATATTAATGATCCTCCCAAATCTGGATTTAGAGATTTTCTTGCTAGTATTACTGTGGGAGAATCTAGGGACGTAGCACAAGCTACCATAGGGAGCATTCATTTTCCTGCTATACATTACTTTGCTCTCTTTATTGGTAGATGCATTAACGGTAAGGACGAAGTATGTCACATGTGTGCTCCTGCTTTGTGTCCTCAAGAGTGCTGTGTCAGGTTATAAAGGTTATAACTTGGGGGCAATAGTTGCACATAGGTTGCAGAATAATAGTAGAAAGGGAAATTTATTTGGAGGAATTTATGCAACCCGTGTGGCTAATTATCTTAATATAGCCCCACAAGAGGGGGATATGATTTTACCTCCTGTTTATTTGGATAAATAAGCTATGTTCAATCATCATTTTCTTGAGAGGAATGAACAATTCCTCCATTATCGACTAATCTATGACAGACGTAACGTCGTCCCTGTCACTCTTCCTGCTCCCTACCTTTTTGATTATCAGGCAAAAGGAAGATATGTTGTCACCAGGGAAGAAGCAACTAAATATGAGAGAGGAATGGAGGCAGCTCGCCAACACGCAGCTGCTCAGGAGGCGGTCGCCTCTGCATCTTAGTACTACCCCAGTTTCACTTATGGATATCAGCCAGGCGGTCCTTGGTACTAGACCAACTTAGGCCAAAAGCCTAAGCTTGGGGGAGTACGTATTTCTCACCGACTTTACATTCATGTTCACACACTAGTCGTCGGTGTTCATACTCTTTCATTGTATTATCCATGCTAGTTTAAATTTCTTTTTCTAGTTTTCTTCTTGTCTGTTTGATAAACCTTAAGAAAAAAACCAAAAAAATTAGTTAGTTTAATTTCCATGCCTGTAGTAGAAATTAACATGAAAACCCAAAAAGATTTCTAGTTCTTCTTCTTACTTGTTGGGAGCTTTCCCGTGTAAATAGTTTTATTTTCTTTTCTTTCTTTTGGGGGTGGAGAAGACCATATTGAAAATGCTTAGTGGCTCTAATATGCATGATTGTTTATTTAATTTAGATCCCATATTACTTGTCTTCTCTCTTGAGTTGAATGCTTGCAGATTCCAGCTTAGTCCAATGCACGTGCACTCTTATTATTATACACATCGTTCGGTCGTGCGAGTGAATGGAAATAATGACGATATATGATGGACTTATTGGGATGAGAAAAGCTGGTATGAACTCGACCTCTTTTGTTTTTGTAAATATGATGAGTTCATCGTTTCTGAGTCAGCTTATTATGAAGTAAACATATTTGCAATGACATTTAGAGATCATAGTTGCTCGTTCCATGCTTGATTAGCTATGAGTTATAATGGTTTACCTTGCGTGCCAACATGCTATTAGAATGATTATGATGTGGTATGATGAGATGGTATCCTCCTTTGAATGAATTGAGTGACTCGACTTGGCACATGTTCACACATGTAGTTGAAACAAATCAACATAGCCTTCATGATATTTATGTTCATGGTAGATTATATCCTACTCATGCTTGCACTCGGTGTGAATTAATTTTAATGCATGTTTATGACTGTTGTCGCTCTCTCAGTTGGTCGCTTCCTAGTCTTTTGCTAGCCTTCACCTGTACTAAGCGGGAATACTGCTTGTGCATCCAAACTCCTTAAACCCCAAAGTTGTTCCATATGAGTCCACTATACCTTCCTATATGCGGTATCTACCTACCGTTCCAAGTAAATTTGTATGTGCCAAACTCCAAACCTTCAAATGAAATTCTGTTTTGTATGCTCGAGCAGCTCATGTTTCAACTAGGGCTGCCTATATCTTCCATGCTAGGTGGGTTATTCTCAAGAGGAGTGGACTCCGCTCCTCATTCACGAGAAACGGCCGGTAACCGGGATGCCCAGTCCCATGATCCAAAAAGATCAAAGCAAATCAAAATAATTAAACAAAACTCCCCCAGGGCTGTTGTATGTTGGAGGCACTCGTTGTTTCGAGCAAGCCATGGATTGATGCTTGTTGGTGGTTGGGGGAGTATAAACCTTTACCATTCTGTTTGGGAACTGCCTATAATGCATGTAGTATGGAAGATACAGTCATCTCATAGTTGTTGCGTTGACAGCGAAAGTATGTCGCTCAAAATATTATTCAATCTCTATTTTAAAATCGAGCTCTGGCACCTCTACAAATCCATGCTTCCCTCTGCGAAGGGCCTATCTATTTACTTTTATGTTGAGTCATCACCCTTCTTATTAAAAGCACCCGCTGGAGAGCACACTGTCATTTGCATTCATTATTATTGGTTTATATTGGGTATGACCTGACTGGATCTCTTTTACCATGAATTACAATGTTTAGTCAGTCCTTGATATTCAAAGGTGCTCTGCATTTATGTTTTGCGGTCTTAGAAAGGGCTAGCGAGATACCATTTCGTTATATCATGTTATGATTATTTTGAGAAAGTGTTGTCATCCGAGTTTTATTATTATGGCTCGCTAGCTGATTATGTTATTGATATGAGTAATTGTGAGACCTATGTGTTATTGTGAGTATGGTTAGTTCATAATATTTGCTGAAACTTGAATGCTGGCTTTTCATGTTTACAACAACAAGAGCAAACGGAGTTTGTAAAAGTTTTTCTTTATCACTTTCAGTTTATCAACTAAATTGCTTGAGGACAAGAAAAGGTTTAAGCTTGGGGGAGTTGATACGTCTCCAACGTATCTACTTTTCCAAACACTTTTGCCCTTGTTTTGGACTCTAACTTGCATGATTTGAATGAAACTAACCCGGACTGACGCTGTTTTCAGCAGAACTACCATGATGTTGTTTTATGTGTAGAAAAGAAAAGTTCTCGGAATGTCCTGGAAATCAATGGAGGCACTTTTTGGAATTTATAAGAATGATTGGGCGAAAGAAATACACCTGGGGGCCCAGGGCCTGTCCACGAGATAGGGGGACGCCCCCCCCCCCCTAGGGCGTGCCCCCCTATCTCGTGGGCCCACTGGACCTCCTTCGACCTCAACTCCAACTCCATATATTCCGTCTCGAGGAGAGAAAAATCAGAGAAAAAGTTTCATCGCGTTTCACGATACGGAGCCGCCGCCAAGCCTTAATCTCTCTCGCGGGAGGGCTGATCTGGAGTCCGTTCGGGGCTCCAGAGAGGGGGATTCGTCGTCGTCGTCATCATCAACCATCCAGCATCACCAATTTCATGATGCACACCGCCGTGCGTGAGTAATTCCATCGTAGGCTCGCTGGACGGTGATGGGTTGGATGAGATTTACCATGTAATCAAGTTAGTTTTGTTAGGGTTTGATCCCTAGTATCCACTATGTTCTGAGATTGATGTTGCTATGACTTTTCTATGCTTAATGCTTGTCACTAGGGCCCGAGTGCCATGATTTCAGATCTGAACCTATTATGTATTCATGAATATATGTGTGTTCTTGATCCTATCTTGCAAGTCTATAGTCACCTATTATGTGTTATGATCCGACAACCCCGAAGTGACAACAATCGGGATTCTTCTCGGTGATGACCGTAGTTTGAGGAGTTCATGCATTCACTATGTGTTAATGCTTTGTTCCGGTTCTCTATTAAAAGGAGGCATTAATATCCCTTAGTTTCCGTAAGGACCCCGCCGCAACGGGAGGGTAGGACAAAAGATGTCCTACAAGTTCTTTTCCATAAGCACGTATGACTATTTACGGAATACATGCCTACATTACATTGATGAATTGGAGCTAGTTCTATATCACCCTATGTTATAGCTATTGCATGAGGAATCGCATCCGGCATAATTATCCATCACTTATCCATTGCCTACGAGCTTTTCATATTTTGTTCTTCGCTTATTTACTTTTCCGTTGCTACTATTACAACTACTACAAAAACCCAAAAACATTTATCTTTACTTTTGCTACTGTTACCTTTATTATCATACCACTTTTGCTACTAAACACTTTGCTGCAGATACTAAGTTATCCAGGTGTGGTTGAATTGACAACTCAACTGCTAATACTCAAAAATATTCTTTGGCTCCCTTTGTGTCGAATCAATAAATTTGGGTTGAATACTCTACCCTCGAAAGCTGTTGCGATCCCCTATACTTGTGGGTTATCACCTAGATATTCTCATAACTATGCTCAATTCTATCAATTGCTCGATAGTAATTTGTTCACCCACCGTAATACTTATGCTATCTTGAGAGAAGCCACTAGTGAAACCTATGGCCCCCGGGTCTATTTCCCATCATATTAATCTTCCAACACTTAGCTATTTTTATTGCCTTTTATTTTACTTTGCATCTTTATTATAAAAATAAGAAAATATTATCTTATCATATCTATCATATCTCACTTTCGTAAGTGATCGTGAAGGGATTGACAACCCCTTTATCGCGTTGGTTGCGAGGTTTTTATTTGTTTGTGTAGGTGCGAGGGACTTGAGCGTGGTCTCCTACTGGATTGATACCTTGGTTCTCAAAAACTGAGGGAAATACTTACGCTACTTTACTGCATCGCCCTTTCCTCTTCAAGGGAAAACCAACGCAGTGCCCAAGAGGTAGCACGTGTCATAATAAACGGAACGGTGGAAAGTTGCATGGCAATATATCTCGAAATGGCTATGGAAATGCCATAGTAGGTAGGTATGGTGGCTGTTTTGAGGAAGATATAAGGAGGCTTATGTGTGATAGAGTGTATCGTATCACGGGGTTTGGATGCACCGGCGAAGTTTGCACCAACTCTCAAGGTGAGAAAGGGCAATGCACGGTACCGTAGAGGCTAGCAAATTGCGGAAAGGTAAGAGTGCATATAATCCATGGACTCACATTAGTCATAAAGAACTCATATACTTATTGCAAAAGTTTATTAGCCCTCAAAGCAAAGTACTACTATGCATGCCCCTAAAGGGATAGATTGGTAGGAAAAGACCATCGCTCGTCCCCGACCGCCACTCATAACGAAAGCACTCAAAGAACACCCCGTGCTTCAAATTTGTCACACAACGTTTACCATACGTGCATGCTACGGGACTTACTAACTTTAACACAAGTATTTCTCAATTTCACAGTTACCCAACTAGCATGACTCTAACATTACCACCTTTATATCTCAAAACCGTTATCAAGCATCAAATTTATCATAGTGTTTAATGCACTCTATGTGAAAGTTTTTATTATACCTATCTTGGATGCCTATCATATTAGGACTAATTTTATAGCCAAAGGAAATTACCATGTTGTTCTAAAGGACTCTCAAAATAATATAAGTGAAGCATGAGAGATCAATAATTTATACAAAATAAAACCACCAACGTGCTCTAAAAAGGTATAAGTGAAGGACTACAGCAAAATTATCTAGCTCAAAAGATATAAGTGAAGCACAAAGAGTATTCTAATAAATTATGATTCATGTGTGTCTCTCCCAAAAGGTGTGAACAACAAGGATGATTGTGGTAAACTAAAAAGCAAAGACTCAAATCATACAAGACGCTCCAAGCAAAACACATATCATGTGGTGAATAAAAATATAGCATTGAATAAAGTTACCGATAGATGAAGATGAAAGAGGGGATGCCTTCCGGGGCATCCCCAAGCTTAGGATTTTGGTTGTCCTTGAATTTTTCCTTGGGGTGCCTTGGGAATCCCCAAGATTAGGCTCTTGCCACTCCTTGTTCCAAAATCCATCAAATCTTTACCCAAAAACTTTAAAACTTCACAACACAAAACTCAACAGAAAATCTCATGAGCTCCTTTGGCGAAATAAAACAAACCACCACTTTAAGGTACTGTAATGAACTCATTCTTTATTTATATTGGTGTTAAACCTACTGTATTCCAACTTCTCTATGGTTCATACCCCACGATACTAGCCATAGATTCATCAAAATAAGCAAACAACACACGAAAAATAGAATCTGTCAAAAACATAACAGTCTGTAGTAATCTGTATCAAACGCAAACTTCTATAACTCAGAAAAATCTTCCAAAATAGGATGACCTAGATAATTTGATTATTGATCTACTGCAATTGGAATCAATATTTTATCACTTTCTGGCGATTTTTAACAATTGCTTTCGTGAGCAGAAAGTTTCTGTCTTTTTCAGCAAGATCAAATAATTATCACCCAAGAAGATCCCATAGGTTCTACTTGGCACAAACACTAAATTAAAAATAAAAACACATCTAACCAGAGGCTAGATGAAATATTTATTACTAAACAGGAACAAAAAGCAAGGAATAAAAACAAAATTGGGTTGCCTCCAAACAAGCGCTATCGTTTAACGCCCCTAGCTAGGCATTGATAATTTTAATGATGCTCACATGAAAGACAAGAATTGAAGCACAAAGAGAGCATCATAAAACACGTGATAAACACATCTAAGTCTAACACACTTCCTATGCATAAGCATTTTATAAGAAAACAAATTATCATCGCAAGCAAAAACTAGCATATGCAAGGAAGTGGAAAGAAACAATAGCAATCTCAACATAACGAGAGGTAATTTTGTAACATGAAAATTTCTACCACCATATTTTTCTGTCTCATAATAATTACATGTGGTATCATAAGAAAATTCAACAAAATAGCTATCACATAAAATATTTCAACATGATCCACATGCATGCGAAGTTGACACTCTTTCCAAAATAGTGGGATTAACATTAACTAAAGTCATGACCTCTCCAAACCCACATTTATCAAAAAATTCATAAGATTGAAAATCCTCCAAATATGTGGGATCTAAAGTTGACACTCTTCCAAACCCACTTTCAATATTACTGCAAACACTATTATCAATCTCATATTCATCATGGGGCTTAAACAAATTTTCAAGATCATAAGAAGAATCACCCAAATCATGATCATTGCAACAAGTAGCAGACATAGCAAAATTAGCATCCCCAAGCTTAGGGTTTTGCATATTATTAGCACAATTGACATTAATAGAATTTATAATAATATCATTGCAATCATGCTCTCCATTCAAGGAGCTACCGTGAATCACTTCATAAGTTTCTTCTTTCAACACTTCATCACAATTTTTAGATTCATGAATTTCAAGCAAAACCTCATAAATATAATCTAGTGCACAAAACTCATTAGCAATTGGTTCATCATAATTGGATCTTTTAAAAATATTAGCAAGAGGATGAGGATCCATAACAATAGATTTTTAGCAAGCGAAGATGCAAGCAAATAGAAGGCACATGGTAACACAAGCAAACAAAAGATCGAACAAAAGAAGGGCGAAGAAAAGGCAAGGGTGAAGTGGGGGAGAGGAAAACGAGAGGCAAATGGAAAATATGTAATGCGAGGGATAAGTGTTTGTGATGGGTACTTGGTATGTCTTGACTTGTGCGTAGATCTCTCCGGCAATGGCGCCAGAAATGGCTAGTTGTCGGGCGATCAAATCTTGACTTGACTTGGCGCAAGTCTCCTCGGCAACGGCGCCAGAAATCCTTATTGCTACCTCTTGAGCATGCGTTGGTTTTCCCTTGAAGAGGAAAGGGTGATGCAGCAAAGTAGCATAAGTATTTCCCTCAGTTTTCGAGAACCAAGGTATCAATCCAGTAGGAGACTACACGCAAATCCCTAGTACCTGCACAAACAAATAAGAACCTTGCAACCAACACGATAAAGGGGTTATCAATCCCTTCACGGCCACTTGCAAAAGAGAGATCTGATAAAGATAATAAGATAAATATTTTTGGTATTTTTGTTGTATAGATTGAAAAGTAAAGATCGCAAAATAAACGACGACAGAAATAGCACGTTGGCAGGAGATTAATATGATAGAAAATAGACCCCGGGGCCATAGGTTTCACTAGTGGCTTCTCTTAAGATAGTAAATTCTACAGTGGGTGAACAAATTACTGTCGAGCAATTGATAGAAAAGCGCATAGTTATGAGAATATCTAGGCATGATCATGTATATAGGCATCACGTCCGTGAAAAGTAGACTGAAACGATTCTGCATCTACTACTATTACTCCACACATCGACCGCTATCCAGCATGCATCTAGAGTATTACGTTCATAAGAACAGAGTAACGCATTAGGCAAGATGACATGATGTAGAGGGATAAACTCAAGAAATATGATATAAACCCCATCTTTTTATCCTTGATGGCAACAATACAATACGTGCCTTGCTGCCCCTGCTGTCACTTGGAAAGGACACCGCAAGATTGAACCCAAAGCTAAGCACTTCTCCCATTGCAAAGAAAGATCAATCTAGTAGGCCAAACCAAACTGATAATTCGAAGAGACTTGCAAAGATATCAAATCATGCATATAAGAATTCAGAGAATAATCAAATATTGTTCATAGATAATCTTGATCATAAACCCACAATTCATCGGATCTCGACAAACACACCGCAAAAAGAGTTGCATCGAATAGATTTCCAAGAGAATCGAGGAGAACTTTGTATTGAGATCAAAAGAGAGAGAAGAAGCCATCTAGCTAATAACTATGTAACCGAAGATCTATGGTAAACTACTCACACATTATCGGAGAGGCCATGGTGTTGATGTAGAAGCCCTCCATGATCGATTCCCCCTCCGGCGGAGCGCCGGTAAAGGTCCCAAGATGGGATATCACGGGTACAGAAGGTTGTGGCGGTGGAAAAAGTGTTTCGTGGCTCTCCTGGATGTTTTTAGGGTATAGGAGTATATATAGGCGAAGGAAGTAGGTCGATGGAGCTACGAGGGGCTTCCTAGACGTCCACTCCAAGTCTCCTGGATTGCGTTTGTTCCAAAAACGATCCTCGCGAAGGTTTCATTCCGTTTGGTTTCCGTTTGATATTCCTTTTCTGCGAAACAGTGAAATAGGAATAAAAACAGCAATTTGCACTGGGCTGTCGGTTAATAGGTTAGTCCCAAAAATAACATAAAAAGGTATATTAAATCCCATTAAACATCCAAAACAGATAATATAATAGCATGGAACAATAAAAAATTATAGATATGTTGAAGACGTATCAAAAATTAAACATGCAAATTATTGGGGGTACCAAAATCTTCTTCGTCGACAATGAGCCTTGTTTAAAAGGAATAGCACAGACCCAACACTTCGTGCGTATGTCTCACGTTGATGAGATTGATACGTAACAAACTCACAACTCCACATAAATCTGATAAAGATAGTTATAAGTTTTCTTTTTCAACGGAGAGACAGTTATAATAAGTAGGTAACTGCAGTGAAAGTTCTCAAAGAAAAAATAAGTAACCGCAAGGTGTTTGCTTCATGGGAACAGTTTCATACATGATCCTCAAAAGTGTAAGCAAATGGTTCACGACTTTTTTTTGCGAGATGGGTCACGACTTATGCTTTGGGTTCAACTTGGTCCAAAATCTAATAGTAAGTTCAATTTGAAGTTCGCAAATAAATAAATAAAACTCAATGTGTTTGTGCCTGGATTTCGGTACAACCCTCCTAACAAAACGTATAAAAGGTAATATGGACTTTTCACAATTCATATGTATGTACAGTGGATCACCCAGAACGATATACACAGTACGTTTGCCTATGAAGCCTCGGCTCATGCTGGGATTTGAGCTACATACTTTCAGCTAGGGGAAGAGAGAACCTTACCAATCGGGCTAACATGCCCGGATGAAGGAGATGGAACGCACACTCTTAAGAACTAAATACAACGCAGAATCCGAACTGTTTTTACTTTTTTGAATATTTCTTGAAAATTGTGAACATTTTTTTAAACCGACAATGTTTTAAAATCCGGCAATTTTCTGAACAACTCGAACAAATTTAGAAATTGCATTTTAAGTGTAATTTTTCTATAGAAACAAAATTTGAAAATCTTGAAAGTTTTTGAAATTTGAGAACAAAATTTGATAATGCCAACATTTATCAAAATTTTGAACAGTTTTGCAAAAGCACGAACAATATTTAAAATTACCAAATATTTTTTGAACACGCGAACATTTCTTAAGTTTCAGGGAAAAATTTGAAAACCATAAAAAATTTACTTCCCGAACATTTTGTGATTTCTTTTAAAAAAGAATCACCATAAAACTCCTGCTGTTGCCGCTTGTCGCTAGCCACATGAGCTAATAAGCTTCCATGTCTAAGGAGGAAACACAGACTACAACAACTATCCCTCATCGCTTGGATTACAGTAGCAAACTGATATTTTTCTCGATATTTCTTTTTTATTTTTTTCTCATTCTTTGTGAACTGCACGTACATTTTTTCTAAACACTAACAAATTTGGAATTTCAAAACAAAACCGTAAAAATACGATTTAAATTGTGAAACATTTTTTTCCGGAATAAAATGTGAAACATTAGCTGAACATTTTTGTTATTTGGGTAGAAAATTATGAAAATATGAATATTTTTAAAATTCCAAACAAATTCTGAAAGTACGAACAGTATTTGATACTCTCCGAGCATTTTTGAAAAAAAGGGAGCATTTTTTGAAGTTGTTAACTAATTTAAAAAAATAAGGACATTTTTGAATCAATGATTTTTCTTCAAATCCGTGAGCGCTTGGGCCAGCCCATCAGCTGCCCGACGGGAGCGATGCCGTCGCCCAGTTGGGCCTAGTTCTAAGCCTTTTTTTCTATTTTTGTCATTTTCTCTTTTCGTTAATTCATTTTTCTCCTTTTTGAACTATTTATTAAACCTGTTCAAAATTTGAAATAGTGTTTGTAATACTACAATAACAGTTTTAAGTGACAAATTTAATTTTATTCCTTAAATATTTATTAAATGTTTTATAGAAACAACTACTGTTTTTAATTTTATCCCAAGTAAACCATTGGGTCTAGCCCTACACGTTTTTGGAAAAGGACTTTGATCTAGCAAGGGGTATGAGACTACAAAAGGAATTCTTCTTATTTTGTACAACATAACTTGGATTGGTCTAGGGGCGATCCCCCATCCCGGCACAGTGGGTCCCACTTGTCAGGAGGGTTGTACCGAAACAGAAGTGCCTTTGCGTTTCTAAGTTCATGGGCTAGTTGTTTGCATATTTTCAAGTTACCACACAAGTTTATGTTCCTCTACAATAAATACACGACCAGCATTGTAGGATCTTAACCTGTCGGGCCGCCTGAATTCTCTTATGTGAGTCACGGCCTCACGGCTTGCCCTGTGACCCCATCTTCTTCGTCGAGATTTGAAGCCTTTCGTACACAGCTTGTCCGAAACCTGGATCCAGCTCTCAGTTTCATTCAGTACACAGATGTAAAGCTCCCCGTTTCCGGGCACGTCCAGCAACGACACCGTCGTTACATCACGGTGACGATTTTATAGCACATTGTGTAGGTGTGAAATTCTAAGAAGTGAGAGATCTTCCCTTTCCCGATTTTGGCCCCTCGTCATTCTGGTGATGCGGTGTTCATCGGCGATACTGGGGATTCAGAACGCATGCAGTAAACCATGGAGCAAATGGTTATATTGTGCATATGGAGGAGTAGTATATTGTGCATGCCAGTTACAGTGGGCTATAATATTAGTAGGACCACTGTGTCTAAGAAATTTTTTTTTTTTGAAGAGAGCTGTATCTAAGATTGTAAGCAGTACAACGATGGTAATACAAGTACCAGCAGTAGTTTCTATTTCGGCGGTATTCATGCTGCAGCCGTTTCTTGAGACACTGACAAAGGTGCATACATTTTTTTTTCTAGAATACGCAAGCGTGCGTATCATACATTGGCAGGAAGCTAGCTCAAGGCCTGAAGAATGCCGGCGGATGGGGACGGGCGGTGCCGGCGCCGGCGAAGGAGGTGTCCTTGAGGTGGTCGGGGGCGCTCTCGTACGAGTGCTTCCTGGCCAGCGAGAGGATCGTCTTGTCCGCGGCGACGAAGTAGGCCATCCCGGCGACGGTGCAGACGATCAGGGCCTGGCCGGTGGGGTTCAGGTGCGCCTTGGCCCACGGCAGCATCCTCACGCTCGCCAGCTGCACGATAAACAGTTCAGTTATGTAAACCAGACCAACGTGCGTGAAAATCATCAACTCCAGGACGGAGGAGCTCACCGTCGGGACCGCAGACGCGACGGTGGCGACGGCCGCCGCCTTGGCTCCGGCGAGCGTCGCCTCTGGGGAAGATTAACAGAAGAAATGAATTGCTAGTGTCAGACTATCAGTACACAACTTGGCTGAACTGAACTGAACTCTGAAGAAGTGGATCCTGGTTACTACGTACCTCTGGAGCAGCGTTTGGCGAGGGCGAGCTTGTTCTCGAGGTGGGCGCGGGTGACAGTGGCCGTCGACGGCATCTTCGCCGTGATCCTGTACAGAAACGGCTCAGTACGTATCAAAGTGCGATCGACCGAGATGAGGTGAGATGGGCTGGCTGGCTGCTGCTTGATGCTTCCAGGACCAGGAGCCAGCCATGTATTTATAGCGAGCAAAAAGGTGGCGGCCACGCACGGTTTGGGGCGCAAACCGTGGGTGCTCTGCTTTGCTCTGCTCGTTTGGACTTGGAGTGGTGAACTGACTTGGTGGGCAGATAACGCTTTCCGGGAGTGGCGTCCAAAACTGTGGTATGGGAATCCACAGGATCGGATGATGTTTGTTTGTTGGAGGGCATCCTCCATTGCTCCCTTCCTCGTCTTTCTTTTTGTACCCACCAAACTAAATAAAGGTAGCAAGAAAAGGGAGATCTCGATCGATCTAAAGTTAGGCACAACAGTGCTGATCTGATCACAATAGATAGATAATTTTGCTACACGAGGCGTTTGTCCTTTGTGTAAGATAAAAGAAAAGAAAAAGAGCAGAGCAGGTGCCGCCGGTTTCGCTTTCCGGGAGGCGGGAGCTGCATCCAAAACTGTGGTATGGGAATCCACAGGATTGGATGATGTTTGTTTGTTGGAGGGTACAGATCCTCCATTGCTCCCTCCCTTGTCTTTTCTTTCTTTCTTTACCCACCAAACTAAAGCTAGCAAGAAAAGGGAGATCTCGATCCATCTAAAGTTAGCCACCACAGTGCTTATCTGATCACAATAGATAGATAGTTTTGCTACATGAGGCGTTTGTTCCTTGTCTAAGATAAAAGAAACGGAACAGAGCAGAGCAGGTGCCGCCGGTTTCGCTGGTTTTCGGACCAAACCGGCGGCATGTGCTCCCCGTCCGGACAAGTCCTCTGTGTGAGACCTGCTCTCCATTTTTCTTTCTGGTCTATGGCCCACAAATATTGCATGGAACACTTTTTCAAGTTCGTTGCATTAAATACCATCTATTTTCTTTTTATTAGGGTCTAAATACCATCTATTGCTGTAACATGTTGCAGCAAGCTCTAATTCATTGTTTGATTTTTCTTTTGCGCAGCAATTCAATATTTGTACGCTGACATAATTTCAAAGGATTGGATCTAGCTTGTAAGTGCGTACGTGGTAAAAAAATTATTGTCATCGGCCGCCAATAAGAACTATCGAGCAGCTTTAGTTTTCTTTTTGCGAGAAAACTTCCAATTTATTCATCCTCAATCATGGCAGTACAATGAACATCAGAAATAATAAAAATTGCATACAAATCTATAGACCATCTAGCGACCACTATAAGCACTAAAGCAAGCCGAAGGCGCACCGCCGTCATCGCCCCTCCCTTACCGGAGCTGGGCAAAACTTATTATGACAAGGCAGTTTTGGTATTTACATTAAAAAATAAAAAATTCAATGAATTGTGTATATATCTAATACTGATTTGATTTAAGAAAAATATTAGATTACTTGCACATGTTTTGGAGATATGACAGTTTATTGCCTCAATCAGTTTTTTTTTCTTTCAAAATTCAACATTTGAAGTAAAAGAATTCCAATATGTCATATATGTACCAAGTATAGATCTAGCAAATTTTGAATTAATGTTGACCATTATTTTGGAGGATATTAGAAATTTTAGTTAGCCCAAGTCGGCTGATGTGACATGTTTTTTTGCCGGGTGTGCAGTTACAAGAGGGACTCGCCTATTAGAAATCATGTGAACATAATCAAATGATGGATTAGAGTTAGTTGCAACGGATTACACCAATAGGTGGTGTTTTATTTAACGAACCCAAAGACTATGTGTTATGTGGAGCGTCCGTCCTTATATGTGGTCAGTGATCATATACGAAAAAGCACCATATTTGCACGATGAGGTGAGTCAGAACACCAGAAACATGTATTTTGCAATTTTAGGTACCAAAGTGACCATGGAGCGCAATTTTTTGGGCACTCCTAGAGTATTTACCTCATTCTTTTTCAACAATCTAGGCGCACAAATCAACATGAATTATACTCTCTTGTTTTCAACTTTAAAAAATAACATATCTATTTTGTTTAACTAGAACTTTTATTTTTATGCTAGCGTTATAAACTAGTAAAAGGATGTAGAGTTTTTGTACTATTATGTTTGCTCTGCTGACATACATTTATCATCTCATTCCTGTACGACGCATCCCCTCTCTTCGAAGGGTGTTGTTGGGTGGCAACCAAACAGCCAATACTAAAGGCACTCGCTTTGCTTGGTTAGATGATGAGGGAGATCGGTAAACTCCATTGTTTGGTTGATGATCGAGATCGTTGGAGCAGACAGTCGAGTTGATGTTGCTTTGCCTCTAGTGCAGTTATGTTGTGTCATGTGTGTTGTTGGTGTGCCAGTGTGCTCCTATCGAGCTTATGGCAAGTTCTTCTTTTGGTGGGTTTTCTGGTCTTCTAGAATAAGCTACCCCTACCTAGCTTATTCTATAAGCCCAACCAAATTTATTTTTTAGATGCCTAGGATTCTAGAATAAGCTGGGTAGGGGCAGTTTATTCCAACTTATTCTAGAAGCCATCAAAAGAACTGGTCCTCAGGGTGCTGGTGTGTGTGATGTCGTGTGTTTGTGTGCTCAGTCTGGGCTTGGTAAATAGTAATGTTACCTCTTCATCATCAATGAAATGCAACACCATTGTGTTTCATAAAAGAAATGTATGCTCCAGAAGAGTTTACCTATTTCATACTCCCATCCTCTGGAAATACTTGTCAGAGAAATGGATAAAAACGGATGCTCTAGAACTAAAATACGTCTACATACATCCATTTCTTCGACAAATATTTCCGGACAGAGTGAGTATTTAACTGCCGAATCTTTAACATTATAGAGCATTTTGTCATAAGCTATTATTGAACTAGTTCAATGCACATAGTTTTACAACCTTAAATTGAGCCCAAGTCTAGGGACTACAATTTGCTTTGTAGACATGTCGGTTTTCTTTCAAGTATTTAGACAATGCACACTTACACGCGGATATGATATGAATGCATTTCATCTGACTCCCGACCAAGAAAAATGTCGATGTGTCCCGGTCTCTGGAGACAAACACCTCAAACCCACGGGGTACACCACTACTACCACCGTTCTGGATTATCGGTCTCCTTAATATTTTGTGCCAAATTTTGACCATAAATTTAAGTAACAAAATGTTAATCCATGTCACAAAAAATAGTGTCATTGGAAATTATGTTCAAATACCAATGTAACAATATAACTTTTTATGACATGCATTAATATTTTGTCAGTTAAATCTATAATCAAATTTTAGCATAAAATACGAAGAGGACCAATAAATCAGGACGGATGTAGCAGTACAGAAAGCTTGTCCCAAAATGGCTAAATTTTTTATTTTCAAAAACATCCTTATTTGGCAACCCATCCAACAAAACCATAGCAGAAGATTTAACGTGTGCTTGATGCGGCACGATGCTCACGTGCATTTCGGAACAGAACAGGGCAGGAGTAGGGGGTCTTTTGCAATGCATTGATGCATGTTAAAGGTAAGATGAGTGCGCACTTGATGTTGTTCTGCCTCAGGTTGTTCTGCCGCCTGAGGTTGTTCTGCCTCAGTGTCTTTTTTTTTCTTTTTATGTTGCATGTATGTGGTTGATCGATGTAATCCTGGTCAGTTGATGGCTTTGTTAATTCAAAATCGGGCTAGGTTCGAGCCTCCTCTCGGGTTCGGCCGATGCCTTTTCTCTAAAAAAAAGTTCAATTTCAAGTTCACAAAGAAGAAGAAAACTCAACGTGTCCGCGCCGGTAGGATTTTGGACCAAATAGAATTAGGATCACGAGTTTTGTGGACTATTGTTCGAAACTCAGACACGCTAGACATCTTTTGCTTGTTGATTTTGGCCCCTGCTCATTTTGGGGATCCGGCGTTCATCACCGAGTCTGGAGATTCATAATGCAGTGAACCAGAGGGCACCTAATTGTCATCAATTTAGGGGAACACCAGTAAGTATAACATCAATTAAGGTTACAGGGGCCACAGTATTAGGCGCCACCGTCTCTGATTGCAAGCAAGCAAGTACACTAGTAGTACAACGGTGATAATATAAGTAGCAGTGGATTTCAGTTTTGGCGGAAAATATGCGCTATGTATCGACGGACTGCGCAGTAGGAGCAACTAACACTAGCTCAAGTCCTGAGGAATGCCGGCGGACGGGGGCGAGCGGCGGCGGCGCCAGCGAAGGAGGTGTCCTTGAGGTGGTCGGGGGCGCTCTCATACGAGTGCCTCCTCGCCAGCGACAGGATGGTCTTGTCGGCGGCGACGAAGTAGGCCATCCCGGCGACGGTGCAGACGATCAGGGCCTGGCCGGTGGGGTTCAGGTGCGCCTTGGCCCACGGCAGCATCCTCACGCTCGCCAGCTGCACGATAACCAGTTCAGTTATGTAAACCAGACCAACGTGCATGAAAATCAACAAATCCCGGACGGAGGAGCTCACTGTTGGGACCGCAGATGCGACCGTGGCGATGGCCGCCGCCTTGGCTCCGGCGAGCGTTGCCTCTGCGAAAGTTTTAAAAAAGAAATGAATTGCTAGTGTCAGACTATCTGTACACAACTTTGCTGAACTGAACTGAACTCTGAAGAAGTGGATCCTGGTTGCTACGTACCTCTGGAGCAGCGTTTGGCGAGGGCGAGCCTGTTCTCGAGGTGGGCGCGGGTGACGGTGGCCGTCGACGACATCTTCGCCGTGGTCTTGTGCTGAAACGGCTCAGTACGTATCAGAGTGCGATGATCGAGCGAGATGAGATGAGATGGGCTGGCTGGCTGTTGCTTGATGTTTCCAGGACGAGGAGCTAGCCATGTATATATAGCTGGCAAAAAGGAGTTTTGGCGGCAAACCGTGGGTGCTCTGCTTTGCTCTGCTCACTCGTTTGGACTTGGAGTGCTGAACTGAGTTGGTGGGCGGGGCACGTTATCCAAAACTGTGGATTCGATGATGTTTGTTTGTTGGAGGGTACAGATCCTTCATTGCTCCCTCCCAGGGGCGAACCCAGGAAAAAAATTAAGAGGGGGCAATAATGTATGGCCATATTGATGAATTAGCAAGACAATCGTCTTTATAAATTAAAACCTAGGCACAATCACTTCATTGTACATGAGATAACCAAATTCATTGCGAAAAGAAATAAAAACTAACAATTTTAAGCAAAATAACTTACATCTTGTTCCTAGTCGCAAAAGAGAACATTGACACATTGTCTAACAATCTAACCTACAACCTGCAAGAAAAAAATTATTATCAAACAAGGGGATAATGAAAACATCGAAAGGTGCATTTATACAAATGAAAAAATGCTTTTAACACAATCCTTTCGTTTCATCCCACAGCGATTTTCTCCTCATGAAAATGTTTAATTGCCACTTCATTAGGGCAAAAAACTAGCAATTCCTTTTCTACAAATTAGATACGACCATGATTCATACCAATCTGCGCTAATATGTTGATTCATCTTCCCAATTGTCATTGGCTTAATCTTCCGAGGATGAGGCTAATATCATTGTGTTGATTGGGGTTGTAGAATGCAATCTTCATCGTTTTCGATGGATGCATAGGCAGCTTGTTTAAATCAACTAGTTCAGGCGTCTTAGTGGTTGTTAGTTTTTTTATATAAAAAAACTCTCCATTAGTTTCTCAGTAACTTAAAGTGCCAAAAGAGCAGAACTCAAATGAATTGACAAGGTTTCAAGCATAGTACACGAAGTGTAAGTGTGTTGGGAACTAGGAAAAATAGACGACCCGAATTAAAATTTGAGTCTGTCAGTCTAGATTAAAGTTGGTATTGAAATGTTGATCTAAACGGTCTTATATTTGTTTACAGAGGGAGTACATCTTATAAAAAAATCATTTGAACTGATCTAGTCATCTAAATCTGTAAATTATACACATAAATTGATAATACCGATATTGTTGCAGACGAACAAAAAAGTTAGAAAAGAAAGAACCCTAATGATCTACTATATGGCTTACTTGATGTCAATTAGAACGCTGAAATTACACAACAGGTGATGAGGTTGTGTTGTGGCGGCGGTGCACAAGCGCGAGAGATGGGCGACAGCAAGTCGCTGATTGCCGGCCGCAAGCCGAGCCGGAGACTGCGTGATGCTGCGATCGCGCGATAGGCAGTTTCGGGCGGCTCCGCGGGCAGGGGCGGAGCCAGGATTTGAATACGAGGGGGGCGAAAAAAAAATTCCACTTAACCACTCAAGAGATAAAAATTGGACTAAAGTAAGAGGGTTCAATGAGCGGTCTAATGCTACTCCCTCGCAAGTATCAGTACACAACAACGGCGGACAAATGCATAGTGCGGAGCAGGTCGCACTAAAATGTACAACTTTGCACAAGATATAAAATATCACAAATAACAAGTCCCAGCAGCACATTGATATAAACCATATAGAAATGTATATTTGGCAATATAAAAAGTCATTTCAATTAAAATTTAGGTCCATGACTACGAAGCTCATCGAACAATTTGCTAATCTAATTGGAAGAACTTTTCCACAAACAATCTTTTCATGCAGCGACAATGTAAAGGCTCAAAGAAAGTGATCTCTCACTATAAGAAAGAACGCATGCAATAAATTTATCAATTCTCTAGTATGAAAGTGAAACAATTGATTAGCAGAGTTGGGTGGAGCCGGCAGTCCATCAACACAAGTGTAAAGTATATAAGATACCTTCAGATTTGAGTGGTTGAAGAATAAACACCATGATCAACTGACTCGGATGCAATCAGCATTGTGGCAGAATTAAGGAGGCAGGGGCAGCGAAGTCCATGGCTAGCATGGCACCATCGTCGCATCGCGGTGGTGTCCTTATTTGGCTTCTGGGTGCTGGCATCGTGCCGAGCGGTGGCCTCGAATAACGGTGAGCGGTGGTGGCGGCGGCGGCGGCATGGAGTCGATCTAAACAATCTGCAGACGCATGCTAGCCGCTAGGTTTCGTCGTGCAAGTTACAGTTCGCCGCTGAATGGCCAATCAACGTGGGGCATGGGCTTTTTTGGGCTTCGGCACGTACAGAGCAAAATGTCGACAGATGAGTTTGGGCCTTAATAGTACACCTAGTAGTTAACCTATATACGGATAGTACATTCTTCTCAAAAAAAAATATACGGATAGTACATGAATACTTGTACTGCTGCGTATTAGCGCTAATATCTGGACTAGATCGTTAGGGGGCCGATCGTTGGGGGGTCTAGCCCCGCCGCCTCTATCTCCGCCTCAATCATGGGTGCCGTATCATGCGTTTTTTTTATGCGTGGATGGACTAGGGGTCTGATCGATCAAATCGTAGCGTTTGTGGCCGACGTAGTGTAGGCTGTTTCTTGGTGGTGGGCTTTTTATAGCCTTTCAACAGATTTAGAATATACGGGCCTTTGAAAAAAAAAGGAAATTGGGCTGAGTGGGGGCAAAGCAATGGGCCAAGTGGGGCCACATGTTGCTCGGCAGGATCCACCTAAACGTACGACGGAAAATCGAGTGGGGGCAGCTGCCCCCACAACCATCAACGCTGAATTTTTCTTCTTTTAAGTTTGTTCACTGTCCTAGAACCTGTAATAAGATTGCTGATGCACTAGCGGCTTTTAGTGCGAAAATGAACACAGACTCCCAAGCCATATGGCCGGGGGGAGCCCCTACCTTTGTACGGGACTTGATGGCCAGCGATATTGCTGCGCCTGCTGGTTAATGGAATAGAGTTTGTTCCAGGTCAAAAAAAAAAAAAAAAACGTGCGTCCGCCCCTGCTCCCTGCCTCGTCTTTCTTTCTTTACCCACCAAACTAAAGCTAGCAAGAAAAGGGAGATCTCGATCCATCTAAAGTTAGCCACCACAGTGCTGATCTGATCACAACAGATAGATAATTATGCAACACGAGGCGTTTGTGCTTGTGTAAGATAAAAGAAACGAAACAGCGCAGAGCAGGTGCCGCCGGTTTCGCTCGTAATCGTCCGTCGGCCGGGAGCGCCGCTCCCAGTTTTTTGGCCAAACCGGCGGCATGTACTCCCCGGCCGGATTAGCCCTTTTCTCAGTGAGGTGTGACGCGGGTGCGGTGGCCACCATCCAACCGTAAGAGGAACTCTAACGCGTCGATCAAAACGAAAGGCGATTTTGTTCGTTTTTTGTCCTTCTGGGTCGGCCCGGTGGATACCTGCATCATCTTTCATGTTTGGGTTGGCACATGCACCGAACGTTGGCTCGACCCATTTTGCTAGCGCGCGAGAAAGACACGCAAGTATTTCAAAAATAAAAACAAACATTAATTAAACATAAAAAAGTAAACTACGAGGCGGCGCACTGCCCTAGGCGTCCTCGTCGTCGACGTCGGAGCCGGTGAGGTCGGTCGGTGTCGGCGCAGGCCCGGCCCATGGAAACACCGTGTTCCAAGTGGCGATGTCGGCCGCCGCGGGCTGGGGTGCCCCGTCCTGTGCCGCCGTGCCCTGGGCCTGGCGCGCCTCCTTCTTCGCCTCATGCTGCTCCTCCTCGGCGTCGCGCTCGAGCTGCTCGAGGTACTCGCCGTTGCAGCGCTCCTCGGTCAGTCGTCGCTGGCGCCATTGCTCGAGGTAGGGCCCATCCTGCGCCTCTGTCGCCCCCATCCAAATCGGCGGGGCGCTCACCCACTCGCGCACTATTCCGGTCCAGGAGTAGCGCTCGGCGGGGTCGGCTCGCAGCGCCAAAGAGCTGAACGACGTAGCCGCCGCCGCCATGACAGCGCCAGGCCTCCGCCTCAAGGCTCCTCCTCCTCGCTCTCCCGGAAGACAGCCACCTGGTAGGCGGCCTCCGCCTTCTGGTCCTCGTCGCGGACGACGATGAGCGGCAGCAGGGAGCTATGGGAGACTTCGCGGACGCCGCGCTGCCTCGCCTCCTCATGCTCGAAGGCGAACCAACGCGCACAATAGGGCAAGTCGGTGTCGTAGGCGGAGTCGCGTCGCTGCTCTAAGGTCAGCAGCGCCCGCCAACACCGCATATCCTCTGCATGCACCCTTGCCGACCGCGGCACCGCCGGCACTGGGATCCAAGTGCCAGTCGTGCGGCAGGGTGACGTCGGGGTAGGAGGAGGGACGCGGTGCTGCCAGTGCCACTCCGCCTGGTCCACTAGAACATTCACGCGTTGCGTCGGCCGATGGGAAGACGCAGCGGAGCCGGGGGAGGGGGAAGCGGGGGAGAGGGGTGGCGGGGCCTTGCCCTTGCCTTTGCCGTTGCCGGAGAAGAAGCCCATCGTGCGGTGGCTAGGCGGCTAGGGTTGCCACCGACGGGGGAGCAGAGGGTGGCGAGGTGAGGGAGGGGGCTTCTGGAAGTGGATGAGGACCGCGGTCACTGACGCGTGGGTCCGAGGACATAAATTAAGTTGACCAAGCTGACCGCGGGTAGTTGGATGGCCGCCAGGTGCTGACGCGTGGACACTGAGAAGGCGTGCGGGGCGTTCGCTTCGCATCCGCGCCGACGCATTTGCGACCCAAATTTGGGTCGCCAATGCGTCGATGCGGTCGCTTTTTGGGTTTGGGTCGGCGCGTTGGACTTTCACTTTTATCTGCGCCGATCCAAACGGACGCAGGCGGAAGATTTGGGTCGCTGCGGTGGAGTCTCTAACCGCATACATTTCAAACTTTTTTTTTCAATAAGTCAGTTGAAATTTATGCAAACCGAACGGATTGCATTCAAGTTCTAATATAATTTACATAAATGGACGATATTTCGTCTGTTTTACTAAAAACTATTAAAAAACACTAAACCCTATATCGGACGACCACCTCGTAGCCGTCCTGTCATGTCGTGCCGTCATTGTCGTCCCTCCGGCGGCACAAGGATGTCGAACGGCCGCGGCTGCCTAACGCTCTGACTCTTGTTGCACGATGCGAAGGGCCGCCCTGGCCATAGCAGAAGGCGCTGACGGCACCCTGGCGGTGGCCTTGCCCCTCCCGACGTTGGCGGATCGGTCGCTAAGTGACAACTCCTCACTGTCTAGGCGGCGACGGCAGCGCCTTGTGGCTGTCTTCGCAGTGGTGACGGAGAGGTCGAGTGCCCACGCCGCGGCGAGGTCCGAATCGTTGCAGAACCATTCCAATGCCACGTCTGTCTTAGCGAACGCGGAGTGGCGACTGGCACTGCGTCGGTCGTACCTCGCCTGTTGCCGCGCCGCGTGCTCGGCCTCAGTTACCACGGTCCGAGAGCCGGAAGCACCGCCGTTATCGCCACATGTTTATACACACTTTTCCATCTAACCTGTACGAAGAGTTGCTGGAGCTGGCGGAGGTGGAGGATCTAGAGAAGGTGGGCCGTCCACAAGATTAAATCGGCAAACAGTAAGCTCGCCGGCTTTGATCAAATGTATATGGCAAAATATTAGCATCCACAATTTCTTTTTGCGAGGAACATCCTGCAATATTGAAGTTATACAATATAAAAATTAAATCCACAACCCACTGAATACTGATATTTTTTTCTATAAAAGTGGTCAAGCTTTACGAAGTTGTACTTTGAAAAAAAAAATCTTATTTGCAAAGCTGACTCGCGGCCAGTAAAAATGTGGAGGTGGCCCGGTCTCTGGGGACAAACACCTCAAACCTAACCACGGGGTAGACCACCAGGGACGAGACTTGCCTGCTCTCCGTGCGTGTGCCCATTCGTGCTCCCGCATACGTGGCTTGATTTAATTGGAACAAAATAAAGCCCGGCCCCACCCCCTTAAAATCAGGGGGGAGATGATTAGATTAGAAAGGAAAAAGAAAAAAAGACAACCGTAAGATGAGGTGGGAGCACGGATGGGAGCATGGGGAGGGAGCAGGCAAGCCGGATCCGACCACCAGTACAGAAAGCTTGTCCCAAAATGGCTAATTTTTTCATTTTTCAAAAACATCCTTATTTGCTAACCCATCCATTAAAAACCCGTAAATGTTAACGCCCACACGTGTGGGCGTTCACAACACCGTCCAAACGCGTCCAGAGCCATCAGATGAAAAAAGCACGGATCTTGGAGCGTGTCCCAGCCACGTCATCAACTGAGTGTGTGGCAGGAAGGACGAACGTGCCGCACGACTGAACGCAACTCAGTTTCCTCCCATCGCCCACACAGAGCCCACTTCCCCACCCACAGCCGTATCTCCCCACCCCCACCCACTCCTCACCACCACATCTCAAATCCCTCATGGTGAGCTCTTGGACGGCGACCAAAGCGAGGTGACGGCGAGGGGATGCTGGGTCGGCGTGGCTCCCCATAGCCGCCGAGGGGACGAGCAGGCGGAGGTCCTCGACTACCTCAACGACGACCAGGAGGTCGGGGTCGAGGGAACTTCCTCGACTGCGCCCGTAGAGGAGAGCCTCGTCCTCGACCGCGCCCAGCACCGGCGAGCTCGACGGAGGAGCCGCGTCGAGGAAGGCAAGGTGGGAAAGGAGCTCGGAGGAGCCGCTCCGAGATGCGGCGGCTGCTTGTTGGTGCCCGGAGGGACGCGAATCGGCGCGCCGCGCGCTGATGCGGACGGGGCCGTCACGGCCTAGCTCGAGCGGCGCCCGGTCACAGGGCCGAGATGCGGTGGTTGTTGGCGGCGCCGAGCGCGACGTGGACAGGCACATCCCACACTGATGTGAGCGCGCCGCCATGGACCACGACCCTCCCATCTATCTTCAGGGTAACACTCCCTCCCTCCCAGTGTGCATCGACTGATGGATCTCTGTTGTTGCTACTGTAGTCCTCATGTGGGTTTACTAATTTCTGTAGGATGTTGCTAGATTATTGCACTATGTGATTCGTCTAGTGCCTTTGATTAATTTCGTATAGCACCGAAACTAGTTAGAATCTGCTTGTAGGGTAATGAACGAGAGAGCATCAGGTTTCACATCTGTGAACTTTTTTGTGGTTTCAGACTTGTGATCTTTTCATGGCAATTTTGACAAAAAAATTCCATTAGCCACTGCAAGTTTTATCTCTGTCCTTGTTCGTAAACAATGGCATTTTGCCACATATGACTTTTTCATGTGATTTTCGATGGCACGCTCTTTATCTAAAAACATGGCAAACTTGCCATGGCAACTTATCCATGTTCGAAAACATCGCAAATTTATAGATATTCCAAAAAACATGGCAACTTAGCATGTTCAACAACACGGCAAACTTCCCATGGCAACTTTTGCCATGTTCGAAAATGTGTCAAAGTTGTAGATGTTGAAAAAACATTTCAACATACTATGTTCAACGACATGGTAAACTTGCCATGGCAACTTTTGCCATGTTCGAAAACATGTCAAAGTTGTAGATGTTCAAAAAACATGGAAACTTAGTATGTTCAACAACACGGCAAACTTGCCATGGCAACTTTTGCCATGTTCGAAAACATGTCAAAGTTGTAGATGTTGGCAAGTTTGCCGTGTTCGAAAACATGGCAAAGTTTATAGATGTTCGAAAACATGGCAAAGTTGTAGATGTTAAAAAAACATGGCAACTTAATATGTTCAACAACACGGTAAACTTGCCATGGCAACTTTGCCATGTTCGAAAACATCACATGTTTATAGATGTTGAAAAAACATGGCAACATACTATGTTCAACGACATGGTAAACTTGCCATGGCAACTTTTGCCATGTTCGAAAACATGTCAAAGTTGTAGATGTTCAAAAAACATGGCAACTTAGTATGTTCAACAACACGGCAAACTTGCCATGGCAACTTTTGCCATGTTCGAAAACATGTCAAAGTTGTAGATGTTGGCAAGTTTGCCGTGTTTGAAAACATGGCAAAGTTTGTAGATGTTCGGAAACATGGCAAAGTTGTAGATGTTAAAAAAACATGGCAACTTAATATGTTCAACAACACAGCAAACTTGCCATGGCAACTTTGCCATGTTCGAAAACATCACATGTTTATAGATATTAAAAAAAAACATGGCAACATACTATGTTCAACGACATGGTAAACTTGCCATGACAACTTTTGCCATGTTCGAAAATGTGTCAAAGTTGTAGATGTTCAAAAAACATTTCAACTTAATATGTTCAAAAAACATGGCAAAGTTGTAGATGTTCAAAAACATGGCAACTTATTATGTTCAAAAACATTCAAATCTTGCCATGTCAAACTTAACGGGCACGGCAATTTTTGTTCACGGGGCACGGCAAAAATATTTAATTTCACAAAACAAAAGTGGGATGTTTCTACATTTTCTTTGGAATGGGAACTTTTTACTTTTTTTGACATGTCATTTTTTAATAATTTTTTTGACATGGCAAATTTATTATATAGGGCATGGCAATTTTAATTTTAATACAATGGAAAATTTTACATTTTTCTAGAACATGAATTTTTTAAATATATAGCATGGCAAATATACTTATGTAGCCATTGAAAATTTTACATTATTCCCATGGCAAAATTACTCTATTTTTGCCATGGCAAATTTTAATCCATTTTTGCCATGGCAAAATTTACTACAGTTTTTTCCATGGCAAATTTTACTCTATTTTTGCCATGAAAAATACCATGGCATTTTTAACTTATGAATTTGCCATGGCAATATAATCTTTGTTTGTATGATGGGAGTTTCCATGTCTTGTTTTCTTCTCGGTCATAAAAAAATCTTTTTCACCAATGGCATTTTTCTGCTTTTTATAGGTGCTGGTATTTTATCTTTCATATCATAGCGAAACTGGGCTTTTTTTTGGTTACTGGGCTCTTTTTTGGTTTGACATGGAAACGGCTGGTTACTGGGCTCTCTTTTGGTTTGACATGGAAACGGCCTGTATGGCGATCTGGAAGCTGTTCGAGCGCTGGGGAGATCGTACGGAACGAAAATCGTTCGGTCGTTGCAACTCCAGACCGGACGTGCGGGCAGCCTCCTCCCCTGGCACACGTGAAAATTGTTCAGTCGTTGCCCCTCTAGACCGGACGTGCGGGCAGCCTCCTTCCCTGCCACACGTGTGGTAGATATCAGGACCCTAAAAACCATACCAGAAGATTCAACGTGTGAGGTGGCATGATGCTCACGTGCATTTCGGATTCAGAACAGAGCACGGCAGGAGTAGGGGGTCACTGTTATCGGTCTTTTGCAATGCACTGACGCGTGTTAAAATGATAATCGCAAACAAGAAAAGGGTACTAAGATGAGTGAGTGCACTTGAACCAGAGTTGAACTACAAAAATTAGAACTAGTAGTTGTTATTAATTCAAGATCTCCGGGAAGATACTAAGATGGAGAACATGGCCACATTATTACTTATACATCATCAGATAATTAGTGCTTGCTCGCACAAATTGAAGGGCTGTACACCACCTTTCAGCACTGCAACCATCGTCGCCTCGCCTTTTCGCCCCTGTCGCTGAACATTACACTATGTTTCAGAAGACACGCATGCGCCAGCGTACACAGTTTATTGGGCCATGGCTAATCAAGTGCCTAATTAGTGGAAGGAGGTGTTCTTAAGGTGCTCCGGCGCGTCGTCGAAGGAGTGCTTCCTGGCCATGGAGAGGATGGTCTTGTCGGCGACGATGAAGTAGGCCATCCCGGCGATGGTCGAGATGATGAGGGCCTGCCCGGTTGGGTTCAGGTGTGCTTTGGCCCACGGCAGCATCCTCACGCTCGCCAGCTGAAGTTACAGGTAAAGCATTCATGAGACATTCTATGAACCGTGGAATGAGTTCATCGAAGGGCTGAATGCATAGCTACTTACTGTGGGGACTGCGGCAGCCACGGTGGCGACGGCCGCGGCCTTGGCTCCCGCCATGGCAGCCTCTGCAGTTCCGGATCAACAGATACATTTTAGTCACGGTCAAGTTTCAGCAGAGATTGTACAGAAAGCTGCAATGTGCCCTTGAGGACCGGCACGACATGATATCGTTTTGGTTACCTTTGGAGCAGCGGTTGGCGGCGGCGAGCCTCTGGTCGAGGTGGGCGCGGGTCACCCCCGTAGACATCTTAATTCGTGGGAGAGAGCTTGGTGCCGAAGGAAGTGAACTAGTCGCTAGTGAAGCTGAGATCAGTAGTAGTGTGAGTTGGATGAGATTTGATGGATGGACAGGTGAGGTTCTCCGGCTGGATTTATAGGTTGCAGGAAACCGCGCAACCAGCGGGCGGGGAGAAAGGCGATTTGATACAGCGGGAAGCGAGACCGTGGTTTTGAGACGGGCGGTGGTACCAGCGGGCGGACGGGATGGCCGGCGCTGCGGCAGAGCACAGGTGGCGCCGGCTCGTTGGTCATATAGAAAACCGAGCATGTGATGGGCGGGCGCTCCACTACACTCTGCACCGGATAAGAGGAGGCATCGATTGCTAGCAGGTAGCGTGTTGGTGAGTAGGATAACACGTAGGAGCATGTGCGTGAGTGCAGTGTCCGTTTTCTTTTCTGGGCATGTACAACGGTGTTATCTTAGCAATGTCATGTAGGATAAATAATGAGGTGGAAGAGATAGAACTTATAAGAAAAGACTTGTCTTCTCTTATTTAAAAGACGCTTCAATTTCATTCGAGACCAAGTCCAAGTGGGAGACATAGAGATTTGCAAGATACATACGGATCTGAATATTGCAGACCCGTTGACTAAGCCTCTTCCTCGAGCAAAACATGATCAGCACCAAGACTCCATGGGTGTTAGAATCATTACTGTGTAATCTAGATTATTGACTCTAGTGTAAGTGGGAGACTTAAGGAAATATGCCCTAGAAGCAATAATAAAGTTATTATTTATTTCCCCATATCATGATAAATGTTTATTATTAATGCTAGAATTGTATTAACCGGAAACATAATACATGTGTGAATACATAGACAAACATATAGTCACTAGTATGCCTCTACTTGACTAGCTCATTAATCAAAGATGGTTATGTTTCCTAACCATAGACATGTGTTGTTATTTGATTAATGGGATCACATCATTAGGAGAATGATGCGATTGACATGACCCATTCCGTTAGCCTAGCACTTGATCGCTTAGTATATTGCTATTGCTTTCTTCATGACTTATACATGTTCCGTAACTATGAGATTATGCAACTCCTGTTTATCGGAGGAACACTTTGGTGCTACCAAATGTCACAACGTAATCGGGTGATTATAAAGGAGTACTACAGGTGTCTCCAAAGGTACATGTTGGGTTGGCGTATTTCGAGATTAGGTTTTATCACTCCGATGTCGGAGAGGTATCTCTAGGCCTTCTCGGTAATACACATCACATAAGCCTTGCAAGCATTGCAACTAATAAGTTAGTTGCGAGATGATGTATTACGGAACGAGTAAAGAGACTTGCCGGTAACAAGATTGAACTAGGTATTGGATACCGACGATCGAATCTCGGCAAGTAACATACCGATGACAAAGGGAACAACGATGTCGTTATGCGGTTTGACCGATAAAGATCTTCGAGAATATGTAGGAACCAATATGGGCATCCAGGTTCCGCTATTGGTTATTGACCGAGAATAGTTCTAGGTCATGTCTACATAGTTCTCGAACCCGTAGGGTCCGCACGCTAACGCTACGATGACAGTTTTATTATGAGTTTACAAGTTTTGATGTACCAAGTTTGTTCGAGTCCCGGATGTGATCACGGACATGACGAGGAGTCTCTCAAATGGTCGAGACATAAAGATTGATATATTGGAAGCCTATATTTGATATCGAATGGTTCCGTGAAATCGGGATTTTACGGAACACCGGGGTTACGGAACCCTCCGGGGATAATGGGCCTTAGTGGGCCATGAGGGAGAAGAGGAGGGTCGGCGGGGCAGGCGCGCGCCCCTCCCCTAGTCCGAATAGGACAGGAGAGGGGGCGGCGCCTCTTCCTCTTTCCCTCCCCTTTCCTTCTCCAACAAGGCAGAGGGGAGTCCTACTCCGGTGGGAGTAGGACTCCTCCAGTGCACCCCTAGAGGGCGGCCGCAACTCCCTCCCTCCTTTATATACGGGGCAGGGGAGCACCCCAGAAGACAACAAGTTGATCTACGGATCGTTCCTTAGCCGTGTGCGGTGCCCCCCTCCACCATATTCCACCTCGGTCATATCGTCACGGAGTTTAGGCGAAGCCCTGCGCCGGTAGAACATCATCATCGTCACCACGCCGTCAGATCGACGGAACTCATCCCGACACTTTGCTGGATCGAGTCCGGGATCGCCATCGAGCTGAACGTGTGCTGAACTCGGAGGTGCCGTGACGCTCGGTACTTGGATTGGTCGGATCGTGAAGACGCACGACTACATCAACCGCGTTGTCATAACGCTTCCGCCACGGTCTCACGAGGGTACGTGGACAATACTCTCCCCTCTCGTTGCTATGCCATCACCATGATCTTGCGTGTGCGTAGGAAATTTTGAAATTACTACGCTCCCCAACAAAGGGCATCCGAGCCTGGTTTTATGCGTTGATGTTATATGCACGAGTAGAACACAAGTGAGTTGTGGGCGATATAAGTCATATCGCTTACCAAAGATGTCATACTTTGGTTCAGCGGTATTGTGAGATGAAGCGGCCGGACCGACATTACGCCAGACGCTTACGCGAGACTGGTTTCACCGCTGCGAGCACTCGTTGCTTAAAGGCGATGGCGGGTGTCTGCTCTCTCACTTTAGTTGAACCGAGTGTGGCTACGCCCGGTCCTTGCGAAGGTTAAAACAGCACCAACTTGACAAACTATCGCTGTGGTTTTGATGCGTAGGTAAGAACGGTTCTTGCTCAGCCCGTAGCAGCCACGTAAAATTTGCAACAACAAAGTAGAGGACGCCTAACTTGTTTTTGCAGGGCATGTTGTGATGTGATATGGTCAAGACGTGATGCTATATTTTATTGTATGAGATGATCATGTTTTGTAACCGAAGTTATCGGCAATGGCAGGAGCCATATGGTTGTCGCTTATTGTATGAAATGCAACGCCATGTAATTGCTTTACTTTATCACTAAGCGGTAGCGATAGTCGAGAAGCAATAGTTGGCGAGACGACAACGATGCTACGATGGAGATCAAGGTGTCGCTACCGGTGACGATGGTGATCACGACGGTGCTTCGGAGATGGAGATCACAAGCACAAGATGATGATGGCCATATCATATCACTTATATTGATTGCATGTGATGTTTATCCTTTATGCATCTTGTCTTGCTTTGATTGACGGTAGCATTTTAAGATGATCTCTCACTAAAATTATCAAGACGTGTTCTCCCTGAGTATGCACCGCTGCCAAAGTTCGTCGTGCCGCACACCACGTGATGATCGGTGTGATAAGCTCACGTCCATCTACAACGGGTGCAAGCCAGTTTTGCACACGCAGAATACTCAGGTTAAACTTGACGAGCCTAGCATATGCAGATATGGCCTCGGAACACGGAGACCGAAAGGTCGAGCGTGAATCATATAGTAGATATGATCAACATAGTGATGTTCACCATTGAAAACTACTCCATCTCACATGATGATCGGTTATGGTTTAGTTGATTTGGATCACGTAATCACTTAGATGACTAGAGAGATGTCTGTCTAAGTGGGAGTTCTTAAGTAATATGATTAATTGAACTTAAATTTATCATGAACTTAGTACCTGATAGTATTTTTCTTGTCTATGTTTACTGTAGATAGATGGCTCGTGCTGTTGTTCCGTTGAATTTTAATGCGTTCCTTGAGAAAGCAAAGTTGAAAGATGATGGTAGCAATTACACGGACTGGGTCCGTAACTTGAGGATTATGCTCATTGCTACGGTAAGAATTACGCCCTGGAAGCACCGCGGGTGCCAGCCTGCTGAGAGCAACGCCGAAGTTGTGAACGTCTGGCGAGCAAAGTGATGACATCAGATAGTTCAGTGTGCCATGCTTTACGGCTTAGAACCGGGTCTTCAACGACGTTTTGAACGTCATGGAGCATATGAGATGTTCCAAGAGTTGAAGTTAATATTTCAAGCAAATGCCCGGATTGAGAGATATGAAGTCTCCAATAAGTTCTATAGCTGCAAGATGGAGGAGAATAGTTCTGTCAGTGAGCATATACTCAAAATGTCTAGGTATAATAATCACTTGATTCAACTGGGAGTTAATCTTCCGGATGATAGTGTCATTGATGAATTCTCCAATCACGCCACCAAGCTACAAGAGCTTCGTGATGAACTATAATATGCAAGGGATGACCAAGACAATTCCCGAGCTCTTCGCAATGCTAAAAGCTGCGGAGGTAGAAATCAAGAAAGAGCATCAAGTGTTGATGGTCAACAAGACCACTAGTTTCAAGAAAAAGGGCAAAGGGAAGAAGAAGGGGAACTTCAAAAAGAACAGCAAGAAAGTTGCTGCTCAAGAGAAGAAAACCCAAGTCTGGACCTAAGCCTGAAACTGAGTGTTTCTACTACAAGCAAACTGGTCACTGGAAGCGGAACTGCCCCAAGTATTTGGCGGATAAGAAGGATGGCAAGGTGAACAAAGGTATATGTGATATACATGTTATTGATGTGTACCTTACTAGAGCTCGTAGTAGCACTGGTATTTGATACTGGTTCATTGCTAATATTTGCAACTCAAAACAGGGACTACGGAATAAGCGAGCACCGCAAAGGACGAGGTGACGCGCGTGGGAACGGTTCCAAAGTCGATGTGATCGCGGTCGGCACGCTACCTCTACATCTACCTTGGGATTAGTTTTAGACCTAAATAATTGTTATTTGGTGCCAGCGTTGAGCATGAACATTATATCTGGATCTTGTTTGATGCGAGACGGTTATTCATTTAAATCAGAGAATAATGGTTGTTCTATTTATATGAGTAATATCTTTTATGGTCATGCACCCTTGAAGAGTGGTCTATTTTTATTAAATCTCGATAGTAGTAATACACATATTCATAATGTCGAAGCCAAAAGATGCAGAGTTAATAATGATAGTGCAACTTATTTGTGGCACCGCCGTTTAGGTCATATCGGTGTAAAGCGCATGAAGAAACTCCATACTGATGGACTTTTGGAATCACTTGATTATGAATCACTTGGTACTTGCGAACCGTGCCTCATAGGCAAGATGACTAAAACACTGTTCTCCGGTTCTATGGAGAGAGCAACAGATTTGTTGGAAATCATACATACAGATGTATGTGGTCCGATGAATGTTGAAGCTCGTGGCGGATATCGTTATTTTCTCAGCTTCACAGATGATTTAAGCAGATATGGGTATATCTTCTTAATGAAGCATAAATCTGAAACATTTGAAAAGTTCAAAGAATTTCAGAGTGAAGTTGAAAATCATCGTAACAAGAAAATAAAATTTCTATGATCTGATCGTGGAGGAGAATATTTGAGTTACGAGTTTGGTCTACATTTGAAAAATTGCGGAATAGTTTCGCAACTAACGCCACCTGGAACACCACAGCGTAATGGTGTGTCCGAACGTCGTAATCGTACTTTACTAGATATGGTGCGATCTATGATATCTCTTAGCGATTTACCGCTATCGCTTTGGGGTTATGCTTTAGAGACGGCCACATTCACGTTAAATAGGGCACCATCAAAATCCGCTAAGACGACTCCTTATGAACTATGGTTTGGCAAGAAACCAAAGTTGTCGCTTCGAAAGTTTGGGGCTGCGATGCTTATGTGAAAAAACTTCAACCTGATAAGCTTGAACCCAAATCGAAAAATGTGTCTTCATAGGATACCCAAAGGAAACTGTTGGGTACACCTTCTATCACAGATCCGAAGGCAAGACATTCGTTGTTAAGAATGGATCCTTTCTAGAGAAGGAGTTTCTCTCGAAAGAAGTGAGTGGGAGAAAAGTAGAACTTGATGAGGTAACAGTACCAGCTCCCTTATTGGAAAATGGTTCATCACGAAATCGGTTCTGTGACACCTACACCAATTAGTGAGGAAGTTAATGATGATCATCATGAAACTTCAGATCAAGTTTCTCTTGAACTCACGAGGTCAACTAGAGTAAGATCCGCACTGAGTGGTACGGTAATCCTATTCGGAAGTCATGTTACTTGACCATGGTGAACCTACAAACTATGAAGAAGCGATGGTGAGCCCAGATTCCGCAAAATGGCTGGAAGCCATGAAATCTGAGATGGGATCCATGTATGAGAACAAAGTATGGACTTTGGTTGACTTGCCTGATGATCGGCAAGCCATGAGAATAAATGGATCTTTAAGAAGAAGACTGACGCTGATGGTAATGTAACTGTCTATAAAGCTCGATTTGTTGCGAAAGGTTTTCGACAAGTTCAAGGGGTTGACTACGATGAGACTTTCTCACCCGTAGCGATGCTTAAGTCTGTCCGAATCATGTTAGCAATTGCTGCATTTTATGATTATGAAATTTGGCAAATGGATGTAAAAACTGCATTCTTGAATGGATTTCTAGAAGAAGAGTTGTATATGATGCAACCAGAAGGTTTTGTTGATCCAAAAGGTACTAACAAAGTGTGCAAGTTCCAGCGATCAATTTATGGTCTGGTGCAAGCCTCTCGGAGTTGGAATAAACGCTTTGATAGTGCGATCAAAGCATATGGTTTTATACAGACTTTTGGAGAAGCCTGTATTTACAAGAAAGTGAGTGGGAGCTCTGTAGCATTTCTGATATTATATGTGGACGACATATTATTAATTGGAAATGATATAGAATTTCTGGATAGCATAAAAGGAAAACATGTCTGATTAATTTAAAAATAATTGAGCAAAAACCGTAACAACATGCCCAATAGACAACCATCATGGAACATGACAATACACAGGCAACGTCTAACCTGGCTACCAACTAGACTCTGCACTTAACTAGGAAGACATCAACTGCCATGGCTGCACACAAGCATCATCGTCATCATCTATCGTCCTTGATCCACCGACTCCAACTACACCGAAGGCGAGCATGAACAAAGCAATCATCACAAGTTGATGCACGAAACCAACATCAGTTGTGATGAACTGGGACGTAGTTACCTGTCATGTGCACACACCGCAGACTGTTAGAACAACATAACCGCCTACAGTAAGTATTGGAGGCGGCATGTAATAAAAGAAGGGTATCTAATGTCAAATCCGCATGCGCTTAGTGAGTAGCTCCTGGCATGGCCTTCGCTTCTCTTTGTCTACTAGTCCTTTGCCTTCACTTCATTTTCCTTCCCTTTCCGGGTCCTCGACCAAACCCAATGCAAAACTCGGTCCCACCAGATGAACAGTTCGTAATTCTGAATAACCATGGGAGTTTCTAAGTAATCTCTAGTTAGTATAGTACTCCCTCCGTCCAAAAATACTTGTCGGAGGAATGGATGTATCTAGACATATTTTTGTTCTACATACATCCATTTCTTCGACAAGTATTTCCGGACGGAGGGAGTAATAGATAGATAGATTACACATATAGGATCCACAACAAACAAACCTTTCGTGCTCCATCAAAGACCAAAGAGCTGTATTCACATACGATATTTTTTTATTGTTTTTTGAGGAATCGAGCACTCACTGTAAAACACATAGAGAATGATTGACCCTGGTTCTAATGGTGTTCTAGGGATCCAATCGCGACATCGAGTTTTGCTCACGAGGTGCGAGTGCGGGAGAAAGACGTCGTTCATATACACCAGGATATGTGCTTTATTTTCTGCTTTTGTAATGATGATGTTGTAAGGTTTGGACAATTTTAATATACGGCCTTGGCATTCTTGCAAAAAGAAACATAGTGTGCATCCCTGAATTCACAAACAAGCCTGCCCAACAGTATTTGGTTGCTAGTAATTGCTGATATACTCCATTACCCAATAAATGCTTTAAAATTATGTTCTCGGTGAAAAATAAAGCATGTTGCCACGACACGGATGACCTCGCCACAATGTACGACCAACATGATGATAAAACAGAGATTCCCAAAGGCACGCACTACAGACTCATGAGTTTAACTTGTATGCCACGCCACTCATTTTTTGGGCCTTAAATCAAAGCTGTCAAATAATCTAGTTTCCAAAAGGAGTAAAGTATACATAAGCTTAAATCTCTTTGCAGTATATTGCGAAAAACATTTATAATAATTTCCTCCCGTTTTATTATGTAAGTAACTAGTACAATACCTTCTTGATAGTAGCATCAGAAATATTCAGGATTAGGTAACACAAGAACCGCATATATCATTTATATGTTGAGCTTACTACTTGAGGGAGAATAAAACCACACATCAAGATACAATGGATGGTGCGGGTGAATTGGCCAATCCGCTACCGAACCCGCAACAATAGATGTTCCTAGGGCAGCACACTGGATTGTACCCCACCGGTCTAGCAGCTGCATGTGCTACCGGTGTTGCCATCATCATGAGCAAGTAGACTTGCGCCATGAGAAAAACAATGAGCACTTGAAAGATGCCATTTTTCACCATTGCCTAAGAACACAAAACAACAAAAAATATATAGTTATGCAATAGTCTGCCAACTAGTATGTTTTTGTGGTCATGACGGGTACGATTCGGTCGCCTTATATAGATGTGGTGGCATCAAGGTTATCCTTATCCTTTGTGGGGGTTATCCTTATCCAGCTAATGTCATTAAATGATATGTTTCAGTTTTGGTTGGATAAAGGTTATACTTATCCAAATAAATGCCAAAAAATCCTGTGAAATGTCATTACTAGTACCCAAAAATTATCAATAGCCACGGTCATGTTGTCTAATAGGTAGGGATTACTCCCCTCATTTCATAATAGAGTGCATATTAGTTTTGTTTGATTACACTTTGATCTAGTTTATAAGAAGGAAATATTAACATGTTCGATAGCGATCAATATCCTCAAACCCATCATGAAAAGGTTTTCATATTATATTTTTGGGAAGAATCGGCCAGTGCCACTGCCAGAGTTGCATATTCGAGTCCTGCCATTCAAACTTCCATATTTCGGTCTGGACCACTAACGATTGTGAAAAAATTAGGTGTATGACACTGCATGTCATCTCCGTTGGTTGCTGTCAACTTTGGGTTGTTTCCTTCCATTTTGGACCCACCACTTCGCCACATCAAATGCAGCCACAAGGAGATTTGATTAACCCTTTCGGGCGATGTGGGGGGGCCAACGTTGCGCCATAATTTCCATTTTCCACTCCGATGTGGGCCACCAATATTGATGACAAGACTCTTTGAGTGTCCGTCGATGTGGGGGCTGATGTCTACTATGCAACCTTCTTCTTGTAGACGTTGTTGGGCCTCCAAGTGCAGAGGTTTGTAGGACAGTATAAAATTTCCTCAAGTGGATGACCTAAGATTTATCAATCCGTGGGAGGCGTAGGATGAAGATGGTCTCTCTCAAGCAACCCTGCAACCAAATAACAAAGAGTCTCTTGTGTCCCCAACACACCCAATACAATGGTAAATTGTATAGGTGCACTAGTTCGGCGAAGAGATGATGATACAAGTGCAATATGGATGGTAGATATAGGTTTTTGTAATCTGAAAATATAAAAACAGCAAGGTAACTAATGATAAAAGTGAGCACAGACAGTATTGCAATGCTTTGAAACAAGGCCTAGGGTTCATACTTTCACTAGTGCAAGTTCGCTCAACAATAATAACATAATTGGATCATATAAATATCCCTCAACATGCAACAAAGAGTCACTCCAAAGTCACTAATAGAGGAGAACAAACGAAGAGATTATGGTAGGGTACGAAACCACCTCAAAGTTATTCTTTCGGATTGATCTTATTCAAGAGTTCGTACTAGAATAACACCTTAAGAAACATATCAACCAAAACCTTAATGTCAACTAGATATTCTAATGTCACCTCAAGTATCCGTGGGTATGATTATACGATATGCATCACACAATCTCAGATTCATCTATTCAAACAACACAAACTACTTCAAAAAGTGCCCCAAAGTTTCTACCGGAGAGTCAAGACGAAAACGTGTGCCGACCCCTACGCATAGGTTCATGGGCGGAACCCGCAAGTTGATCACCAAAACATACATCAAGTGAATCAATAGAATACCCCATTATCACCACGGGTATCCCACGCAAGACATACATCAAGTGTTCTCAAATCCTTAAAGACTCAATCCGATAAGATAACTTCAAAGGGAAAACTCAATCCATTACAAGAGAGGAGAGGAGGAGAAACATCATAAGATCCAACTATAATAGCAAAGCTCGCGATACATCAAGATCGTATCACCTCAAGAACACGAGAGAGAGAGAGAGAGAGAGAGAGAGAGAGAGAGAGAGAGAGAGAGAGAGAGAGAGAGAGAGATCAAACACATAGATACTGGTACATACCCTCAGCCGCGAGGGTGAACTACTCCTTCCTCGTCATGGAGAACGCCGGGATGATGAAGATGGCCACTGGTGAGGGATACCTCCTCTGGCAGGGTGCCGGAACAGGGTCCCGATTGGTTTTTGGTGGCTACAGAGGCTTGCGGCGGCGGAACTCCCGATCTCTTCTGTTCTCGATGGTTTTAGGGTATATGGATATATATAGGCGAAAGAAGTCGGTCAGGGGAGCCACGAGGGGCCCACGAGGGTGGAGGGCGCGCCCAGGGCGGTGGGCGCCCCCCTGCCTCGTGCCTTCCTCGTTGCTTCCCTTACGTATACTCCAAGTCTTCTGGATTGCTTCTGTTCCAAAAATAACTCTCCCGAAGGTTTCATTCCGTTTGGACTCCGTTTGATATTCTTTTTTCGGGAAACACTGAAACAAGGGAAAAAACAGAAACTGGCACTGGGCTCTGGGTCAATAGGTTAGTCCCAAAAATAATATAAAAATGTTTAATAAAGCCCATAAACATCCAAAACAGATAATATAATAGCATGAATACTTCATAAATTATAGATACGTTGGAGACATATCAGCATCCCCAAGCTTAATTCCTGCTCGTCCTCGAGTAGGTAAATGATAAAAGAAAGAATTTATGAAGTGTGAATACTAGCAGGTGCATAAGTTTGATCAATGATAATTTCAATCTCCTTTTCTAGCATCATTATATGTCATAACAGTATCTCAACTCATAGAACTTTGCATGATCAAGTAACAAACTATTCACATGTTAAAGTATAGATCATAAACTTTCTTGAGAACTAACAAACCGTGTTATTAGTCATGAAACAATCACAATTCATCTTATTTTCAGGAAGAGTCTATGTCAGAGCTTTGATTCTGCAAACTTCACATACTCAACTATCATTTAGTCTTCCATGATTGCTACCACTCAAAGCATATTTTTAGAACAAATAGTATTCATCGAACACAGAGAAAGATAGGGGCTTAATGTTTCGCCCCCAACCTTTTACCTCAAGGGTAATGTCAACAATAATAATTCATGCTAAAATATATTTGAATGGCCATATATGCTTAGATATTTCCATCACATGATGCTTGCCAACTAAAGAGTAGGTTGGAACGAGAAGGAATACTATTGACTCTTGCATAAAAGTAAAAGATAGGCCCTTCGCAGAGGGAAGCAGGGATTTGCAGAGGTGCCAGAGCTCGAAGCTAAAACAGAGATGAAAATAATTTTGAGAGGTGTACTTTCATTGTCAACATAACGACCAAGAGTTCCCAATATCTTCCATACTAGATACATTATAGGTGGTTCCCACGCAGAAAGGTAAAGTTTTTACTCCCCCTCCACCAACATTCACACTCCACGGCTTGTCCAAAACAACGAGTGCCGTCCAACTATCAACGTTCCTGGGGGAGTTTTGTTTAAATTATTTGTGATTTTGTTTTTGATCTTTTGATCATAGGACTGGGCATCCCAGTTACCAGCCATTTTCTCGTGAATAATGAGCGGAGTCCACTCATCGTGAGAATAACCCACCTAGCATGGAAGATACTGACAGCCCCTAGTCACTACATGAGCGATTCAGGCATACAAAACAGATTATTATTTGAAGGTTTAGAGTTTGGCACATGCAAATTTACTTGAAACCGCAGGTAAATACCGCATATAGGTAGATATGGTGGACACTCATGGAAGAAACTTGGTTCAACGAGTTTGGATGCACAAGCAGTATTCCCGCTTAGTACAGACATTTTGTCTAGCAAAGGATTCGAAATAGCAAGCACCACATGTTGGAGGATCTATAACAATATAACTTCTATACAAATATAGCCAAGCATAACTCATTATGTTGTCTTCCTTGTCCAGCTTCAACTAATTTGCTCAGGTTTTGAAAATAATTAATGGGGATCACAATAATAGAAGATGTCCAAGATAGTATTATATGTGAAATCTCTCTTCCTTCAATATTCTTTCATGAATTGTTCAAGTGACCAATACAATGTTTGCTAACCTTCAGTAAATTTACCACCTCTACTTCTTGTATGTGAAGTCATTACTCCCCATGGGATAAACATATGAAACATATATAATTTCAGATTTATGACATTCAAATCATTCGACTATTTACGCATAGGATATATGTGAAGCACACGAGTAAATGACAAACTACTCCAAAAAGATATGAGTGAAGATCAATGAGTAGTTAAATAATTATGTAGCTTTGTGAAGACTCTCTCTCATTTAAGAATTTCAGATCTAATGTACTTTATTCAAGCAGCAAGCAAAACAAAATAAAATTACATTTCAAGGATAGCACACATCATGTGAAGAAGCAAAAACTTAGGTTCAACCGATACTAACCGATAATTGTTGAAGAAGAAAGGTGGGATGCCTACCGGGGCATCCCCAAGCTTAGATGCTTGAGACTTCTTAAAATATTATCTTGGGGTGCCTTGGGCATCCCCAAGCTTGAGCTTTTGTGTCTCCTTAGTTCCTTTCATATCACGGTTTCCTAAATCTCAAAATCTTCATCCACACCAAACTCAACAAGAACTCGTGAGATAAGTTAGTATAAACCAATGCAAAAACCTTATCATACTATACTGTAGCAAATCACTAAAATTATTATTCAACATTGCATACTAAATGCCTCTGCATATTTAATACTCCTATCGTCAAATAGAATCATTAAACAAGCAACCATATGCAAACAATGCAAACATAACAACAATCTGCCAAAACAGTATAGTCTGTAAAGAATGAAAGATTCATCATACTTCCCTAACTCCAAAAATTATGAAAGAAAATTCCCACTGTATTAAATTCATCAGATCTTATTATGCAAAAGGTTTCAACATTTTATCACATTCTTAATTTTCTACGGAATTTTTGCAACAACGGTAAACTTTCTGTTTTCAAACAGCAACATGTATACTTGCAAAATAAGCATGGTAAAAGCTATCGTTGACATTTTTATTGAAAATAGAGATGCAAAACATTATTATAAATAACAGCAAGAAAATACTAACAAAGTAAATGATGCTCCAAGCAAAACACATATCATGTGGTGAATAAAAATATAGCTCCAAGTAAAGTTACCGATGAACGAAGACGAAAGAGGGGATGCCATCCGGGGCATCCCCAAGCTTAGGATTTTGGTTGTACTTGAATATTACCTTGGGCATCCCCAAGCTTAGGCTCTTGCCACTCCTTGTTCCATAGTCCATCGAATCTTTACCCAAAACTTGAAAATTTCACAACACAAAACTTAACAGAAAACTCGTAAGCTCCGTTAGTGAAATAAAACAAACCACCACTTAAAGGTACTGTAATGAACTCATTCTTTATTTATATTGGTGTAATATCTACTGTATTCCAACTTATCTATGGTTCATACCCTCCGATACTACTCATAGATTCATCAAAAAAGCAAACAACACATAGAAAACAGAATCTGTCAAAAACAGAACAGTCTGTAGTAATCTGTAACTAACGCAAACTTCTGGAACTCAGAAAAATCTACCAAAATAGGAAGACCTAGATAATTTGTTTATTGATCTACTTCAATTGGAATCAGTAGTTTAGCATGTTCTGGTGATTTTTAACAATTGTTTTCGTGAACAGAAAGTTTCTGGAATTTTCAGCAAGATCAAATAACTATCATCCAAGAAGATCCTATAGATCTTACTTGGCACAAACACTAATTAAAACATAAAACCACATCTAACCAGAGGCTAGATGGATTATTTATTCCTAAACAGAACCAAAAATCAAGAAACTAAAATAAAGTTGGGTTGCCTCCCAACAAGCGCTAACGTTTAACGTCCCTAGCTAGGCATGATGATTTCAATGATGCTCACATAAAAGATAAGAATTGAAACATAAAGAGAGCATCATGAAGAATATGACTAGCACATTTAAGTCTAACCCACTTCCTATGCATAGGGATTTTGTGAGCAAACAACTTATGAGAACAAAAATTAACTTGCATAGGAAGGTAAAACAAGCATAACTTTAAAACTTTAAGCACATAGAGAGGAAACTTGATATTATTGCAACTCCTACAAGCATATGTTGCTCCCTCATAATAATTTTCAGTAGCATCATGAATAAATTCAACAATATAACCAGCACCTAAAGCATTCTTTTCATGATCTACTTGCATAGAAATTTTACTACTCTCCACATAAGCAAATTTGTTCTCATCAATAGTAGTGGGAGCAGACTCAACAAAATAACTATCATGTGATTGAAAATTAAGATCAAGATGACAAGTTTCATGGTTATCATTATTCTTTATAGCATACGTGTCATCACAATAATCATCATAGATAGGAGGCATGCTTTCATCATAATAAATATTCTCATCAAAACTTGGGGGACTAAACATATCATCCTCATCAAACATAGCTTCCCCAAGCTTGTGGCTTTGCATATCATTAGCATATGGATATTCAAGGAATTCATACTAACAGCATTGTAATCATGCTCATCATTCAAAGATTTAGTGCCAAACATTTTAATGCATTCTTCTTCTAACACTTTGGCGCAATTTTCCTTTCCATCTTACTCATGAAAGATATTAAAAAGATGAAGCGTATGAGACAAACTCAATTCCATTTTTTTGCAGTTTTCTTTTATAAACTAAACTAGTGCTAAAACAAGAAACAAAAAGATTCAATTGCAAGATCTAAAGATATACCTTCAAGCACTCACCTCCCCGGCAACGGCGCCAGAAAAGAGCGTAGTTGACGGGGTGTGAGTGCTGCTTACCGAGCCTCCCCGGCAACGGCGCCAGAAAAGAGGTTGATGTCTACTACGCAACCTTCTTCTTGTGGACGTTGTTGGGCCTCCAAGTGCAGATGTTTGTAGGACAGTAACAAATTTCCCTCAAGTGGATGACCTAAGGTTTATCAATCTGTGGGAGGCGTAGGATGAAGATGGTCTCTCTCAAACAACCCTGCAACCAAATAACAAAGAGTCTCTTGTGTCCGCAACAAACCCAATACAATGGTAAATTGTATACGTGCACTAGTTCGGCGAAGAGATGGTGATACAAGTGCAATATGGATGGTAGATATAGGTTTTTGTAATTTGAAAATATAAAAACAGCAAGGTAACTAATGATAAAAGTGAGCACAAACGGTATTGCAATGCTTTGAAACAAGGCCTAGGGTTCATACTTTCACTAGTGCAAGTTCTCTCAACAATAATAACATAATTGGATCATATAACTATCCCTCAACATGCAACAAAGAGTCACTCCAAAGTCACTAATAGAGGAGAACAAACGAAGAGATTATGGTAGGGTATGAAACCACCTCAAAGTTATTCTTTCGGATCCATCTTATTCAAGAGTTCGTACTAGAATAACACCTTAAGACACATATCAACCAAAACCCTAATGTCACCTAGATACTCAAATGCCACCTCATGTATCCGTGGGTATGATTATACGATATGCATCACACAATGTCAGATTCATCTATTCAAACAACACAAAGTACTTCAAAGAGTGCCCCAAAGTTTCTACTAGAGAGTCAAGACGAAAACGTGTGCCAACCCCTATGCATAGGTTCATGGGCGGAACCCGCAAGTTGATCACCAAAACATACATAAAAGTGAATCAATATAATACCCCATTGTCACCACGGGTATCCCACACAAGACATACATCAAGTGTTCGCAAATCCTTAAAGACTCAATCCGATAAGATAACTTCAAAGGGAAAAGTCAATCCATTACAAGAGAGGGGAGGGGGAGAAACATCATAATATCCAACTATAATAGCAAAGCTCACGATACATCAAGATCGTATCCCCTCAAGAACACGAGAGAGAGAGAGAGAGAGAGATCAAACACATAGCTATTGGTACATACCATCAGCCCCGAGGGTGAACTACTCCCTCCTCGTCATGGAGAACGCAGGGATGATGAAGATGGCCACCGGTGAGGGATCGCCCCTCCGGCAGGGTGCCGGAACAAGGTCTCGATTGGTTTTTTGGTGGCTACAAAGGCTTGCGGCGGCGGAACTCCCGATCTCTTCTGCTCTCGATGGTTTTAGGGTATATGGATATATATAGGCGAAAGACGTCGGTCAGGGGAGCCACGAGGGGCCCACGAGGGTGGAGGGCGTGCCCAGGGGGGTGGGCGCGCTCCCCTGCCTCGTGCATTCCTCGTTGCTTCCCTTACGTATACTCCAAGTCTTCTGGATTGCTTCCGTTCCAAAAATAACTCTCCCGAAGGTTTCATTCCGTTTGGACTCCGCTTGATATTCTTTTTTGCAAACAACGACATGTGGGAAAAAACAGAAGCGCTTTGGGCTCGGGTCAATAGGTTAGTCCCAAAAATAATATATAAGTGTTTAATAAAGCCCATACACATCCAAAACAGATAATATAATAGCATGAATACTTCATAAATTATAGATACGTTGGAGACGTATCAGGGGCCTGCCATTAAGGCCATAATTTCCATTTTGCCCTTCTGATGTGTGTCTTTCTCCATTGTGGGCTCACCTGCTATGCTCGATACTGACATGTCCCTAAATTTTGGTTGGTAGACCCCCTTTCCCCCGCCACTTATAGTCATGTCCTCCCGCTGATCCGTCACTACCTCGTTGCCTCCACAGCTTCCATTCCCCTAGATCATAGCGGCGGCGAGCGACGGCGGCCTCTGGAACCCGATGAAAGTGTCATGTCTCCCATTGGGTAAAGAAATCAACCATTGTCTTGTGTTGTTTTGTGATTCCCCTTTTATGTTTCGAACAGTGCGGTCATGCTATGCTACTTTGCATAGGTTGGTGCAATGTTGAGGATATCACTTATCATTAGCGTCGTGGTCAGCTGGGGATTAGAGATTAATCAGAAATCTGCCAAATAATCGATTTTATCGGGCGACTATTAATCGGCCATTTTTTACACATCCTAGGTTCCCAACACTAAAATATGCTATATTCAACACCAAAACAATATTGGACTAAATTGTTACCTTGATTCCTAGCTATTGAATCCTCATATGATGACAAACAAAATACAAAAATAGTACATATTGCGTAACAAGGTTCATCAAACACAAATAAACATAGTTTTTGCAAGCATAGTGCTATGATAGGCCCGCTTTATCGGTAGATTCCCAATAAATCGCTTGTTAGAGCGATAAATCAGCCCAAATGATAAACAGTGAAGATAAGGCATAATATTACCGGTCACCCCCGAGTAGAGATAAATTAGATGATAAACCGCTAAATCAGAAGATATTTTGAACAATGGGTTGGTGCCACCTAGCAGCTTCATGATGTTGTTGAAGATACGGCATGGGTGTCACAGAATCTCTTGCCCAATGGTAGCTTGACAATTAGTGACAGGTTTTACTATCAATTGCCTTTAGACCCTACCATACTAACACAGAGGGATCTAATTAAGCAATTTAAGAAGTTTAAGACGGATGTGGGAGCTCCGGTTGTAGAAGCTCTTACTTCACAAATTCGACATAAATAGTTTTACAGTCTTAAATCCAGCTCAACAAGAGGAACTTTTGTTTATTCCACATATGTTTTTGTTTTTTGGAATATCTCACATGCACACTTACACACGGATGCGATATGAATATGAATGCATATTAACTCGTGTTGACGTTTAAATGTATTGGCTAGTCTCTTCCATCACATCAGTTTTTTGTTGCATTCCCTAGAGCATGCACAATCTACATAGTATCAGAGCCAAGAGGTCTTGAGTTCAAGAGCGGCTAGCGCAATTAAATTGCAGTCCACTTTTATTCCATGTTTAGGCCTCAGGGAGGCACACCTGAGGGGGAGTGTTAATGTATAAATGTATTGCCTAGTCTTTTTCATCAGATCAACCTTTTGATTGTATTGGGTAGTGATGACCCACAACTATAGTGGGTTGCTACCTCTTGAGCATTGCGTTTTGTTTTCCCTTGAAGAGGAAAGGGTGATGCAGCAAAGTAGCGTAAGTATTTCCCTCAGTTTTTGAGAACCAAGGTATCAATCCAGTAGGAGGCCACACACGAGTCCCTTGCACCTACACAAACAAATAAATCCTCGCAACCAACGCGATAAGGGGTTGTCAATCCCTACACGGTCACTTACGAGAGTGAGATCTAATAGATATGATAAGATAATATTTTTGGTATTTTTTATGATAAAGATGCAAAGTAAAATAAAAGGCAATAAAAATAACTAAGTGTTGGAAGATTAATATGATGGAAAATAGACCCCGGGGCCGTAGGTTTCACTAGTGGCTTCTCTCAAGAGCATAAGTATTTACGGTGGGTGAACAAATTACTGTTGAGCAATTGACTGAACTGAGCATAGTTATGAGAATATCTAGGTATGATCATGTATATAGGCATCACGTACGAGACAAGTAGACCGACTCCTGCCTGCATCTACTACTATTACTCCACACATCGACCGCTATCCAACATCCATCTAGAGTATTAAGTTCATAAGAACAGAGTAACGCTTTAAGCAAGATGACATGATGTAGACGGATAAACTCATGCAATATGATATAAACCCCATCTTGTTATCCTCGATGGTAACAATACAATACGTGCCTTGCTGCCCCTACTGTCACTGGGAAAGGACACCACAAGATTGAACCCAAAGCTAAGCACTTCTCCCATTGCAAGAAAGATCAATCTAGTAGGCCAAACCAAACTGATAATGTGAAGAGACTTGCAAAGATAACCAATCATACATAAACGAATTCAGAGAAGATTCAAATATTGTTCATAGATAAACTTGATCATAAACCCACAATTCATCGGTCTCAACAAACACACCACCAAAGAAGATTACATCGAATAGATCTCCACGAGAGAGGGGGAGAACATTGTATTGAGATCCAAAAAGAGAGAAGAAGCCATCTAGCTAATAACTATGGACCCAAGGTCTGAGGTAAACTACTCACACATCATCGAGAGGCTATGGTGTTGATGTAGAAGCCCTCCGTGATCGATGCCCCCCCCGTGAGCTCCTAACAGGCCCCAAGATGGGATCTCACGGCATGAGAAGGTTGCGGCGGTGGAATTAGGTTTTGGCTCCGTGTCTGGTAGTTTGGGTGTACGAGGTATATATAGGAGGAAGGATTACGTCGGTGGAGCAACAGGGGCCCACGAGGGTGGAGGGCACGCATACAGGGGGGGGTAGGCGCCCCTACCTCGTGCCCTCCTGGTTGATGTCTTGACGAGTGTCCAAGTCCTCTGGATCACGTTCGTTCGAAAATCACGTCCCGAAGGTTTCATTCCGCTTGGACTCCGTTTGATATTCTTTTTCCGTGAAACTCAAATAGGCAATAAACAGCAATTCTAGGTTGGGCCTCCGGTTAATAGGTTAGTCCCAAAAATAATATAAAAGTGTATAATAAAGCCCAATAATGTCCAAAATAGAATATAATATAGCATGGAACAATAAAAAATTATAGATACATTGGAGACGTATCAGGCATCCCCAAGCTTAATTCCTGCTCGTCCTCGAGTAGGTAAATGATAAAAACAGAATTTTTGATGTGGAATGCTACTTGGCATAATTTCAATGTAATTCTTCTTAATTGTGGCATGAATATTCAGATCCGAAAGATTCAAGACAAAAAATTTAATATTGACATAAAAATAATAATACTTCAAGCATACTAACTAAGCAATTATGTCTTCTCAAAATAACATGGCCAAAGAAAGTTATCCCTACAAATCATATAGTCTGGCTATGCTCTATCTTCACCACACAAAATATTTAAATCATGCACAACCCCGATGACAAGCCAAGCAATTGTTTCATACTTTTGACGTTCTCAAACTTTTTCAATCTTCACGCAATACATGAGCGTGAGCCATGGACATAGCACTATATGTGGAATAGAATGGTGGTTCTAGAGAAGACAAAAAGGAGAAGATAGTCTCACATCAACTAGGCGTATCAACGGGCTATGGAGATGCCCATCAATAGATATCAATGTGAGTGAGTAGGGATTGCCATGCAACGGATGCACTAGAGCTATAAATATATGAAAGCTCAACAAAAGAAACTAAGTGGGTGTGCATCCAACTCGCTTGCTCACGAAGACCTAGGGCATTTTGAGGAAGCCCATCATTGGAATATACAAGCCAAGTTCTATAATGAAAAATTCCCACTAGTATATGAAAGTGATATCATAGGAGACTCTCTATCATGAAGATCATGGTGCTACTTTGAAGCACAAGTGTGGTAAAAGGATAGTAACATCGTCCCTTCTCTCTTTTTCTCTCTTTTTTTATTTTTATTTGGGCCTTTTCTTCTTCTTCTTTTTTTATGGCCTCTTTTTTTCGTCCGGAGTCTCATCCCGACTCTTGGGGGAATCATAGTCTCCATCATCCTTTCCTCACTTGGGACAATGCTCTAAAAATGATGATCATCACACTTTTATTCACTTAAAACTCAACAATTACAACTCACTACTTAGAACAAAATCTGATTCTATGTGAATGCCTCCGGCGGTGTACCGGGATATGCAATGAATCAAGAGTGACATGTATGAAAGAATTATGAACGGTGGCTTTGCCGCAAATACAATGTCAACTACATGATCATGCGAAGCAATATGACAATGATGAAGCGTGTCATAGTAAACAGAACGGTGGTAATTTGCATGGCAATATATCTCGGAATGGCTATGAAAATGCCATGATAGGTAGGTATGGTGGCTGTTTTGAGGAAGGTATATGGTGGGTATATGATACTGGCGAAATGTGCGCGGTATTAGAGAGGCTAGCAATGGTGGAAGAAAGGAAAGTGCGTATAATCCATGGACTCAACATTAGTCATAAAGAACTCATATACTTATTGCAAAAATCTACAAGTTATCAAAGCAAAGTATTACGCGCATGCTCCTAGGGGGATAGATTGGTAGGAAAAGACCATCGCTCGTCCCCGACCGCCACTCATAAGGAAGACAATCAATAAATAAATCATGCTCCGACTTCATCACATAACGGTTCACCATACGTGCATGCTACGGGAATCACAAACTTTAACACAAGTATTTCTCAAATTCAAAACTACTCAACTAGCACGACTCTAATATCACCATCTTCATATCTCAAAACAATTATCAAGCATCAAACTTCTCATAGTATTCAATACACTCATAAGGATTTTTCTTTTTTCTTTACTAATCTTGAATGCCTATTATTGTTAAAGCAAACTAAGATGCTGTTTTGTAGGACTCTCAAAATAATCTAAGTGAAGCATGAGAGAACAATAGTTTCTATAAAACAAATCCACCACCGTGCTCTAAAAGATATAAGTGAAGCACTAGAGCAAAAACTATATAACTCAAAAGATATAAGTGAAACACATAGAGTATTCTAACAATTTCCGAATCAAGTGTGTCTCTCTCAAAAGGTGTGTACAGCAAAGATGATTGTGGTAAAATAAAAATCGAAGACTCAAATCGTACAAGACGCTCCAAGCAAAACACATATCATGTGGTGAATAAAAATATAGCTCCAAGTAAATTTACCGATGGAAGTAGACGAAAGAGGGGACGCCATCTGGGGCGTCCCCAAGCTTTGGATTTTAGATGTCCTTAGATTATCTTGGGGTGCCATGGGCATCCCCAATCTTAGACTCTTACCACTCCTTGTTCCATAATCCATCAAATCTTTCACCCAAAACTTGAAAACTTCACAACACAAAACTTACCAGAAAATCTCGTGAGCTCCGTTAGCGAAAGAAAAAAAAACACCACTTTAAGGTACTGTAATGAACTCATTATTTATTTATTTTGGTGTTAAACCTAATGTATTCCAACTTCTCTATGGTTTATAAATTATTTTACTAGCCATAGATTCATCAAAATAAGCAAACAACACACGAAAAACAGAATCTGTCAAAAACAGAACAGTCTGTAGTAATCTGTAACTAACGCAAACTTCTGGAACTCCAAAAATTCAGACAAAATAGGAAGTCCTATACAATTTTTTTATTTATCAGCAGCAATTAGAATCAATATTTTATCACGTTCTGGTGATTTTTAACAATTATTTTCGTGAACAGAAGGTTTCTGGAATTTTCAGCAAGATCAAATAACTATCATCCAAGAAGATCCTATAGGTTTAACTTGGCACAAACACTAATTAAAACATAAAAAAGACATCTAACCAGAGGCTAGATCAAATATTTATTCCTAAACAGAAGCAAAAAGCAAAAAACTAAAAATAAAATCAGGTTGCCTCCCAACAAGCGCTATTGTTTAACCAGGGGCAGATTCCGAACAAAAGTGTCGCGGTGTCCACGTGCACATCATATACGCAAGGATGGAAACCAAGCAATAATATATATAAAATATCACACATGACAACACAAATTATATGGCAAAGAGATTTCTTACCATAATAAATAATCTGCTTCACTTTCACTTGAATATGGTGGAGCTGGAGGATCATCCGGTTCATGTGATAGGCTAGCTATATCATCTTGTGCCGAAGTCTTCATTTTTTGAAGAAACTTTTCCATAATTTCTCCTATGATTAATTATTATTGTGTTAGCAAAAATGTCGAAGTTACATTATTTGTGTTTGCATATGCAAAAATAGAATCAGTAAACAAAACGTATTGATTGAATGATACGATTAGGGAGTCAAACAATAAACAAAACGTATTGATTGAATGATATGAATCATAGCGAATTGTTCCCAACTGTGATAGCTTTAAATTTTATGACCCTAGCCATATAATTAGAAAAACAGAAATTGGAAAATTTCAAATTTCTACACACAGTTGAGACTTCAGAATTGAGGAAGATCGGCAATTACCAAGTGCTGAGTTGAGAGTTGAGATGTACCTCAAATTTCCCACAGTCCCTGAGCGGACGAGGGTAGAGGCGGCCGGCTAGCGATGCTTGAACAATGGCGACTGGGCGGACCAGCGGCTGGCCGCGACGGAGAAGGAGAAGGGGCGAGCATGACGACGTTGCGAGGGTTGAGGCGTAGAAGCTGAGCGGACGAGCAACTCGACAGGCGCACGTACAGGTAAGGTACAACCGTATTGGGGATCGATTAACCAAGATCGATAGCTTTTTTTTTCAACACGCGCACGTACAGGGACCAGGGATCGATTAATCGATTGATCAGGAGTGGACATTTACGAAGATGGGCTGCACTGCGTCGCTTTGTGTGTCTTGCTGGGCTGGCTGGTGTCCAGGTCAAAAGTTACCGCTGTCCAGCCCAAAAATCTAGACATTTTAGAAGGTGAACACGTATTTTACCCGGTGCTAGTGACACCGGATGACATAACATGGCTCCGCCCCTGCATTTAACGCCCCTAGCTAGGCATAATAGCAAGGATAGATTTAGGTACTGACATCTTTAGTTTTAGGGAAGAAAAGAGCAAACTTGTTATCTATGGAATTAATCTTTCTATTTTGATAAAGCACGTGGCTATTAATGGTAGAAGAAAGATTAAGCACGTTGCGGAAATTGGCATCTAGGCTAGCTTTTATTTCTTTGATAGATTCGTTTTGGTAGGAGAGCAAAAGAGATGTGGATTCAACTTTCTCATTCATGGTGTGCCCAAATATAGTTTTCATCTTTTCATAGGTATCTATGGGGTCCCCTTCAAGAAAACCCTCTTCAAAAATAGAATCTAAAACTTGTTTGAACGAAGCGGGCAACCCAACATAAAGGCTTTTTAAGTAAACCTCAATTTGATATTGGGGTACATAGCTAGCCCAGATCCTTAACAGCCTATCCCAAGCATCTTTCAAAGATTCATCGAGTAAATAATGAAATATTTCAGAATCATCTTCACCAAAATTATTAAGATTCTCATTGATAACTCCGGCATGTTTTTCCATTGTATCTCTATTTATGAGTTTAGATAAAATAGCAGGATTGTCTAAAGTGCTTAAACTCGGGAGAGAAACCCCAACCCTTTTTGATTCTGACATGGAGAAAGGAAGGAGAGCGGAAAAGAGAGGGCGAATAAAACGGCAAGGGTGAAGTGGGGGAGAGGAAAACGAGAGGCAAATGGCAAATAATGTAATGCGGGAGATAACGGTTTTTGATGGTTACTTGGTATGTTGACTTTTGCGTAGACCTCCCCGGCAAGGGCGCCAGAAATCCTTCTTGCTACCTCTTGAGCACTGCGTTGGTTTTCCCTTGAAGAGGAAAGGGTGATGCAGTAAAGTAGCGTAAGTATTTCCCTCAGTTTTTGAGAACCAAGGTATCAATCCAGTAGGAGGCCACGCAGGAGTCCCTCGCACCTACACAAACCAATAAATCCTCGCAACCAACGCGATAAGGGGTTGTCAATCCCTACACAGTCACTTACGAGAGTGAGATCTGATAGATATGATAAGATAATATTTTTGGTATTTTTTTATGATAAAGATGCAACGTAAAATAAAAGGCAATAAAAATAACTAAGTGTTGGAAGATTAATATGATGGAAATAGACTCGGGGGCCATAGGTTTCACTAGTGGCTTCTCTCAAGAGCATAAGTATTTATGGTGGGTGAACAAATTACTGTTGAGCAATTGACAGAATTGAGCATAGTTATGAGAATATCTAGGTATGATCATGTATATAGGCATCACGTCCAGAGACAAGTAGACCGACTCACTGCATCTACTACTATTACTCACACATCGGCGCTATCCGGCATGCATCAGGAGTATTAAGTTCATAAACGAAGCGCTTTAAGCAAGATGAAATGATGTAGAGGATAAACTCATGCAATATGATATAAACCCCATCTTGTTATCCTCGATGGCAACAATACAATCGTGCCTTGCTGCCCCTACTGTCACCGGGAGGAAGGAGTACGTCGGTGGAGCAACAGGGGGCCCACGAGTGTGGAGGTGCATACAGGGGGGGTAGGCGCGCTCTACCTCGTGCCCTCCTGGTTGATGTCTTGACGTAGGGTCCAAGTGCCCTCCCTCTTGGTTTGGCCTACTAGATTGATCTTTCTTGCAATGGGAGAAGTGTTTAGCTTTGGGTTCAATCTTATGTGTCCTTTCCGGTGATAGTAGGGCAGCAAGGCACGTATTGTATTGTTGCCATCGAGGATAACAAGATGGGGTTTATATCATATTGCATGAGTTTATCCTCTACATCATGTCATCTTACTTAAAGCGCTACTCTGTTCTTTTGAACTTAATACTCTAGATGCATGCTGGATAGCGCCGATGTGTGGAGTAATAGTAGTAGATGCAGGCAGGAGTCGGTCTACTTGTCGCGAACGTGATGCCTATATACATGATCATACCTAGATATTCTCATAACTATGCTCAATTCTGTCAATTGCTCAACAGTAATTTGTTTACCCACCGTAATACTTATGCTCTCGAGAGAAGCCACTAGTGAAACCTATGGCCCCCGGGTCTATTTTCCATCATATTAATCTCCCGCCAACAAGCAATTTTTGGCGCCATTTTATTTGCTTTCTTTACTTTGCATCTTTATCATAAAAATACCAAAAATATTATATTATCATATCTATCAGATCTCACTTTCGTAAGTGACCGTCAAGGGATTGACAACCCCTTTATTGTGTTGGTTGCGAGGGTTTTATTTTTTTGTGTAGGTGCGAAGGACTCGTGCGTGGCCTCCTACTGGATTGATACCTTGGTTCTCAAAAACTGAGGGAAAAACTTACGCTGCTTTACTGCATCACCCTTTCCTCTTCAAGGGAAAACCAACGCAATGCTCAAGAGGTAGCAAGAGGATTTCTGGCTCCGTTGCCAAGGAGTCTACGCGAAAGTCAACATACCAAGTACCCATCACAAACCCTTATCTCGCGCATTACATTATTTGCCATTTGCCTCTCGTTTTCCTCTCCCCCACTTCACCCTTGCCGTTTTATTCGCCTTCTTCCCGTATGCCTTTTTGTTTGTGTTTCCACGTGCCTTCTATTTTCTTGCATCTTTGCTTGCTAAAAATCTATTATGGATCCACTTAAAGTGTTCTACTTGGATCATCTTGATCCTTATCGCTCGTCTTTGAAACCCCAACTAGCCTAGTTGATGGGAAATCTTTAGATGAGCAAGCTCATTTTGTGCGTCACCGTTTGTCTGAAAAAGGGAAACTCTTATGGAATCAAATAAACAAATTGCCGTGTTATGCTTGGAATCTTTGTGAAATTTGTGATATTACTTGTTGCTCTAAGAACCCTAAAAAACACCTCCCCTACCTATGTGAGTTTAATGAAAATGAAATCTTATCTTCTTAAGCAAAGGGTGTTTATAGCTAGTTAGCTACTATGACATTGAACAAATTGAAGAATTTGTTGCTTTTAAGGGTTCTTTTGAAGTTGCTTCTTTGCTTGAAGAGTATGATACTACTTTTACGAATCTGAAAATCTTGACATACTTGAATATTGCTATGAAAACTATGCTCATAATATCTATGTCAAAGAATTTATTGAAAGAATGACCGTTGCTTCGGAAGAAAATAATGATATGCATGAATATATAGACAATTGTGATTCCGATGATTTGATTGAAATATCCCTTGATGAACATGATGCTTGCTATTCTTGTGGCCAGGATGCCAATATTTATGAAGATGAATTTGCTATAGTTCCGTATGTTAAACATGAGATCGTTGCTATTGCACCCATACTTGATAGTTCCTTCAATAAAAAGCATGATTGCAATGATTTTACTATAAATTCTCTTGATGTCAATTGTGCTAATAATATGCAAAACCTTAAGCTTGGGGATGCTAGTTTTGCTATGTCTACTACTTGTTGCAATGATCATGATTGGGGTGATTCTTCTTATGATCTTGAAAATTTATTTAAGCCCCATGATGAATATGAGATTGATAATGTTTGCGATAATATTGAAAGTGGGTTTGTAAGAGTGTCAACTTTAGATCCCACATATTTGGAAAATGTTCAATCTTATGAATTTTTTGATAAAAGTGGGTTTGGAGAGGTCATGACTTTAGTTAATGTTGATCCCACTATCTTGGAAGAGTGTCAACTTTGCATGCATGTGGATCGTGTTGAGAATATGCTATGTGATAGCTATATTGTTGAATTTTCTTATGATCCTAGATGTAATTATTATTAGAGAGGAAAATATGGTTGTAGAAATTTTCATGTTGCTAAATTACCTCTCGTTATGTTGAGATTGCTATTGTTTCTTTCCGCTTCCTTGCATATGCTAGTTTTTGCTTGCTATGATAATTTGTATTTCTATAAGATGCCTATGCATAGGAAGAATGTTAGACTTAGATGTGTTTGTCATGTGTTTCATGATGCTCTCTTCACGCTTCAATTCTTGTCTTTTATGCGAGCATCATTAAAATTATCAATGTCTAGCTAGGGGCGTTAAACGATAGCGCTTGTTGGGAGGCAACCCAATTTTATTTTTAGTTTTTTGCTTTTTTGCTTCTGTTTAGGAATAGATATTTGATCTAGCCTCTGGTTCGATGTGTTTTTATGTTTTAATTAGTGTTTGTGCCAAGTTTAACCTATAGGATCTTCTTGGATGATAGTTATTTGATCTTGCTGAAAATTACAGAAACTTTCTGTTCACGAAAATAATTGTTAAAAATTACCAGAACGTGATAAAATATTGATTCCAATTGATGCTGATCAATAAACAAATTTTCTAGGTCGTCCTATATTGGATGTATTTTTTCATTTCCAGAAGTTTGCATTAGTTACAGATTACTACAGACTGTTCTGTTTTTGACAGATTCTGTTTTTCGTGTGTTGTTTGCTTATTTTGATGAATCTATGGCTAGTAAAATAGTTTATAAACCATAGAGAAGTTGGAATACATTAGGTTTAACATCAATATAAATAAATAATGAGTTCATTACAGTACCTTGAAGTGGTGTTTTGTTTTCTTTCGCTAACGGAGCTCACGAGATTTTCTGCTGAGTCTTGTGTTGTGAAGTTTTCAAGTTTTGGGTAAAAGATTTGATGGATTATGGAACAAGGAGTGGTAAGAGCCTAAGCTTGGGAATTCCCATGGCACCCCAAGATGATCTAAGGACACCTAAAAGCCAAAGCTTGGGGATGCCCCAGAAGGCATCCCCTCTTTCGTCTACTTCAATCGGTAACTTTACTTGGAGCTATATTTTTATTCACCACATGATATGTGTTTTGCTTGGAGCGTCTTGTATTATTTGAGTCTTTATAGTTTGCCACAATCATCCTTGCTGTACACACCTCTTGAGAGAGACACACATGATTCGGAAATTGTTAGAACACTCTATGCGCTTCACTTATATCTTTTGAGTTATATAGTTTTTGCTCTAGTGCTTCACTTATATCTTTTAGAGCATGGCGGTGGATTTGTTTTTGTCACAGCCCTAGCTTAGTCCTTGCCTGACTCTGCATAAGCATCCATGCATCATGTTTAAATTTATAGAAACTTGAACTGGGGATTGTTTAAACCCTAGCACCAAATGAATTCAAATAGGCTCAAAGAAAATCATTTCCAATGAACCTGAAATGCCATTCTAAAATGTTCATCATCTTTGATTTGGTCTTGAACCTCTGACAAAAATGGTGCACAAATTTCTAGGACATCCTAAGGTCACTGGATTAAATCATATGATATTTGAATTTGGGCATTTAAATGCTAGTAAATAAGTTAAATGTCCAAATAATCCCAAACTGAAATGTTTACCGTAGGATATATTCCCAACAGTGGTCATGGGCAGTTTCATGATTTTTGGGATTGATTTGGTATTTTAATTAAATCCCTAAAGATTGCAGAAAAATAGAAAACAGAAACAATTTAGAAAAGAGAGAGAGAACGCCTACCTGGGCCACTAACTTTGGCGCCCACAGGCCTCACTGTGGCTGGCCCAGCCCACTGGCTCGGTGCAGTCATCCCTAACCTCTGCCAGTAGGCAGAGGCGGGACATCGCACGCGCGCGCGAGGCGCCACGCCTCCTCCTGCTTGCCGCCGAGACCCTGGACGCGTGGGTGAACGCCCTGGCGTCGTCCCAATCCGCAGACCTCTCTCGCTCTCTCTCTGCTCTCTCCCTCGCCCTCTGCTCCCTCTCCCGAGCACGCTCGTCGTCGCCGATCGCTGTCACCGCGGCCACCGTGCTCCCCTCGCCTCGCCGACACACCAAGAAGCCCTGCCTCGTCCCCCTCTTCCTCCTCATCAAGACGGAAGGCGCCGGAAGCCCTGGATGCCGCCAGCTCCGCCGTTCCCCTCCTCAGCCATCGAGGATCGCCGCCGTCGATTTTCCGCCGTCTCCGCCTCCCCGAGCTCGCTGAGACCGTCTCAGACCCCACTGTGAGCTCCGCCTTCTCCTCCCCTGCTCCCCGTGCCCGTACGCACCCTCTAGCCACCCGAGTCACCGGAGCCGTGAGCTCCTCGCCGCCGGCGATGATGCAGACAAGACCAGAGCCACCGCAGCTCACTCCCGAGCAGGGAAACGTGCTCCACACCTCAGCAGGAGCACGTAGAACCCACCAGCTCCCCCTCCCGCGCACCACAACGCCAAACCCGCAGGTGCCCGAACTTCGGCCGCCGCGGAAGTGCTCGCCGCCGTCAACCCCGGCCATCCCAGCTGCTGCCGCTACCACCACTAGATGCGCGAAAATGTCAGGAAGCCGTAGGAGCAAACCCCACCTCAAACCGTGGGCTGTAGCGAGATCCCGACGATCTCCGCCGCGCGAAATGGTCGTCGCCGGCGAAAACTCCGGCGACTGATGACGTGGCCGTCATTAGGCACTAATGACCCAGCTAAGCCACCCTAGAGCCACTGCCATGTGGGCCCCAGTGCCTAAACTAATTAGTTTTATTTCTCTGTTAGATTAGTATTAATCTGTGTGGACCCCACGTGTCAGCTTTGACCTTGGTCAAGTCAACATTGACCGGTCCCACCTGTCATACACCCAAACCAGCCCGAGACACTGACGTATGGGTCCCACAGGTCAGGTTTGACCTGGCCGACCCAGCAGACCAGCTGGCGTCACACCTATGTCATGCTGATGCAGTAAGTTATTTTCTAGATTTATTCTTATATAGGAAATTCCAGAAAATAGCCAAAACTTCTAAAATTCATAGTAATTCAACCGTAACTCCAAATGAAATAAATTATATATGAAAAATGATCAGAAAAATCCAATCTATCCATCTGTACTAGTTTCATGCATGTTTAAACAAGTTAACTTGCTGTTTAGTGCAAAACATGATAAAGCACTATTTAAGATCACAAATGTGTTTGAACATTGAATCTTTGGTTCAAAATAGCTCAAACCCATCTGGTTGTAGTTGCATTAGCCCAACACACTCATTTTACCATGTCATGATCATGCATCATATTGTGCATTGCATTGATTGTGTTTCTTCTCATTGCGGTATTTGTCCCTCTCATGAGCGATGTTCCGACGTTGTGATCGTTGACACTGATGAAGACTCAATGCTATCTTCAGAAGTGCCAGGCAAGCAAAAACCCCTTGTTCATTCCGATAAAATCCTACTCTCTCGCTCCTGCTCACTTTTACTGCGTTAGGACAACAACGATTCATCTGTTACTTGCTGCGGTAGCTGAACCCCTTTATCCTGTGCATGATTTGTCATTGCCACAGTAAATAGATGAAAACCACTAGCATGAGTAGAGTTGTTTGAGCCCTGTTGTGCCTACTCATTCATGCTTGATTGTCATGCCTGCTACTGCTTAGAGTTGAGTCAGGTCTGATTCATCGGGGATGAATCGGAGGTGTGTGAACATGTCCTACTGTTGAGAGCTAAGTGTGTGAACACGTTTTGGTAAAGGTATCGGTGAGAGGCCATGTAGGAGTACATGGTGGGTTGTCTCATTGAAGCCGTCCTCATGAACTGAGTTCTGTGTTTGTGATCCATGAACAGTTACTACTACGCATTGGGCCCGAAACCAAAGGACCCTCTCGACCTATTAACTGCCCTTGCCCTCTGTCCAGGAGTTGCAACTAGTTTCTGGTGTTTGTAGGATATGTGTTGGAGGCCGTGCGTAGCGCTGACCATAGGGGTGGGCTATGATGCGGTAGATACACCGTGGCCGGTGTACCGAAGCGCCTGCTTGGTGTCTCGGGAACCCGCACACATCGTTTGGGGCTGTGAGCGAAAATCTGGCCGGATCTCCTCGCGGATGGAACCCGAATAGGCGATAAACCTGGACTAGAGACTTGTGTGGTTAGTCAGGTCGTGGCCGACTCCCTTGCCAGGCTTCCGCTTGAAGGTTGCCGAGATACACGACGTGTACATGGTGGTAAGTGGCGAGAGCGTGTGTGAAGAAGTACACCCCTGCAGTGTTATAAATGATCTATTCGAATAGCCGTGTCCACGGTAAAGGACTTCTGGGTTGCCTATAACAGTTCATAGACAACTGAAAGTGGATACTCTAAAATTCGCAAGATAAGCGTGAGTGCTATGGATGGCGTTCTCATAGGAAGACGAGATCGGATCCATAGTGGTGTATTGATATGGTGAATATGTGGGCTCGTGTGCGCCACCTCAAAAGAGTTACTTGCAGTCATAGTTCAGGATAGCCACCGAGTCAAAGCTGGCTTGCTGCTGTTAAACTCCACCACCCCCTTTGTTGATACCGATGCTTATGTAGTTAGTTCTAATGTAAGTCTTGCTGGGTACATTTGTACTCACGTTTGCCTATTTTATGTTTTGCAAAGAGACGTCAGTCTCGCTAGTAGTTCCGCGTGGACTTCGACGTTTAGCTTGTTACCTCAGCTATGATCTTGTGCCCTCGGCAGGATCTTGTAGATAGTCAGGCTTCTCAGCCTTTTTCATTTGTAGATGTGTGTACTCAGACATGTTAAGCTTCCGCATGTGCTTTGATTTGTATGCTCTGAATGTTGGGTCATGAGACCCATGTTTGTAATATCTCGCTCCTCGGAGCCTATTTAATAAATACTTGAGTCGTAGAGTTATGTTGTGATGCCATGTTGTATTTACACATATCGAGCATATTGTGTGTATGTTTGAAATGCTTGGTATGTGTGGGATCCGACAATCTAGTTGTTTATCCTTGGCAACCTCTCTTATGGGGAAATGTAGTCTAGTGCTTCCTTGAGCTATAGTAGTTCGCTACAGCCGGTTCACGGAGTCCTGCTAGCCCAAAGACTACCGCTCGGGACGCTTGATCGGCCGGCATGTGTTTCACTTCGTTCTGTGTTCGTCCTTCGTGGAAATGTCACGCGGTGACTTCCGAGTCTGCCTAGCCTGCTACTGCCGGGTTCCTGAGTCTGTTAGCCAGTGCTACAGCCCGGATTCACACGCGTGACCGACATGCTCGAAGTTGATTCATGTATGCTGTCCCCCAGGTTAGTGCCGCTTTGGGTTCACGACTAGCCATGTCGGCCCGGTTCTCTGTCATATGGATGCTAGCGACACAATCATATCGTGAGCCAAAATGCATAAACGGTCCCGGGCCATGGTAAGGCGACACCGTGGAATACCGTGCGTGAGGCCGCAAAGTGATATGAGGTGTTACCGGCTAGATCGACGTGACTTGGAATCGGGGTCCTGACAGCTTTGGTATCAGAGCCTGACTGCCTGTAGGATTACCAAGCCAAACCGGTCAAAGTTGTGTCTAGAAATGCTTTAGTTATGTAAGGGAATTGATTGGGGAAGGGAACGTAAGGATCTTTTTACTCCTTATACCTCATGGCCTTCTGATCTGAGTCAACCTCTTCTCTTCTACGGGGTTTAAGAACTAGGCTTCTCATCTATCTATCAGGATGACGTGTTACTAATCCATAGACCTTTAAGATTGTTGGTTTTAAGCCCAGTTCAGTTTCTACTACTTCCGTGTGTTCATAGTTGGTCTCAGAACCTTGATATTGTGATGTTGAGTGGTCATGCCACTATTTTGCAGAATGTCTCAAATCATTTTGAGCATTTACAGCCGTTATGCTGTCCGAGTCATCCCAGGTTTCTAATTAGTCTGATGTATTTGCAAATCCCTTCTTTCCACCCCATTGTTCCTTTGGGTCAGGAAAAGCACACTAATCGGTAAGTTGAGGTACTTTGTTGCCTCGACATATATGTTGGAGCTATTATTATGACCCTAGGTGTTTTAGGAAGTCACATAGTAATTTAGCAATGCTTTTGTATCCCCAGTGTGATGATTCTGGCCATTATTCTTGAAAGCATCCCGTGATGTTATTAGTTAGTAGGCATTCTATTCCTGGGTTCTTGAACCCGAGATTCACCCTACTTCATGTTGTTAGTATTTGCTAGTTCCTTTAGGATATTAGTAACCTTTGCGATAGTCCTCGAGTCCGTGGTATATCCTTCTTCCAAATACCATGAACCAATAAGGCAGAAGTTCTTTGAATTAAAAGATCACAATCAGAGTACTCTTGAGGAGTTCTCCATTCATAATTGTGACTCTGCCAGTTCTACCTTCTCCGCATGGGTTATCCGGAAGAAATGTTGAACTTTGTTCGACATACTAATCCATGCCTCCACAACTCGAAAAATTATATGTTCCTTTGAGTTGTCCCTCTTCAGTTGTATTCCGACCTTCGTCTATCAATTGATAGTCAGGAGTAATTGTGCATTCGTGTTCATTGATGCCTATTACTCATGTGGTCCGTCAAGCCATTCTATTCCGAAATGACTAGGAGAAACAAACTCCAGTACCTCATCCATATCCAGGATTGGGTCAAAGCAGTTGTGTTCCGCAGATCAAAATACTAATCTAGCTCTTGTTCTGTTCTACCCTGGAGTATTACCATATTTATATCAAGAATATCATGGGAATTGCACACCATTCTATGAACTCTTGATACAGTGATACTTCTCGCCCTCATTATTCATTTCTCGGCTCCCGTGTTGTTGTAACCGGAATGCCGACAAGTGAATTGTGGTGTGTGAAATCGATACTCCTAGCAACCTCGTTGCTTGGTAGTAAATGGACAATATTCTTATTCTTAGCGTGTTGGTTATTGAATCATCATCCTAAGATTGATCGTGCTAACTAGTCCTTATTTCTGGTGCACTCTTTGATCAATGAGTTAGGATTGTGTCAATCCCTCACTCTTTTGATCATTCATCTTGCCTTGAAAAGCAAAATTGTTCTCGAGCTTAGAGACATATCGGTGGTTCGTGATGTTTCGAAAATCTTCTCGGAAGTGTTACCAGGTTGTCACCTGACCGCCATGTTGAGTTCGTGATCATACTGGTTTTCCTCTAAACCACCCATTCTCCAAGAATCTGTGTTGAATATCCCTGAGCTAGTTGGTTGAGCTAGACAACAACTTGGAGAGTTGGAAGATAAAGCTTTGTTTAACTTAGTTCATCTCTAAGGGATATCTTCTGTGCGTGTGTGTGTTGAAGAAAGATGATATCTCCATTGATTGGTCCTCGTGATCAGTTGTTGGATCTATTGCCTTGTCAAAACTTTGACTTGAGTATGGGCTATTGTCAAGTCAAATCAGAATCAACGGTGTTCGTAATGTTGTCTTACTCGTGTTTGATCCCTCAGGCATACACCATTACATCTTTTGGTCTGATCAATGCTATCACCGTGTTCACATGATGGTGGAAGTCCAGTGATATGGAAATTCCGATGAGTTGCCGTTGAGCCCATCAGCAGCATTTTGTCTCCCCCATGATTCATGTTGAACATCAACCTAGTGTTGGAAAATTTGTAAGCAATGCCTTCGTGTTCCGTTCATGAAGCTTATGCTTGGATGAAATAAGTGATTTTCTCCAAGTTCACGTGCATTAGGTGTAAGTTGTCGCCATGAATTTGAGCAAGGTTTGTTTTGTTTCCCTTGGAATCATCCCAAGTCAGTCATGCATACGTGCGAAGTATTCTATGGTTTGGTAGATTAATTACCTCCACTCCATATGTGTTCCTAGCACACCAAGCCACTGATTGATTTGTTCAAGGAGAAGAAGTTCCTTCATAATAGCTAATCATATGACTTATGCAAGGGCTTCGCTCTCCGCAATAATGGTTCCCAACCAGAACTCGGCAGTGTTTTGTTGTAAGACTACTATGTGGTCATGCTTGTCTGGGACAGCGTGTTCACATGTATGTAGCAGAACCAGCTCATGTTTTGGAGCTTGCTATCGTAGTTCACTCCCCGAGAATCTCGGAACGTCATTTCGTCGATTTGTGTTGCAAACCTTTATTTTTCTTTCTAGACTTGATGAGTCTGGAATATCCTGACACCAACCAGATCTGAATCTCAGGCAGATATGATGGTTGGAACACTCCCAGCCTTAGCACTTTGTCCCTAGCTTGCACCGCCATTGTGCCATCCAACCATGGACTACCCTTCTCGGTAATTTCTAGTCCGGATCTCCTTCAACAGTGGTCCTACCATGGGTCCCATCCATTTCCGATGATAAGCAAAATCATCCATCGCGTTGTCTTCAACAAGGTAGTCCACATCATCCATTCGAATCCGGATATGCCATTCCTTTCAACTCCACCAAACAATCAATTATAAATTGCCTTAAGATGGTATGAAGAGTTTCAATGATCTATGGATCAAAAGTAATTCTTTTTGCCACTTAAGGGAACAGTCCAACGAGTCACCTCTTCCAAGGTGCCTCGTTACGGGATCATGGCAAGTATTTCCTCGCCACCTTGACACCATCCACCATCTTTCTAAGCGTGGAATTGTTGCCCACCAAATCAAACCCCGTCATTTGTTCTTCCATCCCTCTCGATGTGTTTGGTGTCTCAACTCGAGATGTTTCAACATCTCATTTTGCGAGTTGAATTGTGTAGTTCGATCTTTAAGAAGATCAATCCTAGTAGAGTTTCTTTCCGTCGTCATCGCGTGGATGAAGATCTCAAAAGCGAGGATGTCAAGATCAACGTATGCAACAAATCAACAACCTTATGAGGTGCAACTTGGATCGTGAAGATTGTGTTGGTCTTGTGCCCCCTGTGTCTTCTTACCTCACGTCTTGAATCTCGGGACGAGATTCTTGTTTAGTGGGGGTGAGTTGTCACAGCCCTAGCTTAGTCCTTGCCTGACTCTGCATAAGCATCCATGCATCATGTTTAAATTTATAGAAACTTGAACTGGGGATTGTTTAAACCCTAGCACCAAATGAATTCAAATAGGCTCAAATAAAACCATTTCCAATGAACCTGAAATGCCCTTCTAAAATGTTCATCATCTTTGCTTTGGTCTTAAACCTCTGACAAAAATGGTGCACAAATTTCTAGGACATCCTAAGGTCACTGGATTAAATCATATGATATTTGAATTTGGGCATTTAAATGCTAGTAAATATGTTAAATGTCCAAATAATCCCAAACTGAAATGTTTACCGTAGGATATATTCCCAACAGTGGTCATGGGCAGTTTCATGATTTTTGGGATTGATTTGGTATTTTAATTAAATCCCTAAAGATTGCAGAAAAATAGAAAACAGAAAAAATTTAGAAAAGAGAGAGAGAACGCCTACCTGGGCCACTAACTTTGGCGCCCACAGGCCTCCTGTCTTGGCCCAGCCCACCGGCTCGGTGCTAGTCATCCCTAACCTCTGCCCGATGGCGAGGCGGGACAGCAGACGCTGCTGTGAGGCGCCACGCCTCCTCCTGCTTGCCGCCGAGACCCTGGACGCGTGGTGAACGCCCCGGCTTCGTCCCAATCCGCCGACCTCTCTCGCTCTCTGTCTGCTCTCTCCCTCGCCCTCTGCTCCCTCTTTCGAGCACATCCGAGCACGCTCATCGCCGCCGCTCGCTGTCACCGCAGCCACCGTGCTCCCCTCGCCTCGCCGACACGCCAAGAAGCCCCGCCTCGTCCCCCTCTTCCTCCTCATCAAGACGGAAGGCGCCGGAAGCCCTGGATGCCGCCAGCTCCGCCGTTCCCCTCCTCGGCCACCGAGGATCGCCGTCGTCGATTTGCCACCATCTCCGCCTCCCCGAGCTCGCTGAGACCGTCTCCGACCCCGCTGCGAGCTCCGCCTTCTCCTCCCCTGCTCCCCGTGCCCGTACGCACCCTCTAGCCACCCGAGTCACCGGTGCCGTGAGCTCCTCGCCGCCGGCGACGATGCAGACGAGACCAGAGCCACCGCAGCTCACTCCCGAGCACGGAAACGTGCTCCACACCTCACCAGGAGCTCGTAGAACCCACCAGCTCCCCCTCCCGCGCACCACAACGGCAAACCCGCAGGTGCCCGAACTCCGGCCGCCGCGGAAGTGCTCGCCGCCGTCAACCCCGGCCATCCCAGCTGCCGCCGCTACCACCACTAGATGCGCGAGAACGTCAGGAAGCCGTAGGAGCAAACCCCGCCTCAAACCGTGGGCTGTAGCGAGATCCTGACGATCTCCGCCGCGCAAAATGGTTGTCGCCGGCGAAAACTCCGGCGACTGATGACGTGGCCGTCATTAGGCACAAATGACCCAGCTAAGCCACCCTAGAGCCACTGTCATGTGGGCCCCAGTGCCTAAGCTAATTAGTTTTATTTCTCTGTTAGATTAGTATTAATCTGTGTGGACCCCACGTGTCAGCTTTGACCTTGGTCAAGTCAACGTTGACAGGTCCCACCTGTCATACACCCAAACCAGCCCGAGACACTTACGTATGGGTCCCACAGGTCAGGTTTGACCTGGTTGACCTAGCTGACCTGCTGACATCACACCTATGTCATGCTGACGCAGTAACTTATTTTCTGGATTTATTCTTATATAGTAAATTCCAGAAAATAGCCAAAGTTTCTAAAATTCATAGTAATTCAACCGTAACTCCAAATGAAATAAATTATATATGAAAAATGATCAGAAAAATCCAATCTATCCATCTGTACTAGTTTCATGCATGTTTAAACAAGTTAACTTGCTGTTTAGTGCAAAACATGATAAATCACTATTTAAGATCACAAATGTGTTTGAACTTTGAATCTTTGGTTCAAAATAGCTCAAACCCATCTGGTTGTAGTTGCATTAGCCCAACACACTCATTTTACCATGTCATGATCATGCATCATATTGTGCATTGCATTGATTGTGTTTCTTCTCTGTTGCCGGTATTTGTCCCCTCTCAGTAGACGATGTTCCGACGTTGTGATTGTTGACACTGATGAAGACTCAATGCTATCTTCAGAAGTGCCAGGCAAGCAAAACCCCCTTGTTCATTTCGATAAAATCCTACTCTCTTGCTCCTGCTCACTTTTACTGTGTTAGGACAACAACGATTCATCTGTTACTTGTTGCGGTAGCTGATCCCCTTTATCCTGTGCATGACCTGTCATTGCCACAGTAAATAGATGAAAACCACTAGCATGAGTAGGAGTTGTTTGAGCCCTGTTGTGCCTACTCATTCATGCTTGATTGTCATGCCTCATTGCTTAGAGTTGAGTCGGTCCGATTCATCGGGATGAATCGGAGGTGTGAACACGTCCTCTTGTTGAGAGCTAAGTGTGTGAACACGTTTTGGTAAAGGTATCGGTGAGAGGCCATGTAGGAGTACATGGCGGGTTGTCTCATTGAAGCCGTCCTCAGGAACTGAGTTCTGTTTTTGTGATCCATGACCAGTTACTACCACGCATTGGGCTCGAAACCAATGGACCCTCTCGACTTATTAACTGCCCTTGCCCTCTGTCCAGGAGTTGCAACTAGTTTCTGGTGTTTGTAGGATATGTGTTGGAGGCCGTGCGTAGCACTGCCCTAGGGGTGGGCTATGATGCGGTAGATACACCGTGGCCCGGTGTACCGAGTGCCCGTTTGGTGTCTCGGGAACCCTGCACACATCGTTTGGGGCTGTGAGCGAAACTCCGGCCGGATCTCCTCGCGGATGGAACCCGAATAGGCGATAAACCTGGACTAGAGACTTATGTGGTTAGTCAGGTCGTTGCCGACTCCCTCGCCAGGCTTCCGCTTGAAGGTTGCCGAGATACACGACATGTACATGGTGGTAAGTGGCGAGAGCGTGTGTGAAGAAGTACACCCCTGCAGGGTTATAAATGATCTATTCGAATAGCCGTGTCCACGGTAAAGGACTTCTGGGTTGCCTATAACAGTTCATAGACAAGTGAAAGTGGATACTCTAAAATGCGCAACATAAGTGTGAGTGCTATGGATGGCGTTCTCGTAGGAAGACGGGATCGGATCCATAGTGGTGTATTGATATGGTGAATATGTGGACTCGTGTGCGCCACCTCAAAAGAGTTACTTGCAGTCATAGTTCAGGATAGCCACCGAGTCAAAGTTGGCTTGCTGCTGTTAAACTCCACCACCCCCTTTGTTGATACCGATGCATATGTAGTTAGTTCTGATGTAAGTCTTGCTGGGTACATTTGTACTCACGTTTGCCTATTTTATGTTTTGCAGAGAGATGTCAGTCTCGCTAGTAGTTCCGCGTGGACTTCGACGTTTAGCTTGTTACCTCAGCTACGACCTTGTGCCCTTGGCAGGATCTGGTAGATAGTCAGGCTTCTCAGCCTTTTTCATTTGTAGATGTTTGTACTCAGACATGTTAAGCTTCCGCATGTTCTTTGACTTGTATGATCTGAATGTTGTGTCATGAGACCCATGTTTGTAATATCTCGCTCCTCGGAGCCTATTTAATAAATACTTGAGTCGTAGAGTTATGTTGCGATGCCATGTTGTATTTACACATATCGAGCATATTGTGTGTATGTTTGAAATGCTTGGTATGTGTGGGATCCGACAATCTAGTTGTTTATCCTTGGCAGCCTCTCTTATTGGGAAATGTAGTCTAGTGCTTCCTTGAGCTATAGTAGTCCGCTACAGCCCGGTTCACGGAGTCCTGCTAGCCAAAGACTCTTTGCTCGGGACGCTGATTGGCCGGCATGTGTTTCACTTCGTTCTCGTGTTCATCCCTCGGGAAATGTCACGCGGTGACATCCGGAGTCCTGCCTAGCCTGCTACAGCCTGGGTTCCTAGAGTCCTGTTAGCCTAGTGCTACAGCCCGGATTCACACGCTGTTGACCGACATGCTCGAAGTTGATTCATGTATGCCTGTCCCCATGGGTTAGTGCCGCTTTGGGTTCATGACTAGACATGTCGGCCCGGGTTCTCTGTCATATGGATGCTAGCGACACTATCATATACGTGAGCCAAAAGGCGCAAACGGTCCCGGGCCATGGTAAGGTGACACCCGTGGGAATACCGTGCGTGAGGCCGCATAGTGATATGATGTGTTACCAGCTAGATCGATGTGACCTGGAATCGGGGTCCTGACAGTTTTATAGAAACTATTGTTCTCTCATGCTTCACTTAGATTATTTTGAGGGTCCTACAAAACAGCATGGTAATTTGCTTTAATTATGATAGGCATTCAAGATTAGTAAAAAAAATTATGAGTGTGTTTAATACTATGAGAAGTTAGATACTTGATAATTGTTTTGAGATATGGAGATGGTGATATTAGAGTCATGCTAGTTGAGTAGTTTTGAATTTGAGAAATACTTGTGTTAATGTTTGTGATTCCCGTAGCATGCACGTATGGTGAACCGTTATCTGATGAAGTCGGAGCATGGATTATTTATTGTTTGTCTTCCTTATGAGTGGCGGTCGGGGACGAGCGATGGCCTTTTCCTACCAATCTATCCCCCCCCCCCCCAAGAGCATGCGCATAATACTTTCCTTTGATAACTTGTAGATTTTTTCAATAAGTATATGTGTTCTTTATGACTAATGTTGAGTCCATGGAATATACGCACTTTTCTTCCTTCCACCATTGCTAGCCTCTCTAATATCGCACACTTTTCGCCGGTATCATACAACCACCATATACCTTCCTCAAAACAGCCACCATACCTACCTACCATGGCATTTCCATAGCCATTCCGATATATATTGCCATGCAACTTACCACCGTTCAGTTTATTATGACACGCTTCATCATTGTCATATTGCCTCGCATGATCATGTAGTTGACATCGTATTTGTGGCAAAGCCACCATTCATAATTCTTTCATACATGTCACTCTTGATTCATTGCATATCCCGGTACACCGCCGGAGGCATTCACATAGAGTCATATTTTGTTCTAAGTATCGAGTTGTAATTCTTGAGTTGTAAGTAAATAAAAGTGTGATGATCATCATTTTTTAGAGCATTGTCCCAAGTGAGGAAAGGATGATGGTGACTATGATTCCCCCACAAGTCGGGATGAGACTCCGGACTAAAAAAAAGAAAGGCCATAAAAAAAAGAGAAAAGGCCCAAAAAATTATGAGAGAAAAAGAGAGAAGGGACAATGTTACTATCCTTTTACCACACTTGTGCTTCAAAGTAGCACCATGATCTTCATGATAGAGAGTCTCCTACGATATCACTTTCATATACTAGTGGGAAATTTTCATTATAGAACTTGGCTTGTATATTCCAATGATGGGCTTCCTCAAAATTCCCTACGTCTTCATGAGCAAGCGAGTTGGATGCACACCCACTTAGTTTCTTTTGTTGAGCTTTCATACACTTATAGCTCTAGTGCATCCGTTGCATGGCAATCCCTACTCACTCACATTGATATCTGTTAATGGGCATCTCCATAGCCCGTTGATATGCCTCGTTGATGTGAGACTATCTTCTCCTTTTTGTCTTCTCCACAACCACCATTCTATTCCACATATAGTGATATGTCCATGGCTCACGCTCATGCATAGCCAAAGTATATGATTTTGTAGGGATAACTTTCTTTGGCCATGTTATTTTTATGTCAATATTAAACTTTTATCTTGAATCTTTCGGATGTGAATATTCATACCACAATTAAGAGAATTACATTGAAATTATGCCAACTAGCATTCCACATCAAAAATTCTGTTTTTATCATTTACCTACTCGAGGACGAGCAGGAATTAAGCTTGGGGATGCATGATACGTCTCCAACGTATCTATAATTTTTTATTGTTCCATGCTATATTATATTCTGTTTTGGACATTATTGGGCTTTATTATACACTTTTGTATTATTTTGGGACTAACCTATTAACCGGAGGCCCAGCCTGCAATTGCTGTTTTTGCCTATTTGAGTTTCGCAGAAAAAGAATATCAAACGGAGTCCAAACGGAATGAAACCTTCGGGAACGTGATTTTCGGAATGAACGTGACCCAGAGGACTTGGACCCTACGTCAAGACATCAACCAGGAAGGCACGAGGTAGGGGGCGCGCCTACCACCCTGGGCGCGCCCTCCACCCTCGCGGGGCCCACGTTGCTCCACCGACGTACTTCTTCCTCCTATATATACCTACATACTCCCAAACTACCAGATACGGAGCCAAAAACCTAAGTCCACCGCCGCAACCTTCTGTACCCGTGAGATCCGACCTTGGGGCCTTTTCCGGAGCTCCACTTGAGGGGGCATCGATCACGGAGGGCTTCTACATCAACACCATAGCCTCTCCGATGATGTGTGAGTAGTTTACCTCAGACCTTCGGGTCCATAGTTATTAGCTAGATGGCTTCTTCTCTATTTTTGGATCTAGATACTATGTTCTCCCCCTCTCTTGTGGATATCTATTGGATGTAATCTTCTTTTGCGGTGTGTTTGTTGAGACCGATGAATTGTGGGTTTATGATACTTATGCTCTCGAGAGAAGCCAGTAGTGAAATCTATGGCCCCCGGGTCTATTTTCCATCATATTAATCTCCCGTCAACAAGCAATTTTTGGCGCCGTTTTATTTTGCTTTCTTTACTTTGCATCTTTATCATAAAAATACCAAAAATACTATCTTATCATATCTATCAGACCTCACTTTCGTAAGTGACCATGAAGGGATTGACAACCCCTTTATTGTGTTGGTTGCGAGGATTTTATTTGTTTGTGTAGGTGTGAGTGACTCGTGCGTGGCCTCCTACTGGATTGATACCTTGGTTCTCAAAAACTGAGGGAAATACTTACGCTGCTTTACTGCATCACCCTTTCCTCTTCAAGGGAAAACCGACGCAGTGCTCAAGAGGTAGCAGTAGGGTGCGCCCCCCACCCTTGAGGATGGCTGGTGAGCCCCCTCTGATGCTTTCTTCGCCCAATATATTTTATTAATTCCAAAATGACTCTCCGTAAATTTTCAGGACTTTTGGAGTTATGCAGAATAGGTCTATAATATTTGCTCCTTTTCTAGCTGCCGACATTCTCCCTCTTTGTGTAAACCTTGGAAAATAAGTGAGAAAAGGCATAAGTATTGTACCAAAATAGGTAATAACAACCCATAATGCAATAAATATCAATATAAAAGCATGATGCAAAATGGAGAAAGATCCAACACATAGTGCTTGCAAAAGTAAAAGGTGTAAAAAGGAAAGGTGAAGATCACCATGACTCTTGTATAAGGGTAGAAGATAAAAGTAAAAGATAGGCCCTTCGCAGAGGGAAGCAGAGTTGTCATGCGCTTTGATGGTTGGATGCACAAAATCTTAATGCGAAAGAACGTCACTTTATATTGCCGCTTGTGATAAAGAACTTTATTATGCAGTCCGTCGCTTTTATTTCTTCCATATCACAAGTTGGTATAAAGCTTATTTTCTTCACACTAATAGATCATACATATTCAGAGAGGAATTTTTATTGCTTGCACCGATGACAACTTACTTGAAGGATCTTACTCAATCCATAGGCAGGTATGGTGAAATCTCATGGCAAAACTGGGTTAAGGGATATTTGGATGCACAAGTGGTATCTCTACTTGGTGCAAAGTATTTGGCTAGAATAAGAGGGGAAAGCAAGCCCAACATGTTGGAGGATCCACGACAATATAACTTCTATTCCGATATCAGAAAACATAACCCATTATGTTGTCTTCCTTGTCCAACATCAACTTTTTGGCATGTCATATTTTAATGAGTGCTCGCAATTACAAAATAAGTCAAAGATAGTATATTTATATGTGAAACCTCTATTTCTTTATTACTTCCTTTTAGCTGCAATAATGACCAAAACTATGTTTGTCAACTCTCAACAAATTTTATTCATCATACTCTTTATATGTGAAGTCATTACTCTCCATAAGATAATTATATGATCTTTTTACTTCTTTTTATGCTTTCTCTTATTTTATTCCCTCAAGATCATAGCAAGAAAGAAAATCCCTGAACTCAAAACTATTCTTTATTATATAGCTCACGGACTCGATTACATAGATAGATCTCAAAGAAAAACTCAAAGCTAGATCATACTAAAATTTTATTCTACTAGATATAGTTATAACCAAAAGGATCGAACTAAGAAAAACGATAAAAGTAAAGGTTTGATGGTAATACGATACCGGGGCACCTCCCCGAAGCTTGGAAGTTGCCAAGGGGAGTGCCCATACTCGTGTATTTATGTCTCTTTCTTCGGCGGTGGTGATGATGGAGTTGTTGATGTAGTAAGACTATTATCCTCCATCTTCTAAGGCATAGGTTCACCATCGTAAAAGATGAACGAGTCTCTGGGATCCTCAAATCTGCATCCAAACTCATCCTCTTAAATATGTATTCATACTCACAGTTTTGGTTTGCAGGTCATAGATCTGGGCTTGAAGACGCTCGATTTTCTCATGAAGCTTGAAGATGGCCTCCCCAATGTTCTTGGCATCCAACTTGTGGTTGTTGGTAAATTCCGCGATAATCAAGTGATTGGCGTTGAGTCCACGTTCCACCATCCCCTGGCACTTGAAAACATGCTGCTCCATTTCTTCAAGTCTTATCTCCACGCATCCGGTTTTCTTCGGCCCTTCAACATCACGGATGTGAAGCCCCCCCTCATGCATCTCAATGGTTTGAGGGTGTCGCAGCATCTCCGCGAGATAAGGGTTGATGACCTTCTCGAAAAACTTGTCCTTGGGGGCGCTTGGAGACGTCATGGTGATCTAGATTTGTCAGAAAAACAACTTAAACAATAATAGAGGATTTTGTCGTGCTACGGTGGTCAAAACCTTCGGGAGATATATAATGAATTTTTACCGACCAAAAGAAGTGTTCCACAAGAAAATGGAGTCCGGAGGGCACACGAGGTGGCCACAAGGCAGGGGGCGCGCCTAGGGGGGTAGGGCACGCCCTCCACCCTTGTGGTCTCCTCGTGCACCTTTCGGGCTACTTTCAATTTTCCTCATTTTTTAAATATTTCAAAACGGAGAAAATTTCCCTTAGAACAGTTTTGGAGTCGGTTTACTTACCGTACCACATACCTATTCCTTTTCGGAGTCTGAAACTTTCTGGAAAGTATCCCTTATGTACTCCTATGGTGTTATGGTATTAATAATATTTGTCTCAGCATTTATGGGAGTGCCTGAAATATAATGTTTGATTCTTTGACCATTTACCACCTTCGGATTTGTGCCTTCGTCGTTTTTGGTTTTTATGGCACCGGAACGATAAACCTCCTCGATAATGTAAGGACCTTCCCATTTAGAGAGAAGCTTTCCTGCAAAAAATCTTAAACGAGAGTTGTATAGCAAAACATGATCACCTACATTAAACTCATGCTTTTGTATCCTTTTGTCATGCCATCTTTTATCTTTTTCTTTAAACAACTTGGCATTCTCATAGGTTTGGGTTCTCCATTCATCAAGCGAGCTTATGTCAAATAACCTCTTTTTACCAGCAAGTTTGAAATCATAGTTGAGTTCTTTGATTGCCCAATAAGCTTTCTGCTCTAGTTCAAGAGGTAAGTGATATGCTTTTCCATAAACCATTTTATATGGTGACACACCCATAGGGTTTTTATACGCAGTTCTGTAAGGCCATAAGGCATCATTAAGTTTCTTAGACCAATTCTTTCTAGATCTATTAGCAATCTATTGCAAAATCAATTTAATCTGTTTATTGCTCAATTCTACTTGACCATTAGACCGAGGATGATATGGAGATGCAATTCTATGGTTGACATCATATTTAGCAAGCATTTTACGAAAGCACCATGAATAAAATGTGAACCACCATCAGTCATTAAATATCTAGGGACTCCAAACCTCGGATAAATAACTTCTTTAAGCATCTTAATAGAAGTGTTATGATCAACACTACTAGTTGGAATAGCTTCTACCCACTTAGTAACATAACCAACAAAAACTAAAATATGTGTATACCCATTAGAGGAAGGAAAAGGTCCCATATAATCAAAGCCCCAAACATCAAATGGTTCAATAACAAGTGAATAATTCATAGGAATTTTCTGACGTCTACTAATATTACCAATTCTTTGACATTCATCACAAGACAGGACAAACTTACGATCATCCTTGAAGAGAGTAGGCCAATAAAAACCAGATTATAATACCTTGTGTGCAGTTCTATCTCCAGCATGGTGTCCTCCGTAAGCCTCGGAGTGGCACTTGCATAGCATCTGTTCCTATTCATGCTCAGCTACACAACTTCTAATAACACCATCTACTCCTTCTTTATAAAGGTGTGGGTCATCCCAAAAGTAATGTCTTAAATCATAGAAAAACTTTTTCTTTTACTGGTATGTGAAACTAGGTGGTATAAATTTAGCAACAATGTAATTAGCATAATCAGCATACCATGGAGTATTACGAGAAGCATTTATGATAGCTAATTGCTCATCAGGAAAGCTATCATCAATAGGCAGTGGGTCATCAAGAACATTTTCTAACTTAGATAAGTTGTCTGCAACGGGGTTCTCAGCTCCCTTTCTATCAATGATATGCAAATCAAATTCTTGCAACAGGAGAACCCATCTAATAAGTCCAGGTTTAGCATCTTTCTTTTCCATAAGATATTTAATAGCAGCATGATCAGTGTGAATAGTTACTTTGGAATCAACAATATAAGATTTGAACTTATCACAAGCAAATACAACTGCTAAAAATTCCTTTTCAGTAGTAGCATAATTTCTCTGGGCACTGTCTAGAGTTTTACTAGCATAATGAATAACAGTTAATTTCTAATCAACTATTTGTCCTAGAACATCACCAACAACATAATCACTAGCATCGCACATGATTTCAAAGGGTAAATTCCAATCAGGTGGTTGAATAATAGGTGCAGTAATCAAGGCTTTCTTAAGTATTTCAAATCCTTCTACACAATCATCATCAAAAACAAAAGGAACATCTTTTTGCAAGAGATTAGTGAGAGGCCTAGAAATTTTAGAGAAGTCTTTAATAAACCTCCTATAGAAACCAGCATGACCAAGAAAACTTCTTATACCTTTGATATCTTTAGGACACGACATCTTCTCAATAGCATCTACTTTAGTTTCATCAACTTCAATACCTCTTTCAGAAATTTTATGCCCCAAGACAATACCTTTATTAACCATTAAGTGGCACTTATCCCAATTCAAGACAAGATTAGTTTCTTCACATCTCTGCAAAACTCGATCAAGGTTGCTTAAGAAATTATCAAAAGAAGTTCCGTAAATGGAGAAATCATCCATGAAAACCTCAACAATCTTTTCACAAAAGTTAGAGAATATAGCAGTCATACATCTTTGAAAGGTAGCAGGCGCATTGCATAAACCGAAAGGCATACGTCTACAAGCAAAAGTACCGAAAGGGCAAGTAAAAGTGGTCTTTTCTTGGTCCTCTTTTGACATAGATATTTGAGAGAAACCAGAATAACCATCTAGAAAGAAAAAAATGTGTATGTTTTGATAGTCTTTCTAGCATTTGATCAATAAAAGGTAGAGGGTATTGATCTTTTCTAGTAGCTTTGTTCGATTTGTGGAAATCAATTACCATTCTATAACCGGTAACAATTCTTTGTGGAATCAATTCATTCTTATCATTAGGAACGACAGTAATACCTCCCTTCTTAGGGACAAAATGAACAGGACTTACCCATCTACTATCAGCAATACGATAAATTATACCTGCCTCCAGAACCTTTAGTATTTCATTTCTTACCACTTCTTTCATCTTGGGATTTAACCGTCGTTGATGACCAACAACTGGTTTAGCATCAGGCTCCATATTAATTTTGTGCTGACATAGAGGGGGACTAATGCCCTTAAGATCATCAAGAGTATATCCAATAGCAGCACGGTGCTTCTTTAGAGCTTTCAATAATCTTTTTTCTTCATGCTTTGAAAGGTTAGCACTAATAATAACATGATATATCTTCTTTTCATCAAGATAAGCATATTTCAAAGTATCAGGTAATTGTTTATGCTCAAACACGGGATCACCCTTGGGTGGAGGAGGATCTCCAAGGATTTCAATAGGCAAATTGTGTTTCAAAACAGGCCCTTGATTAAGAATATTTCATCTAATTCCTTTCTTTCATTCATAAACATATCATTCTCATGATCTAGCAAATATTTTTCTAAAGGATCAGTAGGAGGCACGACAATATAAGCAAGACCAATTATTTCATCCTTACTAGGCAATTCTTTATCATGGGGTTGTCTATAAAATTTGGAGAGATTAAATTCATGAGACATATCCCCAAAATTTACAGTAACAATTTATTTCTCACAATCTATCTTAGCATTAACAGTATTCAAGAAAGGTCTACCAAATATAATGGGACAAAAATCATCTTGTGGGAACCAAGAAAAAGAAAATCAGTAGGGTATTATATTTTCCCACACAAGACTTCAACATCTCTAACAATCCCAACTGGTGATATAGTATCCCTATTGGCAAGCTTAATAGTAACATCAATATCTTCTATCTTAGCAGGTGCAATATCATTCATAATTTCTTGATATAAGGTAAAAGGAATTTCACTCACACTAGCACCCTCATCACATAAGCCATGATAACAATGATCTCCTATTTTAACAGAAACAACAGGCATGCCAACAACGGGTCTATGTTTATCTTTAGTATTGGGTTTAGCAATCCTAGCAGCTTCATCGAAGAAATAAATAACATGCCCATCAATATTATCAACCAAGAGATCCTTAACCATAGCAATACTAGGTTCAACTTTAATTTGTTCAGGGGGTGTAGGTGTTCTAGTATAACTCTTACGAACCACAGATGAAGCTTTAGCATGTTCCTTTATTCTAACAGGGAAAGGTGGCTTCTCAATATAAGCAGTAGGAACAACATAATCAACATTATAAGTAATAGTTTGTTCTTCAACTTTAATAGGTTCTACTACTTTTACTTCAATGGGAGGATGATATTTAAACCACGTCTCTTTAGGGAGACCAACATGAGTAGCAAATGATTCACAGAAAGAAGCTACTATCTCAGAGTCAGGTCCATACTTAGTGCTAAATTCACAAAAAGCATCGGTATCCATAAAAGATTTAACACAATCAACCTTAAGGTTTATACCTGACTCATTACCTTCGTCGAGTTCCCAATCTTCATAGTTGCATTTAATTCTTTCCAATAAATCCCATTTGAATTCAATAGTATTCTTCATAAAAGAACCAGTACAAGAAGTGTCGAGCATGGATTGATCATTACAAGAGAGCCAAGCATAAAAATTCTGAATAATAAATTCTCCCGAGAGCTCATGATTGGGGCATGAATATAACATTGACTTAAGCCTCCCCCAAGCTTGAGCCATACATTCTCCTTCACGAGGCCAAAAATTATATATATATATAGTTTCGATCATGATGAACCAGATGCATAGGATAAAACTTATGATGAAATTCCAATTTCAATCCGTTGTTGTTCCATGATCCAATATCATCACATAGCCTATACCATGTCAATGCCTTTCCCTTCAAAGATAAAGGGAGGACCTTCTTCTTCACATCATCCTTGGGCAAACCTGCAAGCTTAAATGATCCACAAACTTCATCCATATAGATTAGATGCATATCAGGATGTAGTGTTCCATCTCCTGCATAAGGATTAGCTAGCAGTTTCTCTATCATACCCGAAGGAATTCAATAATAAACATTTTCAGTAGGTTCAGTAGGTTGAGGGGCAACTCTTTTCTCATACGGTCGGGGTGAATATACCCCGTACAAATCCCTCAAAGGATTATTTTTCATAGTGACAAGTGACAGTAAATTTCAGCATGTAATATAAATGTTTCCTTACCAAATCCCACTCAGCAAAGGCACTTCACTCCCCGGCAACGGTGCCAGAAAAGAGTCTTGATGACCCGAAAGTATAGGGATCTATCGTAGTCCTTTCGATAAGTAAGAGTGTCAAACCCAACGAGGAGCAGAAGGAAATGACAAGCGGTTTTCAGCAAGGTATTCTCTGCAAGCACTGAAATTATCGGTAACAGATAGTTTTGTGATAGGATAATTCGTAACGGGTAACAAGTAACAAAAGTAACTAAGGTGCAGCAAGGCGGCTCAATCCTTTTTGTAGCAAAGGAAAAGCCTGGACAAACTCTTATATAAAGCAAAGCGCTCCCGAGGACACATGGGAATTACTGTCAAACTAGTTTTAATCATCCTCATATGGTTCATGTTCGTTACTTTGATAATTTGATATGTGGGTGGACCGGTGCTCGGGTGCTGGCCTTCCTTGGACAAGCCTCCCAATTATGATTAACACCTCTCGCAAGCATCTGCAACTACGAAATAAGAATTAAGATAAATCTAACTATAACATGAAACATATGGATCCAAATGAGCCCCTTACAAAGCAACACATAAATTAGGGTTTAAGCTTCTGTCACTCTAGCAACCCATCATCTACCTATTACTTCCCAATGCCTTCCCCTAGGCCCAAATCATGGTGCAGTGTCATGTAGTCGACACTCACATAACACCACTAGAGGAAAGACAACATACATCTCATCAAAATATCGAACGAATACCAAATTCACATGATTACTTATAACAAGACTTCTCCCATTTCCTCGGGAACAAATGTAACTACTCACAATGCATATTCATGTTCAAAATCAGAGGAGTATTAATTATCATTAACGATCTGAACAAATTATCTTCCACCAAATAAACCAACCAGCATCAACTACAAGGAGTAATCAACACTACTACCAACCCACATGTACCAATCTGAGGTTTTGAGACAAAGATCGGATACAAGAGATGAACTAGAGTTTTAGAGGAGATGGTGTTGGTGAAGATGTTGATGGAGATTAACCCCCTCTCAGTGAGAGGATCGTTTGTGATGATGCTGGCTTCGATTTCCCACTCCTGGAGGGAAGTTTCCCCGGCAGAATAGCTCCGCCGGAGCCCTAGATTGATTCTGCCCAAGTTCCGTCTCGAGATGGCGGCGCTTCATCCTGAAAGCTTCCTTCTGATTTTTTCCAGGTCAAAACACACCATATAGCAGAAGATGGGCACCGGAGGCCTGCCAGGGGGCCCACACTTACTTCGTAATAGATTCGAGAGCTTCCATTTCAATGTGTCTTTCCAAAACTCTTTGGTATGCCTTTTCCTGGTCAGAAGGTTTGTTTGAAGGCAGGGGGCGTGCCCAGGGGGATAGGGCGCGCCCCCACCCTTGTGTATGGCAGGTGGCCCCCCTCTGGTGCTTACTTAACCCAATATTTTTTATTAATTCCAAAATGACTCTCTGTAAATTTCCAGGACTTTTGGAGTTGTGTAGAATAGGTTTCTAATATTTGCTCCTTTTCCAGCCTATAATTCCAGCTGCCGGCATTCTCCCTCTTCATGTAAACTTTGTAAAATAAGAGAGAAAATGCATAAGTATTGTACCAAAGTAGGTAATAACAACCCATAATGCAATAAATATCAATATAAAAGCATGATGCAAAATGGACGTATTAGGTAGATCATGCACTTCTATAACTCGCGACCAAGAAAAGTGTCAAGGTGTCTCTGGTCTCAAGAAACACCTCCAACCTAACCAGGGGAGCTCCACTAGTATAGAAAGCTTGTTTACCGAAAAAGGGTTTCCCCACTTTATATTACATAAAGCAACCATCACCAAATACATTCTAGATACCGAACAACGCACAAACTGCACACACCCAGGGCAAGATACAAAGGTGCCAGGCACCGACACACCACCCCACCGACAGACAATAGAGAGGTGAACCGGACCACAATGAAGCCAGGCCTCCAAAGCGGTGCCTCCAGGAAGGATACGACCATGGATAACTGCCACCGCCCGATTAGAGAAGATCGGGTTTCACCCGGAGCAAGATGACAAGAGTGGGAACGCCGCGATGGAGCCTTCAGGACGGGTACGACGGCAACGGCCACCACCACCGTCGGGCAGTCAAAGGACTGGACAAGTGGTGTACCCCGGTGCTCACACCCCACCGGTGCACCTTATCTCCGTCAACCACCCGCAACCACGCCACCCATGCGACCATGGTTGCCCACCCGCATGTAAGATGCACGCTCCGCCCACAAACGTCATGCTTCCCGCCACCAGAGCCGCCGCCCTGCAACCAAACAATCCTGAGACGTACACAAAGGCCCTAGCTTTGGACCAACCGACGACCCTCGACCGACAGAACCACCCGCAGTCGCTCCGTTGGTAAACCTGTGCCAACCCGCCCCGGCCGAGGAAAGGGGGAGAAAGCGCAGCGGACGAATCCGGACCAGCACACCGTGCCGGTGACAGGTGACGTGACCGCATCGAGGCCACCCATCCCTCCAACTGAGCTCCCCGCCAAACACGAGGAAGGGGGGAAGGAGGAGCGACGATCCGGACCGAAACCGTCTTTGGCGGCGTGTGGCGCGACCGCATCGAGGCCACCTATCCCTTCTACCAAGCTCCCCCACAAGCACCCCCATCTCGACTCCCGATGGTAGCTGACACACATCTCCTCGAGGCCATCGGCAACGGCGCGCTCGCCGTCGGTGAGACCAAATCGGCCTGCAGCCGCAACTAAGGAAGCTCACCGAAGATGCCTACTCGCGCCATCCGCCAACGTCAGAGCGCCATACCAGGAAGGTCCCGACACGGACTCGACCAACATGCCCCGCCTGCCACCACCATTGTGCCGCCACCCCCACCAGCCCGAAGCTAGGGCAGGGGGGCGGCCCGCAGATCCTTGTCGCCTGCGACCCGCACCACTAGCCCAGGCCACACTGGACCGCGCCACTGACGCCCTGCCTCGCCGCGACCGCCGCCACGCCTGATCCGCCCGCCGCCATGAACGCCCGCACCAGCCGTTCGCCATCCCCGCCGCTCCACGCACCAGCACGGCCTCCGACGCCCAGCCCGTCGGGCCACCGCCACGCGCAGCGCCATCACAAGGCAGCCGTGCCGCAACACCGCCTTGCCCTGGGACAGCGAGGCACCCCGATCCAGTCGCGTCGGCCGACACCAAGGAAGCTGGAAGGCGGAACGAGGATGCCTCGCCGGCGGCTTCGCCCGGCCGCGCCCTATGGCGCCGGCGAGGGAGGGAGGAGGGGCGGAGAAGGTAGTTGGCGGCGGCGCAGTAGGTTCCTCCCCGTCGCCTTGCGGGGGGCGGCGTGGGAGGGTGGGGCTATCCATGGAAAGCTTGTTTCAGAACTGCTAAGTTTTCTATCCTTATTTACCAAGGCATCCAATAGACCGTATCAAAAGATGGACCATGTTGCGCGTCGGCCGGCGGATCTTTCCGCCTCCGCAATCGTAGATCTGACACAATTCATTGCAACAAATGGAGTGTTTCAAAACCATTTGCAACAGAGCTTATGTTGTGTGTTTTTTTCTCTTCACTTTTTTGCAACATAGATAATGTTGCGAAAAGGACTTCTACAACATGGATGTTGTTGCAGAACTTTTTTCGCAATGAAAGATGATATCGCAGCAACACTGCCCTCGTTGTTGTCGCCGTTTTGTAACTTTGTCGTTGTTGTAGAAACTTGTCGGCGTACGGCGGCATGGTCGGACATGGGCAACTTCCGCCGGTAATGTTGCATTTTTTCTTTCTGTTTTCACTTTTTCACAACATGAGAGTTATTGCGGAAGAAAGTTCGCAACACAAATTGTCGTGGACTTAACACGGCAGATGCCCCAGCGAAAGTACTTAGGTATGGAGCCATGGCAGCTAGTTTAGATTGAAGGGGTTAATCGGGGCAAAGGACACAGAGAGTTTATACTGGTTCAACCCCTCGCAACGAGGTAAAGGCTTACTCCAGTTTGGGGTTGTATTGCTTGGGTTTCGATTACCAAGGAACGAATACGCTTGACCTAGTTCTCGATCTCTGGTTTCTTGCCTTCACACGCTGCCGAGTCACCCCTTTATATGCACAGGTTGATGCCCGGCGACTTACAGAGTCCCGGCCGGCTCATACACAACGTGCTCGGCTCGGTGACTAACTAAGCTTGCCTTATAATACAAGTTACATACACATATGGTGGTTTATCCTCTTAGGCCTTCAACAGGCTTGCTTCATAACCCGCCATCTTCATTCTTAAGTCGTCAGTGGTATGCCCCGACCCCTCCTGATCATACCCAATAGTTATATCCCAGCACAAATGATGTTGCAGAAAATTTTCTCCGCCACACGCACATGATCGCACGGAACCGCTAGAAATAGTACTAGATGGACCCATGCAAGACACTGTCACAAGAAAGAGGTGAGGGACGCCTCGCATGAGATCCGCCGGCATAAACCAAATCATCTCCCTCAAAAGACTTATAGTGTGAGGTCAGGTGGCATGATCCTCACGTGCATTTCGGGATAGAAGAGAGGAGAGTAGCAGGGGATCAAATGAATGAACTAGTAGTCTAGTACTACTAGTGTTACTCGGTCTTGACGCATATCAAATGGCAATCACAAACAAGAAATAAGTGAGATGAGTGAGTGCACTTGAACTAAAGTTGTACAAAAACTGGTGGTTATTAATTCACGATCCCTGGAAAGATGACAAGATGGAGAACATGGCCACATTATTATTACATACATCATCAGATAATTATACCATCACCTCGCCTGATCGCCCCTCTCGCTGAACATTATACCTTTCAGGCTTCAGCAGACGCGTAAAAGCCGGACGGCGGCCGGCTTACACGGTTTATTGCGCGCTACTAATGGATCTACTATTATAATATAATTAGTGGAAGGAGGTGTTCTTGAGGTGCTCTGGCGCCGTCTCGTACGAGTGCTTCCTGGCCATGGAGAGGATGGTCTTGTCGGCGACGATGAAGTAGGCCATCCCGGCGACCGTGGAGATGATGAGCGCCTGCCCTGTCGGGTTCAGGTGTGCCTTCGCCCACGGCAGCATCCTCACGCTCGCCAGCTGAAATTACATTACAGGTAACGCATTGATTCATGAGATGTGTGCTATCGCTATGAACACTGGAGCTGAATGGCTAGCTGGCTACTTACGGTGGGGACTGCGGCAGCGACGGTGGCGACGGCCGCGGCCTTGGCTCCCGCCATGGCAGCCTCTGCAGTTTGGGATCGACGTAGGAATGTTAATCAAGAATTCAAGATCAAGTTCCAGCAGACACATAAGCTGCAACGAATGGGATATACGAGCAGAGCAGTGCTGGCCTATGGCCGGAACCGTTACCTTTGGAGCAGCGCTTGGCGGCGGCGAGCCTCTGGTCGAGGTAGGCACGAGTCACCGTCGACATCTTCGCCGGAGAGATTGGTGGCACGAGATCCGAAGGAAGCAAAGTAGCTAGTGTATCAGAGGAGCGTGGATGTGAGTGAGATGAGATGGGCAGAGCAAGGTGGTCCGGCAGGATTTATAGGTTGCAGGAAACCGCGCAACCGGCGTGCGGCCGGGCAGGAAGACGACCTGATACGGTGGGAAGCCAGCAAGACCGTGGTTTTTTGGTACCGGCGGGCGGTCCGGGTGCGGCAGAGCACAGGTGGCGGGCGGACTCTGCAGCGGATAAGAGGAAGCATGGATCGACCCATCGGGGTTGGCGGGGAGCGTGTTCCTGCGTAGGATAACACGTAGACGTAGGAGCATGTGCGTGAGTGCAGTGTCAGGCAGCGTGCACTCCATTTTGTTGGCGGCGTGTGTGGGCGCTCCAGTTTACGGCCAACCCGTTGGCGATCCAATTCGGCGAGCGCCTGATCCTTTGTTTGGCGGGGTCGGCCCCAGCATAGTGCTCTTTTTTGATAAATGATGGATTTTATTATTAGAAATGAAGCAAATACAATCAAAATGAACGCATATCCGGTCTATTCATAGTTGAGATGCACATAGCCAACACCAATCTTCACAAAAAAAAAAAAACCGGACCGGCAAATAAGCAAACTCATATAAGACTAAACCTGTGCCTAAGCAAGAAAAAATCCGGAGAGATCAAATCCACGACCGACAATCTACAATAATAACCATATCCGCACCAATTATCTCATGACACTAGAGCAACGCCTTCATGAAAGGAAGATGTTTTTAGTTCAATTAAACTGCAAAACCATTTTATATTATGGGTGTATACGTATATGCGCTTGGATAAAATTGAGCAGATTTTTTGTGGGGAAATAACTTCGATCATCTGTTCGCATAATGTACTAAATTCGTTACGTTCTATAAGGGTGAAATCGTACAGAAAGTCACGCAGATTTGGGGCTTGAAACACACACTTTATTCTCCTTTTACAGTTTTTAGAGTCATTCCCCAGGAATCTAATTAGGCTCCGGGAGCACGTGCTCCTGCATGTGAAAAGTAATTTTTGAAATGTAAAAAAAATTCCCAACCATTTTTTTTATGTCTTTATAGTCACATCCAAGTGCTACCTGCAAAGTTTTAGGCAAAAAGATTAAACATTTTGGTTTGTGCAAAAAAGACAAATTTGAAAATCAAATGTTGCCCCAAAATGTCACCTTTTTTTCACATACTAAACACTACTGCTCCGTTTCGCATGAAAATTGTCAAGGATGCATGGGACACTAAAACGAACATCCACAAAAAAAATCAAATTTTTTGAAAACATTTACAACTTTTTCGGTACTGTTCATCCGGGAGCAAATGCTCCCGGTAGCCAAAACGCCCCTCATGTCATTCTTTTCTTACTTAAAGGCGGCTAGATCATCCCCCGGCAGCGTCCGCTTTTTGTACGCTTGTATGTGAAATGGCCAAAATGCCCTCAGTGGGGCAGTGAAATTACAGGCGGTGGCATGCTGGAGAGGGCACTACATCTTTTTTTTTATCCGACGGACGAGGGCGTGCCAGAGGAGGATCAGACGGCCGAAATCGCATCAAGCAGTCGATCGGACGGCCGACAGTCGCTAAACTCTCCCAGCGCCCGGTGAGACTGCCGTCTCTTATTTCTGGATAGATGAGACAAATATTTTATCTCTGTTTAAAATAACATAACATTTCAAGTAGGATAGATGATCCAATATTTTGCTTTTTGTGTAGGCATGTTTGCCTACACCAGTTGTGGCATTTTTTCTCACTCCACTGATTGATTTGTATTGAATTATATTACTCCTACTCACAATTGTTTATAATAAATATAAAGATGGGTGTGCGCATCGTTAAGATGAAGATGCAGAAGCGAACGAACCTGCGGTTCGATGGTTTTGAGGATGGTGGTATCCCAGCCCACCAAGATTCAAAATATAGACTTAGACATTGGTATTTGCATTTTTCTGAATTTATTTCAGCCTATCCTGAAGAAAAAAAGATGAAGAGGTAGAAAACTGATCATTCTTTTCCACACAAAAAAGCATCTCGATTCAATTCCGTTGAAATCTTGGTAATGTTACAACATCTACAACTGCATATTTCAAAAGTGACCCCATATGTTCACAGATCCGCCCGGACGCATCCGCGGAGAGAGTCCGGTCACCCTTCATTTATCTCTTGCTGCAACCACAAACCTGAAATCTCACCCTCTACTTTTTTGATACTGCATGATGGAATGTAAATTAAACCACGTACTATATCATACATAGATCAAACTATCCTAGTTCTACTTGTCGTTGGAGATGAGACAACCTTCATGTCAGAAATGTCGGATGGACGAGCCTCATTGTCGTTGGCCGCAGTTCACGGCATCCCTTGCGAGTGATGGCTGCAGTGTGTCCTGCAGGCGCAGACTGACGCCATGCTCACGGAGATCGAGGTAGAGGCGGACGAAGAGGGGGCAAAAATATCACGGACGTCGCTAGTTCCGCGTTGGTCGCGCCACTAGCAAAGTTAGTGCCCAACCACAACAACCACGAGGCCGATCCATCCATGTCTGGCAACGTCCACATGAGGGACTCTTGGCCGGGAAGAGCAGGAGGTAGGACACGGATGTGGGCAAGTCTCATGTCCCATGTCATATTCTTCCCCTTAGACAACTTCACTTCACAAAAGATTGCGGTCATTGAACTTGCCGGACATGATAAGGACATGATGGGGAACACGAAGGCCTCCATGACCGACGAATATTTAAAAAGTGTTGTCTGGTTTTGTTTAGTTAAAATATATCTAAAATGTAATAAATTTGACCCGGTTTGAATGAAAATCGTTGAACTTTATCTAGTTTGTTTAAAGTCTATTTAAAATGTGTCCGGACGAGTTTGATGGATTAGCGTTGGATGACCGGCTCGCAAACAGATATTTTGTGTCCGTTTTAGGGGCCGACAATGGAGATTCCTTTTTTTATGCTCTGGCACTTGTAAGATGAGTGATGGCAGATGAACTAGAGTTGTACACATACTAATATTCATTTATTGAAGCATACTGGCTGGATTACATGGTAACTTCATCAGATAAGTGCTTGCATGGATTGAAGCGCGAGGCCTGATCTGCATCGCCTCGCCTTAATTAGTTTATTGCGCACTACTACTAATGGATCTATTTTATAGTCTAATTAGTGGATGGAGGTGTTCTTGAGGTGCTTCCTGGCCATGAAGAGGATGGTCTTGTCGGCGACGATGAAGTAGGCCATCCCGGCGACGGTGGAGATGATGAGCGCCTGCCCGGTCAGGTTGAGGTGCGCTCTCGCCCACGGCAGCATCCTCACGCTCGCCAGCTGAAATTACAGGTAACGCATTCACGAGATGTGCTATGAACTCTGGAACTGAATGGCTAGCTGGCTACTTATAAAGGAAGAAAGTCTTATATAGTCTGTAAGCTTCGACTCGGCTCATTCCCCGGCGGGCGGCGGCGGAGGAGGAGGAGTGCACGTGTACCACTCCTCTTCTCAAGCTCCCAATGGCAAGTGGTAAAGCAGCCCTTATAAACGGGTCTCAACTCTCCTCAACTAGCAAGGTGGGACTAAACTTCCCACTACCTGCCATCTCTTACATGGGCCTTAAGATTAACCAGGGATTAGTGTCTTATATGGGCCTAAGCCCATCCATAATCCAGCAATCCCCCACCAGATCTTGAGGCACATAAGTTTATCAACTGTTCCAAACAATGTTTGATATATCAGAATTTTCAGTGGAGACTGTTAAGTTGAACTTCCACCTAGAGCAACAGGATTAGACTTCTTCACAACTGAACAATGGACTATGCCTTGAATTGTCAGTTTGGCGTGTAGAAGTTTCGCCTATTGTCAGCTGATACATGGCTACCGTAGGCAAAACCCCACGGGTGGAGCTTATTAGTCATACTCCGTACCTTCTCATTAGCTTACTAGAGATTACCCAATCTCATAGACAGTGACCAGCAGTCGGGCTCACATAGGTGTGTTTCTCTAAAGAATGCTCTGTAGGTTAGCATCTTGCTTACATAAGCTTTGGAACACATTAAGACAGAAGTCAACCTGCCTTACAAAATTGAGAGTATTACTGCATCTCCAACGCAGTGGGTTTATTAAGGATACTCTCCTCAGTTGACCGCTGGATTGTTTTCCCAGGTCCTAATTCACGGGATCTCTGATCACATAGGTTCGGTTACCCCCATGGCAACTTACGTGGGTCTCATACCCATCTCCCTCGATGCATTTTCTATCACAATCCGTGATAGCCCTTTCGTAAAAGGGTCTGCCATATTCTTAGCCGTCTGGATATAATCCAACGCTATTACTCCGGAGTTTCATGATTTTCTGACAGATTTCAATCTTCTTCTTATGTGCTTTGTGGATTTCATGTTTTCCTTTGAACTCTTAGCCTTGGCAATCACTTTTTTATTGTCACAGTTCATAAGGACAGCCGGCACTGGTTTATCAACCACCGGCAAATCCATCAAAAGCTCTCGAAGGCATTCTGCTTCGACGCATGATGTGTCTAATGCTGTGAGTTCTGCTTCCATATTCGATCTGGTTAAGATCGTCTTCTTGCAAGACTTCCAGGAAACAGCACCACCACTGTCGGGGATATACCCTGCGGTGTAAACCGGCCGGAAGTTAACCCGGCCAGACTTGGCGGTTTATTTGAGGTCCCGCTGGCACTTGGCGATATTCATCTGGTGACCTGCCCAGACCTGGCAATTTACTAGATGACCCGCCAGGACGTTGTAACTCACTGGTGACCCGGCGGACGAGTCAGAGGAGCGACAAGACCCGGTGGCCCGTCTGGCGGTTCATGAAGGCCGGTTCAACTATTGTGGGCCGGTTTAAGAGGAAAGGCATAAGGAATATTTGTCTTACAAGGAGTTGAGACCTGGACTTGTATCCGGATTGTATTAGAGATAGACTAGTCCTAATCCTAATAGGACTCCACATGTAACCCGCCCCTTCAACATATATAAGGAGGGGCAGGGCTCCCCAAAGAGGGACAAGCTACAAGCAAGAAGAAAACAATCTTAGGGCTAGACACAAAGAGGAGAGCCGGTTTACGGTGACTCCCTCGTGATGATAATGAGACCTAGCCTCAAACAGCATGTAGGGTTTTTACCGGATGATGTTTCCCGGGGCCCGAAGTTGTCTAAATCCCTGTCTTGTGTTGCGTCTCTTGATTCCGCTCAACCCCTCTCAAGCTACCACATAGGATGCGTTGGTCTCGCGACTAAGTCCTGACACTAAGGATATCTGCCGTGACAATTCCACGACAGTTGGCGCCCATCGTGGGGCCTGCACACGGTGGTGTTGAGTTCTTGAAGGGATCTCTTCTAGGGATAGAGAAGTTGCAATTTTCAGATGAAGAAGAATCGTTGCAGGAGGAGTTGCATTGTATTCAAGATGAGCAGTCAGATCTAATACCCGAACGAGGTTTGAATTAAGAAAGATTAGAGTTGCGTGGAGCGTGCCGCCGCAACTAGATGATCCGTCGAAGCCGGATCTATTTCTGTTGAACTGTCATTAGAAACCGAGGCGAAGCTAGTTGCTCAAGTTCCAAGATGATCAGGCCAGTTATGGGGAGATCGGACAAAATCGCTGTTACTGCTACTGATCACCTGACGGAGACAAGAGAAATATCAACCATGGACCAGTACTACTATGGAACAGAAGCGATAAAAGGATAAAAAAAGGTGCCACGACCCGGAACCGGATTGGAATACGCGCTCGATCTCTGCTGAACCGCCCTCGCCTCTGTCTCGTTCACGGATCGCCTGCGAGCCGTCACCCATGTCTCCGCTGTCCACCTATGACCCGCCTCGTCTCTGCTGCTGTGGCTACGACCGCGCTCTGAGCCGCCCATCCTGCTCAGCCTCAAGCCGCCGAGTTACTGCTGGAGCTCCCGAGATCAAAACAAGCCGTCAGCGACCGCTGAAGCAATTCCCACTACATAAAATTCAATGCTGATTTGACAACTAGTACTGCTTCCACGTGAAAGTAGTCTGCTAGTTTAGCTTTTTCTTTATTCTCCGCACAGCAGCTACGTAAACACCAGGAACACTATCAGATCAGAGTAAAAGGAGGGCAGCAGCAGTCCCACGCCAAAGCGATCAAAGAGCCAGGCAATTCAACTTTCATCAGGCTAAATAATACTTCACGTGGGATTCGAAGGAAAAATATCCCTTTATAGTACCACCCACGCTGCTTTATGCAAGCGACTACATCCACAGCCGTGGTCACCAGGCGCTAAAACATCAGCCAGCGTCTGTCGACCCGCCGGTGCTGTCGTCGCGGCCGACGCTCTTCCGCTTCTGCACGAGACTCCGCCACGCGCTGAGCGGCCGCGGTTGAGACTCGCCGCGTCGCCTCAATCCTCTGCTAGGGGCTGCGCCGAGTCGCCTTTGGGCATTGGCCGAGCGGCCTGACTTCCACCTCCCCGAGCCGCCCTCGCCAGTGTCGGCTTCAACCCGATGCATCGCCGGCGCCTCTCCACTGTCACGGCAATGATGCCTTGAGTCGCCATCCTGGCTTCGAATCGCCCGCGGCGTCCTTGAACCGCCAGCGGCCGTTACCGTCGCTATGGCCTCACTCCATCACAAATCGCCGCGCCGCCTCCGTGTAACCCGGCCACGCCCGTGCCCTTGCTCCATCTCTGCCGGGCCCGGTCTAAGCCGTCAGTACGTTGCTTCCGTCCCCGAGCAGAGAGCTGCCCTGCAACTCCGGCCTGCATCCGTCGAATCACCGCCAGAGAAGCTGCCCCGCGCCTACAGGCTAGTGTCTGCCGGCGCCCGTGCCCGCTGAACCGGCCGAAGCCGCGCCTCTCCAACCCGTTGCCGGTCCAGCCGCACCTCGCCTCCTCTGGGTTGTCATCATTGACCCGCAGCCGCTGCTCTAATCCGCCGTGCCTGCCGCCACCACGTGCCCCGGCGTCCGCGCCAAGCCGGACCCGCCACGTGTCAACCGCCGCATCCCCGCCTTCGCCGGTTTGCGCCTCCACTCCGGCCGGCCTCTGCGAGCCATCTCCCGCCTCGCTCCTCCTCGTGCCACTACGCTGTTCCCGGTTCTTGCATCGCCCCTGCTGGCTTGCCAACCCGCTGTGTCCCCGGTCTGGTCGTCCTATCACACGGGTTGCGCCCGTACGCTCCCTTGCAGATTGATGAAAAAAATGAGGAGAAGAGATATGCATCAGGCCTCTTGATTAAAAGAAGGGCTTGTTGGACGAAAAGTCAAAGTGATCAGGTGTTGTTGAAAATCCTTTGGATGCATACATAAGGATTAAACAGAATTCACTAACAGCACAGAAAGGTTATCTACGGGTATCTACATCCAGACCATCTGTAGTTCACAAATACTAGGTGCTATTTTTCTGTCTATTTTTTACGTATTGTCATCAAGGAACAATTATTTGGTCCGCAATATATTTTGTGCAGGACTAAGATCCATTATCAAGCTGGTGCCATGCTGTGCCTATGGAGTGTGCGTTAGCACCATCACGCACTGGCGTTCGCACCCGTTTGCTGTTGAATGGGTGTGTGCAAGCCGCTTCCCGTGCAGCTCGATCTACATCAACTCGCTGGAACCACGCCCGCGATCGACTCGCCGTCCGTGCGGTTTACCGCTCCTGCGATTGATTCGCCGTCCACGCTGGCTTACAATGCCGCAGCCGGCTCATCTGTCTGCTCTCACGGTCTAACCGCCCGTGATTGATTTTCGCTTCATCATGGTGATCATCAACTCCACGGTGGATAACCCCTGGCATGATATATCAGGTGAAATCCATCCAATATATATATTACATATTGCCTTCTTTAAAAGAGCAATTACTTTGGCCTGCAAAGTTGTCTAATGCAGGACCCTAAACCGCCATATTGGTGCAAATTTAAAGGCCGTAAGAAAATTTCCGGCTTAAAAAGAGGGATTCCGGCTTAAGGGGAAGATGTCTCTCACAAAGCTTTGAAGCTCTCAATATCCGGTTCAAAATCCCGGTTCAAGAAGGATTTATCTCTTACAATAAGTTAAAAGGTGCCAAAGAGGACCTACTGCCATGATGCGCGGTTCAAACATGGATATCATGCCTTATTGGCTTATCATATTATTGATCACTTGGGGGCTTGGTCGTATCCGAACCATAGCCACGCCTCTTGATCGGCCTAGTGCCACAACATCACTTGGGGGCTTGGCCGTGTCCGAACCAATGCAACACCTTTTCATAGGCGAAAGCCACCAGATCACTTGGGGACATAGTCAAGTCTGAACCAGTCACACCTCTTGATCGGCCTAAGGCCATAGAGTCACTTGGGGGCTTGGTCGAACCCGAACCATTGCCACGCCACTTGATCGGCATAATGCCACGGTTTCAGTTGGGGACCTGGCTGACTTGAACCATAGCTACACCTTATTGGGAGCTTGGTCGTGTCCGACCATGTTAACACCATCTGATCGGCTCAGTAAAGCCTCTTTTTACAAACGGTTTTATCATTGCCTTTGCTTTCATATTTTGTCATAATTGTTATTTGATTGTTGTTGCGTTTTTTAAATCGATAACATTTTTAAACTGGTTCAAACTGTCAATTACAAATTGGCGGAACACGGTCAAATCCTAATCCGGAGACTATCTGCCCGGTTTGATTTTATGTTACCATCTTATTATGGAGTAAACCGGTGTTCATTAACCCGGCTTGACTTTCAATTACAAGTTGTCAGTACATGATCAAATCATAATCCGGAGACTATCCGCCCGGTCTGGTTTGACTACGAGTCGCCAGTATTATATATGGTTAAACCGGTGTTTATCACAACCCGGTACGGTTTTATCATAAACCGACACAGTATGAAAGGAGTTATCATTACTCAAGATTGGGGTTATCACCCTTACTACAAAAAGTTGGTAAACCAATGATGTGATTCAATGTCACAGGTATGATATATTTCATTGATTATTCTTAAGTGCAGCCTTGGTTATAAACCTGGGTTATATGTTGGGCATTATGACCCGTCCGGCGGTAAACTGTCAGGACACTTTAAACTTGTTGTATGCAGAGACAGGTTGAATAAAGCATGATGATAAATTATCCGGTGTTTATTAAACCGGCCTGGCTTTAAGATGATAAGTCGCCAGTATATGATGAGAAATTATCCGGTGTTTGTTAACCCGGCCTGGCTTTGGACTATAAGTCGCCAGTACATATTTGGATTGCGCCATTGGAATCATGCGCTTATAAGTCATTGGGTTATATTATTCAAATAGCCAAATTTGGCTGAATTTTCATTATGATATTGAATGAATAAGGTTTTTTATACCAGATTATGTTATCTTTAATAGCCAACACGGCTGGATTTTTATTATGGTTATCAATAACCAATATTATAATTGAGGTTTTCAAAGTCACTTTTAGCGCAATGGTTATCATATTATTAATGTATATGATTTATTCTACAATTGAAGGAATAGTCCCGAGTCGCTGCAGGCTTACGACCCGGCACTTGGGGGCTACATTGTTTAAATTGAGATTACATCAAATGTGCAAGTCTCATGTCGCTGCAAGCATGCACCATGACACTTGGGGGCTAATGCAAAGTAATTTTTTGCTCATATTATTGAAGACCCGACTCATCACATTATAATGAGTCGGCCCTTGGGGGCTGCCAATTGCTCCTGTCAACAGTTGAAGGTACAAAGCTTTTTTCATTATATTAAAGGGTCCACTGCTCAGTTGGTAAAGCACAAGGCTCTTAACCTTGTGGACGTGGATTCAAGTCCCATGATGGGGGTTACATTATATGATGTTATTTTCATTGAAGTATATATTAAGTCCCAACTCAATATTATCTTACTGAGCCGGCCCTTGGGGGCTACACTGGTTGAAGTTTTTATGAGTATAAGACAATTACAAGTCCCAGGTTGCTGCAAGCATGACAACCCGACACTTGGGGGCTACATAGTATGGAGTATTCTGTTTTTACTAGTCACTGGGATGAACAACATGGATTTCTTTGAAACTGGCAGTATTTATATTGAAGCAAAGTCTTAAGCCACCACTTTGTTCTGCTCAAAGACTTGGGGGCTACAGGTATTATATTATTATCGAAGAAATATTTTCAAATTCTCTGATTGAGCAAACTAGGTTGACCCGGCGTCACCAATGATTATGACCCTGTGGCTGCAACCCGGCGTCATTGATAGTCATGAACCGGCGTTGGCAACAATCATGAACCGGTGTCTGCAACAATCATGACTCGAAATTATCAAGTTTTTATAACCCGACAGTCTTTGGCAATGATAAAACCGGCAAGTTCTGCATCTTCAAACCGGTTGAATATTAGATGAGTATTTCAAGACCGATATTTCTTAAACCGGCGCTTTGGAAGCCGACTCAAGTGGATTATTCTTCACAATATTTTTTATATAAGAAGCCAACATCAGCAATTTGAGTATGAAGCTGGTTATTGACCCGGATTTTCTAGAAGGAGGAAATGACAAAGGACTTAAGGGCGATTAGGTGCCGGTCTACAAGAATTCTTAACCTGGAGCGCAACCTGCCAAATTTGTTCTGGTGTTTATTTTGCAGCATAAGTTTACCATGGATAAATCCAAGCTAAACTTGGGGGCTAATGTCGGGGATATACCCCGCGGTGTAAACCGGCCGGAAGTTAACCCGGCCGGACTTGGCGGTTTATTTGAGGTCCCGCTGGCACTTGGCGATATTCATCTGGTGACCTGCCGGACACGGCAATTTACGGATGACCCGCCAGACGTTGTAACTCACTTTGGTGACCCGCGGACGAGTCAGAGGAGCGACAAGACCCGGTGGCCCGTCTGGCGGTTCATGAAGGCCGGTTCAACTATTGTGGGCCGGTTTAAGAGGAAAGGCATAAGGAATATTTGTCTTACAAGGAGTTGAGACCTGGAGTTGTATCCGGATTGTATTAGAGATAGACTAGTCCTAATCCTAATAGGACTCCACATGTAACCCGCCCCTTCAACATATATAAGGAGGGGCAGGGCTCCCCAAAGAGGGACAAGCTACAAGCAAGAAGAAACAATCTTAGGGCTAGACACAAAGAGGAGAGCCGGTTTACGGCGACTCCCTCGTGATGATAATGAGACCTAGCCTCAAACAGCATGTAGGGTTTTTACCGGATGATGTTTCCCGGGGCCCGAAGTTGTCTAAATCCCTGTCTTGTGTTGCGTCTCTTGATTCCGCTCAACCCCTCTCAAGCTACCACATAGGATGCGTTGGCCTCGCGACTAAGTCCTGACACTAAGGATATCTGCCGTGACAATTCCACGACAACCACCAAGTGTGAAGACCTGTCCACTTGTGGCTTTCATCTCATCAGCATCAGATATCCAATTCGAATCACTATACCCCTCAAGTACCGCCGGGTACCCAGAATAGTGAATTCCATAGTTCGCAGTACCTTGCAAATAACGCATCACTCGCTCAACAGCATGCCAATGCACATCTTCCGGATTGGAAACAAACCAGCTCAGTTTGCACACAGCAAATGAGATGTCAGGACGAGTAGACATGCTAGGTACATCAGTAAACCAACCACTTGAGAATATCTCAATTGATCTACAGCCGTGCCTTCGAACTTTCGAATCCGCACGCTAGGATCATATGGTGTTGCAGAAGATTTGCAGTCCGAATATCCAAAACGGCTCAAAATCTTCTCAACATAGTGGGATTGCAAAAATGTAATTCCACCCTTAGAATTTCTCAGTAGCTTGATGTTCAGGATAACATCAGCCACACCCAAGTCCTTCATCTCAAAGTTGTGAGATAGAAAAGACTTGACCTCCTCAATGACCTTGAGGTGGGTCCGAAATATCAGTATGTCATCGACATACATACACAGTATAACTCCTTCGCCCCCACCATAGCGATACTATACACATTTGTCAACTTCGTTCACAACAAAGCCAGCAGATGTCAGAGTAGTGTTGAACTTCTCATGCCATTGCTTAGGCGCTTGTTTCAGGCCATGCAAGGATTTCACTAGCTTACACACTTTTAAAAATGGTTGTATGTATCGCTCGATGCAGGGTTATCCTTCTTTAAGAAAATATCAAGAATAGATGGCCCAGTAAAAGCAATAGCACAACATATATGCAAATTATTAGGGGTACCAAAATCTTCTTCGTCGACAATGAGCCTTGTTTAAAAGGAATAGCACAGACCCAACACTTCGTGCGTATGTCTCACGTTGATGAGATTGATACGTAACAAACTCACAACTCCACATAAATCTGATAAAGATAGTTATAAGTTTTCTTTTTCAACGGAGAGACAGTTATAATAAGTAGGTAACTGCAGTGAAAGTTCTCAAAGAAAAAATAAGTAACCGCAATGTGTTTGCTTCATGGGAACAGTTTCATACATGAACCTCAAAAGTGTAAGCAAATGGTTCACGATTTTTTTTTCGAGATGGATCACGACTTATGCTTTGGGTTCAACTTGGTCCAAAATCTAATAGTAAGTTCAATTTGAAGTTCGCAAATAAATAAGAAAAACTCAATGTGTTTGTGCCTGGATTTCGGTACAAACCCCCTAACAAAACGTATAAAAGGTAATATGGACTTTTCACAATTCATATGTATGTACAGTGGATCACCCAGAACGATATACACAGTACGTTTGCCTATGAAGCCTCGGCTCATGCTGGGATTCGAGCTACATACTTCCAGCTAGGGGAAGAGAGAACCTTACCAATCGGGCTAACATTCCCGGATGAAGGAGATGGAACGCACACTCTTAAGAACTAAATACAACGCAGAATCTAGACTGTTTTTACTTTTTTGAATATTTCTTGAAAATTGTGAACATTTTTTTAAACCGACCAATGTTTTAAAATCCGGCAATTTTCTGAACAACTCGAACAAATTTAGAAATTGCATTTTTTAAGTGTAATTTTTTTATAAAAACAAATTTTGAAAATCTTGAAAGTTTTTGAAATTTGAGAACAAAATTTGATAATGCCAACATTTATCAAAATTTTGAACAGTTTTACAAAAGCACGAACAATATTTAAAATTACCAAATATTTTTTGAACACGAACATTTCTTAAGTTTCAGGAAAATTTTGAAAACCATAAAAATTTACTTCTTAACATTTTTGATTTCTTTTAAAAAAGAATCACCATAAAGAAATAGCAGTGCAAGGGATCAAAACCTGTAACTCCTGCTGTTGCCGCTTGTCGCTAGCCACATGAGCTAATAAGCTTCAATGTCTAAGGAGGAAACACAGACTACAACAACTATCCCTCATCGATTGGATTACAGTAGCAAACTGATATTTTTCTCAATTTTTTCTCATTCTTCGTGAACTGCACGGACATTTTTTCTAGACACTAACAAATTTGGAATTTCAAAAACAAACCGTAAAAATAGGAACTAAAATGTAAAACATTAGCTGAACATGTTTTTATTTGGGTATAAAATTATGAAAATAGGAGTATTTTTTAAATTCCAAACAAATTTTGAAAGTACGGACATTATTTGATACTCTCTGAGCATTTTTTGAATTTTTTAGCAAATTTTGAAAAAAGGGAGCATTTTTTGAAGTTGTTAACTAATTTAAAAAACAAGGACATTTTTGAATCAATGATTTTTCTTCAAATCCGTGAGCGCTTGGGCCAGCCCATAAGGTGCCCGACGGGAGCGATGCCGTCGCCTAGTTGGGCCAAGTTCTAAGCCTTTTTTCTATTTTTGTCATTTTTCTTCTCCTTTCGTTAATTCAGTTTTTCTCCTTTTTGAACTATTTATTAAACCTGTTCAAAATTTGAAATAGTGTTTGTAATACTACAATAACAGTTTTAAGTGACAATTTTAAATTTTTTTCCTTCAAATATTTATTAAATGTTTTATAGAAACAATTACCTTTTTAATTTTATCCCAAGTAAACCATTGGGTCTAGCCCTACACGTTTTTGGAAAAGGACTTTGATCTAGAAAGGGGTATGAGACTACAAAAGGTCTTCTTATTTTGTATAACGTAACTTGGATTGGTCTAGTGGCGATCCCCCATCCCGGCACAGTGGGTCCCACTTATCAGGAGGGTTGGACCGAAACAGAAGTGCCTTTGCGTTTATAAGTTCATGGGCTAGTTGTTTGCATATTTTCAAGTTACCACACAAGTTTATGTTCCTCTACAATAAATAAACGACCATCATTGTAGGATCTTAACCTGTCGGGCCGCCTGAATTCTCTTTTGTGAGTCACGGCCACTACACGCACGGGCTTTTCTTTACCGGATCAACGCATTGGCTTGATTGGCATGCTGCTTTGATTAGGTAGAATTATGGTGGGGGGCCCACCCCCACTGAAAATCCGGGGGATATGCCCATAAAACCCAGTAATCAGTCGAGATTGGAAGCCTTTCGTACACAGCTTGTCCGAAACCTGGATCCAGCTCTCAGTTTCATTCAGTATACATTTTTTTTTTCTAGAATACGCAAGCGTGCGTATCATACATTGGCAGGAAGCTAGCTCAAGGCCTGAAGAATGCCGGCGGATGGGGACGGGCGGTGCCGGCGCCGGCGAAGGAGGTGTCCTTGAGGTGGTCGGGGGCGCTCTCGTACGAGTGCTTCCTCGCCAGCGACAGGATGGTCTTGTCGGCGGCGACGAAGTATGCCATCCCAGCGACTGTGCAGACGATGAGGGCCTGGCCGGTTGGGTTCAGGTTCGCCAGCTGCACGTACGATTAACAGTTCAGTTATGAAAACCAGAGTCCAACGTGCATGAAAATCAACAACTCCCGGGCAGAGGAGCTCACCGTCGGGACCGCAGACGCGACGGTGGCGACGGCCGCCGCCTTGGCTCCGGCGAGCGTTGCCTCTGGGGAAGATTAACAGAAGAAATGAATTGCTAGTGTCAGACTATCAGTACACAGCTTGGCTGAACTGAACTCTGGATCCTGCTAGTTACTACGTACCTCTGGAGCAGCGTTTGGCGAGGGCGAGCTTGTTCTCGAGGTGGGCGCGGGTGACGGTGGCCGTCGACGGCATCTTCGCCGTGATCTTGTAGACTTGTACAAAGAGTGCGATGATCGAGTGAGATGAGATGAGCTGGCTGGTTGCTGCTTGATGCTTTCAGGACGTGTATTTATAGCGGGCAAAAAGATGGCGGCCACGCACGGTTTTGATTGCAAACCGTGGGTGCTCTGCTCACTCGTTTGGACTTGGAGTGATGAACTAAGTTGGTGGGCAGAGTACGCTTTCCGGGAGCGGTTATCCAAAACTGTGGTATGGGAATCCACAGGATTCAATGATGTTTGTTTGTTTGTTGGAGTGTATCCTCTCCAGTGCTCCATCCCTTGTCTTTCTTTACCTACCAAATTAAAGCTTGCGGGAAAAAGATCTCGATCGATCTAAAGTTTGGCAATACAGTTCTGATCTGAGCACAATAGACAGATAATTTTCTTACATGAGGCGTTTGTTCCTTGTAAGATAAAAGAAACGAAACAGAGCGGGTGCCGCCGGTTTCGCTCGTAATCGTGGATCCCAGTTTCCGGGCCAAACCGGCGGCATGTGCTACCCGGCCGGACTAGCTCTTCTCTGTGTGATGTGTGGGCTGCTTCGGCATTTCTTCACGTCTTTTCTCATCTGGCCTACCAATGTTGCATAGAACACCTAGGGCATCTATAGCCGGACTTGCCAAATTCTCGGGTAGTCCCACATCCATGTATCTCATATCATGCACTATATATTCATACAAATTCATGCAACATAGTACGTAGATCATCAAACAATCAAAATCAACAAGAAACGAACATATAAACCGATACCAACCAGACATAATTCACATTAACATCACCAAAAGATCACCAAACAGACATATTTCACATAGTTCAATGATCCCGACACATTCTAACTAGATACTATAGTTAGATTATATAAAAGGAGAGGGTCGAGCTTTAGCACTCCCTCGCCGGCCCTTTGCCCTTCCGGTCACCGACAGAGCAGAGTAGGTGCAGCCGGTTTCGCTTGTAATCGTCCATCAGCGAGTAGGAGCGGCGCTCCCAGTTTTCGGGCAAGCCGGCGGCATGTGCTCCCTGGCCGGACTAGCCCTTCTCTGTGTGATGTGTGAGCTGCTTCGGCATTTCTTCATGTTTTTTTTTCTGGTCTGGGCCTACCGATGTTGTAGTATAGAACACTCCATTGAACCCAGACCCTCAAACAACCCGCAAATATCCGGATCGAGTTATTTAGACACACTTTGTCATCCAACCCGACCTCGTATTTGTCCATGGACACGTCCGTGAGTTCGTTTTCCCGCAAATCGGACGCAAATCAGGAGGCTTTGCGGGACTTCAGACCCCTGCCACGTAGGACTCAAACACCAATGGCCCACCCAAAATCATGGTGGAGCCCCCGTACTTGGAGGGGCCCACACTGTTTTCACGTCGAAACCCGCGCTTTCCCACCCTCTCTGCTCAATTCCCGTGCTTTTCGCTGTCTGCGAGCGCATGGACCCGTGCGAAGAGTCGCCGGAGCCGGCGGAGGTGGTGGATCCAGAGAAGCTGGCCGTCCAGAAGATCAACTCGGCGAACAGTAAGCTCGTCGACTTTAACCAAATGCATATGGCAAAATATTAACATCTACAATTAAAGTTATACGGTATAATAATTAAATTCACGACGCATCTATTGTTATTGATTTTGCATTGTGAATATTTATAATTTTTTCAATAAAGTTGGTCGAACTTTACGAAGTTTGACTTCAGAAAAATGTTATATGCTGAGTAAAAGGGACTAGAAGGAGTACAATGCACACTTACTCAAATACATTTTATCTGACTCGCGACCAAAAAAAATGTCGAGGTGTCCCGGTGTCTGTGGACAAACACCTTAAACCTACCCACGTAGTACATAAAGCTTGTCCCAAAATGGCTAAAATTTTCATTTTAAAACAACATCCTTATTTGCCAACCCATCCATTAAATCATACCAGAAGATTTAACGTGTGAGGTGGCATGATGCTCACGTGCATTTCGGAAGAGAAAATGGTCTTTTGCAATGCACTGATGTATGTTAAAGGCAGGATGAGTGAGTACACACTTGAACTAGAGTTGCACAAAATCAAAACTATAGTTCTTATTAATTCAAGACCTTTGGAAAGATACTAAGATGGAGAAGATCGGCACATTATTATGGAGTACATCATGCTCGCAGAAAAGGGCAGTACACCACCTTTCCGCACAGCAACCATCGCCTCGCTCAACATTATACTACTACTATATGTTTCAGAAGAGACGTACGGGCAGCCTGCGTACACACTTTATTGGGCAATGACTAATCAAGTGTCTAATTAGTGGAAGGAGGTGTTCTTGAGGTGGTCCGGCGCGTCCTGGAAGGAGTGCTTCCTGGCCATGGAGAGGATGGTCTTGTCGGCGACGATGAAGTAGGCCATCCCGGCGACGGTGGAGATGATGAACCCTGCCCGGTGGGGTTCAGGTGCGCCCTCGCCCACGGCAGCATCCTCACGCTCGCAAGCTGCAGAGAAAGGCACGGAAGAACACGGTGAGATGATTGTTCGTCCTTGCAACTAGCTGTGCCGGCTGAGCAATGTGTACTTACTGTGGGGACTGCGGCTGCGACGGTGGCGACGGCCGCGGCCTTGGCTCCCGCCATGGCAGCCTCTGCAGTTCCACATCAACGCAGGCATGTGTTAGTGACGACCAAAGTTTCAGCAAGCTGCAATGTGGCCTGGAGAACCGGCGCGACATCATATCGTTTTGGTTAGTACCTCTGGAGCAGCGCTTGGCGGCGGCGAGCCTCTGGTCGAGGTAGGCGCGGGTCACCGTAGACATCTTCGTGGGAGAGAGTCTGGTGCCGAAGGAAGGAAGTGAACTGGTAGCTAGTGAAGCCGAGATCAGTAGTAGTGTGAGTGAGGTGAGATGAGATGGATAGACAGGTGCGCGGTTCTCCGGCTGGATTTATAGGTTGCAGGAAACCGCGCAACCGGCGGGGAGAGAGGGAGACGATAAGCGAGACCGCGGTTTTGAGACGAGCGGCGGGCGGGCGGGATGGCCGGCGCTGCGGCAGAGCACAGGTGGCGGCGGCTCGTTGTCGTTGGTCATATAGAAAGCGGAGCACGTGATGGGCGGGCGCTCGACTACACTCTGCACAGGATAAGAGGAGGCATCGATCGATCCCTCGGGGTTGGCAGGTCTGTCAGCGTAGCAGCATGCATGGGCGTGAGTGCAGTGTCAGTTAGCGTGCACCCCGTTTCGTTCCGTTTGGGCGGGCGCTCCCAGTTTTCGGCCTAGCTAGCTCGCGTCGGCAATCAGGCCAATTCCGCCGGTGGTTGTGTAGGTGCAAAACCTTTGTTTGTTTGGCTGGCGTCGTTTCCAGAGTACATGATATTAATTAGTTTATTTTTGCATTTCAAAAAAAAGATTTTTTTGCAGATGATATTAATTAGTTGATTTGCAAAAAAAATTAAACAAGACAAAATATTTATCATTATCATTAATTAAAAAAAATGTCCAGTTAATTTGGAAAAACTGGGCAAAAACCATAACACGCCAAAAAAGTATCATCATGGAACACGACAATACACATGGCAGTATCCGATCTAGCTAGCAACATAGACTCCACAGATAACCGAAAAGAGCAACCGCCATGGCTGCACACATGCGCCATCATCATCACCTATCGCCCTGGACCCAGCGACTCCGACTTCATCGAAGGCGACCATGAACAAAGCAATCATCACAAATTGATGCACGAAACCAACATCTACTAGTAGAAATCGGCCATTGGAAGCGGCCTCCGCAAGCGGTTGTGATCAAATAGAACGAAGTCGCCTATAATATGGACACCGGAGGCGGTTAGAACAACATAACCGCTTGTAGTAAGTATTGGAGGCCGTTGGTGATAAAAAAACGGCATCTACTGTTGAAACCGCCTAAGCTTAGTGAGTAGTTGATCCTCTGCCTTCAATTTAGTTTCCATCCATTTCCCTTCCCATTTTCGGTCCTTGGACAGACCCTGTGCCAAACTAGGTCCCACCAGATGAACGGTTCGTAATTTGTGATTAACCCTTGGAGTTTCTAAGAACTCTTTAATTGGTATAGTATAGATAGATAGATTACACATATAGGATCCACAACAAAATGTGTTCCGTCAAAGAGCAAAGAGTTGTATTCATATATGATTTTTTGATTGTTTTCTGAGGATTTGAGCACACGCAGAGAATGATTTACCCTGGCTCTGAGGGTGTTTTGGATATCCAAATGCAATATCAAGCTTTGCCCATTGGGTGCAAGTGCGGGAGAAAGAGGTTGTTGATATACACGAGGGTATGTGTTTTATTTTCATCTTTTGGAAGGATGGTGTTGTAAGGCTTGGACCATTTTAATACATATATTTCTAAACTCAGGACGAACCCAGGCTTAAATTAGATAAGCATGAAACACCTTACAAAAGGACCCAACAGAAAATAGAAATTACAGCCCAGGTGAGAAAGTTTGCAAATAGGACCCCAAAGGATGAAACAAAAAAGCGAATCTATCGCCGTTGGGGACGAGACCATTTTAATATATGACCTTGGCATTCATGCAAAACAAAACAGTGTGCATCCCTGACTTCACAAACAAGCTGCCAATAGTAGTTTGTTTCTACTAATTGGTGATATACTCCATTACCCAATAAATGCTTTAAAAAATTATGTTCTCTGCAAAAATAAAGCATGTCGCCATGACACAGACAATCTTGACACAATTTATGACCAATAGAATAATAAAACAGAGATTCCCAAAGGCACGCACCTCAGACTCATGAGGTCAACGTGTATGCTTGGCCACTCTTTTTTCTTTTCTTAAATAAATGCGGCAAAATAATCTAGTTTTCAAAAGGACTAAAGTAAACATAAGCTTAACTCTCTTTGCGGTATACTCCGAACAAGATATATAATAATCTCCTCCCATTTTATTATGTAAGTAACTAGTACAATAACTTCTTGAAAGTAGCATCACAAATATTCAGGATTAGGTAACACATGAACCACATATATCATTTATATGTTGAGCTTACTACTTGGGGGAGAATAAAACCACACCTCAAGATACAATGGATGGTGCGGTGAATTGGCCAATCCGCCACGAACCCAAGAACAATAGATGTTCCTAGGGCAGCACACTGGATTGTACCCAACCGGTCTAGCAGCTGCATGTGCTACCGGTGCTGCCATCATCATGAGCAAGCAGACTTGCGCCATGAGAAAAACAATGATCACCTGGAAGATGCCATTGTTCGCCATTGCCTAAGAACACAGAACAACAAAAAATATATAGTTATGCAATAGTCTGTCAACTAGTATGTTTTTGTGGTCACGAGGGGTACCGTTCAGTCGCCTTATATAGATGTGGTGGCATCAAGGTTATCCTTATCCAATTAATGTCATTAAATGATATGCTTCATTTTTCTTTGGATAATGGTTATCCTTCTCCAAATAAATGCCAAATAGTTCCTCCATCCCTAAATATAAGTCTTTTTTATAAATTTCAATATGAACTACATACGGATGTATATAGACATAGTTTGGAGTGTAGATTCACTCATTTGCTCCGTATGTAGTCCATATTGAAATCTCTAAAAAGTCTTATATTTAGGAATGGAGGAAGTAAATCCTATGAAATGTCATTACTAGTATACCGAGAAATCATCAATAGCCACGGTCATGTTGTCTTATAGACAAGGCTTACTCCCCTCATTTCAGAATAGAGTGCATATTAGTTTTGTTTGATTACAGTTTGATCTAGTTTATAAGAAGGAAATATTAACATGTACGATAGAGATCAATATCCTCAAACCCATCATGAAAAAGTTTTCATATTATATTTTTGGGAAGAATCAGTCTGTGCCATTGCCAAAGTTGCATATTCGAGTCCTGCCACTAAATCTTCCATATTTCGGTCTTGGCACTAATGATTGTGAAAATAATAGGTGTATGACACTACACGTCATCTCCATTGGTTGCCGTCAACTTTGCATTGTTTCCTTCCATTTTGGACCCACCACTTCACCTCATCAACTACAGCCACGAGGAGACTCGATTGACCCTTTCGAGCGATGTGCGGGCCCAACATTGCACCATAATTTCCATTTCCACTCCGACGTGGGCCCACCAATATTGACGACAAGACTCTTTGAGTGTCTGTCAATGTGGAGGCCTGCTGTTGGGGCCATAATTCCCATTTTGCCCCTCCGATGCGTGTCTTTCTCCATAGTGGGCTCACCTGCAGTGCTCGATTGTGACACGTCCCTATATTTTGGTTGATAGACCCCCCGCCTTTCCTCACCACTTCGAGTCATATCCTCCCGCTGATCTATCACCGCCTCGTTGCTTCGACGGACTCCATTCACCCGGATCTCGGCGGCGAGGGACGGCGCCCTCTGGAGCCCGTTGAAAGTGGCATTTCTCCCATTTGGTAAAGAAATCGATCATTATCTTGTGTTGTTTTGTGATTCCCCTTTTGTGTTTCGAAAAGTGTGGTCATGCTATGCTACTTTGCATAGGCTGGTGCCACCCAGCAGCTTCATGATGTTGTTGAAGATACGGCATGGGTGTCACACCAACCGCCTGCCCGATGGTAACTTAACAATTAGTGACATGTTTTACTATCAATTGCCTTTAGACGCTACCATAGCAACTCAGAGGTATCTCGTTAAGCAATTTGAGAAGTTTAGGACGGATATGGGACCTCCGGCTATAGAAGCTCTTACGTAACAAATTCGACACACATAGTTTTACAACCTTAAATCCTGCCAAACAAGAGGAACTTTTGTATATTCTATATGTTTTTATTGTTTGGAATATCTCGTAAAAGTTGGAGGAAGCGTTGAACCCTTTGGTCTCGGGACACTATGTATTTATTGAGAGGTTTACCGTGGCTTACAAGTTGTGGAGATCACTAGAATACTCCAAGAGTTGAAAGAGAGACAGTGAGGGATTACATCAAGAGGAGAGTTTAACATAGAAAACAGAAGAAGAGATAGATATTTAAACAAGCTTCATATCTCCTATCTAATCTATCTAACATATTTCACATGCACACTTACACGCTGGTGCGATATGAATGTATATTAACTCGCGGCCAAGAAAAATGTCGAGATGTCTCCGGTCTCGAGAAACACCTCCAACCTAACCAGGGGGGCTCCACTAGTACAGAAAGCTATTTTCAAAACTTCTAATTTTTGCATCCTTATTTGCCAAGGCATCCAATAAACTGTCTCAAAAGATTTAGAGTGTGAGGTCAGGTGGCGTTTCGCGACAGAACAAACGAAAGTCACTACCAGAATCGCCCGCTATGCCGACGGGTAGCCGTCGGCATAGGCCTGCCCCAAAAATGACCAGTGGCTGACACGTGGCGGCTATGCCGACGGCTTAGCTGTCGGCTTAGTTTAAAACTATGCCGACGGCTAGGTCGTCGGCATAGCTGCCACGTTTCAGCCATTGGGTGCTCACACCAGCACTAAGCCGACGGCCTAGCCGTCGACATAGTTTGTCTCTGATTTTTTTTCTTTTTTCTGTTTCTTTTTAGGTCAATTCAATTCAATATAGCATATATACAGCACATATGCAAATAGACAAACTGATCACATATGCATAGACAAACTGAGCATCACAAAGCATAAGCATCTCACAAAGCATAAGCATCTCACAACATAAGAATCACCTCACAACATAAGAAGCATCTCACAACATAAGAAGCATCAAGTGTATCATCACCACAAGTCACCGAAAGGCTTAAGCGCTAGGACGTCGAGCACCGACGAGGTCGTCACTGCCAAGACCGCCGAAGCCCAGGTCGTCACTGCTAGCGGCAGCGCTACCGCCAAGACCGCCTCCACCTCCGCCTCCGCCTCCGTGGATCGGAGTGGTCGGGCTCCGTGACTCAGGAGTGCTGCGAAGACCACCGCCAACGGTTGATCTACCGGTTCCCTGGATGTTGAAAAGACATGTTAACTGGATATATGACTGTGTTGAAAGGCATGATATTCTTTGGGTGAATAGATTGGGTGAACTAACCGGCGAGGGGCCAGCGTTCTGTGCCACAAACTCCTCAAAGGTAAGCAACCTTGGTTGTGGTGGAGGAGATGGTGCTGGTTGCAATTGAGGAAACCTCGCCATTTCCTGAAAAGCATGCTGCATCTGGCGATCCCTCTGCTCATGGTATGCATAAAGGCTCTCGTGCCACGCCATGGTCTCCTGGCGTGTGTACTCCATGTGGGCCTACGGTATGACATGATGGAACTCATAAAACTACTAAATGCGGAAGATGTAGTGAGCAATGAAGATAAGAGGGAAAATACTTACAGATTGCCGCTCCTGAAAGAGGGACTGTGACTGTGCACTGGTCATGGGCGTGCTCATGCGCTGGCTCACGCTCGGGTCGATCCGACGGAGCTATGTGTAGGAGATAGTAGGAGTGATCACAACATCGAGAACCGCCTCCCGACCGTGCTCCTTGGGCCCCATGCCCACCACCACCCTATCGTCCAGATCCGCCGCAATGGGGTCAGGTGTGTCAGGATGTAACCTCAGATACCCATCGTAGTAGGTCTTCTTCCTCTGCGCGGTCTTCTTGCCGTAGTACTTGGGCTCGCCAGGCTCGGAGTCCTTCCGCGTATGGGCGATCTCCCACGCCTGCATGTGTGAGAGCGGCCGCTTCAGTTTCTCCTCCTGCACCACCAAACAGAGGTTAGTCATACATAAGAAAGTGATGGTAAATAGAAGAAGAAAAATGTTTAATGGGGTTAGTCATACATTAATTGTCTTGTGTAGAAAGTGGTTTCGGTTTTCCTACCCTCCTTCCCTCGGTTAGCCTTGTTTTTGATGCTCGTAGTCGCCCAGGCTCCATCCTTATCACACCAAAGATACACCAGTGCCGCCCAGGACTCGTCTTTTCCATAACACCAATTTGGGCACACCTACATAATGAAAGCATAATGGCATGTCAACACGAAACAGTGAAATGTACCACAAACATCAGAATGAAAAATCTTTTATACTTACCGCCAAGTACTCGTGCCTCTCCAAGGTAATACCCATCCTCCGCGCTTCTTCCTTGGTCATCTTCACACCAAGAGCGTCGTGATAGTATGTCGAGATGGCCACATAGTGCACCTTGTACTGCATCTGGCGGGCCTTCTTCTTGCATTGGCGCAACACGATCTGGTCGGCTCTGGCCTTGTGCTCCGGAAGAACTCGATAGAATTTCTACAATCATGCATGAAACAAGAATGGAAGAAGCCATGAGTTAAATCATTCATGAAACTAGAATGGACTTGTGCTTCTGAAGAGAACTCACCTAGAAAGTAGTGATCACGGCCTTGGCATGGGTCTCATGGTCATTGGAGGCCGCTTCGATGGTCCCAGCTCGTGGCCAAAACCCGACGGTCCGGGTGCCTGACTGGATCCAGATAGTACAACCCCGACCAGTGTAACTTCATCAAGACGGCGATGAGGCCGTTGGGAATACGGACCCCTTTAAAATATATCCAGTTGCTGCAAAAGAATGAACTATTAGCATGTGACAAGCAAAATAAATAACAACCGGAATGAGCATGTGACAAGCAAAATAAATAACAACCGGAATGAGCATGTGACAAGCAAAATAATGAAATTATTATAAAGTGGCACTTACTCTTTCCCCGTGGGCTCAATGAGCCACTTCTGCTCCTCAGTAGCAGGAATCTGCTTTAGTAGCTTTGTGTTACCACGTAGCCACCCCTTGTTGCCAACCCCCTCCCCGCCATCACCATCATCCCCGCCACCACCCTCCTCGCCTGCCTCCCCCTCCCCAACCTCCTCCTCCTCGCCCTCCTCCTCCTCGCCTGCCTCCTCCTCGGCCCCATCCCGAACCTCCTGCTCATCCTCGTCCTCCTCCTCCTCCTCGCCAGAGGGTTCCTGACTAGAGGATGGTACCTCACTAGAGGAGGGCCTCGAAGACAACACCCCTAAGTTGGTGAGGGTGCGCTCTTTCTGGCCATGACCCCCTGTAGTGGCTCTCCCCCCGCCCCTCCTCCTCTAGGGGCACCTCTCCCTCGACCTCCCTGTGAGGAGTCATCTTCAAGTAGCCGGGGGGGGGGGGGAGGATTACGTGCTCGACCACTCCGACTAGGCAGGCCGACGACCTTGCGTAGGAAACCCACACCGTCGGCCTTCCCCTTGCCCATGTTCCACGAACCTGCATTGAAAAGAGAATAAGCAATTAGTAAATTAATGAAATGAAGGAAAAGGCATAATAATAAGGAATAATAAACACATTAATAAAAATGAATAAAAAGGCATATTCCTAAACTATCGAAAAAAGACTTGGAACGTACATCTGCTAAAACCCATACGAATCATCACTGTTGTAACCTCTTTCTCGGTTGGTCTCATCATCACTATCAATCATATCATCTTCGTTGTCTGACGGAGGTGGAGGCTATTCCTCATCGTCAGCGTCTTTGTTTAACTTTTCTAGCATAAGTATGTCATTTTCATTGACAATGGTCTCACCATCATTCCGTGCATCGTCGTCGTTTGGATCCACATCATCATCACCCAATGGTCTAGCGTCATCGTTTCTAACCACATCATCATCATCAGGTTGCTCTTGATAGAACAGTCCCTCGTATGTCATGGGGTTAATGTTGTAGTAATCGTCTTCTTTCGGTTCTGGTAGCTTACGATGTGGCAACACCTTGAACACAACTTCCCAACCCTTTAGGTACTCTTTCTGGCATGGGTAAGGCAGATAATATACTTGTGTAGCTTGGGTAGCCGCAATGAAGAGTTTGGCTCCGGCATAGACGGTTGATGGTTTAACTTCGACCAAACCAATGGAAGGCATATGTTTTACCCCCTCCCGCGGATCGAACCATCGGCATTTGAACACAGGCAGACTTAGGGTCTCGCTCCCCTTGCTGAATTTAATCTCGTATATATTTTGTACCCTTCCATAGTAGTCTACTGAATTTTGACCGGGGGTGTACACTCCAGTATATATAGTTTTGGGATCGGGCCGGCTGTTCTGGTGCTCCTCTGTATGGAAGCGATACCCATTCACATCATACTTTTCACATGTCATGACGACAGGGTCAAAACCCATGGAAACCCATCTCCATTCATCATCCATATATATGTTCGGATCTTTTCCCTACAAGTATAATTGAAATTGCTGCGTGCATTAGTTCAGTTAACTAATAAATGTTGAACTAGGTATTTAATAGGGGAATGTGGAAAATTACTTTCTCCATGAACCAAGCAACAAATTTTTTACATCCAGGGTTTCCATGACGGAGAAGAGTAAGTGCCTCCTCCTCAGTAGGAGGATTCATTCTCGTCCATTCCTCTTGAACGAAATCACTAAAAAAGAAAAGTGGTGTTAGACCGGGACTAAGTGAACATAGAACATGATGATGTGGAAGACATAAAGGAATTGTGTAGTGGTTTACCTCATCCACACTTACTCAACTTCCTTGATGTTGTGCAAGATATAGAACATGAGGTCCTCCCACTCTTGTTGTGGCATGTTATAAGATTTCGAGGCCCCAGCCCTCCCACCTTGCGCGTTGAATAGATGGAGCTTATGGAAAAGGACTTGTATGACGTCTTTTGTCCTACCCTCCCGTTGCAGCGGGGTCCTTACGGAAACTAAGGGATATTAAGGCTTCTTTTAATAGAGAACCGGAACAAAGCATTAACACATAGTGAATACATGAACTCCTCAAACTACGGTCATCACCGAGAAGTATCCCGATTATTGTCACTTCGGGGTTGTCGGATCATAACACATAATAGGTGACTATAGACTTGCAAGATAGGATCAAGAACACACATATATTCATGAAAACATAATAGGTTCAGATCTGAAATCATGGCACTCGGGCCCTAGTGACAAGCATTAAGCATAGCAAAGTCATAGCAACATCAATCTCAGAACATAGTGGATACTAGGGATCACACCTAACAAAACTAACTTAATTACATGGTAAATCTCATCCAACCCATCACCATCCAGCAAGCCTCACGATGGAATTACTCACGCATGCGGTGAGCATCATGAAATTGGTTATGGAGGGCGGTTGATGATGACGACGGCGACGAATCCCCCTCTCCGGAGCCCCGAACGGATTCCAGATAAGCCCTCCCGAGAGAGATTAGGGCTTGGCAGCGGCTCCCTGTCGTAAAACGCGATGAAACTTTCTCTCTGATTTTTTTTCTCCCCGAGACGGAATATATATAGTTGGAGTTGAGGTCGGAGGAGGTCCAGGGGGCCCACGAGATAGGGGGGAGCGCCCTAGGGGGGGGGGCGCCCCCCTGTCTCGTGGACAGGCTGTGGGCCCCCTGGTGTATTTCTTTCGCCCAATAATTCCTATAAATTTCAAAAAGTGCCTCCGTGGATTTCCAGGACATTCCGAGAACTTTTGTTTTCTACACATTAAACAACATCATGGTAGTTCTGCTGAAAACAGCGTCAGTCCGGGTTAGTTTCATTCAAATCATGCAAGTTAGAGTCCAAAACAAGGGCAAAAGTGTTTGGAAAAGTAGATACGTTGGAGACGTATCACAATTCTGGCTCGAAAAGGAGCAAACGTTGGAAACCTATTCTGCACAACTCCAAAAGTCCTGAAACTCCACGAAACAACGTTTTGGATTTTGTAAGGATTTATGAGCGAAAGAAATAGGCCAGGGGGCCCACACCTGTCCAGAGAGGAGGCGCCCCCATGGCGCGCCTCTATCTCTGGGCCCTCGTGGCCTCCGCGTCCATCTTCTGCTATATCATCACTTTTACCCTGGAAAAATCATGGGCAAGCTTACGGACGAAACTCCACCGCCACGAGCGGAACCTGGCGGAATCAATCTTGGGCTCTGGCGGAGCTGTTCTGCCTGGGACACTTCCCTCTGGGAGGGGGAAATCATCACCATCATCATCACCAACGAGCCTCTCATCGAGAGGGGGTCAATCTCCATCAACATCTTAACCAACACCATCTCCTCTCAAAACCCTAGTTCATCTCTTGTATCCAATCTTGTATCAAAACCACAAATTGGTACCTGTGGGTTGCTAGTAGTGTTGATTACTCCTTGTAGTTGATGCTAATTGGTTTACTTGGTGGAAGATCATATGTTCAGATCCTTTATGCATATTATTACCCATCTGATTATGAACATGAATATGCTTTGTGAGTAGTTACATTTGTTCCTGAGGACATGGGTGAAGTCTTGCTATTAGTAGTCATGTGAATTTGGTATTCGTTCGATATTTTGATGAGATATATGTTGTCTTTCCTCTAGTGGTGTTATGTGAACGTCGACTACATGACACTTCACCATTATTTGGGCCTAGAGGAAATCATAGGGAAGTAATAAGTAGATGATGGGTTGCTAGAGTGACAGAAGCTTAAACCCTAGTTTATGCGTTGCTTCTTTAGGGGTTGATATGGACCCATATGTTTAATGCTGTGGTTAGGTTTACCTTAATACTCCTTTTTATAGTTGCGGATGCTTGCAATAGGGGTTAATCATAAGTGGGATGCTTGTCCATGTTAGGGTAGTACCCAAGTGCCGGTCCACCCACATATCAAATTATCAAAGTACGAGCATAAACCGCATTTAACGTGATGAAAACTAGCTTGACGATAATTCCCAATGTGTCCTCGGGAGCTCCTTCTTCATTATTAGAATTTGTCCAGGCTTATCCTTTGCTACATAAAGGATTGGGCCACCTTGCTGCAATTTATTTACTTTGTTTACTTTTTTCTCGTTACTATTTATCTTATCACAAAACTATCTATCACCTACTATTTCAGTGCTTGCAGAGAAAACCTTACTGAAAACCGCTTATCATTTCATTCTGCTCCTCGTTGGGTTCGACACTCTTACTTATCGAAAGGACTACGATAGATCCCCTATACTTGTGGGTCATCAAGACTCTTTTCTAGCGCCGTTGCCGGGGAGCGTAGCGCTCTTGGTGAGTGGAACTTGGTAAGGAAACATTTATATAGTGTGCTGAAATTTTCTGTTACTTGTCACTATGGAAATTAATCCTTTGAGGGGCTTGTTTGGGGTATCTTCACCCCAACCAGAAGAGCAAATAGATGCTCCTCAACCTACTGAACTTTATGAAAATATCCACTTTGGGATTCCTTCGGGTATGATAGAAAAACTGTTAGCCAATCCTTTTGCAGGAGACGGAACATTGCATCCCGACTTACACCTTATCTTTGTGGATGAAGTTTGTGGATTATTTAAGCTTGCAGGTATTCCCGATGATGTTGTCAAAAGGAAGGTCTTCCCTTTATCTTTGAAGGGAGATGCGATGACATGGTATAGGCTATGTGATGATACGAGATCTTGGAATTATAAGCGACTGAAGTTGGAATTTCACCAGAAGTTCTATCCTATGCATCTTGTTCATCGTGATCGTACTTACATATATAATTTCTGGCCTCGTGAAGGAGAAAGCATCGCTCAAGCTTGAGGGAGGCTTAAATCAATGTTGTATTCATGCCCCAATCATGAGCTCTCTCGGGAAATGATTATTCAGAAATTTTATGCTCGACTTTCTCTTGATAATCGCAACCTGCTCGATACTTCCTATGCTGGTTCCTATATGCGGAAGACTATTGATTTCAAATGGGACTTATTGGAAAGAATTAAACGCAACTCTGAAGATTGGGGTTCCGAGGATGGTAAGGAGTCAGGTATGACACCTAAGTTCGATTGTGTTAAATCTTTTATGGATACCGATGCTTTCCGTGGATTTAGCTCTAAGTATGGACTTGACTCTGAGATAGTCGCTACTTTTTGTGAAACTTTTGCTACTCACGTTGATCTCCCTAAAGAGAAGTGGTTTAAATATAATCCTCCTACTGAAGTGAAAGTAGTTGCACCTGTCACAGTCGAAGAAAAGACTATTACATATAGTGATCCTATTATTCCTACTACTTATGTCGAAAAACCTCCTTTTCCTGTTAGGATAAAAGATCATGCTAAAGCTTCGACTGTTGTTCGTAAGAGTAATCCTAGGACCTATACACCTCCTGAGCAAATTAATGTTGAACCTAGTATTGCTATGGTTAAAGATCTCTTGGATGAGGAGTTAGATGGGCATGTTATCTCTTTCTTGGGTGAGACTGCTAACATTGCTAGACCTGATACTAAGACACGTAGACCTGTTGTAGGCATGCCTGTTATTTCTGTTAAAATAGGAGATCATTGTTATCATGGCTTATGTGATATGGGTGCTAGTGCTAGTGCGATACCTTATGATCTTTATAAAGAAATTATGCACGATATTGCACCTGTTGAATTAGAAGACATTGATGTTACTATTAAGCTTGCTAATAGGGATACCATTAAACCTATTGGGATTGTTAGAGATGTTGAAGTTTTGTGTGGGAAGGATAAATACCCTGCTGATTTTCTTGTTCTTGGTTCCCCACAAGATGATTTTTGTCCCATTATTTTTGGTAGACCTTTCTTGAATACTGCTAGTGCTAAGATTAATTGCTAAAAGAATATTGTCACTGTTGGCATAGATGGTATGTCTCATGAGTTTAATTTCGCTAAGTTTAGTAGACAACCTCGTGAAAGAGAACCACCTAGTAAGGATGAAATTATTGGTCGTGCTTCCATTGATGTTCCTCCAACCGATCCGTTAGAACAATATTTGCTAGACCATGAAAACGATATGTTTATGCAGGAAAGGGAAGAAATAGATGAAGTGTTCCTTAAACAAGAACCTATGCTGAAACATAAACTTCCCATTGAAATTCTTGGGGATCCCCCTCCACCCAAGGGTGATCCCGTGTTTGAACTCAAACCCTTACCTGATAATCTCAAGTATGCTTATCTTGATGAAAAAGAAATATATCCTGTTATTATTAGTGCTAACCTTTCAGAGAAGGAAGAAGAAAGATTATTGAAAACTCTGAAGAAGCACCGAGCTTCTATTGGATATACTCTGGATGATCTTAAGGGCATTAGTCCCACATTATGTCAACATAAAATTTCAGTGGAAAAAGATGCCAAACCAGTTAGGGATCCTCAAAGACGATTAAATCCCAAGATGAAGGAGGTGGTAAGAAAGGAGATACTAAAGCTCCTTGAGGCAGGTATTATTTATCCCGTTGCTGATAGTGAATGGGTAAGCCCTGTCCATTGTGTCCCTAAAAAGGGAGGTATTACCGTTGTTCCTAATGATAAAGATGAATTGATCCCGCAAAGAATTATTACAGGTTATAGGATGGTAATTGATTTTCGTAAGTTAAATAAAGCTACTAAGAAAGATCATTACCCGTTACCTTTATTGATCAAATGCTAGAAAGGCTATCCAAACACACACATTTTTGCTTTCTAGCTGGTTATTCGGCTTCTCTCAAATACTGTGTCATGAAGGATCAATCTAAAACTACTTTTACTTGCCCTTTTGGTACTTTTGCTTATAGGCGTATGCCTTTTGGTTTTTGTAATGCACCTGCTACCTTTCAAAGATGCATGATGGCTATATTTTCTGATTTTGTGAAAAGATTTGTGAGGTATTCATGGATGATTTCTCCGTCTATGGATCCTCTTGATGATTGTTTGAGCAACCTTGATCGAGTTTTTGCGAGATGCGAAGACACTAGTCTCGTCTGAATTGGGAAAAGTGTCACTTTATGGTTAATGAAGGAATTGTCTTGGGGCACAAGATCTCCGGAGAGGTATTGAAGTTGATAAAGCCAAAGTTGATGCTATTGAAAAGATGCCATGTCCCAAGGACATAAAAGGTATAAGAAGTTTCCTTGGTCATGCGGTTTTATAGGAGGTTCATTAAGGACTTTTCTAAAATCTCTAGGCCTCGACTAATTTATTGCAAAAGATATTCCTTTTGTCTTTGATGATGATTGTGTAGAAGCATTTGAAACGCTTAAGAAAGCTTTGATCACTGCACCTATTGTTCAGCCACCTGATTGGAATTTACCTTTTGAAATTATGTGCGATGCTAGTGATTATGCTGTAGGTGATGTTTTAGGGCAAAGAGTCGATAAGAAATTGAATGTTATCCAGTATGCTAGTAAGACTCTTGATACTGCCCGGAGAAATTATGCTACGACTGAAAAAGAGTTCTTAGCAGTTGTGTTTGCATGTGATAAGTTTAGACCTTATATTGTAGATTCCAAATTCACTATTCACACTGATCATGCTGCTATTAAATGTCTTATGGAAAAGAAAGATGCTAAGCCTAGACTCATTAGATGGGTTCTCTTGCTCCAAGAATTTGACTTGCATATTATTGATAGAAAGGAGCTGAGAACCCCGCTCTGCACAACTTGTCTAGGTTAGAGAATGTTCTTGATGACCTTGCCTATTAATGATAGCTTTCACGATGAACAATTAGCGGTCGTCAATGCTTCTCGTACTGCTCCTTGGTATGCTGATTATGCTAATTACATTGTTGCTAAATATATACCGCCTAGTTTCACATACCAGCAAAAGAAAAAGTTCTTTTATGATTTAAGACATTATTTCTGGGATGATCCACACCTTTATAAAGAAGGAGTAGATGGTATTATTAGGCGTTGTGTGCTGAGCATGAACAGGAATAAATCCTACATAAGTGTCACTCTGAATCCTATGGAGGACACCACGCTGGAGATAGAACTGCACACAAGGTACTACAATCTGGTTTTTATTGGCCTACTCTCTTCAAAGATGCTCGTAAGTTTTTCATATCTTGTGATGAATGTCAAAGAATAGGTAACATTAGTAGACGTCAAGAAATGCCTATGAATTATTCTCTTGTTATTGAACCGTTTGATGTTTGGGGCTTTGATTATATGGGACCTTTTCCTGCCTCCAATGGTTATACACATATTTTAGTTGCTGTTGATTACGTTATTAAGTGGGTAGAAGCTATTCCAACTAGTAGTGTTGATCATAACACCTCTATTAAAATGCTTAAAGAAGTTATTTTTCCGAGGTTTGGAGTCCCTAGATATCTTATGACTGATGGTGGTTCACACTTTATTCATGGTGCTTTTCGTAAGATGCTTGCTAAGTACGATGTCAACCATAGAATCGCATCTCCTTATCACCCTCAGTCTAGTGGTCAAGTAGAGTTGAGCAATAGAGAGCTCAAATTAATTTTGCAAAAGATTGTGAATAGATCTAGAAAGAATTGGTCCAAAAAACTTGATGATGCATTATGGGCCTATAGAACTGCATACAAAAATCCTATGGGTATGTCTCCATATAAGATGGTTTATGGAAAAGCATGTCATTTACCTCTTGAACTTGAACATAAAGCATATTGGGCTATTAAAGAGCTCAATTATGACTTCAAACTTGCCGGTGAGAAGAGGTTGTTTGATATTAGCTCACTTGATGAATGGAGAACCCAAGCATATGAGAATGCCAAGCTTTTCAAAGAAAAAGTCAAACGCTGGCATGATAAGAGGATACAAAAGCGTGAGTTTAACGTAGGAGATTATGTGTTATTGTTCAACTCTCGTTTAAGATTTTTTGCAGGAAAACTTCTCTCAAAATGGGAAGGTCCCTACGTTATCGAGGAGGTCTATCGTTCTGGTGCTATAAGAATCAACAACTTCGAAGGCACAAATCCGAGGGTGGTAAACGGTCAAAGAATTAAACATTATATTTCAGGTAATCCTATCTATGTTGAAACTAATATTATTGAAACCATAACCCCTGAGGAATACATAAGACACACTTTCCAGAACATTCCAGACCCCGAAAAGGCATAGATACGTGGTACGGTAAGTAAACCGACTCCAAAACAACTCTAATGGGAATTTTTATCAGTTTTGGATTATTTAAGAATTTTAGAAAGAAAGAAGTAGTCCGAAAGGCACCTCGTGTTGGGCGCGCCCCCACCCCCTGTAGGGCGCGCCCCCCTGTCTCGTGGGCACCTCGTGTGCCTCCCGGACTCCGTTTTCTTGTATGTTATGTATTTTGGTCGGTAAAAATTCATTATATATACTCCCGAAGGTTTTGACCACAGTATCAAGCAAATATCCTCTGTTAACGTTTCGAGCTGTTCCTGTTACAGAATAAAGGCAAGATGTATTCTCAGGAGTCAGTTGGGGAGAGCCGGGTGTCTCACCCAATGCCAGGTCCAGGAGCAAATAGCGACACCTATCACTTTGGACCATCAACGGAGGATGAGATGGAGGCTGTTTTGAAAAGGATAGATGCCATGGAGGAGGATCAAGAAGTTACCTCTCGTCTTCGAGCAGAATTCACTATGGGGGAACTACCTAGCCTGGCTGTCCCTACTTTAGTCACTCCTTCCAACTCTAGATTTCTTTCTTATGAAAATATGAAAAAGAGTTTCACTTGTTCTCCAGAAGTGCAACATCCTTGGGTAAAAGGAGCCTTGTCCATTACGAGCAAGCTCCGTAAAGAAAATATGGACCTCAAACAACAAGTCAATAAGCTCGAGGAGGAGAACCGTATCCTGAAGGGCATAATTGCCAATAAGATCATAACACCAACCGTGAAGACGGAGAAATAATCACATGGGTATGGGCACTCCCCTTGGCAACTGCCAAGCTTGGGGGAGGTGCCCCGGTATCGTATCACCATCACACTCCTATCTTTACCGCTTTATTTAGTTCGATCCTTTTAGTAGTATCTCGATCTAGTAGTTTGAAGTTTTTTATATCAAGTAGTTTTGAGTTTTGCATTGTGATCTCTTTATGTAAGCGAGTCTGCGTGCTATCTATAATAAAGATTAGTGTTGAGTCAAGGTCTTTGCTATGTTGCTATGATCTTGAGAAAGCAGAAAGAACAAAAGAGTTCATATTGATCTTATGGATAGTGATAACTTCACACATAGAAAGTATGAGGCATAAAAATTGTTGAGAGTTGATGAATGTAGCCTTGGTCATCGTTGCAATTAATAGGAAGTGATAAGGAAAGAGGGGTTCACATATAAATATATTATCTTGGAAATCTTTTATGATTGTGAAGCACTCATTAAGTATGACATGCTAAAAGAGTTGACGTTGGACAAGGAAGACAACGTAATGGATTATGTTTTCCAACATCTCAGTTAAAGTATATTGTCATTGACCTTTCAAACATGTTGAGCTTGCCTTTCCCCCTCATGCTAGCCAAAATTCCTTGCACCAAGTAGAGATACTACTTGTGCTTCCAAATATCCTTAAACCCAGTTTTGCCACGAGAGTTCACCATACCTAACTATGGATTGAGTAAGATCCTTCAAGTAAGTTGTCATCGGTGCAAGCAATAAAAATTGCTCTCTAAATATGTATGACTTATTAGTGCAGAGAAAATAAACTTTGTACGAACTTGTTGTGGAAGTAATAAAAGCGACGGACTGCATAATAAAGGTCCACATACAAGGGCAATATAAAGTGGCGTTCTTTTGCATTAAGATTTCGTGCATCAACCCTAAGCAGCATGACAACCTCTGCTTCCCTCTGCGAAGGGCCTATCTTTTACTTTTTGTTTTTACTTTATGCTTGAGTCAAGGTGATGCTCACCTTTCCCTTTTTCATTTTATCCTTTGGCAAGCTCCTCGTGTTTGAAAGATCATGATACATATATCCAATTGGATGTAAGTTGGCATAGGCTATTATTGTTGACATCACCTAAAGGTGAATATGTTGGGAGGCAACACAATAAGCCCCTATCTTTCTCAGTGTCCGGCTGAAACTCTATAACCACAAGTATTGCGTGAGTGTTAACAATTATAGGGGACTACGAGATAGTTGAGTATGTGAGCTTGCTGAAAAGCTCTATTATTGACTCTTTCTGATGTTACGATAAATTGCAATTGCTTCAATGACTGAGATTATAGTTTGTTGGTTCCCAATGAAGTTTTTGAACCATACTTGATATTGTGAATTGTTTATTACTTGAACATGGGAAATCATATGACAACAATCTATATATGTTGCTGTTATTAGAATGATCATGATGCCCTCATGTCCGTATTTTATTTTTATCGACACCTCTATCTCTAAACATGTGGACATATTTTTCGATTTCGGCTTCCGCTTGAGGACAAGCGAGGTCTAAGCTTGGGGGAGTTGATATGTCCATTTTGCATCATGCTTTTATATCAATATTTATTGCATTATGGACTGTTATTACACATTATATCTCAATACTTATGGCTATTCTCTCTTATTTACAAGTTTTACCATGAAGAGGGGGAATGCCGGCAGCTGGAATTTGATAACCCACAAGTATAGGGGATTGCAACAGCTTTCGAGGGTAGAGTATTCAACCCAAATTTATTGATTCGACACAAGGGGAGCCAAAGAATATTCTTGAGTATTAGCAGTTGAGTTGTCAATTCAACCACACCTGGATAACTTAGTATCTGCAGCAAAGTGTTTAGTAGCAAAAGTGGTATGATAATAAAGGTAACGGTAGCAAAAGTAAAGATAAATGTTTTTGGATTTTTGTTGTAGTTGTAACAGTAGCAACGGAAAAGTAAATAAGCGAAGAAAAATATATGAAAAGCTCGTAGGCAATGGATCAGTGATGGATAATTATGTCAGATGCGATTCCTCATGCAATAATTATACCATTGGGTGATATAGAACTAGCTCCAATTCATCAATGTAATGTAGGCATGTATTCCGTAAATAGTCATACGTGCTTATGGAGAAGAGCTTGTATGACGTCTTTTGTCCTACCCTCCCGTTGCAGCGGGGTCCTTACGGAAACTAAGGGATATTAAGGCCGCCTTTTAATAGAGAACCGGAACAAAGCATTAACACATAGTGAATACATGAACTCCTCAAACTACGGGCATCACCGAGAAGTATCCCGATTATTTTCACTTCGGGGTTGTCGGATCATAACACATAATAGGTGACTATAGACATGCAAGATAGGATAAAGAACTGTTGGGGAACGTAGTAATTTCAAAAATTTTCCTACGATCACGCAAGACCATGGTGATGGCATAGCAACGAGAGGGGAGAGTGTCCGTCCACGTACCCTCGTAGACCGAAAGCGGAAGCGTTATAACAACGCGGTTGATGTAGTAAATGCGTCTTCACGATCCGACCGATCCAAGCACCGAGCGTCACGGCACCTCCGAGTTCTGCACACGTTCAGCTCGATGGCGATCCCGGACTCCGATCCAGCAAAGTGTCGGGATGAGTTCCGTCAACACGACGGCGTGGTGGCGATGTTGATGTTCCACCGGCGCAGGGCTTCGCCTAAGCTCTGCTGACGATATGACTTCTCCGGCGCGGGGCTTCGCCTAAGCTCTCTGACGATATGACCGAAGTGGAATATGGTGGAAGGGGCACCGCTGCGGCTAAGGAAAGATCCGTAGATCAACTTGTGTGTCCATGGGTGCCCCTGCCCCGTATATAAAGGAGGGAGGGAGGAGGAGGCCGGCCCTAGGAGGGCGTGCCATGGAGGAGTCCTACTCCCACCGGGAGTAGGACTCCCCCTCTTCTCCTAGTTGGACTAGGACTTGGGGAAGGGGAAGAGGGAAGGGTGCGGCCCCTCCCCTAGTCCATTCGGACTAGGCCATGGGGAAGCGCGGCCTGCCCTAGGCAGCCCTCTCTCTTTCCCGCAGGGCCCAATAAGGCCCAATACTTCTCCCGGCGAATTCCCGTAACTCTCGGTACTCGAAAATACCGAATCATTCGGAACCTTTCCGAACTCGAATATAGTCGTCAATATATCGATCTTTACGTCTCGACCATTTCGAGACTCCTCGTCATGTCCCCGATCTCATCCGGGACTCGAACTCCTTCGGTACATCAAAACTCATAAACTCATAATATAAGCATCATCGAAACCTTAAGCGTGCGGACCCTACGGGTTCGAGAACTATGTAGACATGACCGAGAACTATTCTTGGTCAATAACCAATAGCGGAACCTGGATGCCCATATTGGTTCCTACATATTCTCGAAGATCTTTATCGGTCAAACCGCATAACAACATACGTTGTTCCCTTTGTCATCGGTATGTTACTTGCCCGAGATTCGATCGTCGGTATCAATACCTAGTTCAATCTCGTCACCGCAAGTCTCTTTACTCGTTCTGTAATACATCATCTCGCAACTAACTCATTAGTTGCAATGCTTGCAAGGCTTAAGTGATGTGCATTACCGAGAGGGCCAGAGATACCTCTCCGACATTGGAGTGACAAATCCTAATCTCGAAATCGCCAACCCAACATCTGCCTTTGGAGACACCTGTAGTACTCCTTTATAATCACCCGATTACGTTGTGACGTTTGGTAGTACCAAAGTGTTCCTCCGTAAACGGAGTTGCATAATCTCATAGTCATAGGAACATGTATAAGTCATGAAGGAAGCAATAGCAACATACTAAGCGATGGTGTGCTAAGCTAACGAAATGGGTCATGTCAATCAGATCATTCAACTAATGATGTGACCTTGTTAATCAAATAACAACTCCTTGTTCATGGTTAGGAAACATAACCATCTTTGATTAACAAGCTAGTCAAGTAGAGGCATACTAGTGACATCTGTTTGTCTATATATTCACACATGTATTATGTTTCGGTTAATACAATTCTAGCATGAATAATAAACATTTATCATGATATAAGGAAATAAATAATAACTTTATTATTGCCTCTAGGGCATATTTCCTTCAGTCTCCCACTTGCACTAGAGTCAATAATCTAGATCACATCACCATGTGATTAACATCGATAGTTCACATCATCATGTGATTAACACCCATAATTCACATCGCCATGTGACCAAGACCCAAAGGGTTTACTAGATTCAGTAATCTAGTTCACATCGCTATGTGATTAACACCCAAAGAGTACTAAGGTGTGATCATGTTTTGCTTTGTGAGAGAATCTTAGTCAGCAGTCCGCCACATTCAGATCCGTATGTATTTTGCAAATCTCTATATCAACAATGCTCTTGCGGAGCTACTCTAGCTAATTGCTCCCACTATCAATATGTATCTAGATCGAGACTTAAAGTCATCCAGATCGGTGTCAAAACTTGCATCGGCGTAACCCTTTACGACGAACCTTTTATCACTTCCATAATCGAGAAACATATCCTTATTCCATTAAGGATAATTTTGACCGCTGTCCGATGATCTATTCCTAGATCACTATTGCACTCCTTGCCAAGCTTAGTGGTAGGGTATGCAATAGATCTGGTACACAACATGACATACTTTATAGAACCTATGGCTGATGCATAGGGAATGACTTTCATTCTCTTTCTATCTTACGTCGTGGTCGGGTTTTGAGTCTTACTCAATCTCACACCTTGTAACACAGGCAAGAACTATTTCTTTGACTGTTCCATTTTGAGCTACTTCAAAATCTTGTCAAGGTATGTATTCATTGAAAAACTTATCTAGCGTCTTGATCTATCTCTATAGATCTTGATGCTCAATATGTAAGCAGCTTCACTGAGGTCCTTCTTTGAAAAACTCCTTTCAAACACTCCTTTATGCTTTGCAGAATAATTCTACATTATTTCCGATCAATCAATATGTCATTCACATATACTTATCAGAAATGCTGTAGTGCTCCCACTCACTTTCTTGTAAATACAGGCTTCTCCAAAAGTCTGTATAAAATCATATGCTTTGATCAACTCATCAAAGCGTATATTCCAACTCGAGATGCTTGCACCAGTCCATTGATGGATCATTGGAGCTTGCACATTTTGTTAGCTCCTTTAGGATTGACAAAAACTTCTGGTTGCATCATATACAACTCTTCTTTAATAAATCCATTAAAGAATGTAGTTTTGACATCCATTTGCCAGATTTCATAAAATGTGACAATTGCTAACATGATTCGGACAGACTTAAGAATCGCTTCTGATTGAGAAAATCTCATTTGTAGTCAACACCTTGAATTTGTCGAAAACCTTTTGCGACAAGTCGAACTTTGTAGATAGTAACACTACTATCAGCATCTGTCTTCCTCTTGAAGATCCATTTATATAATATGGCTTGCCGATCATCGGGCAACTCCATCAAAGTCCACACTTTGTTCTCATATATGGATCCCATCTCAGATTTCATGGTCTCAAACCATTTCGCGGAATCTGGGCTCATCATCGCTTCCTCATAGTTCGTAGGTTCATCATGGTCTAGTAACATGACTTCTAGAATAGGATTACCGTACCACTCAGTGCGGATCTTACTCGGAAGACCCACGAGGTTTGGTAGCAACTTGATCTGAAGTTTCATGATCATCATCATTAACTTCCTTACTAATTGGTGTAGAAATCACTGAAACTGATTTCTGTGATGAACTACTTTCCAATAAGGGAGAAGGTACAATTACCTCATCAAGTTCTACTTTCCTCCCACTCACTTCTTTCGAGAGAAACTTCTTCTCTAGAAAGGATCTATCTTAGCAACGAAAAAACTTGCCTTCGGATCTGTGATAGAAGGTATACCCAACATTTCTTTTGGGTATTCTATGAAGACGCACTTCTCCGATTTGGGTTTGAGCTTATCGGTGAAAACTTTTCACATAAGCATCACAACTCAAACTTTAAGAAATGACAGCTTAGGTTTCTTGCTAAACCATAGTTCATACGGTGTCATCTCAGCGGATTTAGGCGGTGCCCTATTAAGCGTGAATGCAGCTGTCTCTAATGCATAACCCCAAAGCGATAGTGGTAAATCGGTAAGATACATCATAGATCGCACCATATCAAAATAAAATACGATTCTGACGTTCGGACACACCATAACGTTGTGGTGTTCCGGTGGCGTGAGCTGTGAAACTATTCCACATTGTTTTCATTGAAGACCAAACTCGTAACTCAAATATTCATCTCCACGATCAGATCGCAGAAACTTTATTTTCTTGTTGCGATGATTTTCCACTTCACTCTGAAATTCTTTGAACCTTTCAACTATTTCAGACTTATGTTTCATCAAGTAGATATACCCATATCTACTCAAATCATCTTGTGAAGGTCAGAAAAATAACGATACTTGCCACGAGCATCAACACTCATTGGATCGCATACATCGGTATATATGTGTTATTTCCAATAAGTCAGTAGCTTGTTCCATTGTTCCGGAGAACGGAGTTTTAGTCATCTTGCCAAAAGGCACGGTTCATAAGCATCAAATGATTCATAACCACGTGATTCCAAAATCCATCCTTATGGAGTTTCTTCATGCGCTTTATACCGATATGACCCAAGCGGCGAGTGCTACAAATAAGTTGCACTATCATTATTAATTTTGCATCTTTTGGCATCAATATTATGAATATCGTATCACTACGATCGAGATCCAATAAACTATTTTCATTGGGTGTATGACCATCGAAGGTTTTATTCATTTAAACAGAACAACAATTATTCTTTGACTTTAAATGAATAACCGTTTTGCAATAAACATGATCAAATCATATTCATGCTCAATGCAAACACCAAATAACATTTATTTAGGTTTAACACTAATCCGAAAGTATAGGGAGTGTGCGATGATGATCATATCAATCTTGGAACTACTTCCAACACTCATCGTCACTTCCTCTTCAACTAGTTTCTGTTCATTCTGCAACTCCCGTTTCGAGTTACTACTCTTAGCAACTGAACCAGTATCAAATACTGAGGGGTTGCTATGAACACTAGTAAAATACACATCAATAATCTGTATATCAAATATACCTTTGTTCACTTTTCCATCCTTCTTATCCGCCAAATACTTGGGGTAGTTCCGCTTCCAGTGACCAGTTCCATTGCAGCAAAAGCACTTAGTCTCAGGCTCAGGTCCAGACTTGGGCTACTTCACTCGAACAACAACTTGCTTGCCGTTCTTCTTGAAGTTCCCCTTCTTCCCTTTGCCCTTTTCCTTGAAACTAGTGGTCTTGTCAATCATCAACACTTGATGCTCTTTTCTTGATTTCTACCTTCGTTGATTCAGCATCACGAAGAGCTTGGGAATTACTTTTGTCATCCCTTGCATATTATAGTTCATCACGAAGTTCTACTAACTTGGTGATGGTGACTAGAGAATTCTGTCAATCACTATCTTATCTGGAAGATTAACTCCCACTTGATTCAAGCGATTGAAGTACTCAGACAATCTGAGCACATGCTCACTAGTTGAGCGATTCTCCTCCATCTTTTAGCTATAGAACTTGTTGGAGACTTCATATCTCTCAACTCGGTATTTGCTTGAAATATTAACTTCAATTCCTGGAACATCTCATATGGTCCATGACGTTCAAAACGTCTTTGAAGTCCCGATTCTAAGCCGTTAAGCATGGTGCACTAAACTATCAAGTAGTCATCATATTGAGCTAGCCAAACGTTCATAACGTCAGATCTGCTCATATTGAGCTAGCCAAGCGTTCATAACGCCTGCATCTGCTCCTGCAATAGGTCATCACCTAGCGGTGCATTAAGGACATAATTCTTCTGCGCAGCAATGAGGATAAACCTCAGATCACGGATCTAATCCGCAATATTGCTACTAACATTTTTCAATACAATTTTCTCTAGGAACACATATAAAAACACAGGGAAGCAACAACGCGAGCTATTGATCTACAACATAATCTGCAAAATACTACCAAGACTAAGTTCATGATAAATTTAAGTTCAATTAATCATATTACTTAAGAACTCCCACTTAGACAGACATCTCTCTAGTCATCTAAGTGATCACGTGATCCAAATCAACTAAACCATAACCGATCATCACGTGAGATGGAGTAGTTTTCAATGGTGAACATCTTATGTTGATCATATCTACTATATGATTCACTTTCGACCTTTCGGTCTCCGTGTTCGAGGCCATATCTGCATATGCTAGGCTCGTCAAGTATAACCTGAGTATTCGCGTGTGCAAAACTGGCTTGCACCCGTTGTAGATGGACGAGAGCTTATCACCCGATCATCACGTGGTGTCTGGGCACGACGAACTTTGGCAACGGTGCATACTCAGGAGAACACTTCTTGATAATTTTAGTGAGAGATCATCTTATAATGCTACCGTCAATCAAAGCAAGATAAGATGCATAAAGGATAAACATCACATGCAATCAATATAAGTGATATGATATGGTCATCATCATCTTGTGCTTGTGATCTCCATCTCGAAGCACCGTCATGATCACCATCGTCACCAGTAGCGACACCTTGATCTCCATCGTAGCATCGTTGTCGTCTCGCCAACTATTGCTTCTCGACTATCGCTACCGCTTAGTGATAAAGTAAAGCAATTACATGGCGTTGCATTTCATACAATAAGCGACAACCATATGGCTCCTGCCGATTGCCGATAACTTCGGTTACAAAACATGATCATCTCATACAATAAAATATAGCATCACGTCTTGACCATATCACATCACAACATGCCCTGCAAAAACAAGTTAGGCGTCCTCTACTTTGTTGTTGCAAGTTTTACGTGGCTGCTACGGGCTGAGCAAGAACCGTTCTTACCTACGCATCAAAACCACAGCGATAGTTTGTCAAGTTAGTGCTGTTTTAACCTTCGCAAGGACGGGCGTAGCCACACTCAGTTCAACTAAAGTGAGAGAGAGAGACACCGCGGTCACCTTTAAGCAACTAGTGCTCATGGCGGTGAAACCAGTCTCGCGTAAGCGTCTGGCGTAATGTCGGTCCGGGCCGCTTCATCTCACAATACCGCCGAACCAAAGTATGACATGCTGGTAAGCAGTATGACTTATATCGCCCACAACTCACTTGTGTTCTACTCGTGCACATGACATCAACGCATAAAACCTGGCTCGGATGCCACTGTTGGGGAACGTAGTAATTTCAAAAATTTTCCTACGATCACGCAAGACCATGGTGATGGCATAGCAACGAGAGGGGAGAGTGTCCGTCCACGTACCCTCGTAGAAAGCGGAAGCGTTATAACAACGCGATTGATGTAGTCGTACGTCTTCACGATCCGACCGATCCAAGCACCGAACGTACGGCACCTCCGAGTTCTGCACACGTTCAGCTCGATGACGATCCCCGGACTCCGATCCAGCAAAGTGTCGGGGATGAGTTCCGTCAGCACGACGGCGTGGTGACGATGTTGATGTTCCACCGACGCAGGGCTTCGCCTAAGCTCTGCGACGATATGACTTCTCCGGCGCAGGGCTTCGCCTAAGCTCTACGACGATATGACCGAAGTGGAATATGGTGGAAGGGGGCACCGCACACGGCTAAGGAAAGATCCGTAGATCAACTTGTGTGTCCATGGGGTGCCCCCTGCCCCCGTATATAAAGGAGGGAGGGAGGAGGAGGCCGGCCCTAGGAGGGGCGCGCCATGGAGGAGTCCTACTCCCACCGGGAGTAGGACTCCCCCCCCTCTTCTCCTAGTTGGACTAGGACTTGGGGAAGGGGGAAGAGGGAAGGGGTGCGGCCCCTCCCCCTAGTCCAATTCGGACTAGGCCATGGGAAGCGCGGCCTGCCCTAGGCAGCCCTCTCTCTTTCCGCAGGGCCCAATAAGGCCCAATACTTCTCCCGGCGAATTCCGTAACTCTCCGGTACTCGAAAAATACCGAATCATTGGAACCTTTCCGAACTCGAATATAGTCGTCCAATATATCGATCTTTACGTCTCGACCATTTGAGACTCCTCGTCATGTCCCGATCTCATCCGGGACTCGAACTCCTTCGGTACATCAAAACTCATAAACTCATAATATAACATCATCGAAACCTTAAGCGTGCGGACCCTACGGGTTCGAGAACTATGTAGACATGACCGAGAACTATTCTTGGTCAATAACCAATAGCGGAACCTGGATGCCCATATTGGTTCCTACATATTCTCTGAAGATCTTTATCGGTCAAACCGCATAACAACATCGTTGTTCCCTTTGTCATCGGTATGTTACTTGCCGAGATTCGATCGTCGGTATCCAATACCTAGTTCAATCTCGTCACCGCAAGTCTCTTTACTCGATTCGTAATACATCATCTCGCAACTAACTCATTAGTTGCAATGCTTGCAAGGCTTAAGTGATGTGCATTACCGAGAGGCCCAGAGATACCTCTCCGACATTCGGAGTGACAAATCCTAATCTCGAAATCGCCAACCCAACATCTGCCTTTGGAGACACCTGTAGTACTCCTTTATAATCACCCGATTACGTTGTGACGTTTGGTAGTACCAAAGTGTTCCTCCGTGGCGGAGTTGCATAATCTCATAGTCATAGGAACATGTATAAGTCATGAAGGAAGCAATAGCAACATACTAAACGATCGTGTGCTAAGCTAACGAAATGGGTCATGTCAATCAGATCATTCAACTAATGATGTGACCTTGTTAATCAAATAACAACTCCTTGTTCATGGTTAGGAAACATAACCATCTTTGATTAACAAGCTAGTCAAGTAGAGGCATACTAGTGACATACTGTTTGTCTATATATTCACACATGTATTATGTTTCCGGTTAATACAATTCTAGCATGAATAATAAACATTTATCATGATATAAGGAAATAAATAATAACTTTATTATTGCCTCTAGGGCATATTTCCTTCAAGAACACACATATATTCATGAAAACATAATAGGTTCAGATCTGAAATCATGGCACTCAGGCCCTAGTGACAAGCATTAAGCATAGCAAAGTCATAGCAACATCAATCTCAGAACATAGTGGATACTAGGGATCAAACCCTAACAAAACTAACGTAATTACATGGTAAATCTCATCCAACCCATTGAGGGAGTCCTGGATTAGGGGGTATCCGGACAGCCGGACTGTGTACTATGTCCGGACTATTGAAGCGTGAAGATAAAAGACTCAAGACTTCGGCCCGTGTCCAGATGGGACTTTCCTTGGCGTGGAAGGCAAGCTTGGCGATCCGGATATTATATTTCCTTCCTTGTAACCGACTCCATGTAAACCCTAGACCTCTCCGGTGTCTATATAAATCGGAGAGGTTGGTCCTTAGAAGGCCGATCACAATTACAATCATACCATCATAGGCTAGCTCTTAAGGTTTAGCCTCTACGATCTCGTGGTAGATCTACTCTTGTACTACCCATATCATCAATATTAATCAAGTAGGAAGTAGGGTTTTACCTCCATCGAGAGGGCCCGAACCTGGGTAAACATCTGTGTCCCTTGCTTCCTGTTACCATCAGCCTTGACACACAGATCGGGACCCCCTACTTGAGATCCGCCGGTTTTGACACCGACACCCATCACTGTCCAGCAAGCCTACGATGGAATTACTCACACACGGCGATGATCATCATGAAATTGGTGATGGAGGATGGTTGATGATGATGAAGGCAACGAATCCCCCTCTCCGGAGCCCCGAACGGACTCCAGATCAGCCCTCCCGAGAGAGATTAGGGCTAGGCGGCGGCTCCGTGTCGTAAAACGCGATGAAACTTTCTCTCTGATTTTTTTCTCCCTGAGACGGAATATATAGAGTTGGAGTTGAGGTCGGAGGAGGTCCAGGGGGCCCACGAGATAGGGGGCGCGCCCTAGTGGGGGTTCGCCCCCTGTCTCGTGGACAGGCTGTGGGCCTCCTGGTGTATTTCTTTCGCCCAATAATTCTTATAAATTCGAAAAGTGCCTCTGTGGATTTCCAGGACATTCCGAGAACTTTTCTTTTCTACACATAAAACAACATCATGGTAGTTCTGCTGAAAACAGCGTCAGTCCGGGTTAGTTTCATTCAAATCATGCAAGTTAGAGTCCAAAACAAGGGCAAAAGTGTTTGGAAAAGTAGATACGTTGGAGACGTATCAACTCCCCCAAGCTTAAACCTTTGCTTGTCCTCAAGCAATTCAGTTGATAAGCTGAAAGTGATAAAGAAAAACTTTTACAAACTCTATTTGCTCTTGTTGTTGTAAACATGAAAAGCCAACATTCAAGTTTCAGAAAATATTATGAACTAACCATACTCACAATAACACATAGGTCTCACAATTACTCGTATCAATAGCATAATCAGCTAGCGAGCCATAATAATAAAACTCGGATGACAACACTTTCTCAAAATAATCATAACATGATATAACAAAATGGTATCTCGCTAGCCCTTTCTGAGACCGCAAAACATAAATGTAGAGCACCTTTAAAGATCAAGGACTGACTAAACATTGTAATTCATGGTAAAAGAGATCCAGTCAAGTCATACCCAATATAAACCAGTAATAATGAATGCAAACGACAGTGTGCTTTCCAGCGGGTGCTTTTAATAAGAAGGGTGATGACTCAACATAAAAGTAAATAGATAGGCCCTTCACAGAGGGAAGCACGGATTTGTAGAGGTGCCAGAGCTCGATTTTAAATTAGAGATTGAATAACATTTTGAGCAGCATACTTTTGCTGTCAACGCAACAACTATGAGATGGCTGTATCTTCCATACTACATGCATTATAGGCAGTTCCCAAACAGAATGGTAAAGGTTTATACTCCCCCAACCACCAACAAGCATCAATCCATGGCTTGCTCGAAACAACGAGTGCCTCCAACATACAACAGCCCTGGGGGAGTTTTGTTTAATTATTTTGATTTGCTTTGATCTTTTTGGATCATGGGACTGGGCATCCCGGTTACCGGCCCTTTCTCGTGAATGAGGAGCGGAGTCCACTCCTCTTGAGAATAACCCACCTAGCATGGAAGATATATGCAGCCCTAGTTGTAACATGAGCTGCTCGAGCATACAAACCAGAATTTCATTTGAAGGTTTGGAGTTTGGCACATACAAATTTACTTGGAACGGCAGGTAAATACCGCATATAGGAAGGTATAGTGGACTCATATGGGACAACTTTGGGGTTTAAGGAGTTTGGATGCACAAGCAGTATTCCCGCTTAGTACAAGTGAAGGCTAGCAAAAGACTGGGAAGCGACCAACTGAGAGAGCGACAACAGTCGTAAAAATGCATTAAAATTAATTCACACCGAGAACAAGAATGAGTAGGATATAATCCACCATGAACATAAATATCATGAAGGCTATGTTGATTTGATTCAACTACATGTGTGAACATGTGCCAAGTCGAGTCATTCAATTCATCCAAAGGAGGATACCATCCCATCATACCACATCATAATCATTCTAATAGCATGTTGGCACGCAAGGTAAACCATTATTACTCATAGCTAATGAAGCATGGCACAAGTAACTATAATCTCTAAATGTCATTGCAAATATGTTTACTTCATAATAGCTGACTCAGGAACGATGAATCATCATATTTACAAAAACAAGAGAGGTCGAGTTCATACCAGCTTTTCTCATCCCAATAAGTCCATCATATATTGTCATTATTGCCTTTCACTCGCACGACCGAACGATGTGTATAATAATAAGAGTGCACGTGCATTGGACTAAGCTGGAATCTGCAAGCATTCAACTCAAGCGAGAAGACAAGTAATATGGGCTCTAAATTAAATAAACAATCATGCATATAAGAGCCACTAAGAATTTTCAATATGGTCTTCTCGACCCCCAAAGGAAATAAAATAAAATAAAACTATTTACACGGGAAAGCTCCCAACAAGTAAAAGAAGAACGAGAAATCTTTTTGGGTTTTCATTTTAATTTCTACTACAAGCATGGAAATTAAACTAACTAATTTTTTTGGTTTTTCTTAAGGTTTATCAAACACACAAGAAGAAAACTAGAAAAAGAAATTTAAACTAGCATGGATAATACAATGAAAGAGTATGAGCACCGACGACTAGTGTGTGAACATGAATGTAAAGTCGGTGAGAAATCGTACTCCCCAAGCTTAGGCTTTTGGCCTAAGTTGGTCTAATACCTGGCACCGCCTTCTCTCCCGGTGTAATGGGAGGTGTAATCAGAATACCACCGGCTGGTCGTCTCCAGATCCCACTGGACAGATGATGCACGATAAGGGTCCAGTTCAGGTTTCGGCTCAGGTTCAGGTTCTGGAGTAAAAGCTTGAGCTCGATGAGTGTGCACCGCTTCCGGTGTAACAAGAAAATTATCTGCAGTCAAATCAAACAACAGAGGCGCAGGCAAAATAATAATCTCAAAGTGTTTCTTATTGAATCTAAGTTTATACAAGAGCATCTTCTATTCGTTGTCAACAATAAACTTGTGTGCTACCATGCTCTTGTAATCTAAAATGTGAGGAGGTAATTTGTCTCCTCCTCCTCATGGTGCCTAATGGGTATCTGAAAATGTTCAGCAAGACGTGCAACATAGATACCTCCAAATATGGGGCCTTTTGTACGATTCAGGGCTAGCCGTTTAGCAACAACGGCACCCATACTAAAAGTATTGTCCTCTAGCAAAGCATGTTGAAGAATAATAATATCTGGAACGCTCAAATTTCCACTATTTCCACGACCAATCAAGCATCTACTAGCAAATATGGCAAAGTAGCGTAAAACAGGAAAGTGTATGCTAGAGACCTTCGCCTCGGAGCCCTTCTTTGGCTCCTCTACAACAATAGTATTAACAAAGCCACCCACATTTTCACGATGGGGATCATCTAATTCTCCCTCATAAGGTATCCTACATACCGCGCGAAAATGACGTAAAGACATTTCTTTGAATTCATCATATAAATGAAATGATACTGCAGGCGGTGACTTCTTAGGATAATAATAAAAGTTTTGCACAAAAGTATTGGTAAGTAAGAGATACTGATCGATTCGGTCATTGATGAAACCGGTGAGGCCTGCAGTCTCGATTAAAGCATAAAAATCTTCATGAATTCCGGCTTCTTTCAAGAAATCCTCGCATGGCCATTCACACGACCGTACTTCCGCTAAGCGAGGAAGATTATACTTGGGTTTTTCCTTCTCTTTGTCTTGTTTTTCCTTAGAGCTTTGGCTAGAAGAGCCTTTAAAGAGCCTCCTTAACATTTTCTAAAAATTTCTAAATTTTAGTAACTTCAAAATAAAAGTGAATAAAACTAAACAAGATTGATAGCAACTACTCCTACAAGTGCCTAGAGCCTATATCATGCATTGGAATTGCTTGGGACCTCAAAAATTTAACATGCAAGCTCAAGAACATGGTCACCTATGCAGCAAAAATTTGCAATGAATAGAGCACTAGAACAAAAACTAATTGGACCAATGGAGGAGTCACATACTGTGACGCCCTCGATTCAATCGTACACTAATCATGCACGCAAATGTGTACGATCAAGATCAAGGACTCACGGAAGATATCACAACACAACTCTACAAATAAAAATAAGTCATACAAGCATCATAATACAAGCCAGGGGCCTCGAGGGCTCGAATACAAGTGCTTTCGATCATAGGCGAGTCAGCGGAAGCAACAATATCTGAGTACGGACATAAGTTAAACAAGGTGCCATAAGATGGCTAGCACAAAGCTGGGATCTGGATCGAAGAGGACAGGCCTCTGCACAGGATCCTCCTAGGTCCTCACAGTCGTCGTCGGCGGGCTGCTGCGTAGTAGTAGGCACCTCCGGAGTAGTAGTCGTGCGTGGCGGTGGCGTGCGGATCACAGGCTCCATCGTCGATAGCAACAATCGAGTAGAGATAGGGAAAAGGGAACAAGGCAACCGTGAGTACTCATCCAAAGTACTGCAAGCAAGGAACTACACTACATATGCATGGATATATGTGTAAAGGCCATATCGATGGAATGAACTGCAGAATGCGAATATGAGGGAAAGCTAGTCTTAGCGAAGACTACGCCACGGACACTGTCGGCAGCAGACGAAGAAGAGGACAACGGAAGTCCTCCAAGTAACATCATATAGCAATAATCCTACCCGGCAATCCCTGCTCATAACCACGGCGAGAGCGACCACGGTTGTATCGGCACTTGGAAGGGTGTGTTTTATCAAGTATCCGGTTCTAGTTGTCATAAGCTCAAGGTACAACTCCAAGTCGTCCTGTTACCGAAGATCACGGCTATCCGAATAGATTAACTTCCCTGCAGGGGTGCACCATCTTACCCAGCACGCTTGATCCCATTTGGCCGGACACACTTTCCGGGGTCATGCCCGGCCGCGTAAGATCAACACGTCGCAGCCCCACCTAGGCACAACAGAGAGGCCAGCACGCCGGTCTAAACCTAAGCGCGCAGGGGTCTGGGCCCATCGCCCTGAGCACACCTGCATACATGATACATGTGAGACTAAAGTCGGGTCGGCTGATGGAGCACCCGCGAGTGGATCTTTGTGGCGGAGCGGCAGGGCAGGTTGAGACCGCCTAGGAGAGAGGTGGGCCTGGCCCTGTTCGGCGTTCGCGGTTACTTAACACGCTTAACGAGGTCTTGGTATTTGATCTGGGTTGGCTCTGAGCTTATACGCACTAACCATCTACGGGAGTAGTTATGGGTATCCCGGCGTCGTGGTATCGGCCGAAGTACTTCAGACGTCGGCGACGGAGCGGCGCTTGGCCGGATTGGACTGGAGCGCTGTTAGGCTAGAGTGCGCTTCGGCCGCCCCGCAACATGCTGGTGTGCTTTCAGGCGATGGGCCCGGACCCTGCTGGCGCTTAGGTTTAGACGGCGGCTGGCTCTCTGTTGTGCCTAGGTGGGGCTGCGGCGTGTTGATCTTCGCGGCGGGCATGACCCCGGAAAGTGTGTCCGCCAAATGGGATCAAGCGTCTTTGGGTAAGATGGTGCACCCTGCAGGGAAGTTAATCTATTCGGATAGCCGTGATCTTGATAACAGGACGACTTGGAGTTGTACCTTGAGCTTATGACAACTAGAACCGGATACTTGATAAAACACACCCTTCCAAGTGCCGATACAACCGGTGGTCGCTCTCGCTCGGGGTTATGAGCAGGGATTGCCGGGTAGGATTATTGCTATATGATGTTACTTGAGGACTTCGTTGTCCTCTTTCATGCATTGCAGACAGTGTCCGTGGCGTAGTCTTCGTTAAGACTAGCTTTCCCCTCTTATTCGGCATTCTGCAGTTCAGTCCACCGATATGGCCTTTACACATATATCCATGCATATGTAGTGTAGCTCCTTGCTTGCAGTACTTTGGATGAGTACTCACGGTTGCCTTTTTCCCTTTTCCCTATCTCTACTCGATTGCTGCTATCGACGATGGAGCCTAGGATCGAGCACGCCACCGCCACGACGACTACTACTCCGGAGGTGCCTACTACTACGTGCAGCCCACGACGATTTACGACCGGGGAGTGACCTAGGAGGATCCTGTGTGGGAGGCCTGTCCTCTTCGATCAGATCCCAGTTTGTGCTAGCCATCTTATGGCACCTTGTTTAAATTATGTCTGTACTCAGATATTGTTGCTTCGGTGACTCGCCTATGATCGAGCACTTGTATTCGAGCCCTCGAGGCCCCGGCTTGTATTATGATGCTTGTATGACTTATTTTTATTTGTAGAGTTGTGTTGTGATATCTTCCCGTGAGTCCTTGATCTTGATCGTACACATTTGCGTGCATGATTAGTGTACGATTGAATCGAGGGCGTCACACATACCAAGCAACAATCTCCCAAAGCAGTTTTGTGAATGGAGCTTTGAGCAAGGAGATCGAAAATCGCAGCAAAATGAGCTAGAACTCGTGCTTGAGCTGGATGGGGATTTTTTGGGGTAGAAGATGAAGTGTGTGGGTGCTGGCATAAGTGGAGGGGGCCCACCAGGGGCCCACGAGACAGGGGGCGCGCCCTAAGGGGTGCACGCCCTCCTCTCTCGTGGCCTGGTGCTTGCCCTTCCTGAAGTATTTTCAGTGCCTAAAATCCTCAAATATTCTAGAAAAAATCATACTAAGTTTGCAGGGCATTTGGAGCACTTTTATTTTCGGACTATTTTTTAATGCACGGATAATTCAGAAAACAGACGGATAATACTATTTTTGCTTTATTTATTCTAAATAACAGAAAGTAAAAAGTGGGTACAGAAGGTTGTGTCTTCTAGTTTCATCCATCTCGTGATCATCAAAATGAACCCACTAATAAGGTCGATCAAGTCTTGTTAACAAACTCATTCCGAATTAGACGGAACCAGAGAAATTTCGAATAACACTAAGTTACCTCAACGGGGATATGAAAATCCCCAACAATAAGAATATCATACTTTTTCTTGTCAGTAGGGAGAGGAAATTCAAAACCTCCAAAAATGATAGTTGGAACTTTTTCAATAGAATTGATACTATGAACTTGAGATTGTTTCCTCGGAAAGTGTACCGTATGCTCATTACCATTAACATGAAAAGTGACATTGCCTTTGTTGCAATCAATAACAGCCCCTCCAATATTAAGAAAAGGTCTACCAAGGATAATAGACGTACTATCGTCCTCAGGAATATCAAGAATAACAAAGTCCGTTAAAATAGTGACATTTGCAACCACAACAGGCACATCCTCACAAATACCGACAGGTATAGCAGTTGATTTATCAGCCATTTGCAAAGATATTTTAGTAGGTGTCAACTTATTCAATTCAAGTCTACGATATAAAGAGAGATGCATAACACTAACACTGGCTCCAAGATCACATAAAGCAGTTCTAACATAATTTCTTTTAATAGAGCAAGGTATAGTTGGAACACCCGGATCTCCAAGTTTCTTTGGTATTCCACCATTAAAAGTGTAATTAGCAAGCATGGTGGAAATTCCAGCTTCCGGTATCTTTCTTTTATTTGTGATGATATCCTTCATATACTTAGCATAAGGATTTACTTTAAGCATATCAGTTAAGCGCATACGTAAGAAGGTCTAATCATTTCAGCAAAGCGCTCAAAATCCTCATCATCCTTTGACTTGGATGGTTTAGGAGGAAAGGGCATGGGTTTCTGAACCCATGGTTCTCTTTCTTTACCGTGCTTCCTAGAAACAAAATCTCTCTTATCATAAAGTTGATTCTTTGATTGTGGGTTATCAAGATCAACAGCAGGTTCAATCTCTACATCATTGTCTTTGCTAGGTAGGGCATCAGCATGAACATTATCATTAACATTATCACTAGGTTCATGTTCATCACCTGATTGAGTTTTAGCATCAGAAATAGAAATATCATTGGGATTCTCAGGTGTGTCTACAGTAGGTTCACTAGAAGCATGCAAAGCCCTATCATTTTTCTTTTTCTTCTTTTTAGAAGAACTAGGTGCCTCTAAGTTATTTCTCTGAGAATCTTGCTCGATTCTCTTAGGGTGGCCTTCAGGATACAAAGGTTCCTGAGTCATTCTACCAGTTCTAGTAGCCACTCTAACAACAAAGTCATTTTTATTATTTATTTCATCAAGCAAATCATTTTGAGCTTTGAGTACTTGCTCAGCTTGAGTAGCAACCATAGAAGCATATTTGCTAATGCGGTGAAGTTCATCTTTAGCTCTAGCCAGATTATCACCTACGCGTCCTATCTCGAAAGCATTATTCTTTAACTCTCTACCAACATAAGCATTAAAACTTTCTTGCCTAGCCATAAAGTCATCAAATTCATCTAAGCACGGGCTATGAAATTTAGTAGAGGGTATTTCAACTTTATCATATCTATAGAGATAATTTACCTTTACTACCTGTGTTGGGTTATCAAGACAATGTGGTTCTTCAGACGGTATATTAAGACCATGTATTTCTTCAATAGGTGGTAAATTCTTAACATCTTCAGCTTTAATACCTTTTTCTTTCATTGATTTCTTTGCCTCTTGCATATCTTCAGGACTGAGAAATAAAACACCTCTCTTCTTCGGAGTGGGTTTAGGAATAGGATCAGGAGTTGGCTCAATTGGTTCAGAATTACTTGAGAACTGGCTCGGGAAGAGTCCAATTATTTTCATTAGTCAACATATTATTCAATAATATTTCAGCTTCGTCGACTGCTCTTTCCCTGAAAACACAACCAGCACAACTATCCAAGTAGTCCTTGGAAGCATCGGTTAGTCCACTATAAAAGATGTCAAGTATTTCATTTTTCTTAAGAGGATGATTAGGAAAAGCATTAAGTAACCGGAGAAGCCTCCCCCAAGCTTGTGGGAGACTCTCTTCTTTGATTTGCACAAAATTATATATTTCCATAAGGCAGCTTGTTTCTTATGAGCAGGGAAATATTTAGCGAGAAGTAATAAATCATATCACGGGGACTACGCACACAACCGAAGCAAGAGAATTATACCAAGTCTTAGCATCACCCTTTAATGAGAACGGAAATATCTTAAGGATATATAAATAGCGAGACTTCTCATCATTAGTAAATAGGGTGGCTATATCATTCAACTTGGTAAGACGTGCCACAACAGTTTCAGATTCAAGGCCATAAAAGGATCAGATTCAACTAAAGTAATAATATCAGGATCACCAGAGAATTCATAATCCTTATCAGTAATACATATAGGTGAAGTAGCAAAAGCAGGATATGGTTTCTTTCTAGCATTAAGAGACTGCTGCTTCCATTTAGCTAATAATTTCTTAAGATCATTTCTATCATTGCAAGCAAGGATTTCCAGAGCAGCTGCTTCATTCATAACATAACCCTTATGAAAAATAGGTAATACATAATCATTGGGGGAACCTTCATCATCACTATCATCAATAATAGGTTCTTCAATATTTTCATTCCCCCTAACTCTAGCAAGTTGTTCATCTAGAAATTCACCTAATGGCAAAGTAGTATCATGCACAGAAGTAGTTTCATCATGCATAGCAGAAGTGGCATCATCAATAACATGTGACATATCAGAATTCAAAGCAGTAGCAGGTTTAGGTGTCGCAAGCTTACTAATAACGGAAGGAGAATCTAGTGCATAGCTAGATGGCAGTTCCATACCTCCCCTCGTAGTTGAGGGCAAAATCTTGGTCTTAGCGTCTTTCAAGTTCTTCATAGTGATCAACAGATTTAAATCCGAAGTGACTCAGAGAATAGAGCTATGTTCCCCAACAACGGCGCCAGAAATTAGTCTTGATAACCCACAAGTATAGGGGATCGCAACAGCTTTCGAGGGTAGAGTATTCAACCCAAATTTATTGATTCGACACAAGGGGAGCCAAATAATATTCTTGAGTATTAGCAGTTGAGTTGTCAATTCAACCACACCTAGATAACTTAGTATCTGCAGCAAAGTGTTTAGTACCAAAAGTGGTATGATAATAAAGGTAACGTAGCGAAGTAAAGATAAATGTTTTGGGTTTTGTAGTAGTTATAAAGAGCAACGGAAAAGTAAATAAGCGAAGAACAATATATGAAAAGCTCGTAGGCAATGGATCGTGATGGATAATTATGCGGATGGTTCCTCATGCAATAGTTATAACATAGGGTGATATAGAACTAGCTCCAATTCATCAATGTAATGTAGGCATGTATTCCGTAAATAGTCATACGTGCTTATGGAAAAGAACTTGTATGATGTCTTTTGTCCTACCCTCCCGTTGCAGCGGGGTCCTTACGGAAACTAAGGGATATTAAGGCCTCCTTTTAATAGAGAACCGGAACAAAACATTAACACATAGTGAATACATGAACTCCTCAAACTACGGTCATCACCGAGAAGTATCCCGATTATTGTCACTTCGGGGTTGTCGGATCATAACACATAATAGGTGACTATAGACTTGCAAGATAGGATCAAGAAGACACATATATTCATGAAAACATAATAGGTTCAGATCTGAAATCATGGCACTCGGGCCCTAGTGACAAGCATTAAGCATAGCAAAGTCATAGCAACATCAATCTCAGAACATAGTGGATACTAGGGATCAAACCCTAACGAAACTAACTTAATTACATGGTAAATCTCATCCAATCCATCACCGTCCAGCAAGCCTACGATGGAATTACTCACGCACGGCGGTGAGCATCATGAAATTGGTGATGGAGGATGGTTGATGATGACGACGGCGACGAATCTCCCTCTCCGGAGCCCCGAACGGACTCCATATCAGCCCTCCCGAGAGAGATTAGGGCTTGGCGGCGGCTTCGTGTCGTAAAACGCGATGAAACTTTCTCTCTGATTTTTTCTCCCCGAGACGGAATATATAGAGTTGGAGTTGAGGTCAGCGGAGGTCCAGGGGGCCCACGAAATAGGGGGCGCCCCCCCTGTCTCGTGGACAGGCTGTGGGCCCCCTGGTGTATTTCTTTCGCCCAATAATTCTTATAAATTCCAAAAAGTGCCTACGTGGATTTCCAGGACATTCCGAGAACTTTTCTTTTCTACACATAAAACAACATCATGGTAGTTGTGCTGAAAACAGCGTCAGTCCGGGTTAGTTTCATTCAAATCATGCAAGTTAGAGTCCAAAACAAGGGCAAAAGTGTTTGGATAGATACGTTGGAGACGTATCAGAATTCTGGCTGGAAAAGGAGAAAACATTGGAAACCTATTCTGCACAACTCCAAAAGTCCTGAAACTCCACGAAACAACTTTTTGGATTTTATTAGGATTTATGAGCGAAAGAAATAGGCCAGGGGCCCCACACCCTGTCCAGGAGACAGGAGGGCGCCCCCCCCTGTAGGGCGCGACCCCCTATCTCCTGGGCCTCCTGGTGGGCCTCCGGCATCCATCTTTTGCTATATCATCACTTTTACCCTGGATAAAAATCATGGGCAAGCTTACGGGACGAAACTTCGCGCCACGAGGCGGAACCTTGGCGGAATCATTCTAGGGCCCTGGCGGAGCTGTTCTGCCGGGGACACTTCCCTCCGGGAGCGGGAAATCATCACCAACATCATCACCAATGATCCTCTCATCGAGAGGGGGTCAATCTCCATCAACATCTTCACCAGTACCATCTCCTCTCAAAACCCTAGTTCATCTCTTGTATCCAATCTTGTATCAAAACCACAAATTGGTACCTGTGGGTTGCTAGTAGTGTTGATTACTCCTTGTAGTTGATGCTAATTGGTTTACTTGGTGGAAGATCATATGTTCAGATCCTTTATGCATATTATTACCCCTCTGATTATGAACATGAATATGCTTTGTGAGTAGTTACGTTTGTTCCTGAGGACATGGGTGAAGTCTTGCTATTAGTAGTCATGTGAATTTGGTATTCGTTTGATATTTTGATGAGATGTATGTTGTCTTTCCTCTAGTGGTGTCATGTGAACGTCGACTACATGACACTTCACCATTATTTGGGCCTAGAGGAAGGCATAGGGAAGTAATAAGTAGATCATGGGTTGCTAGAGTGACAGAAGCTTAAACCCTAGTTTATGCGTTGCTTCGTTAGGGGTTGATATGGACCCATATGTTTAATGATGTGGTTAGGTTTACCTTAATACTCCTTTTTGTAGTTGCGGATGCTTGTGTGACGCCCCCGATTCAATCATACACTAATCATGCACAAGCATCCGGTGAGGAAGCAGTCCGACGAGGCGCGACGAGGCGGAGGAGCTCCGTTCATGGAGGAGGATTTAAGACAGGCAGGCAGGGCGGGGGTCCGCGAGGAGAGACGCTGGGAGTTCAGCGGCGGCGGTGGGCGTCGAGCGAGGCCTTGACGCAAAGCGAAGCGCCAGGAGGGAGAGGAGGGGCGCAGAGGAGGCCTTAGGGGGGGGGCACCAGCGCCGGCTGCGGTGTCCGTAACGGAGTGGTGGCTTGCGTCCGGCATGGCCGTGCGGGAGGAGGGGATCGAGCAGGGGCGCCCATCCCCCAGGCACGATGCGTGCGTGTGTGTGCGTGATGTGTGGTGGCGGCGGGTGAGGGGGACGGGGGAATCATGGGGGAGTGGGTGGTGATTTAGGGTTTGGGGTCGGGGAGTGGCCTTGTAGGCCAGGGAGAGTGGGTGGGCCGTGGGCTGGCCTGGCGGCCTAGTGGCCTAGTGGGCCGAGGGGCCGGGGGAATCCTTTTCTTTTCTTTTATTTATTTTCTTTTCTATTTTATTTCATTTTAAATCATTTAGGCATTTTATAAAAATATGTTTGCTTTATTATAATTACCCTTGTAATACCCGGCACCCACCAAACATTTTTGTTTCAACTTTTGAAAACTTTTATTGTTGACATTAATTTGAGTTTGAATTTTGAAGTGTTATCGAATTAAACCGAGATTAACTACAGTGACAGAGGTGACGTGGCACCATTAACATGAGATTACTGTAGCATGATTATCCGGGCGTCACAATTCTCCTCCACTACAAGAAATCTCGTCCCGAGATTTCAGAGGGGAGTAAGGGGGAGATGTCTGGTTACTAAATTCTAACGAATCTTCTCGGTCTTGGTTGCTCTTCTCGAAGTGGTCGATCCATTATATTGATGTCTTCATTTTTCTGCTTCATGTCATCAAGATAAAGTCGGTATCGTTTCTTCGGGGGTTCCATCGTACTTACGAAAGAATAAGGGGGTATTCCGGGAGAACGAACCTCTACAAGGTTGACTATCTGGTCAATATCATCGGGGAAGGTGGCAGAAAGTAACTCTCGATTTGAAACTTAAGAAAATATCGAGAGCAAACTAATGAGGTTGCATGGGAAGTTTCGAGCGAGCAGGCAACCGTTCGATGCCCGAAACAGGGCGTGAAAGGGGCTCAAAGCAATCGGAAATAAGTATTGCATCCGGCAACAGATTTGATGATCCCTCGGAAGATGGCTCGCGAATTACATACGAGGCCACACGCGAGGAGCAACCTTGGGAACAGGGGACAGGAGAGTCAGGTTTCGATCCTGTGGAACTGTGGGTTATGGGCCCACCATGTGGTTAAAGTAGGAGGGGCGGAGACGTCTTGCGTGATCATGCAAGCAAGGCATGTCAGGGGGTAGCCCGTCGATTATTTCGGCAACAACGTCGATACCAAGGGCGAGGGACGAAGAGAACTATTTTCCTACTCGTTGAACGAGGCGGACCAATAGGCAAAGTTCTCGTCCATCGGTGGCTACCGGAATGTTATCAACAATAGTAACAGGGTTACACCAGACAAGATGGTACACCGAGGTGTTTACATAAGCAGGGAATTATTACCGCTTATATAGATCACAAGAAGGTTTAAACAAAACAATGGAAAGGAAAATGTGTTTAAACACATAATTCCGGGGTATATCCTTCCCAAGTACAAGCAAAACATGGCATACAGGGTAGGAGAGCAAGTACCCAACCATTATATCTGACCGAGATTCAGTTCCGATTGGTGTCATGATACCTCAGACTCAGGATGTCCGAGAAGAAAATCTGCGACAGATATCAACGAAATGACATTGCAAGATTCTCGGGAAATGAACTATGGGAGCGGGTTCCTTTAACAATAGTTCATCATTAAACCAAGGAGAGGATGAGGAGGTGACTGATGGGCTTAGCGACAATTCATTGAGATTTCCAAAAGATGGATCCCCACAATTAGGTGAACAAGGAGACATCATTTGTCAGATCAAATGATATAATGATGTATGCTTGAGGAAAACATACACAATTTAAACATTGGTGAAAGGTGCACCCGACATATGGGCTGGGTTGCACAACCAACGTCGTAATGGTGATTCAATAATTGATAGTCTAAGAATGAACGACCGACCATTAACTTCAAAGAAATAGGGCTGCTAGAAGTTTTGGAATTACACATCACAGTCCAATTGTCGGTGGTTAGAAATAACATGGTGACCAGGGAAAGAATGGTGATGGTGATAAGTATCACTTGTATCAAGAATTCTCCAGAGGAGGTGAAATTCTCACAACATTGAGGGCATAAGAGATGTTAATGTTCCAAGGTAAGGAAGAACAATTACTAGATAGCAAGGAACTCAAGGTATAACACCAAACACGAACAAGCTTGTGTTGGTGGGAAGGCAATAAAATGGTCGATGATAACACAGATCATCAAGGGCAAGGATGGTATTTCTCATCATGAACATAGTTGACATCTCGGAAGAAGTCAAAGTGTTGAAGGTGATCCAACACATTTGTCGGGAGGTCTCGAGAGGATGCAATCAAACAACAACGGCAACAAGCAAGGGAATGACGAAGTGGCAAGTTATAGGATCAATATATAAGATGCAAGCTCGGAACCAAGGTTGCCTTTCACGACAAGCAACATGATGTTGAAAGCTCGACGTAGGTCGTGCTCACACACTGAAGAATTCGTGCACCAGAGAAGGACGAGGTCGCACAGTCAAAAAGTTGCACGATAAGGATATAGCCGATCAGGCTAGGAATGACTTGAATGATTATTAAACTCATAAGCAACGAAAATTACTTAAGAGTTATTGAATCGAAGTGTGGAATCGATTCACTTATCGGTGTTTTCGAGTGACTAATAACTCAGGACCCGGCGGAAAATTGGAATCGACGAGAATAATAGTTGACGAAGAACTCATAAGAAGTTATGTAGTTCCGTGATAACTCGAGATACCAGGGTGTAATACTTGACGAAAGATCAATGTAAAGGTTGGACTGGTGTATTGATCCACAGAAGACCAGTGCTTAAACTTGCCCGAGAAATGGGATCAAAGAAGAACATATGGTCGGAACCACGATTGCAAAGGGTCAACTTCACCGATACCAAAGGATATTATATCAAGGAAATAGTTATTATTACAAGAAGCTTTCCTGATAGGATCTACATCGGGTCCATGGGCATGAACACAAAGTTCAAGGTCGACTCCCACTTCTCCAATGCATAACCTTTCATTCACTCCTCAAAATAAAAATGATTTCAGTGTCAAAACCTACCTGGTGAATTACCAGAGGAGTATGACCTGTGAAAACTTTCGGGTTCACCCAGATTAAGGAAGGCATAGGTTCAACCCAACGGGGCTTCTTAGAACTTATACCATGAACTTCAGGAGTAAATAACACAAGATCGATAGTAGAGCATGCTTGAGCAAGCAGAGGATACAATTTACCAAAGGCATTATGTATCGAAGAAAGAACTCACAAAGTGATTAATTATGAAGGACACTGTCAGATAATAATCCAATAGTTGATATGGCAATCCACAATGGGGCTGATATGAGTATCGATACCCAATCAGAGGAAGAAAGATTGCAAATGCATCGGTTTATAGAACATCTGAATAATTCAACGTTTAAATAGCAAAGTAAATATGATTTTCAAATCAAGGGATCAGGAGCAAATGCTCTGATCAAGGATGGATAAGCTGAATAGACTTAGGGGGTACAATCGACGACAATTTGATTGGTCGATAACCAGCTCATGTTTAAAATGACGTCTGAGCCGGAAGGATGAATTCTAGGATCTGTTTGAGGATTGCGAGCCTTCGCAACAAATCGAATCAATGGACTCAAAATGATAATGACAATGGATGTCAACAAGATTACTAGACTTATGGGATTAACCATAATGCAAGTAATCAAGAATTTCAAGAGCAATAGGATGCTCAGGATTTTCGGAAGATCGAATGGTATTTCGAGGATTGGTGACATACATGAATCAACTAGGGATGAGCGGATATTCGGTAAGTGCGAGAAATTATCCGTAGGGGTATTCATGTAGCAAATAACTGCAAGGCAATAGGCACAAAGTATACTCGGAACATTAGAGAGAATTTCGGGGTATCTTGTAATAATAAGATTAACTGGGAATAAAAGTTAGAACGACAGGCATAAGTATTTATCCATAGGGATGTTTCGGTGGTAGGGAATTGCAAAAGCGCAGCACAAGGTCTCGAGAGAATATCGAGAGTATCTTCAAATTCTTACGGTTCACGGAGCAATCACCTGTAGTGAGGGGTTCTCCGGGAGGAAGTAGTAACGAGATGCTAAAGTTAGATTTTAGTAAAATTCATTTATCCCGAATAGAAGAGAGATCAGAGTCCCAGAGTATAGACAAGGAGTAAAAGATCCTAGTACCACCCGATGGCGATGTGGGCCCGTAAGACACACATCCAGGTTAGTAAAAGTTTTTGCAACGTCTAGACTCTACTTCGGCCAAGGAGTGTGGAAGGGGGATTCCTACAGGCAGTCGGCTCTGATACCAACTTGTGACGCCCCCGAATCAATCGTACACTAATCATGCATAGCAAACGCGATCAAAATCAGGGACTCACGGAAGATATCACAACACAACTCTAAAACATAAATAAGTCATACAAGCATCATATTACAAGCCCGGGGGCCTCGAGGGCTCGAATACAAGTGCTCGATCATAGGCGAGTTAACGGAAGCAACAATATCTGAGTACAGACATAAGTTAAACAAGTTTGCCTTAAGAAGGCTAGCACAAAGCGGGATCAGATCGAAGAGGCGTAGGCCTCCTGCTGGGATCCTCCTAACTACTCCACGGTCGTCGTCGCGGGCTGCTGCGTAGTAGTAGGCACCTCCGGTAGTAGTAGCGTCATCGACGGTGGCGTCGCTCACAGGCTCCATCGTGCAGTCGCATGACAATCGGGTAGAGATATGGGGAAAAGGGGGAACAAGGCAACCGTGAGTACTCATCCAAAGTACTGCAAGCAAGGAGCTACACTACATATGCATGGATATATGTGTAAAGGGCCATATCGGTGGACTGAAGCTGCAGAATGCCGAATAAGAGGGGATCCTAATGAATACTACGCTCGGGTCTCCGTCTTGCGACATGTAGAAGAGAGTAGGTGAAGTCCTCCAAGTAGCATCGCATAGCATAATCCTACCCGCGATCCTCTCCTCGTAGCCCTGTTAGAGAAGCGACCACCGGGTTGTATCCGCACTTGAAAGGGTGTGTTTTATTAAGTATCCGGTTCTAGTTGTCATAAGGTCAAGGTACAACTCCAAGTCGTCCATTATCGAAGATCACGGCTATTGAATAGATTAACTTCCTGCAGGGTGCACCACATAACCCAACAGGCTTGATCCCATTTGGCGGACACACTTTTACAGGTCATGCCGGCCGCGGAAGATCAACACGCCGCAGCCCAACCTAGGCCAACAGGCGGTCAGACGCCGGTCTAAACCTAAGCGCCAGGGTGCGGGCCCATCGCCTTAGCACACCGCACGCTATGAACGCGCCGAAGCAGACCTAGCAACCTCCATTACAAAGGAAGTCACGTTACGCGGTCCAATCTGGCAGCGCCGCTCGATCGGCCGGCGTCACGAAGGCTTCGGTGATACCACGACGCCGAAAGTGCCCATATCTTTCCCACGTAGTTGGTTAGTGCGTATAGGCCGATGGCAGACTCAGATCAAATACCAAGATCTCGTTAAGCGTGTTAAGTATCCGCGAACGCCGACAGGGCCAGGCCCACCTCTCACCCAGGTAGTCTCAACCTGCCCTGTCGCTCCGCCACAAAGATCCATCCAGAGGGCCGTCGGGACAAAGGTCCTTTCAGCCCCCAATCCGTGAATCACTCGCGGGTACTCCTCGAGCCGACCCGACTTTAATCACCACATGTATCATGTATAAAGTATATAGTATATACCGTGATCACCTCACAGTGATCACGGCCCGATAGTATAGCACAGCAGATGGACAAGAATGTAGGGCCACTGATGGAAAACTAGCATCCTATACTAGGCATGTAGGATTGCAGGTAAAGGTAACAACAGTAGTAGCAAGGACATGCTATGCATCAGGATAGGAATAACGGAAAGCAGTAACATGCTACACTACTCTAATGCAAGAAGTATAGAGAAGAATAGGCGATATCTGGTGATCAAGGGGGGGGGGCTTGCCTGGTTGTTCTGCCAAGAGAGAGGGGTCGTCAACACCGTAGTCGAACTGGGCAGCAGCCGTGTCGGTCTCGTAGTCTACCGGAGAGAAGAGGGGGAAGAAACAATGAATACAATGCAAAAAGATGCATATCGATGCAAGACATGACAAGTAACGATGCTAGGTGTGCCCAATCGCGGTAGTAGGTGATACCGACGAATGGGGAAGACATCCGGGAAAGTATTCCCGGTGTTTCACGTTTTCGGACAGATGAACCATAGGGGGAAAGTTGCGTGTTTGCTATGCTAGGGATGTGTGGCGGATGAACGGGCTGCGTATCCGGATTCATCTCGTCGTTCTGAGCAACTTTCATGTAGAAAGTATTTCCATCCGAGTTACGGTTTATTTCCTATGATTTATCAAAGTTTTATGCATTTTTGTAATTTATTTTATTATTTAAATCGAACATTATCCAGAACAGTGAAAGGTGATGTCAGCATGACATCACCATGACGTCAGCAGGTCAAACCCAGCTGACCAGAGTCAAACCTAGCCAGTGGGTCCAATGGGACCCACCTGTCATAGACTAAGGCTAACTAAATAGGTTTAATAAATTTAATCAATTGATTTGGTTAATTAAACACAATTGATTAAGTCTAATTTAATTAATTAATTAATTAATTAATATTTGTATTTATTTATTTATTTTTAAAATTCTTTTTATTAAGCGTTCTGTGGGTGGGCCCCATTGTCATTGCTTGGGCCAAGCGCGCGAGGTTGTGGTTCTGGCGTGGCCCGATTGGGCTACGCCCAAGGCGCCTGGCGGCCGTGGCCGTAAAACGGCAATGCCAAGCGGGCAGAGGCTAAGCGGGCAGTGTGATGGCGCGCCTGAGCGAGCTCCGGCGCCCAGGCGTCGTCTGTGAGCATCGCCGGGCCGTCTGGGAGGAGGCGAGGTGTGTGCGGGCACGAGCAGGCGCAGGCCGTGGGCCGCGTGACCGCGGCGCATGAGTGGGGCATGTGCGCTGTGAGCGGGGGCTCAACAATGGGAGAGAGGGAGTGAGGAGGGGAGGCGGCGGCTCACAGGGGTGCTGCAGGGGTTCGGGCAGCAGGGGTTCGAGGAGGTGGACGGGGACGACCGGGCGATGGGGAGGAGATCCGGTGAGGAAGCCGTCCGACGAGGTGCGACGAGGCGGAGGAGCTCCGTTCGTGGAGGAGGACGAAGATGGGCGGCGAGGTGCGGGGAGGTCCGGCGAGGGAGAGACGCTGGGAGGTCCGGCGATGGCGGTGGGCGTCGAGGCGAGGCCGCGACGTCAGGCGGGCGCCGCGGGAGGGAGAGGAGGGGCGCAGAGGAGGCCTTAGGGGGCGGGGCACCGGTGCCGGCTGCGGTGGCCGTAGCGGAGTGGTGGCTTGCGTCCGGCGTGGCCGTCTTGGGAGGAGGGATCGGCGGGCGCCCATCCCAGGCACGATCGCGCGTGTGTGTGCGTGATGTGTGGTGGCGGGTGAGGGAGACGGGGGAATCGTGGGGAGTGGGGGTGATTTAGGGTTTGGGGTCGGGGAGTGGCCTTGTAGGCCAGGGAGAGTGGGTGGGCCGTGGGCTGGCCTAGCGGCCTAGTGGCCTAGTGGGCCGAGGGGCCGGGGGGAATCCTTTTCTTTTCTTTTATTTATTTTCTTTTCTGTTTTATTTCATTTTAAATCATTTAGGCATTTTATAAAAATATGTTTGCTTTATTATAATTACCCTTGTAATACCCGGCACCCACCAAACATTTTTGTTTCAACTTTTGAAAACTTTTATTGTTGACATTAATTTGAGTTTGAATTTTGAAGTGTTATCGAATTAACCCGAGATTAACTACAGTGATAGAGGTGACGTGGCACCATTAACGTGAGATTACTATAGCATGATTATCCGGGCGTCACAATTCTCCTCCACTACAAGAAATCTCGTCCCGAGATTTCAGAGGGGAGTAAGGGGGAGATGTCTGGTTACTAAATTCTAACAAATATTGATGTCTTCATTTTTCTGCTTCAAGTCATCAAGATAAAGTCGGTATCCTTTCTTCGGGGGTTCCATCGTACTTACTAAAGAATAAGGGGGTATTCCGGGAGAACGAACCTCTACAGGGTTGACTATCTGGTCAATATCATCAGGGAAGGTGGCAGAAAGTAACTCTTGATTTGAAACTTAAGAAAATATCGAGAGCAAAGTAATGAGGTTGCATGGGAAGTTTCGAGCGAGCAGGCAACCGTTCGATGCCTGAAACAGGGCGTGAAAGGGGCTCAAAGCAATCGGGAATAAGTATTGCGTCCGGCAACAGATTTGATGATCCCTCGGAAGATGGCTCGTGAATTACATACGAGGCCACACGCGAGGAGCAACCTTGGGAACAGGTGGCAGGAGAGTCAGGTTTCGATCCTGTGGAACTGTGGGTTATGGGCCCACCATGTGGTTAAAGTAGGAGGGGCGGAGACGTCTTGCGTGGTCATGCAAGCAAGGCATGTCAGGGGGTATCCCGTCGATTATTTCGGCAACAACGTCGATACCAAGGGCGAGGGATGAAGAGAACTATTTTCCTACTCGTTGAACGAGGCGGACCAATAGGCAAAGTTCTCGTCCATCGGTGGCTACCGGAATGTTATCAACAATAGTAACAGGGTTACACCAGACAAGATGGTACACCGAGGTGTTTACATAAGCAGGGAATTATTACCGCTTATATAGATCACAAGAAGGTTTAAACAAAACAATGGAAAGGAAAATGTGTTTAAACACATAATTCCGGGGTATATCCTTCCCAAGTACAAGCAGAACATGGCATACAGGGTAGGAGAGCAAGTACCCAACCATTATATCTGACCGAGATTCAGTTCCGATTAGTGTCATGATACCTCAGACTCAGGATGTCTGAGATGAAAAGCTGCGACACATATCGACGAAATGACATTGCAAGATTCTCGGGAAATGAACTATGGGAGCGGGTTCCTTTAACAATAGTTCATGATTAAACCAAGGAGAGGATGAGGAGGTGACTGATGGGCTTAGCGACAATTCATTGAGATTTCCAAAAGATGGATCCCCACAATTAGGTGAACAAGGAGACATCATTTGTCAGATCAAATGATATAATGATGTATGCTTGAGGAAAACATACACAATTTAAACATTGGTGAAAGGTGCACCCGACATATGGGCTGGGTTGCACAACCAACGTCGGAATGGTGATTCAATAATTAATAGTCTAAGAATGAACGACCGACCATTAACTTCAAAGCAATAGGGTTGCTAGAAGTTTTGGAATTACACATCACAGTCCTATTGTCGGTGGTTAGAAATAACACGATGACCAGGAAAAGAATGGTGATGGTGATAAGTATCACTTGTATCACGAATTCTCCAGAGGAGGTGAAATTCTCACAACATTGAGGGCATAAGAGATGTTAATGTTCCAAGGTAAGGAAGAACAATTACTGGATAGCAAGGAACTCAAGGTATAACACCAAACACGAACAAGCTTGTGTTGGTGGGAAGGCAATAAAATGGTCGATGATAACACAGATCATCAAGGGCAAGGATGGTATTTCTCATCATGAACATAGTTGACATCTCGGAAGAAGTCAAAGTGTTGAAGGTGATCCAACACATTTGCAGGGAGGTTTCGAGAGGATTCAATCAAACAACAACGGCAACAAGCAAGGGAATGACGAAGTGGCAAGTTATAGGATCAATATATAAGATGCAAGCTCGGAAGCAAGGTTGACTTTCACGACAAGCAACATGATGTTGAAAGCTCGACGTAAGTCGTGCTCACACACTGAAGAATTCGTGCACCAGAGAAGGACGAGGTCGCACAGTCAAAAAGTTGCACGATAAGGATATAGCCGATCAGGCTAGGAATGACTTGAATGATTATTAAACTCATAAGCAACGAAAATTACTTAAGAGTTATTGAATCGAAGTGTGGAATCGATTCACTTATCGGTGTTTTCGAGTGACTAATAACTCAGGACCCGGGGGAAAATTGGAATCGACGAGAATAATAGTTGACGAAGAACTCATAAGAAGTTATGTAGTTCCTTGAAAACTCGAGATACCATGTGAGGGAGTCCCGGACTAGGGGGTGTCCGGATAGCCGGACTATCGTCATGGCCGGACTCCAAGACTATGAAGATACAAGATTGAAGACTTCGTCCCGTGTCCGGATGGGACTTTCCTTGGCGTGGAAGGCAAGCTTGGCGTCTGAATATGTAGATCTCCTACCTTTGTAACCGACTTTGTGTAACCCTAGCCCTCTCCGGTGCCTATATAAACCGGACGGTCTGTAGTCCATAGGGCGAACAACAATCATACCATAGGCTAGCTTCTAGGGTTTAGCCTCTCGATCTCGTGGTAGATCCACTCTTGTAACACACATCATCAATATTAATCAAGCAGGGCGTGGGTTTTACCTCCATCAAGAGGGCCCGAACCTGGGTAAAACATCGTGTCCCTTGTCTCCTGTTACCATCCGCCTAGGACGCAGTTCGGGACCCCTACCCGAGATCTACGGTTTGACACCGACATTGGTGCTTTCATTGAGAGTTCCTCCGTGTCGTCACCAACAGTCTGATGGCTCCTTTGATCATCAACAACGATGCAGTCGGTGAGACTTTTCTCCCGGACAGATCTTCATGTTCGGCGGCTTTGCTGCGGGCAATTAAGCAGCCATCTGGAGCAGATCGAAAGCTTCGCCCTTGGCCGTCAGTCAGATTTGGAAGTTTAAACTATCGGCCGATATCCGCGGAGACTTGATCTTGACGGATTCGAGCCGCAATAGCAGCGCCGCCTTGTCTCGATGGGCATGATCCGCTCCGACCCTTAATCCGGAGCCGGATTCCCCGATCGAGGATGAGTGGTTGGACACCGTGTTGGGGGCTTTAATCTCTACGGCGATTGAGCCGAACTCCATCCTTGTCCTTTGCGAAGACCTCGACTCCAGGGTGCCGGACTCTTCTCCGGACTCTGAACCCTCCGCGCCCTTGCCAATCGAATCCGATTGGGCGCCCGTTATGGAGTTCACGGCCGCGGACATCTTTCAGCACTCGCCCTTTGGCGACATCCTGAATTCACTAAAGTCTCTCTCTTTATTCGGAGAGCCCTGGCCGGACTACGAACAGGAAGGTTGGGATGCGGACGATGAAGAAACTCAATGCCCACCCACCACCCACTTCATAGCCACTGTCGAAAGCTTACACGACGTGCTCGATTTCGACTCCAAAGACATTGACAGTATGGACGACGATGTAGAACCAGCACCTATAGGATGCTGGACAACCTCATCCCATGATGTATACATGGTGGATACACCTAAAGGAAATGAAGATGAGGAACAATGGGACGCCACGAAGGATAAATCCCTCGAAAAGCAGTCAAAACGGCAACGTAAACGCCGAACAAAGTCCGCCTCAACAAAGACCCAGCCATAGAGCGAGGCGAACCGGTGGAGAACGAACAAGCTATCGAGCAATCGTCCGAACAAGACAACTTGGATAAACAATCTGTCCCAGCGAAGACAACAGTCCGGACGACCTCACGCGGACAAATCATTGGAGCAAAATGACCTCCGAGAAAAGGCTCGTCGCCCCATCGCGTAGCTGAAAAAGCATAAGCGGAAGCTCAAAACAGCGGAAGATGCACTCAGGATTAGATGGAGCAAAGTATTCAGCACCGTAGATAAAAGACGGCGACGATCGCCGAACAAAGAGCTACCCAAAAGAAAGCTACTACCGAATTGACGAGGAGGCCTTAGAGCCCCACAATTAAAAAGCAAGAAGGCCGCCGGTCGGATGGGCGACCTCACGGCAAAAAGAGAGGCGTATGGTGCCGCACACAAGCCAATATGCGATCCGCCTAAGGATTCACATCAAAAGGATGGCCCAGTTAGGTCCATCTATGGGCCAAGAAAGCACGCTCGTCAAAGCAATGCAACACGCCAAAATTCCGAAAACCACGGCACACCCAAATATAGGGGCGCCGCACACCCCCTATGTTTCACCGATGAGGTGCTGGATCATGAATTTCCAGCGGGATTCAAACCCGTAAACATAGAGGCATACGACGGAACAACAGACCCTGGAGTCTGGATTGAGGATTACATCCTCCACATACACATGGCTAGAGGAGATGATCTCCACGCCGTAAAATACTTACCCCTTAAACTCAAAGGGCCAGCTCGGCATTGGCTTAAGAGCCTCCCCGAAAATACCATTGGAAGCTGGGAAGAGCTCGAGGATGCATTTCAGGCAAATTTTCAGGGGACCTCGTCAGCCCTCCGGACGCAGAGCGATCTAAGTCACATAACTCAACAGCCGGAGAGTCAGCCGGAAATTCGGAACAAGTTCCTTGCTAAAAGAACCAAATAGTCATTGTCCGGACTTGAAGCCTCGGCAGCTTTCAAACACAACGTCCAGAGACGAATGGCTCGCGAGACACCTCGGCCTAGAAAAGCCAAGAACAATGGCCGCATTAACAAGCCTCATGACCCGCTTTTGCGGGGAAGACAGTTGGCTGGCTAGATGCAACCGAAGCGACCAGTACATCCGAAATCAGGGATGGAAATGGGAAATCACGACGCTTGAGAAAAGATCAGCGCGAGAATAAGGAAAATGGCCCAAATAGTACGGCGGTCAACGCCGGATTCAAAAACTCTCGGCGAACAACAAAACACTGCCCTAAAGGATAACGGTGACGAGCTATCCAACCTAAACAAGATTACGGATAGACTATGTCAAATACATGGTACCTCAGGAAGCACGCAAACCATACCCACGAGATTGTTGGGTCTTCAAGCAGTCCGGCCGACTTAACGCCGAACACAAGGGCTCGACACACCAAGTGAAAGTGATGAAACCCAAAAGCAGCACTCCGGAAAACAAAAGACTTTCCCACTAGAAGTCAAAACAGTGAACTCACTTCATGTGATAACACACAGTGGCACCTGCCATACCAGGACACCGTCCGCATAATGGGATAGAACCTACCAAAATTCGCTATAGCAGCACTTCCTTCAAAGGAATGGCGCCAGCCTTCTTTATTATACAGGCTCTGTACCACTAGAGGTTGTGTTAGGTTCATCCGACAACCCCGTCATGAAAGCTCACTTCCCATCGCCCCATTCAGCGGTAGCCCTTAAGCACTCTTGAGGCGTACAGCTTTACCGCTTTAGCATAATACCGCATTATGCATCTCTAACACTTAAAATGCCCGGTCCACGCGGCATCATCTCGTTAAAAGGAAGTATTAAGTGTCACTTGAGCACGGAAGAACGGGAGACTGCCTTGACAGCCCCACAGCTATCCGGCTCTGCTAGGAAAATAACCTGAATCGGTCATTCAAACCCCGGACTCGGTTAGACGAGTCAGGCGCCTACTAGCGGCATACTCCCGTCACGAGGGCGCATACATGTATAACAAGAGACAATAAAGCTCAATTTTATTTAATTCTTGAACCGTACTCTGTTTATTTAATATTAAGTACACCTTTATACGACCCTTTTCTTTCAAACTAAGTTCCTCTCTTTTACGGATGAACAACGTGCTACACCCGTCGAGGATACGGCACAACGGAGACACAAGCGCAGGCGTGCAGTGAGGGACCCGTTGCAAGGATTCTTTTGATTAAGACCTGCGTAAACCTTTTTCACTGTCTCTTGTTGATATACATCCCCGGTTCCTTAATATAACCGAGGAGGAGGCTGGTGCTTTGGCATTAGCCGCACCAGAATTTTCAGCGTACCTAGACACGGGGGCTTAGGGCATTATTCTGCCCATTTTCATAAAGACCGAATACTTTAGGGAGTATTCGGCATCTCGAGATTAGGCCTTATATGCATCAGCTCGAATCATGTCTTTGGTCAAATGTTGGGTTGCCCGGCTCTGTGTTTTGCTGCCTTACGCCCGTTTTCACGGCTAACGCGGCACCGGAGAACTCTGCGATTGTGCCCGGTTGGCCGGGCGAGCACCTCGATGAAAGCGAAAACTGATTGTCATGATATAGCGAGAGACTGGTCAACCACTCGATGACTCACAGGAATGTTTAGGATTCCTCCGCATTAACGAAGGACCGGTTTTCGGTCGGCACATCGCACCCGAAATCGGAGAGTGCGGTGCCCTGAGGCTATATAGTAGCCCCACCTCGAACTCCTATGGCTAAGTGAAAGTGATAAAGCATTATAGTCCGGTTGCACTGGTTTGCTACGCTATCACCTCCTTAACAGGACCAAGGCGTTGGATTAAGTGTGAAAAGCGCCTTTTTGCAAACACCCCGCACTATGTGCGTGGGGGCTGAAACCAAGGACTGCCATCTTTCGAGTTATATACACATATACATAAGCGGCCGCATAGGGAGTAGTTTACTACTTGAACGCACAAGTATAAAAAGCACTTATATTACATTGAAACATTGTTTTCACAAATCATACATGTCATTTAAACATAATATCCTTGAGCACTGCGTCTCTATTAAGCGAGCGCCGGCGGAGACTTCTTCAAAGTAGTGCTCGGCAGGTACTCGCCCTCTGTCCGAATCCTGGGATGCAACGTCAGTGGCCTTCATCTCTGCCCAATATGTCTTGACACGGGCAAGAGCCATCCGTGCTCCTTCAATACACGCCGATCGCTTCATTGCGTCGATACGCGGCACCGCACCAAGAAACCGCTGCACTAAACCAAAATAGCTCTTCGGCTGGGGTCCGTCCAGCCACAAGTGAGTCAAGACATGCTTCATGGAAAATCCGGACAATCGATTCAGCTCGGCCCATTCGCCAACCGATCGGTCGTGGCGGAAGGGCGCCCGGACTATGGAATTGCGACCAATATAGCTCTTCCCTTCGTGCCCCTTCCGCCCCGGAAGTGCTCAACCAAGTCCTGGCGCTTCGCCGCGAAGTCGAATAAGCATCCTTGAACTCCACAATTTATCCAGCGAGCATACTTTGGATCTGTATATTTCCTCCCAGCGTAAAGCGGTTTTCAGCCGCAATTTCCCGCCCGACTCAGCTCCTCCTTGGCAGCTCTCAAAGCCGATTGGGCATTCTTGGATTGGCGGCGGCCTTTTTAGGACCTCTTGTTCCGCGCAGCGTTCCTTTTCAAGAACAGCGCAGCGTCGGTAGTATTCCTTAACTTTTGGCCATATCGGCCATCTCCTCTTCTTGGCGATGAGCAGCCCGTTCAGCTTCTAGCTCTTGGCCGCCTTCTGGTGACGCATTACTAATTCTGGCTTGCTCTTTCGCTCGGGCGAGTTATGCCCGCATCTCCTCCACGGCAGCGGCACCATCTGCATTAAGCATACAAACAGTAAGACATGGGCGTCAAGCTCCCTTACAAGGTGTCCGCATAGAGTCGCATACCTTGTGACTCGTCAAACCGTTTATTGACCAGTAGCGATGTCGCATCCGCCTCGTCAAGTTGCCGCTTTAGTTCGGCATATTCAGCGATCCGGCTGGCCTCGGACGCCCGCCACCTGTTCGGGAGCGGCGATATGTTATAATCGAGAATTTGATCCTCGGCACATTGTCAATTTTGACAACATACCAAGTCTCGGGGCTACTATCTATCTGAGCGCATTTATATGCATAAGCGCCGAAGGTACATCATGCTTGCGTACCTCAAACCCCGTCAGTAAGTTTCTGACGGCTTCATGCAATCCGGTCTCCGCGGATGCAATTCTTTCAATCACCACACCCGTTAGAGCACGGTGATCCTCTGAAATAGCCGCTCGCCCGAGCAGATCCTTCAGCTCCTCCGACCGCACGCCACTTGGCACCGGACCTTCCGGCCCCGCTGGACTTGGGGGAACCCTCCGCGACGACACCTCCAGGTCGTCTGCCTCACATGAGGGTGCGATGGGTGGATGCGTTTCGCTCTCCATCATCTCCGGAAGAAGATCCCCCGAAGACGAGCTTTGCTGAGAAAGGCTGAAGTCCGAACTACAAGGTACAATTTCGGTTATCCTCATGAATAAATACAGGGATGTTCCTTATTTACAGGACCCCTTCTTTTTACTTATGGCTGGCCGGAGGGCTGATCCCCTTGGGGAAATAATGCGGCTGGGTTACTTCCCAGCGCCGGACTCTCTGCCGAAGATTCCTTCCCCCTCTTTGAGGCATTGACCTCCGGATCTTCCGAAGCGGTCCTCTTCTCTCCTCGGAAGGTGGGACTCTTAATCCCTCCTTCCTTGATATCCTCCTTCGCAGAGGAGGTTGCTTCCCCGCTCCCCCCTTCGCCTTCTTCAAAAGGCGCGACCTTCAACATCTTGGTCAACATGGGATTCGGCGTGGTCTCTAGTAGGGGAGCCGGACACCTTATTAACTTTGCCTTGGCTATCCACTCCTGTTCAAGAAACGACTCCTTTAAAGGCATATATATATGAAATAAATGAATGAACAGCTTGTCCAGTTACAGGACTACTTACTTGAGTATCGGGCGATTGCAGCTTAGTCCTGCATCCTCGGTCAAGTCCGGACACTTCTCTTGTGATCCGAAGAACAGTTTATACATCTCCACAGGCGTCGTGCCCATAAAATTTTGAGAGCTCGTGGTCCCTCGGTTGAATTCCCATAGGCGGAGGGGGCGGCGTTCAGGACTGAAGGCGCGGATCACCATAACCTGCGCCCACTGTAACAGATTGATCCCTCTTTCTGGAGATCTCGAACACGGCCTGCAGCGAGGCGTCCTTGGGCGGCCCCAGTCGAGCCTTGTTGACCCATGATGCCGGCCGCTGTGGTGGACTGGCGGAAGGCGAGGGCGCCGCCCATTTGGTGCCCCAGGGGCGGTGATATAAAACCACTCCCGTTGCCAACCAAGCTCCTTTTGAAAAGAGCCCTCGGGCCACGGAGCATCAACACATTTGCTAATGACCGCCCCTCCGCACTCCGCTTGCTGCCCCTTGGTCATCTTTGGCTCCACCTTGAAGGTCTTGAGCCACAATCCAAAGTGGGGGGTAATATGGAGGAAGGCCTCACATACGACAATGAATGACGAGATATGGAGGATGGACTCCAGATTCAAGTCATGGAAATCAAGCCCATAATAAAACATGAGCCCCCGCACAAAGGGGTCCGTCGGGAAGCCTAAACCCCGAAGGAAGTGGGACATGAACACCACGTTCTCGTCGGGCTCAGGAGTGGGAGTGACCTGCCCTGGAGCAGGCAGCCTATGCGAGATCTCGTCGGTCAGATACCTGGCGTCTCGCAGCTTTAGCACATCTTCTTCTGTGACGAAGGAAGACATCCATCGGCCGTGCTGGTCGGAGCGGACATCGTCGAAAGTCAAGCGCTGAATCTGAAGCTTTGGGTGTTGGCACTTTCGGCGCGAGGCGAACTCGATGGAGGGTGTAAAGAAGAAGAGGGCCTTGGTCTCATCATAAAGAGCTTGAATACCAAGAGCCCACCCCATGGTCGATTAGGACTCGCCTTTGATAGAGAAGGCTGGCCAACAGGCATGGTTGGGTTACCCACGTCCGTATTGATGAGAATCCTGGAATAAGGGGGCACGATCTACGCTTTGATAAGACGTGCCAAGGAAACCGCCTCGCTAAACACGCTGAGGTGGAACAATAAAAAATGATTCATATAAAGGCCTGGCCATGGTGTGATGTCACGCCGCGGAATACATCAGCAGATCTGTGCAAAAATAATTCTCTCTACGGTGTTATGTGGAACTTGTTTTGCAGAGTCGGACACTATCCTTGTGTTCAAAACCTTCTATGAAGTATTCGGAGGAGGAACCCGCCTCGCAATGCCGAAGACAATCAACGCGCCGGACTCATCGTCATTGAATCCTGGTTCAGGGGCTACTGAGGGAGTCCCGGACTAGGGGGTGTCCGGATAGCCGGACTATCATCATGGCCGAACTCCAAGACTATGAAGATACAAGATTGAAGACTTCGTCCCGTGTCCGGATGGGACTTTCCTTGGCGTGGAAGGAAAGCTTGGCGATACGAATATGTAGATCTCCTACCTTTGTAACCGACTTTGTGTAACCCTATCCCTCTCCGGTGCCTATATAAATCGGACGGCTGTAGTCCATAGGACGAACAACAATCATACCATAGGCTAGCTTCTAGGGTTTAGCCTCTCTGATCTCGTGGTAGATCCACTCTTGTAACACACATCATCAATATTAATCAAGCAGGACGTAGGGTTTTTCCTCCATCAAGAGGGCCCGAACCTGGGTAAAACATCGTGTCCCTTGTCTCCTGTTACCATCCGCCTAGACGCACAGTTCGGGACCCCCTACCCGAGATCCGCCGGTTTTGACACCGACACCAGGGTGTAATACTTGACAAAAGATCAACGTAAAGGTTGGACTGGTGTATTGATCCACAGAAGACAAGTGCTTAAACTTGCCCGAGAAATGGGATCAAAGAAGAACATATGGTCGGAACCACGATTGCAAAAGGTCAACTTCACCGATACCAAAGGATATTATATCAAGGAAATATTTATTATTACAAGAAGCTTTCATGATAGGATCTACATCGGGTCCATGGGCATGAACACAAAGTTCAAGGTCGACTCCCACTTCTCCAATGCATAACCTTTCATTCACTCCTCAAAATAAAAATGATTTCAGTGTCAAAACCTACCTGGTGAATTACCAGAGGAGTATGACCTGTGAAAACTTTCGGGTACACCCAGATTAAGGATGGCATACGTTCAACCCAACGGGGCATCTTAGAACATATACCATGAACTTCAGGAGTAAATAACACAAGATCGATAATAGAGCATGCTTGAGCAAGCAGAGGATACAATTTACCAAAGGCATTATTTATCGGAGAAAGAACTCACAAAGTGATTAATTATGAAGGACACTGTCGGATAATAATCCAACAGTGGATATGGCGATCCACAATGGGGCTGATATGAGTATCGATACCCAATCAGAGGAAGAAAGATTGCAAATGCATCGGTTTATAGAACATCTGAATAATTCAACGTTTAAATAGCAAAGTAATTATGATTTTCAAATCAAGGGATCAGGAGCAAATGCTCTGATCAAGGATGGATAAGCTGAATAGACTTAGGGGTACAATCGACGACAATTTGATTGGTCGATAACCAGCTCATGTTTAAAATGATGTCTGAGCCGGAAGGATGAATTCTAGGATCTTTTTGAGGATTGCGAGCATTCGCAACAAATCGAATCAATGGACTCAAAATGATAATGACAATGGATGTCAACAAGATTACTAGACTTATGGGATTAACCATAGTGCAAGTAATCAAGAATTTCAAGAGCAATAGGATGCTCAGGATTTTTAGAAGATCGAATGGTATTTCGAGGATTGGTGACATACATGAATCAACTGGGGATGAGCGGATATTCGGTAAGTGCGAGAAATTATCCGTAGGGGTATTCATGTAGCAAAGAACTGCAAGGCAATAGGCACAAAGTATTCTCGAAACATTAGAGAGAATTTTGGGGTATCTTGTAATAACAAGATTAACTGGGAATAAAAGTAAGAACGATAGGCGTAAGTATTTATCCATAGGGATGTTTCGGTGGTAGGGAATTGCAAAAGCGACAGGCACAAGGTCTCGAGAGAATATCAGAGAGTATCTTCAAATTCTTTTGGTTCACGGAGCAATCACCTGTAGTGAGGGGTTCTCCGGGAGGAAGTAGTAACGAGATCCTAAAGTTAGATTTTAGTAAAGATCAGAGTCCCAGAGTATAGACAAGGAGTAAAAGATCCTAGTACCACCCGATGGCGACGTGGGCCCGTAAGACACACATCCAGGTTAGTAAAAGTTTTTGCAACGTCTAGACTCGACTTCGGCCAAGGAGTGTGGAAGGGGGATTCCTACAGGCAGTCGGCTCTGATACCAACTTGTGACGCCCCCGATTCAATCGTACACTAATCATGCGCGCAAGCGTATACGATCAAGATCGAGGACTCACGGGAAGATATCACAACACAACTCTAAAACATAAATAAGTCATACAAGCATCATATTACAAGCCAGGGGCCTCGAGGGCTCGAATACAAGTGCTCGATCATAGACGAGTTAACGGAAGCAACAATATCTGAGTACAGACATAAGTTAAACAAGTTTGCCTTAAGGAGGCTAGCCCAAACTGGGATACAGATCGAAAGAGGCGTAGGCCTCGTGCCTGGGATCCTCCTAACTACTCCTGGTCGTCGGTAGCGGGATGCAAGTAGTAGTAGGCACCTCCGGTGTAGTAGTCGTCATCGAAGGTGGCGTCTGGCTCCTAGGCTCCATCGTCTGGTCGCAGCAATCGGGTAGAGATATGGGGAAAAAGGGGGAACAAGGCAACCGTGAGTACTCATCCAAAGTACTCGCAAGCAAGGAGCTACACTACATATGCATGGATATATGTGTAAAGGGTCATATCAGTGGACTAAACTGCAGAATGCCAGAATAAGAGGGGGATAGCTAATCCTAACGAAGACTACGCTTCTGGCAGCCTCCGTCTTGCAGCATGTAGAAGAGAGTAGACTGAAGTCCTCCAAGTAGCATCGCATAGCATAATCCTACCCGGCGATCCTCTCCTCGTAGCCCTGTTAGAGAGCGACCACCGGGTTGTATCTGGCACTTGGAAGGGTGTGTTTTATTAAGTATCCGGTTCTAGTTGTCATAAGGTCAAGGTACAACTCAAGTCGCCCTGTTATCAAGATCACGGCTATTCGAATAGATTAACTTCCCTGCAGGAGTGCACCACATAACCCAACACGCTTGATCCCATTTGGCCGGACACACTTTTCTGGGTCATGCCAGGCCACGGAAGATCAACACGTCGCAGCCCGACCTAGGCCAACAGAGAGGTCAGCACGCCGGTCTAAACCTAAGCGCCCAGGGGTCTGGGCCCATCGCCCTTAGCACACCGCACGCTTGTAACGAGGACGAAGCAGACCTAGCAACCTCCATTACAAAGGAAGTCACGTTCGCGGTCCAATCTGGCGCGCCGCTCGCCGCCGACGTCACGAAGGCTTCGGGTGATACCACACGCCGAAAGTGCCCATATCTTTCCTCGTAGTTGGTTAGTGCGTATAGGCGATGAGCGGACTCGGATCAAATACCAAGATCTCGTTAAGCGTGTTAAGTATCCACGAACGCCCGGCAGGCCAGGCCCACCTCTCACCCGAGTAGTCTCAACCTGCCTGTCGCTCGCCACAAAGATCCATCCAGAGGGTGTCGGGATAAAGGTCTTTTCGGACCCCAATCCGTGAATCACTTTCATGGTACTCCTCGAGCCGACCCGACTTTAATCACCACATGTATCATGTATAAAGTATATAGTATATACCGTGATCACCTCCGGGTGATCACGGCCCGATAATATAGCACACGTGCAGACGGACAAGAATGTAGGGCCCTCGATGGAAAACTAGCATCCTATACTAGACATGTAGGATTGCGGTAAAGGTAACAACAGTAGTAGCAAGGACAGGCTATGCATCAGGATAGGAATAACGAAAAGCAGTAACATGCTACACAACTCTAATGCAAGCAGTATAGAGAAGAATAGGCAATATCTGGTGATCAAGAGGGGGGCTTGCCTGGTTGCTCTGGCAAGAGAGAGGGGTCGTCAACACCGTAGTCGAACTGGGCAGCAGCCGCGTCAGTCTCGTAGTCTACCGGAGAGAAGAGGGGGAAGAAACAATGAATACAATGCAAACAAATGCATATTGATGCAAGACATGACAAGTAACAATGCTAGGTGTGCCCAATCGCGGTAGTAGGTGATACCGACGAATGGGGAAAACATCCGGGAAAGTATTCCCGTTGTTTCGCGTTTTTGGACAGATGAACCGGAGGGGGAAAGTTGCGTGTTTGCTATGCTAGGGATGTGTGGCGGACGAACGGGCTGCGTATCCGGATTCATCTCGTCGTTCTGAGCAACTTTCATGTAGAAAGTATTTCCATCCGAGTTACGGTTTATTTCCTATGATTTATCAAAGTTTTATGCATTTTTGTAATTTATTTTATTATTTAAATCGAACATTATCCAGAACAGTGAAAGGTGATGTCAGCATGACATCACCATGACGTCAACAGTCAAACCCAGTGACGAGTCAAACCTAGCACTGTGGGTCGATGGGACCCACACATCATAGACTAAGGCTAACTAAATAGGTTTAATAAATTTCATTAATTGATTAGGTTAATTAAACACAATTGATTAAGTCTAATTAATTAATTTAGTTAATTAATTAATTAATAATTGTATTTATTTATTTATTTTTAAAATTCTTTTTTTATTAAACGTTCCAGGGGCTGGGCCCCATTGTCATTGGCACTGCGCCAAAGCGGGCACAGGGTTGTGGTTACGGGCGTGGTCCGATTGGGCACACGTCCAGGGGCGCACGGCGGCCGTGGCCGTGGCCAAAACGGGCGGCGCGGCGGGAAAGGCGGCAGCAGTGGTGGCGCCTGCTGGATTGGCGAGCTCCGGCGCCCAGGCGTCGTACGCGAGCATCGCCGGGCCATGCGTGGAGGAGGCCAGGGTGTGCGGGGCACGAACGGAGCGCAGCCGTGGACGCGGTGACCGCGGCCGCGAGTGGGGCATGCGCGCCGTGAGCGGGGGCTCAACAATGGGAGATAGGGAGTGAGGAGGGGAGGCGGCAGCTCACAGGGGTGCTGCAGGGGTTCGGGCAGCGGGGGTTCGAGGAGGTGGACGGGGACGATCGGGCGATGGGGAGGAGATCCGGTGAGGAAGCAGTCCGACGAGGCGCGACGAGGCGGAGGAGCTCCGTTCGTGGAGGAGGACGAAGACAGGCGGCGTAGACGCGGGAGGTCTCGGGCGAGGAGAGACGCTGGGAGGTCCGGGCGGCGGGCGGTGGGCGTCAGGCGAGGCGCGCTGACGTCAGTGGCGCCATGAGAGAGGAGAGAGGAGGCGCAGAGGAGGCCTTAGGGGGGCACCGTCGCCGGCTGCGGTGGCCGTAGCGGAGTGGTGGCTTGCGTCCGGCGTGGCCGTGCGGGAGGAGGGGATCGAGCAGGGGCGCCCATCCCCCAGGCACGATGCGTGCGTGTGTGTGCGTGATGTGTGGTGGCGGCGGGTGAGGGAGACGGGGGAATCGTGGGGGAGTGGGGGTGATTTAGGGTTTGGGGTCGGGGAGTGGCCTTGTAAGCCAGGGAGAGTGTGTGGGCCGTGGGCTGGCCTAGCGGCCTAGTGGCCTAGTGGGCCGAGGGGCCAGGGGGAATCCTTTTCTTTTCTTTTATTTATTTTCTTTTCTGTTTTATTTCATTTTAAATCATTTAGGCATTTTATAAAAATATGTTTGCTTTATTATAATTACCCTTGTAATTCCCGGCACCCACCAAACATTTTTTTTTCAACTTTTGAAAACTTTTATTGTTGACATTAATTTGAGTTTGAATTTTGAAGTGTTATCGAATTAACCCGAGATTAACTACAGTGACAGAGGTGACGTGGCACCATTAACGTGAGATTACTGTAGCATGATTATCCGGGCGTCACAACTTGCAATAGGGGTTAATCATAAGTGGGATGCTTGTCCATGTTAGGGCAGTACCCAAGTGCCGGTCCACCCACATATCAAATTATCAAAGTACCGAGCAGCGAATATTACTGAGCGTGATGAAAACTAGCTTGCGATAATTCCCAATGTGTCCTCGGAGCTCCTTCTTCATTATTAGAATTTGTCCAGGCTTATCCTTTGCTACATAAAGGATTGGGCCACCTTGCTGCACTTTATTTACTTTATTTACTTTTTGCTCGTTACTATTTATCTTATCACAAAACTATCTATCACCTACTATTTGGTGCTTGCAGATAAAACCTTCATTGAAACCGCTTATCATTTCCATACGCTCCTCGTTGGGTTCGACACTCTTACTTATCGAAAGGACTATGATAGATCCCCTATACTTGTGGGTCATCACTCAGCTATGGAAGCTTCAATCTTAGCTTTGTTTCCACATTTCTGTCGGAGATGCTCGTTCTGTCTCTCAGGGCCATACTGCCAGCGATTCTGCATAGCCCCCCCCAACAATACCTCATTCATGTAGGTGCGAGAATGATATGTGTCATCGAGTAAAGAAGCTGGCGGAAAGATCTTCTCTAGCTTGATATCAACTCCGGTGCCTTCTTATGCAATTTTTCAATCACGTCTTTACTTACTTCTTTAGCACAGAGCATGCGGAAGAAATGGCTTAGCTCGCACAGCGCCGCCGGACATGCTCGGGGACATAGCCTCGAACCATCTTGGCATTATCAGCTCAATCCATACATGGTAGTCGTGACTCTTCACGCCGGTCACTTTGCCCGTTGAAAGATTGACTCCCTTACTTATATTCGATGCATAACCATCGGTGAACTTCAAAATGTGTTTCAGCCAGATAAGTACTTTCTTTTTTTCTGGCGATTTAAGGACAAAGTCAGCATCTGGCTTGAACCAGTTTGTTCGACCGCCCGTTGGAGGCTTCATGTTTAGACGTGGTGTATCACAAAATTCTCTGTTGATCGGCTCTAGCTTTAACGTTATCCTTTGTCTTATTAGGAATGCTGAGGATCGTGTGGAAAAAGGAATCTGCCACATTCTTTTCGGTGTGCATCACATCGATGTTGTAAGGAAGTTTGAGGTCCTTGAAATAGGGAAGCTGCGAGAAGGGGGTAATGTGAGTGCAGTTGTGCGTCTCACCATATCCCTCGAAGCATTTGGCTTTGGCTTTGCCTTTGCCTTTGACTTTAGGCTTGAGAGCTTTTAGCTGAGCAAGAACATCTGCCCCCGAAAATGGTGGAATCTTGGTTACTTCATGAACAACCCGGCCTTTCGTGAAGTTCTTCTTGTCTTCCCTGTCTAGATGGTCTGGATGGAGGAACTGTCGATGCAGGTCAAAGGCTACATACTTGCCACCCTTACTCAACCAAATCATTCGCAGAGCCTGCATGCACACTGGGCATGGCATCTTCCCACTTGTACACCATTCGCAGAATAGATAATAGCCGGGAAAGTCAAGCAAACTTTCATCAAGAAATTTCTCTGCAGATCCCGGTCGTATGTCAACCTCAGAAAGTACCAAGAATGGTGCAAATCATCGACCAGCGGCTGCATAAACGCACCTAATTGCTTCCCCGGGTATTCAGGCCCCGGAATGATGAGCGACAAGAACATGGTCTTTCGTTGCATTAGGGCACCGGGAGGGTGATTGAGCGGAATTACAAACACGGGCCAGCAGCTGTATGGATTGAACGACATACCATATGGATTGAAACCATCACCTGATATGGCTATTCTGACATTCCCAGCCTCGGCTGCTTCCTCGGGGTATTCTTTATCGAACGACTTCCATGCTTCACCTTCCGATGGATGTACGATTTTATTTGGATTGTACCTTATACCTTCCTTGTGCCACTTCATCATTTTGGTAGACTCCTCCGTGATGAAAAGGCGCTGCAGTCTTTTTATAAAATCAAGATACCGAAGAACCTTAACGGGGATGGCTAGCTATTTTTCTCACCATCATCACCGACCACCTCAATGTATTGAGACGAACCGCACTCCCTACAGTACTTGTCATCCGCATACTCGTGTCTAAACAAAAGGCAATTCTTTAGGCAAACATCTATTTTCTCATAATCCATAGAGAGTGCCTTCATGATTTTCTTTGTATCGTACATGCTTTTCGGTAGTTCATGACCCTCGTGGAGGCTGTTAGCCCATACTCCCGTGAATGCTTGAAGCATTTACAGCTCTGACCGATACTCAGCCTTGACTGCAATCAGTTGCGAGATGGCATCCAACTGAGATATTTTCGCACCCGCATAAAAAGGTTTCTTCGACGTGGCCAAGACCTCCAAGAAGGCCTTTGCGGTTGCCTCCGGCTCCTCTGGTTCATTCTCTGAAGGTGTCACATTTGCCTTTTCTGCAACAATGACATCATCTAGCATGTCCCTGACCCCGTCGTCCTCATATCCATCGATGCGTTGTCGCATCACCTCCTCTCTACCACGGTCCTGCTCGGCCATGTTTATCGGCGGCATGTGAAAGTTTGGCATATATCCGTGCGTGCGAAGGTGCTCAATCATGTCCTTCTGATTTCTACGGTGACGTCTGGCACATCTCGCACAGGGGCATGGCGGGATAATTCTCATTGGACGATGGAATATCTTCTTCAAATACACATCGGTTTTCGCGATCCACTCTAATGTTACTCGATTCCGACGGATAAAACCACTGTACATCCACTGATTATCTGCCATCCTCTGCTTTTTTGCAAGCCACACAACATAATTAAGGATTCACTTAAATTAATCACATCAAATTTTCATTTTCTACCGCGTTGAATCCACCTACATCTCTAATAGGTAAATATGGGTCCTTCCCACCCGAGGATGTGTAGATTGAGTACGTTCTGCATTCTACCCCGTTCCCAGACAAAATTTCGGCGGCACCTCCTCGCCATTCTCTAGATACACGTCTCGGCAAATAGCCGAGAGAATGTGCTCCGGAGAACAATGGGGAGGCGCCGCCGAAATCCTGCCTCGGAATGGGGTAGAAAATGGAGAACATACCCAATCTACACATCCTTGGGCTGTCCGTGGAAAACGCTGGACAATCCGAAAGAGCTGAGGTGCTAAATATGCAATTGAATGCATATTTATCGATGCAACCCTTTCGGACGGGAGACACCTAGGTTACGCGAGTTGACTTGAGAGTGAAATCTAGTGACATGAAAAAATGTAGGAGATGGACTTTTAGCTCACCCTCGGCTGTAGGGGAAGGAGTCGAACAACAGAGGGATGCTCAGGGACCAACGCATCGGACGACGGTCACTTCGATGAAATGCAACACCACAAAGCCTGCAAATTCCATCGCGACAAAAAATTTAGAACATCACAACTCATAGAGCATATTTAAAACATTTAAACATGCATTCATTTATTTTTGCATCATGTAGGCAAAAAAACTATTATCATTGTCATCTATTCATCACATATTCATCATCATCATCTATTCGGCATCATCATTGATTCATCTAATCGAACCAATTTTTTTCCAAGATATGCAATATATAGCATCTCATCGAACCACATATTTATCATCTCAACTATCCATCTATATATCATGAATTCATGATGTAATATCCACTCATCTATCCATCTATATATCAACAACAATTTTATTTCTCAACTAACCTATCAACAACATTTTTATATCTTATAATCCATCTATCTAACTATTTATATATCTAACTAATCTATCCATCTAAACCTAAACTAACTAACTAATCTATCCAGTGGCAGCAGAACAACAAAGAAAACAGACAGCGTGGGCGGCAGCAAGCAACAAGCGGCAGCAGGGCCTCACCGGCGAGGCAGAGGCGGGCGAGCAGCGAGCAGTGGCATCGGGACAGGCGGCCGAGGGCGGGACGGCCGACCAGTGATTCTGGCGGATTCGAGTGGGCTTGGCAGTGGGGGAGGGATAGAGGCGGTGGTGGTGTTGGGGCGGAAAGGGCGGCGCCGGAGTTGGGGGAGGGATGGGGTGGCGGCGCGCGAGGCTTGGGTGGAGGGTGGGACGGCGGCAGCGAGGGTGGGGCGGCGTGGGTCGGATTGGGCGGGCGTGGGGGCTAGAGCGAGGGTGGGCGGGCAGTGGTCGGGATCAGTGCGGCTCAGTGGGGTCGGGTCAGGCGGCGCGGTGTGGATCGGGTCGGGAGGAGGGTGGTGCGAGGAGGAGGCGGAGAGAATGAGTGGCCACGGGTGGCCGATGTGGATAAGGTGAGGCTATGCTGACGGCTTAGCCGTCGGCATAGCTCTGTATGCCACGTTTACGCCTATGCCGACGGCCAAGCCGTCGGCATAGGTATATATTGTTTTCATTATTTTAAGGTGCATTTTTTCTAACACATAAATATTACACATGTTTATTAGTTCTCACAAAAAACAAATTGACTGCATTCTACCCGTCGGAATAGATAGTTTTCTGCCCGACGTGGCCGTTTCCCCCCTCCGTGACACGGCGGCAGTGACGCCCGTGAGGGGGGCATACCCCGGAGCCGCGTGTCGGGTGCCTGCGCCTGCCACCATGCTTCCACAACCGTAGGAGGGCCCACCGCAACACCTGGCGGCATTGCTTTCCCCCCAGGTACACCGTCCATCTAACCCTGACACAGACGACCGCCGGGTCTAGCCCTTTGACTTTCGCCGGACAGGGTTTGACCGGTGGACCTTTTCACCTAGTTGTCATACCCCAACCCATAGCTACACCCCCTAACACCGTCCCGGCCCAACCCACCCCAAGATTCCCTCCGTGTCTGCCCGACGGGGCCGTTTCCCCCCTCCGTGACATGGCGGCAACGACGCCCGTGAGGGGGGCACACCCAGGAGCCGCCTGTCGGGTGCCCGCGCCTGCCACCATGCTTCCACAACCGTAGGAGGGCCCACCGCAACACCTGGCGGCATTGCTACCCCCCTCCCAGGTACCACGTCCGTGTAAAGTCAAAGGGCTAGATCTCGTGGTCAAACGCTACAGGGTTAGGCGGGATGGGGGCCCTGGGGAGGGGAGGTAGCAATGCCACCGGAGCGTCGCACTGGGCCCTCATACATGCCGTACGGTGTGGTAGCATGTCCGAAGAGGCGGCACGCGTCTCCGGGGTGTGGCCCATGATGTCTACTATGCAACCTTCTTCTTGTAGACGCTGTTGGGCCTCCAAGTGTAGAGGTTTGTAGGACAGTAGCAAATTTCCCTCAAGTGGATGACCTAAGGTTTATCAATCGGTGGGAGGCGTAGGATGAAGATGGTCTCTCTCAAACAACCCTGCAACCAAATAACAAAGAATCTCTTGTGTCCCCAACACACCCAATACAATGGTAAATTGTATAGGTGCACTAGTTCGGCGAAGAGATGGTTATACAAGTGCAATATGGATCGTAGATATAGGTTTTTGTAATCTGAAAATATAAAAACAGCAAGGTAACTAATGATAAAGTGAGCACAAACGGTATTGCAATGCTAGGAAACAAGGCCTAGGGTTCATACTTTCACTAATGCAAGTTCTCTCAACAATAATAACATAATTGGATCATATAACTATCCCAAAGTCACTAATAGTGACAAACGAAGAGATTATGGTAGGGTACGAAACCACCTCAAAGTTATTCTTTCCAATCAATCCATTGGGCTATTCCTATAAGTGTCACAAACAGCCCTAGAGGTCGTACTAGAATAACACCTTAAGACACAAATCAACCAAAACCCTAATGTCACTGAGGGAGTCCTGGACTAGGGGTTGTCCGGATAGCCGAACTATCATCTTTGGCCGGACTCCTGGACTATGAAGATACAAGATTGAAGACTTCGTCCCATGTCCGGATGGGACTTTCCTTGGCGTAGAAGGCAAGCTTGGCGATACCGATGTGTAGATCTGCTACCATTGTAACCGACTCTGTGTAACCCTAACCCTATTCGGTGTCTATATAAACCGAAGGGTTTTAGTCCGTAGGACGAACAACAATCATACCATAGGCTAGCTTCTAGGGTTTAGCCTCTCTGATCTCGTGGTAGATCTACTCTTGTACTACCCATATCATCAATATTAATCAAGCAGGAGTAGGGTATTACCTCCATCGAGAGGGCCCGAACCTGGGTAAAAACATCGTGTCCCTTGTCTCCTGTTACCATCCGCCTAGACGCACAGTTCGGGACCCCCTACCCGAGATCCGCGGTTTTGACACCGACATTGGTGCTTTCATTGAGAGTTCCTCGTAGCCGTCACCTATAGGCCCGATGGATCCTCCGATCATCAACAACGACGCAGTCCAGGTGAGACTTTTCTCCCGGACAGATCTTCGTATTCGCGGCTTTGCATCGGGCCAATTCACTTGGCCATCTGGAGCAGATCGAAGCTTCGCCCGCCATCGAGTCAGATTTGGGAGTTTGAACTATCGGCCGATGTCGCGGAGATTTGATCTTGAAGGATTCGAGCCACAATAGCGTGCCGCACTGTCTCGATGGGCACGATCTAGCTCTGCCGCCGAACAGTGTCCTGGAGGCCGCACCAGCGTCCGCTCCGACCCTTAGCTCAGAGCCGACTCCCCCGATCGAGGATGAGTGGTTCGACACCGCCTCGGGGGCTACGATCTTTACAGCGATTGAGCCAAACTCCATCTCTGTCCTTTGCGAAGACCATGACTCCAAGGCGCCGGACTCCTCTCCGGACTCCGAACCCTCCGCGCCCCTGCCAATCGAATCCGATTGGGCGCCGGTTATGGAGTTCACTGCCGCGGACATCTTTCAGCACTCGCCCTTTGGCGGCATCCTGAATTCACTAAAGTCTCTCTCTTTATCAGGAGAGCCTTGGCCAGACTACGGTCAGGAAGGTTGGGATGCGGATGCCGAAGAAATTCAAAGCCCACCCACCGCCCACTTTGTAGCCACTGTCGAAAGCTTAAACGACGTGCTCGATTTCGACTCGGAAGACATCGACCGTATGGACGACGACGTAGGAGACAACCATGAACCAGCACCTATAGGATACTGGACAACCACCTCATCCCATGATGTATACATGGTGGATACACCTAAAGGAAGCGACGACGAGGAACAACGGGACACTACGAAGGATAAATCCGTCAAAAAACAGTCAAAACGGCAACGTAAACGCCGCACCAAGTCCCGCCTCGACAAAGACCCAGACATAGAGCAGGGCGAACCGATGGACGACGAACATGCTATCGAGCAACCGTCCGAACATGACAACTTGGATAAACAACCCGTCCCCGGGGAAGATAACAGTCCGGACGATCTCACGCCGGACAAATTGTTGGAGCAAAAGAACCTCCACAAAAGGATCGTCGCCACTGCGCGTAGCCTAAAAAAGCAGAAGCGGAAGCTCAAAACAGCGGAAGATGCACTCAAAATCAGATGGAGCAAAGTACTCAACATCGCGGAGACAAATCTGGCTGACGATCGCGAACAAAGAACTACCCAAAAGAAAACTACTGCCCGAATTTAATGAGGAGGCCGAGATCCCCACAATCAAAAAGCAAGAAGGCCACCCGGTCGGATGGGCGACCCACGGCAAGCAGAGAGCGGCAAATGGCGCACACACACAAGCGATGCGCGATCCGCATAAGGATTCAGCATCAAAAGGATGGCCCGATTAGGTCCATCTATGGGCCGAAAGCAAGCTCTTCAAAGCAATGCAACACGCCAAATATCCGAACATCACGGCACACCCAAATATAGGGGTGCCACACACCCCCATGTTTCACCGATGAGGTTTGGATCACAATTCCCGGCGGATTCAAACCCGTAAACATACATGCATACGATGGAACAACAGACCACAGAGTCTGGATTGAGGATTACATCCTCCACATACACATGGCTAGAGGAGATGATCTCACGCCATAAAATACTTACCCTCAAACTCAAAGGGCCAGCTCGGCATTGGCTTAAAAGCCTTCCAAAACACCATTGGAAGTTGGGAAGAGCTCGAGGATGCGTTTCGGGCAAATTTTCAAGGGACCTATGTCCGCCCTCCGGTTGCAGATGATCTAAGTCACATAACTCAACAGCCCGTAGAGTCAGCCCGGAAATTCTGGAACAGGTTCCTTACCAAAAAGAACCAAATAGTCGACTGTCCAGACGCCGAAGCCTTAGCAGCCTTCAAACACAACATCTGAGACGAATGGCTCGCCAGACACCTCGGCCAAGAAAAGCCGAGAACAATGGCCGCATTAACAAGCCTCATGACCCGCTTTTGCGCGGGAGAGGATAGCTGGCTAGCAAGATGCAACACCAGCGACCCAAGTACATCCGAGGTCAGGGATGGAAATGGGAAACCACGACGCAACAAGGACCAGCGCCGAACCAGGGGAAACAGTCCGAAGAGCGCGACAGTCAATGCCGGATTCAAAAGCTCTCGGCAGAACAATAAAAAACTTCCCCTTAAGGATAACAGCGACGAGCTATCCAACTTAAATAAAATCTTGGACAAGATATGTCAAATCCACAGTACTCCCGGGAAGCCTGCAAACCATACCCACAGAGATTGTTGGGTCTTCAAGCAGTCCGGCAGACTCAACGCCGAACACAAGGGGCTCGACACACCAAGTGAGGATGATGACGAACCCCACAAGCAGAGCACCGGAAAACAAAAGAATTTCCCACAAGAGGTTAAAACAGTAAACTCACTTCACGTGATAAAAGGGAAAAACAGAGCGGCGCCCACTAAAATGCGCGCCGCACAGACTACCCTAGCGGAGTACCAACACTGGTTGTCAAAACCAATCACCTTCGACCATCAGGACTACTCCGAAAGTATCCGGAACGCAGGATGGACTGCCTTGATATTGGATCCTATAATCGACGGATTCCAATTTACACAAGTCCTCATGGACGGCGGCAGTGACATAAACCTGATATATCAGGACACAATCCGCGGGATGGGGATAGACCCAACCAAAATTAGCCATAGCAACACTTCCTTTAAAGGAATAATGCCAGGCACATATTCCCATTGTACGGGCTCCCTAACATTACAAGTTATGTTCGGTTCATCCGACAACTTCCGCCGCGAAAAGTTAATCTTCCATGTCGCCCCATTTAAAAGTAGCCATCAAGCACTATTGGGACGCGAAGCTTTCGCCCGCTTTAACGCAATCCCGCATTATGCATCTCTTACACTTAAAATGCCCGGTCTACGAGGCATCATCTCATTAATGGGAAACTCCGAGTATTCCTCGAATACGGAAAAATGTGAGACTGCCTTAACAGCCTCACATTAATACGGCTTTGCTGATCAAAGCATCTAAAGTAGGTCGTTCAGACCCCGGACACGGTTAGGCAAGTCCGGCTTAAATAAACAAGGGGCTTACTAGCTGCGTAACCCCTTATAAGGGGCTCCACGCATGTACAACAAGAGACAATAAAGCTCAATTTTATTCATTTTTTGAATCGTACTCTGTTTATTTCAAATTACATTTTTAGCACGATCTTTTTTCAACTAAGTTCCTCTCTTTTACAGATGAACTCTGTGCTATACCCGTCCAGGATACGGCACAACGGAGACACAGGCGCAGACGTGCAGCAGGGACCCGTTGTAAGGATTCTTTTCAGATTAAGACCCTGCGTAAACCTTTCTCACTGTTTCTTGTTGTTATTCATCCCCCGGTCTCTTGTTATAACCGAGCAGGAGGCTGGCGTTTTGGCATCGGCCGCTTCAGAATTTTGCACGTACCTGGACACCAGGGGCTTGTTATCAAGGGCATTGTTCAGCCCACTTTATAAACGACCGAATACCTTAGGGAGTGTTCGGCGTCTCGAGTTAGGCCTTATATGCATCAGTCTGAATCATGTCTTTGGTCAAATGTTGGGTTTGCCCGGCTCCTGTGTTTTGCTGCCTTACGTTCCGTTCTATCGCTAACGCGGCACCGTGGAGAACTCTGCGATTGTGCCCGGCTCGCCAAAGCGAGCACCTCGATGAAAGCAAAACTGACTGTCATGATATAGCGAGAGACTGGTCAACCACTCGATGACCCACCGGAATGTTTAGAATTCCTCCGCATTAACGAAGGACCGTTTCCCGGTCAGGCATATACGCACCCCGAATTCGGGAGAGTGCGGTGCCTCCAGGGGCTATATAGTAGCCCCACCATCGAACTCCTATGGCTAAGTGAAAGTGATAAAGCATTATAGTCCGGTTGCCTAGTTTGCTACGCTACCACCTCCTTAATAGGACCAAGACGTTGGATTAAGTGTGAAAAATCGCCTTCTTTGCAAACACCCCCGCACCATGTGCGTGGGGGCTGAAGCCGAAGACTGCTATCTTTCAGGTTATATATACATATACATCAACGGCCGCACAGGGAGTAGTTTACTACTTGAATGCACAAGTATAAAAAGCTCTTATATTATATTGAAACGTTGTTTCATAAGTTGCACATGTCATTGAAACATAACATCCTTCGAGCACTGCGTCTCTATTAAACGAGCGCCCGGAAGAACTTCCTCAAAATAGCTCTCGACTGGTACTCGGCTTCCGTCCGAATCTGGGGACGCAACATCGGTGGCCTTCATTTCTGCCAGTATGTCTTGACACGGGCAAGAGCCATCCGCGCACCCTCAATGCACGCCGACCGCTGCAATGCGTCGATACGCGGTACCGCACCAAGGAACTGCTGCACTAAGCCAAAATAACTCTTCGGCTGAGGTTTCCCCGGCCACAAATGAGTCACGACATGCTTCATGGCAAGTCCGTACAATCGATTCAGCTCGGCCCATTCGGCCAACCGATCGGTTAACGGAAGAGGACGCTCTGGACTATGGAATTGCGACCAAAACAGCTCTTCCCTTCTGTGCCCCTTCTGGCCTCGGAAGTGCTCGATCGCGTCCGCAGCACTCGCCGCCAAATCCAGATAAGCATCCTCCGAACTCCACAACCGGTCCAACTGAGCATACTTCGGATCCGTGAACTTCCTCCGCGGCAGAAAAGGCTTTCCAGCAGCAACATCCACAGCCTGACGCAACTCCTCCTTTGCAGCTCTCATTGTGGAGCGGGCATCCTTGGCTTCGGCGGTGGCCTTTTTCAGGTCCTCTTGCTCCGCTTGACGTTCTTTTTCAAGAACCCCGCAGCGGTCGGTAGCATTCTTCAACTTTATGGCCATATCGGCCATTTCCTCTTTGCTTCGGCAGTGAGCAGCCCGTTCGGCTTTTAGCTCTTCGGCCGCCCTCAAAGCGGCCGCATTACTATTCCTGGCCTGCTCTTTAGCTCGGGCGAGTTCCGCCCGCAGCTCCTCCACAGCAGCGGCACCACCTGCATTAAGCATACAAGTAGTAAGGCACGGGCATCAAGCTCCCTTACCAGGCGTCCGCGAAGAAGTCGCATACCTCGTGACTCGTCAAACCGCTTATTGACAAGCGCGATGTCCACATCTGCCTCGTCAAGTTGCCGCTTTAGTTCGGCAAATGCATCAGTCGGGCTGGCCACCGGACGCCCCGCCACCTATTTAGGAGCGGCGATATGTTATAAGTGAGATTATGATCCTCGGCACGCTGTCAATTTTGACAACATACCGAGTCTCAGGGGCTACTATCTATACAGGGCGCATTCTATATGCATAACTGTCAGAAGGTACATCATTTTGCGTACCTCGAACCCGTCGATAAGCTTCGACGGCTTCATGCAATCCGCTCTCAGCGGATGCAATTCTTTCAATCACCGTACCCATTAGCGCACGGTGATCTTACGAGATAACCGCTTCGCCCGAGCAGATCCTTCACTCCTCCGACCCGCACGCCCGGTTGGCGCGGACCTTCCGCCCCGCGGACTCGGGAAACTCTCCGTGGCGATACTTAAGGTTCGCCGCCCACACGAAAGCGCGATAGGTGGAAGCATTTCGCTCTCTATCATCTCCGGATGAAGATCCTCAAGACGAGCTCTGCGAGAAGGGCTGAGATCTGAACTACAAGGTACAATTTCGGTTAACCCGAAATAAATACAGGATGTTCTTTATTCACAGGACCCCTTCTTTTTACTTACGGCTCATTGAGGGCTGATCCCTTGGGGAAATAGTGCGGCTGGGATACTTCCGGCGCGGACTTTCCGACGAAGACTTCTTTCCCGCTTTGAGGCCTTGGCTTCGGGTCTTGAGCGGTCCTCGAGATTCTGATCCCTCTTCCTTGAAAGCCTCCTTCATGGAGGCAGTTGCTTCCCTGCTCCCCCTTCGCTTTTTTTAAAAGCGCGGTCTTCAACATCTTGGTCAGCATGGGATCTGGCATGGTCTTTGGGAGGGAGCGGACACCTTATTAACTTTGCCATGGCTATCCACTCCTGTTCAAGAAGCGGCTCCTTAAAGGGCATATATATATATATATATATATATATATATATATATATATATATATATATATATATATATATATATATATATATATATATATATATATATATGATAAATAAATGAATGAACAACCTGTCCGGTTACAGGGTTACTTACTTGAGTATCTGGGTGACTGCAGCTTAGACCTGCGTCCTCGTTAAAATCCGGACACTTCTCTTGTGATCCGAAGAATAGTTTTGTACATCTCCTTGGGCGTCACGCCCATAAAATGTTGGAGAGCTCGTGGTCCCTCCAAATTAAACTCCCACAGATGGAGGGGGCGACGTTTGCAGGGCAGAAGGCGCCGAATCAGCATAACCTGCCGCGCCACGACCATATTGATCTCTCTTTCTTGGAGGTCTCGAATACAGCCCTGCAATGCAGGAGGCGTCCTTGGACGGCCCTCGGTCGAGCCCAGTTGACCCATGATGCCAGCCGCTGTGGTGGACTGAGCGGAAGGCGGGTGGCGCCACCGTTTGGTGCCCCTAGGAGCGGTGATATAAAACCACTCCGTTGCCACAAACCAAGCTCCTCTTGAAAAGAGCCCTCGGGCCACGGAGCATCAGCACACTTGCTTATGACCGCCCCTCCGACTCTGCTTGTTGCCCTCGATCATCTTGGCTCCACCTTGAAGGTCTTGAGCCACAATCCAAAGTGAGGGGTAATACGGAGGAAGGCTTCACATATGACAATGAATGACGAGATATGGAGGATGGACTCCGGATTCAAGTCATGCAAATCCAGCCCATAATAAAACATGAGCCCCCGCACAAAGGGTTCCGTCGGGAAGCCTAAACCCTGAAGGAAGTGAGACACGAACACCATGCTCTCGCCGGGCTCGGGAGTGGGAATGACCTGCCCTGGAGCAGGCAGCCTATGCGAAATCTCTCCGGTTAGATACCTAGCGTCTCGCAGCTTTAGCACATCTTCTTCTGTGATGGAAGAAGACATCCATCGGCCGAGCTGGTCGGAGCCGGACATCGTCGAAGGTCCGAAGCGCCTAAATCTGAAGCTTTGGGTGTTAGAACTTCAAAGGGCGAGGCGAACTCGATGGAGGGTGGAAAAAGAAGAGGGCCTTGGTCTCATTATAAAGAGGTTGAATACCAAGAGCCCTCCCCGTGGTCGATTGGGACTCGCCTTCGATAGAGGAGGCGTGCCAACGGGCACGGTTGGGTTACCCACGTCCGTATTTGATAAGAATCCCGGAATAAGGGGCACGATCTCCGCTTTGATAAGACGTGCCAAGGAAACCGCCTTGCTAAACGCGCTGAGGTGGGACAGTAAAAAACGATTCGAGTAAAGGCTTGGCCGTGGTGTGATGTCACGCCGCGGAATACGTCAGCAGATCTGTGCAAAAATTATTCTCTCTACGGTGGTATGTGGAACTTGTTTTGCAGAGCCAGACACTATCCTTGTGTTCAAAATCTTCTATGAAGTATTCGGAGGAGGAACCCGCCTTGCAATGCCGAAGACAATATGCGCGCCGGACTCGTCGTCATTGAAGCCTGGTTCAGGGGCTACTAAGGAGTCTGGACTAGGGGTGTCCGGATAGCCGAACTATCATCTTTGGCGGACTCTGGACTATGAAGATACAAGATTGAAGACTTAGTCCAGCGTCCGGATGGGACTTTCCTTGGCGTGGAAGGCAAGCTTGGCGATACGGATATGTAGATCTCCTACCATTGTAACCGACTCTGTGTAACCCTAACCCTATTCGGTGTCTATATAAACCGAAGGGTTTTAGTCCGTAGGACAAACAACAATCATACCATAGGCTAGCTTCTAGGGTTTAGCCTCTCTGATCTCGTGGTAGACCTACTCTTGTACTACCCATATCATCAATATTAATCAAGCAGGAGTAGGGTATTACCTCTATCGAGAGGGCCCGAACCTGGGTAAAAACATCGTTTCCCTTGTCTCCTGTTACCATCCGCCTAGACGCACAGTTCGGGACCCCCTACCCGAGATCCGCCGGTTTTGACACCGACAGTCACCTAGATACTCCAATGTCACCTCAAGTATCCGTGGGTATGATTATACGATATGCATCCCACAGTCTCAGATTCATTTATTCAACCAACACATAGAACCTCAAAGAGTGCCCCGAAGTTTCTACCGGAGAATCAAGACGAAAACATGTGCCAACCCCTATGCATAGGTTCATGGGTGGAACCCGCAAGTTGATCACCAAAACATACATCAAGTGAATCACGTAATATCCCATTGTCACCCCAGATACGCACGGCAAGACATACTCAAGTGTTCTCAAATCATTAAAGACTCAATCCGATAAGATTACTTCAAAGGGAAAACTCAATCCATTACAAGAGAGTAGAGGGGGAGAAGCAACATAAGATCCAACTATAATAGCAAAGCTCGCGATACATCAAGATCGTGCCAAATCAAGAACACGAGAGAGAGAGAGAGATCAAACACATAGCTCTTGGTACATACCCTCAGCCTCGAGGGTGAACTACTCCATCCTCGTCATGGAGAGCGCCGTGATGATGAAGATGGCCACGGTGAGGTTCCCCCCTCCGGGAGTGCGGAACAGGGTCCCGATTGGTTTTAGTGGCTCTGAGCTTGCGGCGGAACTCCAGATCTATTACATTTCCCGAAGTTTTAGGGTATATGGATATATATATATATATATATATATATATATATATATATATATATATATATATATATATATATATATATATATATATATATATATATATATATATATATATAGGCGGAAGAAATACGTCGGAGGAGCCACGAGGGCCCACGAGGTGGAGGGCGCGCCCGGGGTGGCGCGCCCCTGCCTCATGCCTCGCTCGTTGCTTTCTGGCGTGCACTCCAAGTCTCCGGGTTGCTTTCCTTCCAAAAATAACTTCTCCAGAAGGTTTCATTCCGTTTCGACTCCGTTTGATATTCCTTTTCTTCGAAACACTGAAACAAGGGAAAAAACAGGAAGTGGTACTGGGCTCTAGGTGAATAGGTTAGTCCCAAAAATAATATAAAAGTGTAAAATAAAGCCCATAAACATCCAAGATGGATAATATAATAGAATGAATACTTCATAAATTATAGATACGTTGGAGACGTATCAGCATCCCAAGCTTAATTCTTGCTCGTCCTCGAGTAGGTAAATGATAAAAGAAATAATTTATGAAGTGTGAATGCTAGCAGGTGCATAAGTTTGATCAATGATAATTTCAACCACCTTTTCTAGCATCATTATATGTCATAACAGTAGCTCAACTCATAGAACTTTGCATGATCAAGTAACAAATTATTCACATGTTAAAGTATAGATCATAAACTTTCTTGAAAACTAACAAACGGCGTTCTCAGTCATCAAACAATTGCAATTCATCTTATTTTCAGGAAGAGTCTATATCAAAGCTTTGATTTAGCAAATCCCACATACTCAACTATCATATAATCTTCCATGATTGCTAGCACTCAAAGCATATTTTTAGAACAAATAGCATTCATCGAACACAGAGAAAGATAGGGTCTTAATGTTTCGCCTCCCAACCTTTTACCTCAAGGGTAATGTCAACAATAATAATTCATGATCAAATATATTTGAATGGCCATATATGCTTAGATCTTTGCATCACATGATGCTTTCCAACTAAAGACTGGGTTGGAATGAGAAGGAATACTACTGACTCTTGCATAAAAGTAAAAGATAGGCCCTTCGCAGTGGGAAGCAGGGATTTGCAGAGGTGCCAGAGCTCGAAGCAAAAAACAGAGATGAAAATAATTTTGAGAGGTATGTTTTCATTGTCAACATAACGACCAAGAGTTCCCAATATCTTCCATACTACATACATTATAGGTGGTTCCCAAACAGAAAGGTAAAGATTTTACTCCCCCTCCACCAACAATCATCAATCCATGGCTTTCCCGAAACAACGGGTGCCTCCAACTAACATCAATCCTGGGGGAGTTTTGTTTGCAATTATTTTTGATTTAATTTCGATCTTATGATCATGGGACTGGGCATCCCAATTACCAACCATTTTCTCGTGAATGATGAGCGGAGTTCACTCATCATGAGAATAACCCACCTAGCATGGAAGATACTGCTAACCCGTAGTCGCTACATGAGCGATTCGGGCATACAAAACAGATTATTATTTGAAGGTTTAGAGTTTGGCACATGCAAATTTACTTGGAACGGCAGGTAAATACCTCATATAGGTAGATATGGTGGACACTCATGGAAGAAACTTGGTTCAAGGAGTTTGGATGCACAAGCAGTATTCCCGCTTAGTACGGATATTTTGGCTAGCAAAGGATTCTAAATAGCAAGCACCACATGTTAGAGGATCCATAACAATATAACTTCTATACAAATATACCCAAGCATGACTCATTATGTTGTCTTCCTTGTCCAACTTCAACTAATTTGGTCAGGTTTGAAAATAATTAATGGGGATCACAATCATAGAAGATGTCCAAGATAGTATATTTATATGTGAAATCTCTCTTCCTTCAATATTCTTTCATGAATTGTTCAAGTGACTAATACAATGTTTGCTAACCTTCAATAAATTTACCACCTCTACTTCTTATATGTAAAGTCATTACTCCCCATGGGATAAGCATATGAAACATACATAATTTCAGATTTATGACATTCAAATCATTCAACCATTTACTAATAGGATATAAGTGAAGCACACAAGTAAATGACAAACTACTTCAAAAAGATATAAGTGAAGATCAATGAGTAGTTAAATAATTATGTAGCTAAGTGAAGACTCCCTCTCATTTAATAATTTCAGATCTTGATACTTTATTCAAACAGCAAGCAAAGTTAAAGAAAATAAAATGACGCTCCAAGCAAAACACATCTCATGTGGTGAATAAAAATATAGCTCCAAGTAAAGTTACCGATGAACGAAGACAAAAGAGGGGATGCCTTCCGGGGCATCCCCAAGCTTAGGCTCTTGGTTATCCTTGATTATTACCTTGGGGTGCGTTGGGCATCCCCAAGCTTAGGCTCTTGCCACTCCTTATTCCATAGTCCATCGAATCTTTACCCAAAACTTGAAAACTTCACAACACAAAACTTAACAGAAAATCTCCTGAGCTCCGTTAGCGAAAGAAAACAAAACTCCACTTCAAGGTACTGTAATGAACTCATTCTTTATTTATATTGGTGTTAAACCTACTGTATTCCAACTTCTCTATGGTTTATAAACTATTTTACTAGCCATAGATTCATCAAAACAAGCAAACAACACATGAAAAACAGAACAATCAGTAGTAATCTGTAACTAACGCAAACTTCTTGGCGGCGCGCCAGCGCGACTGACGGCGGCGGCGCCCTCCCGGCCCAGATCTGGGCCCTTTGGGGCCCCATCTGGGTCTGGGCGGGCCTGGCTCGGCTCTACCTGCGATGGCTCCAGCGGACGGAGGTGCAGCTCGTGCTAGGGGTTGCGGAGACGGCAGCGCGCCCACTGCAACGCGGAGACGGGAGCTTCATGAGCCATATCGAGCTCGGCCGGGCCTTTGTGCCTGGTTTGCTCCTCTTGTTACATCTGGTCGGTTATCGCCGATGGCGGTGGAGGTTGTCCCCTCCCGCGTGGCTGCTGACGTTTCCACTCCTCGTTCCCGACTGCTTCCTCTCAGACCCGTCGGTGCTGCTTCAGACTCCATGGTGAGACGGCGACGGTGGCTCCAAGACCGTGGTGGCGCATGTTATTGGGCGGCAAGTGTGGTGGAGTGCGGCGGACCGGTCAAAGTGGTGGGTGTGTGGCGGGCGGGAGAAACCCCAACTGGCTTGTTCGGCACCGACGCGGCGACGCCTGTGGGCGCCATCTTTCCTTCCTAAAGGGCGACGGGTATCCCCCACCCATGCCTCTCCGCGTACCGGGGGAAACCCTAGGACCTGTCCGGGCAGCAGCATCGTCATCGTCGAGTTCCTTCCTGGCGGTGTTGCTTGGTATGCGGCGGTCCGAAGTGCTAGGAGTGCGACAGAAATCTTCGGTGGGCGCAGCGGCATCATCATCGTTTTCGTTGATCCGACTCTGTTGTCATTATTTTCTTTTTCTTTCCTTTCTATTTTCTTTTGGGCGTGCTTGTGCTGTCTGCCCCAGCAATGGATTTTCGGATGTATCGAGTGGTTGCTATATCTATATAGCGGGGCAAAAGGCTAGTTTGAGAGATGTGCGGCTTCAGAAAGCTTCAGGTTGTATTTGTGCTGCTTGTGTGTCTTCGTACACGTATATCTTCACATGTTTGTAATTTTTTTTGTAGATGCCAGCTGTGGTACTCCAATGTACTTCCTCCGTTTTTATTTAGTTTGCATATTAGATTTGGCTGGAGTCAAACTTTGCAAAGTTTGAGTAAGCTTAGAGAAAATAATATAAACATTTATCATAACAAATCTTTATGATGTGAAAGTATAATCAATAATGAATGTAGTGTTATTGATTTGTTATTGTATATGTTAACATTTTTGTCTCTAAACTTCATCAAAGTCTACAGAGCTTGACTCTAACCAAAACAAATATGCAGACTAAATAAAAAATAGAGGGAGTATCATCTTGTGGTCCCCCAACACTAATATCCGTCCGGTCCGGCCTGTAATCAATCGTTGACTGATGATCAATGTGAAGCAGACCCACAACACCAGGTAGTTTGTTGGTAGGAGTATCATGTTGGTGGCCGTACAACAGTTTTGTTGTGCGCGTGAGAGGCACACGTTAGGGTGGGGCATGGCGTCAAGGCAGAGCACCTCAATCACATGCACTTCATTAGCACGCGCAGGTACAAGCCAGCAACACGCGCGCGAGGGGGAGGATGTGCGCCGAGGCTCTCTGTAGGATCTTGAGAAGAGGTGTCTAGAGGGGGGGTGATTAGACACTAAGTATCAAAGTTGCAGGTTTTAACTTCTTTTAGGTTTAAGTGGAGTTTAGGCACAAGTTTAACATTCTCAATACATAACAAACAAGCATGCAAAGAGTATATAGGCAGCGGAAAATAAAGCATGCAACTTGCAAGAATGTAAAGGGAAGGGTTTGGAGGATTCAAACACAATTGGAGACACGGATGTTTTTGTCGTGGTTCCGATAGTTGGTGCTATCGTACATCCACGTTGATGGAGACTTCAACCCATGAAGGGTAACGGTTGCTTGAGTCCACGGAGGGCTCCACCCACGAAGGGTCCATGAAGAAGCAACCTTGTCTATCCCACCATGGCCGTCGCCCACGAAGGACTTGCCCCACTAGCGGTAGATCTTCACGAAGTAGGCGATCTCCTTGCCCTAACAAACTCCTTGGTTCAACTCCACAATCTTGTCGGAGGCTCCCAAGTGACACCTAGCCAATCTAGGAAACACCACTCTCCAAGAAGTAACAAATGGTGTGTTGATGATGAACTCCTTGCTCTTGTGCTTCAAATCATAGTCTCCCCAACACTCAACTCTCTTTCATAGGATTTGGATCTGGTGGAAAGAAGATTTGAGTGGAAAGCAACTTGGGGAAGGCTAGAGATCAAGATTCATGTGGTTGGAATGGAATATCTTGGCCTCAACACATGAGTAGGTAGTTCTCTCTCAGAAATAGGATGTTGGAAGTGTAGGATTGTTCTGATGGCTCTCTCCACGAATGAAGAGGAGGTGGAGGGGTATATATAGCCTCCACACAAAATCTAACCGTTACACACAATTTACCAAACTCGGTGGGACCGAATCAACAAACTCGGTCGGACCGATTTAGTAAACCTAGTGACCGTTAGGGTTTTCGGTGGGACTGATATGCAACTCGGTAGGACCGATATGGTTAGGGTTAGGGCATAACGTAATCTCGGTGAGACCGATTACACAAACTCGGTGAGACCGATTTTGGTAATTAGCTAACCAGAGAGTTGGTCAGGCAAACTCGGTGAGACCGATTACTCAAACTCGGTGGGACCGCTTTGGGTAATAAGCTAACCAGAAAGTTTGCATTGTAATCTCGGTAGTGCCGATTGCACAAACTCGGTGAGACCGATTTTGGTAATGGACATACACAGAGAGATTAAAATCCCATCTCGGTGAGACTGAGATCCCTATCAGTGAAACCGATTTGCCTATGGTTTGTGGCAGTGGCTATGACATCTGAACTCGGTGGCGCCGGATAGAAAGAATCGGTAGGGCCGAGTTTGACTTTAGGTTTAGGTCATATGTGTGGAAGTGAGAAAGTAGTGGAGGGTTTTGGAGCATATCACTAAGCACATGAAGCAAGAGGCTCATTAAGCAACACCTCATCCCTCCTTGATAGTATTGGCTTTTCCTATAGACTCAATGTGATCTTGGACCACTAAAATGTAAAATTAAGAGTCTTGAGCTTGAAGCTTGAGCCAATCCTTTGTCCTTAGCATCTTGAAGGAGTTCCCACATCCTTTAGTCCATGCCACTCCATTGATGAACTTATTTGAAATATACTAGATAAAAGTGTTAGTCCAACAAGAGATATGTTGACATTAATTACCAAAACCACCTAGGGAGCACTTGTGCTTTCAATCTCCCCCTTTTTGGTAATTGATGGCAACATACATCAAAGCTTTAGATAAGGATATAAAGAATAGCAAGTAAAGCTTCGGAAAGACATGTAACAAGCATAGGCTCCCCCTATATGTATGCAATCATTTGAATATGGAATATAGAAACATGTGCGAGCAATAACCATGATAGAGTAGGCAATGTGTTACATGTATCTTGGCCATATGCATCAGAGCAAAGAATATTAAAGAAAATACCTTCATGCTCATGAGTCCTTCTTGCCAAACAGTATGTACATCAGCAAGAATTCCTCATACACATGAGTGTGATGCATATACTTACCTTGTAGTCTTGAGTTGGCTTAGGGTGAAATGAACCTGCACAAACAAGGTAAGATAACACAGGTACATCTACTAGCCAGAGCAAACAGAAGACACCACAAGAATACCAAGACTGGGATGACATGTAGAGAGTGAGTACTGAGTACGACATTGGATTAGGCATGTCCCCAAGAGTAAAGATATGCAATGAATTTGAATGATTTCTTTCCCTTAGATGTCTTGCTCCCCCTGAATCTAGCATGGGATACTGGGAGAAGATAGGGAACAGAAATTCAGATCTGAAAAGAAAAAACTATAAATGAACAAAGCTTACTTCAACTAAGCACACAAGAACATGTCTTTCCCCCAAAAGACATGTGGCATCTCTCCTCTTGAATACCAAGCATCTGGTATCCTTGAGAAATACTTTCTACTTGAGTATTCTCTCCCCCTGGAGATCTCTTTCTCCCCCTTAATACTCTCTCTGATGTGATCTCTCTAGGTGATAAGCTTTGATGTGATCTCTCTCTCCCCCTTTGACATCAATTTCCAAGAAGGGTCTTGTGGAATTTGTTATGTATGGGTTTGGTCCTTGAGTCACAACACAAAGCACTGGATAAAATTTGTGATGCTTGTAGAGGACAAGATTCATTGAGTGGAGCTGGATTTAAAAGAAACACAGAATAAGTGGCAAACTGTTTTTCCTGTTGGGAAATCGGTGGCACCGAGTGGTATGCTTCGGTTGTACCTAAAAGATTCGGTTGGAACGAAAACAACAAATCGGTGAAACCGAGTTCGTCGCAGAGAAAACATTTGTCACCTCAGCTCACTAAACTAGAAGTGTCTCACAAAGATTTGCAAGGAATTAACTGAATGATTTGCAATGAATTGGATGCTGAAAATGCAGAGCAAAGAGAAAGATAAGAATGATATCTAGATGAAGTTTTTTTTTGAAAAGGGGAAACAAATATGCATGAGACAAATGCAAAAACACAAATAAGAATACGAGAGAACTTCATCTAGAGATGGTCGGTGACAAAGTCACCTATGTTAGAGTATATTGACTTAGGAGTCAAGTGAGATCACTTGATCATGGGTCATACTCATCGTTTAAGCTCAAAATGGGGTTACCATTTTTCGTTTAAGCATGTTGATGTATTCACATCTTGTCGAGTTGCTTTAGCTCAAGACTTGGAGTAAAGCTTCCCTAAGATGGAATAACATACCTTGGTTGGTGGTGTTGTCCATGTAGTTTAACTTGTGTGGGTTGCTCAAGGTTGATGTAGCTCATCAAGAGTTGGGAGCACCACTTGGAATTTGAGTCCATCTACCTACATGGGTTAGTTCTTGCAAGGAAGAACACTTGTGTATCCAAAATGACAATCATGAAGCTCAATCATATAGTTTGTCAAAAGGATATGTTAGAATGATTCTGTGCTTCCTTGTATTCATCCACCATAGGGTAGAGACTTGGTGATGTAGAGATTGCTCAAGATGTGAGTAGATTACAATCTCATGGAATTAGATTCAACCAAGTACCTACATGGGTTAGATGACATGCAAGATGCAAATATATCCAAGATATAATATATTCATTATAAGAGAGATATCATGGATTAGTCATATGCTCATGTCTTGCATGTATCAAATGGAGTTTCTACTCCAAGTTTGAAGCATCAATGATGTTCAATTCTCCTCTCAACCTGCAAAACACTTTCTCATCAAGGGGTTTAGTAAATATATCCGCTAATTGCTTTTCGGTGTGAACATGCTTAAGATTAATGTCACCCTTAGCAACATGATCTAGAATGAAATGATGACGAGCTTCAATATGCTTAGTTCGAGAATGTTGTACGGGATTATGTCCAATTTTGATAGCACTTTCATTGTCACAAAGCAATGGAACATGTTTCACATATATCCCATAATCCTTAAGAGTTTGGGTCATCCAAAGTAATTGAGCACAACATGATCCAGCGGCAATGTACTCCGCTTCGGCGGTAGATAAGGATACCGAGTTTTGTTTCTTGGAGGACCAAGACACAAGAGATATACCAAGAAATTGACAAGTACCCGAAGTGGACTTTCTATCAACCTTGTCTCCGGCATAGTCCGAGTCAGAATAGCCAACAAGATCGAAAGAGACCCTCTTAGGATACCAAATGCCAAAATTTGGTGTATGAATTAAGTATCTCACTATCCTTTTTACGGCCTTAAGATGACATTCTTTAGGAGCAGCTTGATATCTTGCACACATGCACACACTTAGCATAATATCGGGACGTGAAGCACATAGGTATAACAATGATCCAATCATGGAGCGATAAACCTTTTGATCAACCGGTTTACCATCTTTGGTCAAATCAAGATGTCCACTAGTAGGCATGGGTGTAGACATACCTTTGCACTCTTGCATATTGAACTTCTTGAATAAGTCCTTAGTGTACTTCGTTTGAGAGACAAAAGTACCTTCCTTAGTTTGCTTGATTTGCAACCCAAGGAAGAATTTGAGTTCACTCATCATTGACATCTCAAACTTCTCCCACATTAGCTTCCCAAACTTTTCACTAAAATTAGGGTTAGTTGATCCAAATATGATATCATCAACATAAATTTGTCATACAAATAATTCTCCATTAACCCTTTTAGTAAAATGTGTGGAGTCAATCTTCCCAATTTCAAAGCCTTTTTCAAGAAGAAACTTGGTCAAGCATTTATACCATGCTCTAGGAGCTTGTTTAAGACCATAAAGAGCTTTGTGAAGTTTGTAAACATGATTTGGTTTCTTAGGATTGACAAAGTCGGGAGGTTGTTTAACATAAACTTCCTCCTCTATTTCACCATTTAGAAAAGCACTTTTAATGTCCATTTGGTACAAGGTGATATTATGGTGATTAGCATAGGCAAGTAAGATGTGAATGGACTCAAGTCTAGCAACGGGAGCATAAGTCTCACCATAGTGCATACCTTTGACTTGTGTGTAGCCTTGGGCGACGAGACGTGCTTTGTTGCGAACTACTTGTCCATCTTCATCTTGCTTGTTGCGAAACACCCATTTGGTACCGATGATGTTGTGGTTGTTGTCGGGCTTCTCAACCAATGTCCAAACCATGCATAGCATTTATCCAATCCGGATATTCCAATGCTTCTTCGACCTTCATAGGTTCAATGCTAGAGATGAAAGAATAGTTTTCACAAAAGTTAGCTAAACGAGTTTTAGAGCGAGTGATTCTCCCGGTTTGAATATCATTGTAGATTTGCTCGACGGGATGGTCTTTAGAAATTCTTGCTCGAACTCGTGAAAGCTTTTGCTTGGGTCTCGGTTGAACATCTTATTCATCTTGTTCTTCTTATTCTTCTTGATCTTCTTCATTGTTGGCGTTGTCGTTTTCTTGTCGTGGTGGAGAAGGAGGTTGTTGACGTTCGTGATGTTCTTCCTCGTTATCTTCATCTTGGTGTGTTCCACTTGTGGATGCTTCCGTTTCAAATCTTTGTTCACCTTGTCGTGATGTAGAAGCTTCCACTTGGATAGACGAGGTACTCTCCTTCACCTCCGTTGGACGGACCTTGCCAATAGACAAGTCTTGGATTGCTTTCGAAGGGTCTTTGTCTCCTACATCAATTGGCAATTGCTCTACTTGCGAGCCGTTAGATTCATCAAACTTCACATCTACCGTCTCTTCAACCTTTCCGGTGAAATTGTTGTAGACACGGTAAGTGTGAGAGTTTGAGGCATAACCTAGTAGGAAACCTTCATGAGACTTAGGAGCAAATTTTGAACGACGATGCTTATCAAGAATGTAGCACTTTGAGCCGAATACTCGAAAGTATCCAACTTGGGGTTTGTTACCGGCGAGGAGTTCGTATGCCGTCTTGCCGAGTAGCTTGTGAAGATACAAGCGATTTGTTGCATGACAAGCTGTCTCAACCGCTTCTGCCCAAAAGTGCTTCGGTGTCTTGTACTCATCAAGCATTGTTCTCGCCATTTCGATGAGCGTCCGTTTCTTCCTATCAACAACTCCATTTTGTTGAGATGTGTACGTAGCCGAGAACTCGTGTGAAATCCCTTCTTCGTCAAGAAAGGTGTCCACATTTGCGTTCTTGAACTCCGTTCCGTTGTCGCTGCGAACCTTCTTGATCTTCACTTCAAATTGATTTTGGGCCTTCCTAGCGAATTTTTTGAAGATCTTTTGGACCTGCGATTTATCATCGAGAAAGAACACGCACGTAAATCTTGAAAAATCATCAACTATAACTAGACCAAAAGAATTTCCACCGGGACTTTTGTAAGCGTTGGGACCAAAGAGATCCATATGAAGTAGCTCGAGTGGCCTCCTTGTGGTCATGATGTTCTTCACGGGATGCCTTCCTCGAACCTGTTTACCTGCTTGACAAGCACTGCACAGTATATCCTTATCAAATATGACATCGTTAACTCCAAGGATATGATTTCATTTAATAAGCTTGTCAAGGTTTCTCATGCCAACGTGACCTAGTCGTCTATGCCATAACCAACCTTTTGAGGATTTAGCAATGAAGCAAGTTTTAGGTTGTGCCTTTTTAGAGAAATCAACAATGTAAAGATCACCTATACGTATGCCGGTAAAGACCATTTTATGATTGTCTCGACGAAACACTTGACAATCTACTTCAGTAAATAGGACATTTAAACCGAAATCAGCAAGTCTAGATACGTAAAGTAAGTTGTAGCCAAGAGACTAAACGAGCATGACATTTTGAATGGAGCTATCATGTGAGATGGCCACCTTACCGAGGCCAACCACCTTACCCTTTGAGTTGTCACCAAAAGTGACATACTTTCGAGGACTATCATTTTCAGCAAGCTCGCGAAACATGTCTTTATCTCCGGTCATGTGATCGGTACATCCACTGTCAAGAACCCATTCCTTTCCTCCTGACACATATCCCCGAAGATTTGCCATAAGACCAAAATGTCTCATTGCATCATCAAGATCGAAGTCACTATCATCACCCTCATCATAGTATCCATGTTCAACATCGTCATGTGGTGGATCAAGTCCTAGAGAGGGTAATTCATTAGAGTGAGTTTGGCAATGATCTTGCTTATGAATTCTTATAGCTTCGGAAATAATATCACCAATAATTCCAACATCTCCTTTGGCACGCATAAGGTCAGTAAGTTCAAATAGACGATCACCAAACATAGGATCACTAGTATTCATCTTACTCAAGGCAATAGACTTATAGAGAATCTCATCTAGATTTTTCAAGGAATAATTTGGAAAGCATTCCTCAAGAAATTTCCATATAGTGTAGGCACACTCAAAAGTAGGCAAGATTCTAATCAAGTTTCTAGGCAAGCCTCTAGTGATAAGATTAACAGTTCTAAGATTTCTACTCATGTCAATAGATTCATCAAGGGTAGGATGCATAGGATCAACATGAGGTGCACAACGGCTAGCAATGTACTTGTTCAATTGATATTGATTGAAAATCACAAGCATCTCATTTTTCCACTCAAGAAAAAACTCTCCATCAAGAATAGGCACTCTATGTCTAAGACTCCCCAAAGTAGACTCATCCATCTTCCTCCAATGGTGATCAAACCAAGGCAATGGAGACCAATGCTCTGATACCACTTGTAGGATCTTGAGAAGAGGTGTCTAGAGGGGGGTGATTAGACACTAAGTACCAAAGTTGCAGTTTTTATAACCCACAACGGCGCCAGAAATTAGCCTTGATAACCCACAAGTATAGGGGATCGCAACAGCTTTCGAGGATAGAGTATTCAACCCAAATTTATTGATTTGACACAAGGGGATCCAAAGAATATTCTTGAGTATTAGCAGTTGAGTTGTCAATTCAACCACACCTGGATAACTTAGTATCTGCAGCAAAGTGTTTAGTACCAAAGGTTGTATGATAATAAAGGTAACGGTAGCAAAAGTAAAGATAAATGTTTTTGGGTTTTTCTAGTAGTTGTAACAGTAGCAACGGAAAAGTAAATAAGCGAAGAACAATATATGAAAAGCTCGTAGGCAATGGATCAGTGATGGATAATTATGCCGGATGCGATTCCTCATGCAATAGTTATAACATAGGGTGATATAGAACTAGCTCAAATTCATCAATGTAATGTAGGCATGTATTCCGTAAATAGTCATACGTGCTTATGGAAAAGAACTTGTATGACGTCTTTTGTCCTACCCTCCCGTTGCAGCGGGGTCCTTACGGAAACTAAGGGATATTCATGCCTCCTTTTAATAGAGAACCGGAACAAAGCATTAACACATAGTGAATACATGAACTCCCCAAACTACGGTCATCACCGAGAAGTATCCGATTATTGTCATTTTGGGGTTGTCGGATCATAACACATAATAGGTGACTATAGACTTGCAAGATAGGATCAAGAAGACACATATATTCATGAAAACATAATAGGTTCAGATCTGAAATCATGGCACTCAGGCCCTAGTGACAAGCATTAACCATAGCAAAGTCATAGCAACATCAATCTCAGAACATAGTGGATACTAGGGATCAAACCCTAACAAAACTAACTTAATTACATGGTAAATCTCATCCAACCCATCACCGTCCAGCAAGCCTACGATGGAATTACTCACGCACGGCGGTGAGCATCATGAAATTGGTGATGGAGGATGGTTGATGATGACGACGGCGATGAATCCCCCTCTCCGGAGCCCCGAACGGACTCCAGATCAGCCCTCCCGAGAGAGATTAGGGCTTGGCGGCGGCTCTGTGTTGTAAAACGCGATGAAACTTTCTCTCTGATTTTTTTCTCCCCGAGACGGAATATATAGAGTTGGAGTTGAGGTCAGAGGAGCTCCAGGGGGCCCACGAGATAGGGGGCGCGCCCCCCTGTCTCGTGGACAGGCTGTGGGCCCCCTGGTGTATTTCTTTCGCCCAATAATTCTTATAAATTCCAAAAAGTGCCTCCGTGGATTTCCAGGACATTCCGAGAACTTTTATTTTCTACACATAAAACAACATCATGGTAGTTCTGCTGAAAACAGCGTCAGTCCGGGTTAGTTTCATTCAAATCATGCAAGTTAGAGTCCAAAACAAGGGCAAAAGTGTTTGGAAAAGTAGATACGTTGGAGACGTATCAGAATTCTGGCAGGAAAAGGAGCAAACCTTGGAAACCTATTCTGCACAACTCCAAAAGTCCTGAAACTCCATGAAACAACTTTTTGGATTTTATAAGGATTTATGAGCGAAAGAAATAGGCCAGGGGCCCACACCCTGTCTAGGAGACATGAGGGCGCGCCCCCCTGTAGGGCGCGGCCCCCTATCTGCTGGGCCCCCTGGTGGGCCTCTGGCATCCATCTTATGCTATATCATCACTTTTACCCTGGAAAAAAATCATGGGCAAGCTTACGGGACGAAACTCCGCCGCCACGAGGCGGAACCTTGGCGGAATCAATCTAGGGCTATGGCGGAGCTGTTCTGCCGGGGACACTTCCCTCCGGGGAATCATCACCAACATCATCACCAACGATCCTCTCATCGAGAGGGGGTCAATCTCAATCAACATCTTCACCAGCACCATCTCCTCTCAAAACCCTAGTTCATCTCTTGTATCCAATCTTGTATCAAAACCACAAATTGGTACCTGTGGGTTGCTAGTAGTGTTGATTACTCCTTGTAGTTGATGCTAATTGGTTTACTTGGTGGAAGATCATATGTTCAGATCCTTTATGCATATTATTACCCCTCTGATTATGAACATGAATATGCTTTGTGAGTAGTTACGTTTGTTCCTGAGGACATGGGTGAAGTCTTGCTATTAGTAGTCATGTGAATTTGGTATTCGTTTGATATTTTGATGAGATGTATGTTGTCTTTCCTCTAGTGGTGTCATGCGAACGTCGACTACATGACACTTCACCATTATTTGGGCCTAGGGGAAGGCATAGGGAAGTAATACGTAGATGATGGGTTGCTAGAGTGACAGAAGCTTAAACCCTAGTTTATGCGTTGCTTCGTTAGGGGTTGATATGGACCCATATGTTTAATGATGTGGTTAGGTTTACCTTAATACTTCTTTTTGTAGTTGCGGATGCTTGCAATAGGGGTTAATCATAAGTGGGATTCTTGTCCATGTTAGGGCAGTACCCAAGTGCTGGTCCACCCACATATCAAATTATCGAAGTACCAAACGTGAATCTTATGAACGTGATGAAAACTAGCTTGACGATAATTCCCAATGTGTCCTCGGGAGCTCCTTCTTCATTATTGGAATTTGTCCAGGCTTATCCTTTGCTACATAAAGGATTGGGCCACCTTGCTGCACTTTATTTACTTTATTTACTTTTTGCTCGTTACTATTTATCTTATCACAAAACTATCTATCACCTACTATTTCAGTGCTTGCAGAGAAAACCTTACTGAAAACCGCTTATCATTTCCTTCTGCTCCTTGTTGGGTTCGACACTCTTACTTATCAAAAGGACTACGATAGATCCCCTATACTTGTGGGTCATCACTCAGCTATGGAAGCTTCAATCTTAGCTTTGTTTCCACATTTCTGTCGGAGATGATTGTTCTGTCTCTCAGGGTCGTACTGCCAGCGATTCTGCATAGCCCCCCCCCCTCCAACAAATCCTCGTTCGCGAGGTGCAGAATGATATGTGTCATCAGAGTAAAGAAGCCTGGCGGAAAGATCTTCTCTAGCTTGATATCAACTCCGGTGCCTTCTTATGCAATTTTTCAATCACGTCTTTACTTACTTCTTTAGCACAGAGCATGCGGAAGAAATGGCTTAGCTCGGCAAGCAGTCGCCAGACATGCTCGGGGACATAGCCTCGAACCATCACCGGCATTATCAGCTCAATCCATACATGGTAGTCGTGACTCTTCAGGCCGGTCACTTTGCCCGTTGAAAGATTGACTCCCTTACTTATATTCGATGCATAACCATCGGTGAACTTCAAAATGTGTTTCAACCAGATAAGTACTTTCTTTTTTTCTGGCGATTTAAGGACAAAGTCAGCATCTGGCTTGAACCAGTTTGTTCGACCGCCCGTTGGAGGCTTCATGTTTAGACATGGTGTATCACAAAATTCTCTGTTGATCGGCTCTAGCTTTAACGTTATCCTTTGTATTATCAGGAATGTTGAGGATCGTGCGGAAAAAGGACTCTGCCACATTCTTTTTGGTGTGCATCACATCGATGTTGTAAGGAAGTTTGAGGTCCTTGAAATTGGGAAGCTACGAGAAGGGGGTAACGTGAGTGCAGTTGTGCGTCTCGCCATATCCCTCGAAGCATTTGGCTTTGGCTTTGCCTTTTCCTTTGACTTTAGGCTTGAGAGTTTTTAGCTGAGCAAGAACATCTGCCCCCGAAAATGGTGGAATCTCGGTTACTTCATGAACAACCCGGCCTTTCGTGAAGTTCTTCTTGTCTTCCCTGTCTGGGTGGTCTGGAGGGAGGAACTGTTGATGCAGGTCAAAGGCTACATACTTGCCACCCTTACTCAACCAAATCATTCGCAGAGCCTACATGCACACTGGGCATGGCATCTTCCCACTTGTACACCATCCGCGGAATAGATCATAGCCGGGAAAGTCAACCAAACTTTCATCAAGAAATTTCTATGCAGATCCCGGTCGTATGTCAACCTCAGAAAGTACCAAGAATGGTGCAAATCATCGACCAGCGGCTGCATAAACACACCTAATTGCTTCCCCGGGTATTCAGGCCCCGGAATGATGAGCGACAAGAACATGGTCTTTCGTTGCATTAGGGCACCGGGAGGGTGATTGAGCGGAATTACAAACACGGGCCAGCAGCTGTATGGATTGGACGACATACCATATGGATTGAAACCATCACCTGATATGGCTATTCTGACATTCCCAGCCTCGGCTGCTTCCTTGGGGTATTCTTTATCGAACGACTTCCGTGCTTCACCTTCCGATGGATGTACGATTTTATTTGGATTGTACCTTATACCTTCCTTGTGACACTTCATCATTTTGGCAGACTCCTCCGTGATGAAAAGGCGCTGCAGTCTTCTTATAAAATCAAGATACCGAAGAACCTTAACGAGGATGGCTAGCTGCTTTTTCTCACCATCCTCACCGACCACCTCAATGTACCGAGACGAACCACACTCCCTACAGTACTTGTCATCCGCATACTCGTGCCTAAACAAAAGGCAATTCTTCAGGCAAACATCTATTTTCTCATAATCCATAGAGAGTGCCTTCATGATTTTCTTTGTATCGTACATGCTTTTTGGCAGTTCATGACCCTCAGGGAGGCTGTTAGCCCATACTCCTAGGAAAGCTTTGAAGCATTTCTGGCTACAGCCGTACTCAGCCTTGACTGCAATCAATTGCGAGATGGCATCCAGATGAGATATTTTCGCACCCGCATAAAAAGGTTTCTTCGACGAGGCCAAGACCTCCAAGAAGGCCTTTGCGGTTGCCTCCGGCTCCTCCAGTTCATTCTCTGAAGGTGTCACATTTGCCTTTTCTGCAACAATGACATCATCTAGCATGTCCCTGACCCCGTCGTCCTCATATCCATCGATGCATTGTCGCATCACCTCCTCTCTACCACGGTCCTACTCGGCCATGTTTATCGGCGGCATGTGAAAGCTTGGCATATATCCATGCGTGCGAAGGTGCTCAATCATGTCCTTCTGATTTCTACGGTGACGTCTGGCACATCTCGCACAGGGGCATGGCGGGATAATTCTCATTGGACGATGGAATATCTTCTTCAAATACACATCGGTTTTCGCGATCCACTCTAATGTTACTCGGTTCCGACTGATAAAACCACTGTACATCCACTGATTATCTGCCATCCTCTGCTTTTCTGCAAGCCACACAACATAATTAAGGATTCACTTAAATTAATCACATCAAATTTTCATTTTCTACCGTGTTGAATCCACCTACATCTCTAATAGGTAAATATAGGTCCTTCCCACCCGAGGATGTGTAGATTGAGTACGTTCTGCATTCTACCCCGTTCCCAGACAAACTTTCGGCGGCACCTCCCTCCATTCTCTAGATACACGTCTCGGCAAATAGCCGAGAGAATGTGCTCCGGAGAACAATGGGGAGGCGCCGCCGAAATCCTGCCTCGGAATGGGGTAGAACATGGAGAACATACCCAATCTACACATCCTCGGGCTGTCCATGGAAAACGCTGGACAATCTGAAAGAGCTGCGGTGCTAAATATGCAATTGAATGCATATTTATCGATGCAACCCTTTCGGACGGGAGACGCCTAGGTTACGCGAGTTGACTTGAGAATGAAATCTAGTGACATGAAAAAATGTAGGAGATGGACTTTTAGCTCACCCTCGGTTGTAGGGGAAGGAGTCGAACAACAGAGGGATGCTCAGGGACCAACGCATCGGACGACGGTCACTCCGATGAAATGCAACACCACAAAGCCTGCAAATTCCATCGCGACAAAAAATTTAGAACATCACAACTCATAGAGCATATTTAAAACATTTAAACATGCATTCATTTATTTTTGCATCATGTAGGCAAAAAAATTATTATCACCATCATCTATTCATCACATATTCATCATCATCATCTATTCGGCATCATCATTGATTCATCTCATCGAACCAATTTTTTTCCAAGATATGCAATATATAGCATCTCATCGAACCACATATATAGCATCTCATCTATCCATCTATATATCATGAATTCATGATGTAATATCCACTCATCTATCCATCTATATATCAACAACAATTTTATTTCTCAACTAACCTATCAACAACATTTTTATATCTTATAATCCATCTATCTAACTATTTATATATCTAACTAATCTATCCATCTAAACCCTAAACTAACTAACTAATCTATCCAGCGGCAGCAGCAAACACAGCAAGCAGCAACGGCAGCGGCGGTAGCAAGCAACAAGCGGCAGCGGCAGCAAGCAAAGCAGCAGTGGCAGCAGCAAGCGGCAGTAGGGGCCTCACCGGTGAGGCAGAGGCGGGGCGGAGCAGGGCGGGGCAGTGGCGTCGGGGACGGGACGGCCGAGGACGGGGACGGGACGGACCGGCGGCGACGACGGATTTGGGGCGGCACGGCGGCGGTGGGGGAGGGGATGGGGGTGGCGGTGGTGTTGGGGCGGGTGCGGGGCGGCGCCAGAGTTGGGGGAGGGGATGGGGGTGGCGGCACGGCAAGGCTTGGGTGGAGGGGGCGGACGGCGACAGCGAGGGTGGGGCGGCGGCGTGGGTCGGAATTGGGCGGCGGCGGTGGCCGGAGCGAGGGTGGGGCGGCGCAGCGGGTCGGGATCCAGCGGCGGCTCAAGTGGGGTCGGGGTTGGGCCGCGCGGTGTGGGTCGGTGTCGGGGAGGAGGAGTGGTCTGAGGAGGAGGGCAGAGAGAATGAGTGGCCACGGGTGGCCGATGTGGATAAGGTGAGGCTATGCTGTCGGCTTAGCCGTCGGCATAGCTCTGTATGCCACGTTTACGCCTATGCCGACGGCCAAGCCATCGGCATAGGTATATATATATATTTCATTATTTTGAGGTGCATTTTCTCTAACACATAAATATTACACATGTTTATTAATTCTCACAAAGAACAAATTGACTGCATTCTGCTCGTCGGAATAGATAGTTTTCTGTCCGACGTGGCCGTTTCCCCCCTCCGTGACACGGCGGCAGCGACGCCCGTGAGGGGGGCATACCCCGGAGCCGCGTGTCGGGTGCCTGCGCCTGCCACCACGCTTCCACAACCGTAGGAGGGCCCATCGCAACACCTGGCGGCATTGCTATCCCCCTAGGTACACCGTCCATCTAACCCTGACACAGACGACCGCCGGGTCTAGCCCTTTGACTTTCGCCAGACGGGGTTTGGACCTTTTCACCTGGTTGTCATACCCCAACCCATAGCTACACCCCGTAACACCGTCCCGGCCCAACCCACCCCAAGATTCCCTCCGTGTCTGCCCGACCTAGCCGTTTCCCCCCTCCGTGACACGGCGGCAGCGATGCCCGTGAGGGGGGCACACCCAGGAGCCGCCTATCGGGTGCCCACGCCTGCCACCATGCTTCCACAACCGTAGGAGGGCCCACCGCAACACCTGGCGGCATTGCTACCCCCCTCCCAGGTACCCCATCCGTGTAAAGTCAAAGGGCTAGATCTCGTGGTCAAACGCTACAGGGTTAGGCGGGATGGGGGCCCTGGGGAGGGGAGGTAGCAATGCCACTGGAGCGTCGCACCGGGCCCTCATACATGCCGTACGGTGTGGTGGCATGTCCGAAGAGGCGGCACGCGTCTCCGGGGTGTGGCCCCTGATGTCTACTACGCAACCTTCTTCTTGTAGACGTTGTTGGGCCTCCAAGTGTAGAGGTTTGTAGGACAGTAGCAAATTTCCCTCAAGTGGATGACCTAAGGTTTATCAATCTGTGCGAGGCGTAGGATGAAGATGGTCTCTCTCAAACAACCCTTCAACCAAATAACAAAGAATCTCTTGTGTTCCCAACACACCCAATACAATGGTAAATTGTATAGGTGCACTAGTTCGGCGAAGAGATGGTGGTACAAGTGCAATATGGATGGTAGATATAGGTTTTTGTTATCTGAAAATATAAAAACAGCAAGGTAACTAATGATAATGTGAGCACAAACGGTATTGCAATGCTAGGAAACAAGGCCTAGGGTTCATACTTTCACTAATGCAAGTTCTCTCAACAATAATAACATAATTGGATCATATAACTATCCCAAAGTCACTAATAGTGGAGAACAAACGAAGAGATTATGGTAGGGTACGAAACCACCTCAAAGTTATTCTTTCCAATCAATCCGTTGGGCTATTCCTATAAGTGTCACAAACAGCCCTAGTGGTCGTACTAGAATAACACCTTAAGACACAAATCAACCAAAACCCTAATCTCACCTAGATACTCCAATGTCACCTCAAGTATCTGTGGGTATGATTATACGATATGCATCACACAATCTCAGATTCAATTATTCAACCAACACATAGAACCTCAAAGAGTGCCCCGAAGTTTCTACCGAAGAATCAAGACGAAAACGTGTGCCAACCCCTATGCATAGGTTCATGGGCGGAACCCGCAAGTTGATCACCAAAACATACATCAAGTGAATCACGTGATATCCCATTGTCACCACAGATACGCAGGCAAGACATACTCAAGTGTTCTCAAATCATTAAAGACTCAATCCAATAAGATTACTTCAAAGGGAAAACTCAATCCATTACAAGAGAGTAGAGGGGGAGAAGCAACATAAGATCCAACTATAATAGCAAAGCTCGCGATACATCAAGATCGTGCCAAATCAAGAACACGAGAGAGAGAGAGAGAGAGAGAGAGAGAGAGAGATCAAACACATAGCTACTGGTACATACCCTAGCCTCGAGGGTGAACTACTCCCTCCTCGTCACGGAGAGCGCCGGGATGATGAAGATGGCCACCGGTGAGGGTTCCCCCCTCCGGCAGGGTGCCGGAACAGGGTCCCGATTGGTTTTGGTGGCTACAGAGGCTTGCGGCGGTGGAACTCCAGATCTATTTTGTTCCCCGAAGTTTTTAGGGTATATGGATATATATAGGCGGAAGAAATACGTCAGAGGAGCCACGAGGGGCCCATGAGGGTGGAGGCCGCGCCCGGGGGGTGGGCGCGCCCCCCTGCCTCATGCCTCGCTCGTTGCTTTCCTAACGTGCACTCCAAGTCTCCTGGGTTGCTTTCCTTCCAAAAATAACTTCTCCAGAAGGTTTCATTCCGTTTTGACTCCGTTTGATATTCCTTTTCGTCGAAACACTGAAACAAGGGAAAAACAGAACTCGCTTGGGCTCGGGTCGATAGGTTAGTCCCAAAAATAATATAAAAGTGTAAAATAAAGCCCATAAACATCCAAGATGGATAATATAATAGCATGAATACTTCATAAATTATAGATACGTTGGAGACGTATCAGCATCCCAAGCTTAATTCCTGCTCGTCCTCGAGTAGGTAAATGATAAAAGAAATAATTTATGAAGTGTGAATGCTAGCAGGTGCATAAGTTTGATCAATGATAATTTCAATCACCTTTTCTAGCATCATTATATGTCATAACAGTAGCTCAACTCATAGAACTTTGCATGATCAAGTAACAAATTATTCACATGTTAAAGTATAGATCATAAACTTTCTTGAAAACTAACAAACTGCGTTCTCAGTCATCAAACAATTGCAATTCATCTTATTTTCAGGAAGAGTCTATGTCAGAGCTTTGATTTAGCAAATCCCACATACTAAACTATCATATAGTCTTCCATGATTGCTAGCACTCAAAGCATATTTTTAGAACAAATAGCATTCATCGAACACAGAGAAAGATAGGGGCTTAATGTTTCGCCTCCCAACCTTTTACCTCAAGGGTAATGTCAACAACCTCTTGCTTACTGCTTGGAGCCTATGGATGGAGAGAAACAACCAACATTTTAGGGGGATTCCACACTCCTTCGAGGCATGGCTAGCTAGATTCAAAAACCTCTTGAAGCTGGTAGTTCATAACTGTCCAGAGAAATCTCATCCTTTTCTCTCTGATTACATTGTAAGTTTGGGACGCTAGTCTTGGTTTTGATAGCTTTTACGGCCGGGGGGGCTCAAACCCATTGTAACACACATGTAACTGTTCTCTTGTGAGTAATACAAAGGTCAGTGGGAGCCTCTCCCACTGTCGTTAACCTTAAAAAAACAATAATAATTCATGATCAAATATATTTGAATGGCCATATATGCTTAGATCTTTCCATCACATGATGCTTGCCAACTAAAGAGTGGGTTGGAATGAGAAGGAATACTACTGACTCTTGCATAAAAGTAAAAGATAGGCCCTTCGCAGTGGGAAGCAGGGATTTGCAGAGGTGCCAGAGCTCGAAGCAAAAAACAGAGATGAAAATAATTTTGAGAGGTATGCTTTCATTGTCAACATAACGACCAAGAGTTCCCAATATCTTCCATACTACATACATTATAGGTGGTTCCCAAACAGAAAGGTAAAGATTTTACTCCCCCTCCACCAACAATCATCAATCCATGGCTTGCCCGAAACAACGGGTGCCTCCAACTAACATCAATCCTGGGGGAGTTTTGTTTGCAATTATTTTTGATTTGATTTCGATCTTTTGATCATGGGACTGGGCATCCCAGTTACCAGCCATTTTCTCGTGAATGATGAGCAGAGTCCACTCATCATGAGAATAACCCACCTAGCATGGAAGATACTGCTAACCCGTAGTCGCTACATGAGCGATTCGGGCATACAAAACAGATTATTATTTGAAGGTTTAGAGTTTGGCACATGCAAATTTACTTGGAACGGCAGGTAAATACCTCATATAGGTAGATATGGTGGACACTCATGGAAGAAACTTGGTTCAAGGAGTTTGGATGCACAAGCAGTATTCCCGCTTAGTACAGATATTTTGGCTAGCAAAGGATTCTAAATAGCAAGCACCACATGTTAGAGGATCCATAACAATATAACTTCTATACAAATATACCCAAGCATGACTCATTATGTTGTCTTCCTTGTCCAACTTCAACTAATTTGGTCAGGTTTGAAAATAATTAATGGGGATCACAATCATAGAAGATGTCCAAGATAGTATATTTATATGTGAAATCTCTCTTCCTTCAATATTCTTTCATGAATTGTTCAAGTGACTAATACAATGTTTGCTAACCTTCAATAAATTTACCACCTCTACTTCTTATATGTAAAGTCATTACTCCCCATGGGATAAGCATATGAAACATACATAATTTCAGATTTATGACATTCAAATCATTCAACCATTTACTCATAGGATATAAGTGAAGCACACAAGTAAATGACAAACTACTCCAAAAAGATATAAGTGAAGATCAATGAGTAGTTAAATAATTATGTAGCTAAGTGAAGACTCTCTCTCATTTAATAATTTCAGATCTTGATACTTTATTCAAACAGCAAGCAAAGCTAAAGAAAATAAAATGACGCTCCAAGCAAAACACATATCATGTGGTGAATAAAAATATAGCTCCAAGTAAAGTTACCGATGAACGAAGACGAAATAGGGGATGCCTTCCGGGGCATCCCCAAGCTTAGGCTCTTGGTTATCCTTGAATATTACCTTGGGGTGCCTTGGGCATCCCCAAGCTTAGGCTCTTGCCACTCCTTATTCCATAGTCCATCGAATCTTTACCCAAAACTTGAAAACTTCACAACACAAAACTTAACAGAAAATCTCGTGAGCTCCGTTAGCGAAAGAAAACAAAACACCACTTCAAGGTACTGTAATGAACTCATTCTTTATTTATATTTGTGTTAAACCTACTGTATTCCAACTTCTCTATGGTTTACAAACTATTTTACTAGGCATAGATTCATCAAAATAAGCAAACAACACACGAAAAACAGAACAGTCTGTAGTAACCTGTAACTAACGCAAACTTCTTGGCGGCGCGCTAGCGTGGCGGACGACGGCGGCTTCCTCCTGGCCCAGATCTGGGCCCTTTGGGGCCCCATCTGGGTCTGGGCGGGCCTGGCTCGGCTCTACCTGCGATGGCTCCGGCGGACGGAGGTGTAGCTCGTGCGAGGGGTTGCAGAGATGGCGGCGCGCCCACTACAACGCGGTGACGGGAGCTTCATGAGCCATATCGAGCTCGGCCGGGCCTTTGTGCCTGGTTTGCTCCTCTTGTTACATCTGGTCGGTGATCACCGATGGCGGTGGAGGTTGACCCCTCCCGCGTGGCTGCTGACGTTGCCACTCCTCGTTCCCGGCTGCTTCCTCTCAGACCCGTCGGTGCCGCTTCAGACTCCATGGTGAGACGGCGATGGTGGCTCCAAGACCGTGGTGGCGCATGTTAGTGGGCAGCAAATGTGGTGGAGTGCGGCGGACCGGTCGAAGTGGTGGGTTTGTGGCGGGCAGGAGAAACCCCTACTGGCTTGGCCGGCACCGACGCGGCGACGCCTGTGGGCGCCATCTTTCCTTCCCGAAGGGCGTCGGGTATCCCCCACCCATGCCTCTCCGCGTATCGGGGGAAACCCTAGGACCTGTCAGGGCAGCAGCATCGTCATCTTCGCGTTCCTTCCTGGCGGTGTTGCTTGGTATGCGGCGGTCCGAAGTGCTAGGAGTGCGGTGGAAATCTTCGGTGGGTGCAGCGGCATCATCATCGTTTTCATCGATCCGACTCTGTTGTCATTATTTTATTTTTCTTTCCTTTCTATTTTCTTTTGGGCGTGCTTGTGTTGTCTGCCCCAGCAATGGATTTTCGGATGTATCGAGTGGTTTCTATATCTATATAGCGGGGCAAAAGGCTAGTTTGAGAGATGTGCGGCTTCACAAAGCTTCAGGTTGTATTTGTGCTGCTTGTGTGTCTTCGTACACGTATATCTTCACATGTTTGTAATTTTTTTTGTACATGCCAGCTGTGGTACTCCAATGTACTTCCTCCGTTTTTATTTAGTTTGCATATTAGATTTGGCTGGAGTCAAACTTTGCAAAGTTTGACTAAGCTTAGAGAAAATAATATAAACATTTATCATAACAAATCTATATGATGTGAAAGTATATTCAATAATGAATGTAGTGTTATTGATTTGTTATTGTATATGTTAACATTTTTGTCTCTAAACTTCATCAAAGTCTACAGAGCTTGACCCTAACCAAAACAAATATGCGGACTAAATAAAAAATAGAGGGAGTATCATCTTGTGGTCCCCCAACACTAATATCCGTCCGGTCCGGCCTGTAATCAATCGTTGACTGATGATCAATGTGAAGCAGACCCACAACACCAGGTAGTTTGTTGGTAGGAGTATGACGTTGGTGGCCGTACAACAGTTTTGTTGTGCGCGTGAGAGGCACACGTCAGTGTGGGGCATGGCGTCAAGGCAGAGCACCTCAATCACCACACGTACTTCATTAGCACACGCAGGTACAAGCCAGCGACACGCGCGCGAGGGGGAGGATGTGCGCCGAGGCTCTCTGTAGGATCTTGAGAAGAGGTGTCTAGAGGGGGGTGATTAGACACTTAGTACCAAAGTTGCAGTTTTTAACTTCTTTTAGGTTTAAGTGGAGTTTAGGCACAAGTTTAACATTCTCAATACATAACAAACAAGCACGCAAAGAGTATATAGGCAGCGGAAAATAAAGCATGCAACTTGCAAGAATGTAAAGGGAAGGGTTTGGAGGATTCAAACGCAATTGGAGACACGGATGTTTTTGTCGTGGTTCCGATAGGTGGTGCTATCGTACATCCACGTTGATGGAGACTTCAATCCACGAAGGGTAACGGTTGCGCGAGTCCAAGGAGGGCTCCACCCACGAAGGGTCCACGAAGAAGCAACCTTGTCTATCCCACCATGGCCGTCGCCCACGAAGGACTTGCCCCACTAGCGGTAGATCTTCACGAAGTAGGCGATCTCCTTGCCCTTACAAACTCCTTGGTTCAACTCCACAATCTTGTCGGAGGCTCCCAAGTGACACCTAGCCAATCTAGGAGACACCACTCTCCAAGAAGTAACAAATGGTGTGTTGATGATGAACTCCTTGCTCTTGTGCTTCAAATGATAGTCTCCCCAACACTCAACTCTCTCTCATAGGATTTGGATATGGTGGAAGGAAGATTTGGGTGGAAAGCAACTTGGGGAAGGCTAGAGATCAAGATTCATGTGGTTGGAATGGATTATCTTGGCCTCAAGACATGAGTAGGTAGTTCTCTCTCAGAAATAGGATGCTGGAAGTGTAGGTTTGTTCTGATGGCTCTCTCCATGAATGAAGAGGAGGTGGAGGGGTATATATAGCCTCCACACAAAATCTAACCGTTACACACAATTTACCAAACTCGGTGGGACCGATTTAGTAAACCTAGTGACCGTTAGGGTTTTCGGTGGGACTGATATGCAACTCGGTAGGACCAATATGGTTAGGGTTAGGGCATAACGTAATCTCGGTGAGACCGATTACACAAACTCGGTGAGACCGATTTTGGTAATTAGCTAACCAGAGAGTTGGTCAGGCAAACTCGGTGAGACCGATTACTCAAATTCGGTGGGACTGATTTGGGTAATAAGCTAACCATAAAGTTTCCATTGTAATCTGGGAAGTGCCGATTGCACAAACTCGGTGAGACCGATTTTGGTAATGGACATACACAGAGAGATTACAATCCCATCTCGGTGAGACCGAGATCCCTATCAGTGAAACCGATTTGCCTAGGGTTTGTGGCAGTGGCTATGACATCTGAACTCGGTGGCGCCGGATAGAAAGAATCGGTAGGGCCGAGTTTGACTTTAGGTTTAGGTCATATGTGTGGAAGTGAGAAAGTAGTGGAGGGTTTTGGAGCATATCACTAAGCACATGAAGCAAGAGGCTCATTAAGCAACACCTCATCCCTCCTTGATAGTATTGGCTTTTCCTATAGACTCAATGTGATCTTGGACCACTAAAATGTAAAATGAAGAGTCTTGAGCTTGAAGCTTGAGCCAATCCTTTGTCCTTAGCATCTTGAAGGAGTTCCCACATCCTTTAGTCCATGCCACTCCATTGTTGAACTTATCTGAAATATACTAGATAAAAGTGTTAGTCCAACAAGAGATATGTTGACATTAATTACCAAAACCACCTAGGGAGCACTTGTGCTTTCAATCTCCTCCTTTTTGGTAATTGATGGCAACATACATCAAAGCTTTAGATAAGGATATAAAGAATAGCAAGTAAAGCTTCGGAAAGACATGTAACAAGCATAGGCTCCCCCTATATGTATGCAATCATGTGAATATGGAATATAGAAACATGTGAGAGCAATAACCATGATAGAGTAGGCAATGTGTTACATGTATCTTGGCCATATGCATCAGAGCAAAGAATAAGAAAATACGTTCATGCTCATGAGTCCTTCTTGCCAAACAGTATGTACATTAGCAAGAATTTCTCATACACATGAGTGTGATGCATATACTTACCTTGTAGTCTTGAGTTGGCTTAGGGTGAAATGAACCTGCACAAACAAGGTTAGATAACACAGGTACATCTACTAGCCAGAGCAAACAGAAGACACCACAAGAATACCAAGACTGGGATGACATGTAGAGAGTGAGTACTGAGTACCACATTGGATTAGACATGTCCCCAAGAGTAAAGATATGCAATGAATTTGAATGATTTCTTTCCCTTAGATGTCTTGCTCCCCCTGAATCTAGCATGGGATACTGGGAGAAGATAGGGAACAGAAATTCAGATCTGAAAAGAAAAAAATATAAATGAACAGAGCTTACTTCAACTAAGCACACAAGAACATGTCTTTCCCCCAAAAAGACATGTGGCATCTCTCCTCTTGAATACCAAGCATCTGGGATCCTTGAGAAATACTTTCTACTTGAGTATTCTCTCCCCCTGGAGATCTCTTTCTCCCCCTTAATACTCTCTCTGATGTGATCTCTCTAAGTGATAAGCTTTGATGTGATCTCTCTCTCCCCCTTTGACATCAATTTCCAAGAAGGGTCTTCTGGAATTTGTTGTGTATGGGTTTGGTCCTTGAGTCACAACACAAAGCACTGGATAAAATTTGTGATGCTTGTAGAGGACAAGATTCATTGAGTGGAGCTGGATTTAAAAGAAACATAGAATAAGTGGCAAACTGTTTTTCCTGTTGGGAAATCAGTGGCACCGAGTGGTATGCTTCGGTTGTACCGAAAAGATTCGGTTGGACCGAAAACAACAAATTGGTGAAACCAAACTCATCGCCGAGAAAACATTTGTCACCTCAGCTCACTAAACTAGAAGGGTCTCACAAAGATTTGCAAGGAATTAACTGAATGATTTGCAATGAATTGGATGCTGAAAATGCAGAGCAAAGAGAAAGATAAGAATGATATCTAGATGAAGTTTTTTTTTTGAAAAGGGGAAACAAATATGCATGAGACAAATGCAAAAACACAAATAAGAATACGAGATAACTTCATCTAGAGATGGTCGGTGACAAAGTCACCTATGTTAGAGTATATTGACTTAGGAGTCAAGTGAGATCACTCTTGATCATGGGTCATACTCATCGTTTAAGCTCAAAATGGGGTTACCATTTTTCGTTTAAGCATCTTGATTTATTCACATCTTGTCGAGTTGCTTTAGCTCAATACTTGGAGTAAAGCTTCTCTAAGATGGAATAACATACCTTGGTTGGTGGTGTTGTCCATGTAGTTGAACTTGTGTGGGTTGCTCAAGGTTGATGTAGCTCATCAAGAGTTGGGAGCACCACTTGGAATTTGAGTCCATCTACCAACATGGGTTAGTTCTTACAAGGAAGAGCACTTGTATATCCAAAATGACAATCATGAAGCTCAATCATAGAGTTTGTCAAAAGGATATGTTAGAATGATTCTGTGCTTCCTTGTATTCATCCACCATAGGGTAGAGACTTGGTGATGTAGAGATTGCTCAAGATGTGAGTAGATTACAATCTCATGGAATTTGATTCAACCAAGTACCTACATGGGTTAGATGACATGCAAGATGCAAATATATCCAAGATATAATATATTCATCATAAGAGATATATCATGGATTAGTCATATGCTCATGTCTTGCATGTATCCAATGGAGTTTCTACTCCAAGTTTGAAGCATCAATGATGTTCAATTCTCCTCTCAACCTGCAAAACACTTTCTCATCAAGGGGTTTAGTAAATATATCCGCTAATTGCTTTTCGGTGCGAACATGCTTAAGATTAATGTCACCCTTAGAAACATGATCTCGAATGAAATGATGACGAACTTCAATATGCTTAGTTCGAGAATGTTGTACGGGATTATGACCAATTTTGATAGCACTTTCATTGTCACAAAGCAATGGAACATGTTTCACATATATCCCATAATCCTTAAGAGTTTGGGTCATCCAAAGTAATTGAGCACAACATGATCCAGTGGCAATGTACTCCGCTTTGGCGGTAGATAAGGATACCGAGTTTTGTTTCTTGGAGGACCAAGACACAAGAGATCTACCAAGAAATTGACAAGTACCCGAAGTGGACTTTCTATCAACCTTGTCTCCGGCATAGTCCGAGTCGGAATAGCCAACAAGATCGAAAGAGGCCCTCTTAGGATACCAAATGCCAAAATTTGGTGTATGAATTAAGTATCTCACTATCCTTTTTACGGCCTTAAGATGACATTCTTTAGGAGCAGCTTGATATCTTGCACACATGCACACACTTAGCATAATATCGGGACGTGAAGCACATAGGTATAACAATGATCCAATCATGGAGCGATAAACCTTTTGATCAACCGGTTTACCATCTTTGGTGAAATCAAGATGTCCACTAGTAGGCATGGGTGTAGACATACCTTTGCACTCTTGCATATTGAACTTCTTGAATAAGTCCTTAGTGTACTTCGTTTGAGAGACAAAAGGACCTTCCTTAGTTTGCTTGATTTCCAACCCAAGGAAGAATTTGAGTTCACTCATCATTGACATCTCAAACTTCTCCGACATTAGCTTCCCAAACTTTTCACTAAAATTAGGGTTAGTTGATCCAAATATGATATCATCAACATAAATTTGGCATACAAATAATTCTCCATTAACCCTTTTAGTAAAAGTGTGGATTCAATCTTCCCAATTTCAAAGCCTTTTTCAAGAAGAAACTTGGTCAAGCATTTATACCATGCTCTAGGAGCTTGTTTAAGACCATAAAGAGCTTTGTGAAGAATGTAAACATGATTTGGTTTCCTAGGATTGACAAAGCCGGGAGGTTGTTTAACATAAACTTCCTCCTCTATTTCACCATTTAGAAAAGCACTTTTAATGTCCATTTGGTACAAGGTGATATTATGGTGATTAGCATAGGCAAGTAAGATGTGAATGGACTCAAGTCTAGCAACGGGAGCATAAGTCTCACCATAGTCCATACCTTTGACTTGTGTGTAGCCTTGGGCGACGAGACGTGCTTTCTTGTGAACTAATGTCCATCTTCATCTTGCTTGTTGTGAAACACCCATTTGGTACCGATGATGTTGTGGTTGTTGTCGGGCTTCTCAACCAATGTCCAAACTTGGTTTCTATCAAAGTTGTGTAGCTCTTCATGCATAGCATTTATCCAATCCGGATCTTCCAATGCTTCTTCAACCTTCGTAGGTTCAATGCTAGAGATGAAAGAATAGTTTTCACAAAAGTTAGCTAAACGAGTTTTAGAGCGAGTGATTCTCCCGGTTTGAATATCATTGTAGATTTGCTCGACGGGATGGTCTTTAGCAATTCTTGCTCGAACTCGTTAAAGCTTTTGCTTGGGTCTCGGTTGAACATCTTATTCATCTTGTTCTTCTTCTTCTTCTTGGTCTTGTTCATTGTTGGCGTTGTCGTTTTCTTGTCGTGGTGGAGAAGGAGGTTGTTGACGTTCGTCCCCGTCGGCCCTCGTCCAGTCTATGATTCGGATGTGGTATATATTATCTTTTCATAACTATTGGTTCATTTATTGTTTATGAAAATTATGCCGACCAACGTGACATAAATTTTATTTATCTAGGAGGTTGTTGAACCGGAAATTCCAACCGACCCTATTGTCGAGAGGTTAAATTTAGTTGAAGAAGAAAACAATTTCTTGAAGGAAAAATAAAAAACCTGAGGAGGAGAAGATGATATTGGAGTTGCATGTTGCGGATGTAAATCGATGATCACAAGATCAAGATGGATGCAATGCGCTTGAAGATGAGAAAGATTAGAAAATATGCCATTCATACCGAGGCTTGGTATCATTATGTCGTTGGATCGGTTGTTACCTTGGTTGCGATTATGATCGCATTTGTTTTCGCATTGAAATGTTTTACATAGTTTCAATGTATGGTTTAATTAATTTAGATGCTCGCAGAGCTTTATGTTGTTAGATGAGAACTATGTATGTACTTTGGTTTTATGTGATGATGAACTTCTATTAATTTGGTCACTTAATTATCTATTCATGATGTTACGTAATGATTTTTCACACACTTAATTATATATAATGCACGCAGATGAACCGCAATGGATGTACGGTGATGTACACACCTCCAAGTACATTAAGGGCGTGCATGATTTTCTCAAGTGGCTGAGGCAAACAAGCAGAATGGTTTTATGTGTTGTCCATGCCCTATATGTGGGAATCTGAAGTCTTACTCGACTGGAAAATCCTTCACACCCACCTGCTTTACAAGGGTTTCATGCCACACTATAATGTTTGGACGAGGCACGGAGAAATAGGGGTTATGATGGAAGACGGCGAGGAGGAAGAGTACGATGACAACTATGTGCCCCCTGAATACGGTGATGCTACTGAACATCAAGATGCACCAGACGATGTGCACGATGGTGCTGGAACGGGCGAAGCTGCTGAAGATCAAGAGGAACCAGACGATGTGCCCGATGATGATGATCTCCGCCGGGTCATTGTCCATGCAAGGACACAATGCGAAAGTCAAAAGGAGAAGCTGAAGTTCGATCACATGTTAGAGGATCACAAAAAAGGGTTGTACCCCAATTGCGAAGATGGCAACACAAAGCTCGGTACCGTACTCGAATTGCTGCAGTGGAAGGCAGAGAATGCTGTGCCTGATAAAGGATTTGAGAAGCTACTGAAAATAATGAAGAAGAAGCTTCCAAAGGATAACGAATTGCCCGACAGACATACGCAGCAAAGAAGGTCGATGCCCTCTAGGATTGGAGGTGGAGAAGATACATGCATGCCCTAATGACTGCATCCTCTACCGTGGTGCCTACAAGGATCTGAATGCATGCCCGGTATGCGGTGCATTGCGGTATAAGATCGACGAGATGACCCCGGTGATGTTGACGGCGAGCCTCCCGGAAGAGGGTTCTGCGAAGGTGATGTGGTATGCTCCTATAATACCACGGTTGAAACGTCTGCTCGAAACGGAGAGCATGCCAAGTTGATGCGATGGCACAGTGAGGACCGTAAGAAAGACGGAAGTTGAGAGCACCCACGACGGGTCGCAGTGGAGAAAAATCGAGAGAAAGTACTGGGATGAGTTTGCAAAGGACCCAAGGAACATATGGTTTGCTTTAAGCGCAGATGTCATTAATCCTTTCGGGGAGCAGAGCAGCAATCACAACACCTGGCCCGTGACTCTATGTATGTATAACCTTCCTCCTTGGATGTGCATGAAGCGGAAGTTCATTATGATGCCAGTTCTCATCCAAGGCCCTAAGCAACCCGCAACGACATTGATGTGTACCTAAGGCCATTAGTTGAAGAACTTTTACAGTTGTGGAATGGAAACGGTGTACGACGTGGGATGAGCACAAAAGGAGGAATTTGACCTAAAGGCGTTGCTGTTCGTGACCATCAACGATTGGCCCGCTCTCGGTAACCTTCAGACAGACAAACAAGGGATACCACGATGCACGCACTGTTTACTTGACACCGATAGTATATACCTGGGAAGCTGCAGGAAGAATGTGTACCTGGGCCATCGTCGATTTCTTCCGACCAACCATTAATGTCGAAGGAAAGGCAAGCATTTCAAAGGCGAGGCAAATCACCGGAAGAAGCCCGCCATGCGTACCGGTGATCACGTACTTGCTATGGTCAATGATTTACACGTAATCTTTGGAAAGGGTCCCGGCGGACTAGCTGTTCGAATGACACCGAGAATCACGCACCCATGTGGAAGAAGAAATCTATATTTTGGGACCTACCCACTGGAAAGACCTAGAGGTCCGCTCTTCGATCGACGTGATGCACGTGACGAAGAACCTTTGCGTGAACCTGCTAGGCTTCTTGGGCGTGTATGGGAAGACAAAAGATACACCGAGGCACGAGAGGACCTGCAACGCTTGTACGAAAAAAGAGGGCATGCCTCCAAGCAAGATGAAGGTCCGCCAGCTACGCTCTTACGAAAGAAGAGAAAGAAATATTCTTTCAATGCCTGCTCGATATGAAGGTCCCAACGGCTTCTCGTCGAATATAAAGGGAATAATAAATATGCCGAGAAAAGTTCCGAACCTAAAGTCTCATGACTGCCACGTGATTATGACGCAACTGCTTCCGGTTGCATTGAGGGGCTTCTACCGAAAACGTCCGATTAGCCATTGTGAAGCTATGTGCATTCCTCAATGCAATATCTCGAAGGTGATCGATCCAGAAATCGTATCAACGCTAAGGAGTGATGTGGCGCAATGTCTTGTCGGTTTCGAGCTGGTGTTCCCACCATCCTTCTTCCATATCATGACGCACGCCCTAGTTCATCTAGTCGGCGAGATTGTCATTCGGGGCCCGTATTTCTACACAATATGTACCCCTTTGAGAGGTTCATGGGATTCCTAAAGAAATATGTTCAGAATCGCGCTAGGCCGAAGGAAGCATCTCCATGGGCCATCAAGCAGAGGATGTCATCGGGTTTTGTGTTGACTTCATTCCTTGCCTTAAGAAGATAGGTCTCCCTAAATCGCGGTATGAGGGGAGACTGACTGAAAAGGCACGCTTGGAAGGGACTCAATAATATGCAGGGACGGCTATTCTTGGTCTCAAGCACACTACAGTTCTACAGAACTCTACCTTGGTGACCCGTATGTCGATGAACACAAGAACGATCTGCGCTCGAAACACCGGGCGCAAAGGCGATGATGGATTACATGTGAACACATCGGGACTTTCAGCAGTTGGTTGGAAACACGTCTCGGAGGTGACATCACTGTTTGTGATGAGCTTTACTTGTTGTCCGGGGACCATCTTCGACTGTAATGATTTGGAAAGGATACTGAGATAAATGGGAATACATTTTACACGATTGACCAAGATGAAAAGAGCACCAACCAAAATAGCGGTGTCCGCTTTGATGCAGCAACCGACAAGGAAATGACACATATTATGGTTACATAGTAGACATATGGGAACTTGACTACGGAGTAGATTTTAAGGTCCCTTTGTTTAAGTGCAAGTGGGTCAATCTGTCAGAGGCGGGTGCAGGTAGACCCACGATGACGGAATGACAACAGTGGATCTGAAAAATCTTGGGTACACCGACAAACCGTTCGTCCTAGCCAATGATGTGGCACAGGTTATCTATGTGAAGGACATGTCTACCGGACCGAGGAAAAGAAAAGATAAGGAAGCGAATACATCATACAATGAGCCAAAACGCCACATAGTTCTTTTTAGGAAATAGGGACATCTTGGGAGTGGAGGGCAAGATGACATGTCTCAAGAGTATGAAAAGTTTCATGAAATTCCCCTTCAAAGTCAAGGCTGACCCAAGCATCCCGATAAACGATGAAGATTATCCATGGTTACGGCGCAATAAGCAAACGACACAAGCGAAGAAAAAGTGAAGACTTTCTCCCGCAACTATTATGAGGATACCATGCCAACTTCGTAACAGACGAGTATGATACCATTGTCCGTTTTGTACATGCACATGCTATGCCAACTTTTTCATAGTTCATTTGAAAACTATGATTTTGAAAACCTCGCCAACCGAAAGGCGCTCACACCGGTTTATAAGCCCGTCCCTCTACACACCGTTTTGTTGTAAGTAGAAACAAAATAAAATAAATAAAGCAACAAAGAAAACAAAAAAAGTGTTTTCAAATTTGAAAACTAATGGCACTAACAAAAAAGTTTATAATTTTTCTAAAACTAAAAGCAAAAAGAATTAAAAAATAAAGCAAAAAACAACAAAAACTAAATAATGCAGAAAACAGAACAAAAACTGAAAAAAGTAAAAATAGCAACAATAAGTATTTTGTTGTAAGTAGAAACAAAATAAAATAAATAAAGCAACAAACAAAACAAAAAAGAGTTTCAAATTTTGAAAACTAATGGCACTAACAAAAAAGTTTATAATTTTTCTAAAACTAAAAGCAAAAAGAATTAAAAATAAAGCAAAAACAACAAAAACTAAATAATGCAGAAAACAGAACAAAACTGAAAAAAATAAAATAGCAACAATAAGTATTTTGTTGTAAGTAGAAACAAAATAAAATAAATAAAGCAACAAACAAAACAAAAAAGAGTTTCAAATTTTGAAAACTAATGGCACTAACAGAAAGTTTATAATTTTCTAAAACTAAAAGCAAAAAGAATTAAAAATAAAGCAAAAGACAACAAAAACTAAATAATGCGAAAAGCAGAACAAAAACTGGAAAAAATAAAATAGCAACAATAAGTATTTTGTTGTAAGTAGAAACAAAATAAAATAAATATTACAACAAAGAAAACAAAAAAGTGTTTTCAAATTTGAAAACTAATGGCACTAACAGAAAGTTTATAATTTTTCTAAAACTAAAAGCAAAAAGAATTAAAAATAAAGCAAAAACAACAAAAACTAAATAATGCGAAAAACAGAACAAAAACTGAAAAAATAAAAATAGCAACAATAAGTATTTTGTTGTAAGTAGAAACAAAATAAAATAAATAAAGCAACAAAGAAAACAAAAAAGTGTTTTAAAAATTGAAAACTAATGGCACTAACAGAAAGTTTATAATTTTTCTAAAACTAAAAGCAAAAAGAATTAACAAAAAAAGAAAAAACAACAAAAATAAATAATGCAGAAAACAGAACAAAAACTGAAAAATAAAATAAAATAGGAACAATAAGTATTTTGTTGTAAGTAAAAGCAAAAAATAATAATAAAGCAAAAAAAACAAGCAGAAAGTTTATAATTTTTAAAACTAAAAGCAAAAAGAACTAAAAAATAAAGAAAAAAACAACAAAAAATAAAGAATAATGCAGAAAACAAAACAAAAAAACTGGATAAAAATAGTGCCGCCTACTGGGCCCCCACGGCCTGAATACGACTAGAAACCCTACATGGGCTGTGATTCAGCCCGTAGGAGGCCAAGTAGGCCCACAGCACATAGCTAGTGACATGATTAGGCCGAAGCTCTGCAGTTCGGAGGAGCTCGAGAGGGTGGGCAGCAGCGCTTATAAACCACTCTCGAGCTCTCTCAACTAGCGAGGTGGGACTAAACTTTTAGGCGTGAGGCAGCACAGGCCTTTGGTCCCGGTTGGTGGCACCAACCGGGACTAGCAGGCATTAGTCCCGTTCGTGGCACCAACCGGGACTAATGCCCCTTTAGTCCCGTTGGTGCCACCAACCGACCGTACACCAACCGGGACCAAAGGCCGCCGCTTCCCGCCCTTTGGGCTCTTGAAAAGAGATTTGGTCCGGTTGGTGGCACCAACCGGGACTAAGCGCATTAGTCCCGTTGGTGCCACGAACCGACTAATGCCCTTGCTATATAAGAAAACACTAGGAAATTTCAGATTTCCGCCAGATTCCCGACGACGCCGAGCACATCGACGCCGCCACGCTCCCTCGACGCCAACCGTCGCCTCATTGTCGCCGCCGCCGCCGCTGCGTGCCGTCGTCGCCGTCGCTCGCCTCGCCGCCGCCAGCCCCGCCACGCCGCGCCGCCTGCCAAGACCTGCCCTGACGCCTCCGCCTGCCCACCACGCCGCCGCGCTCGCCGCTGCCCTGCCGCGCCTGCCCGCCCGCCGCCCTCATCATCATCAAGATCTGCCCCGACCCGCCATCCTCGCCAAGAGCTTGGTCGGCCATGGCGCCTCCTTTTCATATTTTTTTCATATATATATGCTTGTTTTATATATTTTTTGTATGAATGTATGTATTTTTCAATTGTAATATGCATGGTGTTTTCAATTGTTCTCTGATTTAGTACATTAATTTTAGGTTAGTTTCATTTTTAGAAAAGTTTTATATATTTAGAAAGAAGGAAGAGAAGGAAGAAGGAAGAAGAAGAAAAGGTTTTATATATGCAAAAGTTACATTTTTAGAAAAGTTTTATATATCTAGCTAGAAAGAAGGAAGAAGAAGAAAAAGAAGGAGAGGAAAAAGGAAAATAAGAAGAGGAAGAAAGGAGAAGAAGAGGAGAGGAAGAAGAGGAGAAATAAATAAGAAGAGGAAAAAGAAGAAAAAGAAGAGGAGAAGAAGAAAGGAATAGAGGAGAAGAAGAAAAATAGAATATTCTTTTTCTTCTTCTCTCTATTCCTTTCTTCTTCTCCTTTTTTTTCTTTTTTTTTCTTCGATATTCTCCTCATCGCCGATATACCCTCCCGATAACTTCAACACGAGGGGGGTCCATATACCCTCCCGATAACTTCAATACGTGGGGGGTCGATATACCCCTCCCGATAACATTAATTTCTCCCTGTATGTATCTCGTCGTTGTCGATATTACCCCTTGAAGCGTTGTCGATATTATCCCGGTCGAGGGTTCTAGGGTCGAGGATCGAGGTTCGAGGGTCGCCTAGGGTCGAGGTTCAGGGTCGTCGAGGTTCAAGGGTCGAGGATCGCCGAGGGTCGAGAGGTTCCTAGTGTCAAAGTATTGAAGAAATCCATGGCTTCATCATTAGCGGAAGTAACCATGGCATGATGGTATGAAGTCCTCAAAGTTATTTCGAATGGAGTCCCGGATAGGATAATTTGCCTTTTGTATGCAATTTCAGCAAAGGCCTTCCAAATAACGATATTCGGAAGGTTCTTGCTGAACTTTGTACCAAAAGGCTAATTATCCTATCCGGGACTCACATAAAATAACTTTGGAGAGCTTCGCACCATCATGCACCCTACTTTAGCCTAATGATGAAGACATGGTTTTGTTGAATCCTTTGACACTTGGCAACCTCCCGACCCTCGGCGATCCTCGACCCTTGACCTCGACCGCTCGGCGATCCACGACCCTCTACCCTATCACAGGCGCCGATGCCCACGCCACTTGTGGGACATAGATGTAGTGTTCAACGCCACCCCTCCCGATAGCTTCAACACGTGGGGGGGTCGATATTACCCCTCCTAGCTTGAAGCGTTCTCGAGGCCACCCCTAACCCTTGAAGCGTTGTCGAGGCCACCTCAAACCCTAGAGAAGCAGCGCCGAGGCCACTAATATGATTCCTTATTGTGATTAGCTAGCTAGTTCTCGTTTGCCACTAATATATCCATATCTGTCATGTTTGAATAATAATTGCCATGTTGTAAATATTTGTAGAAACTATGGACACCCCCGAGACGAAGCACAAGAACTGTTGTTGAGGGACATAATCGCACAAGGAAGTGATGTAAATCGCTCGTTGATGTTTCTCAACGACAACGATGGTCTGGAAGGAGAGGGTGAAGAAGCAGCTGGCTATGATTTACATGGCTCCGATGACCCAATGCCGGTGCAAGAAGGAGAGGGTGAAGAAGTAGACCGTGAGGACGGCTCCGTGATCACCAAACCGAGTCCGCCAGGTATATATATTAGTTAAGCCTGTGCTGACTAGCTCTCGTCTTTGTTTTGGTATGTACACATATTAATTAACTCTCGTCTTTGTTCTTTTTCTAGCCCTCGGATCGAGCACAACCGGTAAAGAGACGAGGCCCAAGAAAAGTTGAGCTCGGATGAAAAGTTTGAGATCATACAAATCGTGCGCGACGGCCAACCGATTGAACCCTACCAGACAAAGAAGGCATTTGTTGCTCAGTGCGGGGTTCTGGTTAGGGACAATATCCCGATCAGCATCCAACAATGGTATAAGCCTAAGAACGAAGACCCTGAGGTGTCTTGTGTCAATGATATGTAGAAAAATGATCTTTGGACTGAGCTGAAGTCAAATTTTACCCTACCGCTAGAGGATGATCCGGAGAAGCCAGTAATAGAGCCATTAATCAAGTCTTTTGCTCTTAAGAAGATGGCAGAACTATTCAGGAATTGGAAGAAAGAACTCAATACGTATGTCGAAAAAATGAGACACCAGAATTCAAGGGAAAATATGAGAAGATCAGAGATGACTGGCCCGCATTTGTGGCCTACAAGACATCAGAAAAGAGTAAAAAGATGTCGGCGACAAACAAGAGAAATGCTGCGAAGAAGAAGCTTCACCATCGCACGGGTCGGTGGCTACCTCGTAGCCCGCCTAAGTGGGCCAAGGCTGAGAATGATCTGCTTGATAAAGGGATCGAACCAGAGACAATGAACTGGCCAGACCGTTGCGGACTTGGTTCTTCGGGCGGCGGATCCTTGGACCCTATAACAGGAAGTGCATTTGGACGGACGAACAATTGGACATACCAGTGAAGAGGCTTCAGCAATATATCAAGCAGCGCAACAAGGGAAGTTCGTTCGAGACGGGGAGAAGGACGAGCTCACAATGGCCCTCGGGAATCCTGAGCACCCGGACGGACACGAGGCACGCCAGCTCCGTTTCGTGGAAGGCTGGATTTCGGACGCAGGGGTTACAAAACCCATGAGAGGAGGAAGAAAAGCGGAGCAGAGCCTAATGCAGGCGCTGCACGAAAGGGTAATGGGGCTAGAGGAACGAGAAGAGAACGAAGCAGCAGATCACAACAAACGACCTGCGAAGCTTCCCCGGCTACCCGCCGTATCAGCGGAGAAGCAAGCGTGGCTTCCACCGAGCTGCTTCAGCCGAGCAGCATGCCTTGACGGCTCCTGCCAGCTATCCCGTGGATGCTATCACGGATGCTGAAAATTGCCACCTTATGGCGCAATGGAGCAATTTGAAGGTCAAGGCGGCTGTTGGCTCTGTTTATCCTACTAAACCCGACTCAACTTTTCACCGCCGCCGATTCGAAGGATATGCTAAGGTGATGGTCGATGAAATAACGGAGGGATTTGAGGACCTCGGCTTGACCACCCTACCGTGAAGGGAGTATCGGCTGGGTTCTCGCTCAAGACTCCATGTCTATGGCGGAAGGATCTCATCAACCTTCCGGACTGGACGCCCCGCCTCCTCCTCCTCCTCCCGCGAGTCAGGCACTCCGCCTCCTCCACCGCCTCCTCCTCCGGCGAGTGACGATCAGGGCACTCGGCCGGCTCCTTCTGGCGCGTGGCGGCACTCCGCCTCCTTCTCTGTCTGCACCGGCGCGCCCGAGCAGCCAGCCTCCTCCTTCTCCGCCTCGTCAGCAAGGGCGGAAGAGACCCGCCGCCGCTCCGGCTGCTCCGGCGCGTCGTAGTCCTTCTCCTCCGCCTCGTAAGCAAGGAAAGAAGACAACCGCTCCGCTCGCTCTGCTGGCGTCTAGCAAGACAGCCAAAGGCGGAGGAGATATAGATTCGGTCCTTCTCTGAAGACTCCAGAGAAGTTACCGTACGAGAGGAGCGAGGAGGAAAACGCGAAGATCGCGCAGACCGAAGTGGATGACTGGTTTCAAGGGTTGAAAGCAAAGAGACATCCACCTCCGGAAGAGAAGGTAGATCCATCAAAGCGAAGCGCACTCTGCTGCCCCGACAAAACCACCCAAGTCTCCGCCAAAAGGCAACTATGAGCGCATTATTGAAAGGCATTTCCCAAGCGGAGAGGTCGGGAAGTACTGTCGATGATCAAATGATGAAAGAACGACGAGCTGGGAAACAAATTGCCCAGCTCGGCGAACAAGTGAAGCAATCGTGCCCCCGCTCAAGGTGCACGCTAGCGACATCGCCGATCCGAGGATGGTGCCCGGTTATGGCAATCCTGCAGATTACCTGCCCGACGATGTACATTATGATTTCTTGGAGGTGCAGATACAAAGATACGATAATGGAAGCCTCTCGTCAAAGATGAAAGTTCTCTATCAATGATGATGCGAAGATTGCATGATTGGTACATGAAAACCTGCAAAGAGTCCGAGGGAGGAGTACTTTGTATGTGAGAGTTAAAAAGGAGCATGACCTCCTTGGAATTGAACTGTTGCCTATTCCATTTGAGGAGTTCTATCAGTTTTTCAATCAATTGGCCCTCGATAAAGCAACGGTCACCTGCTACTCTCTGTAAGTAGTACTACTTCTGTCATTAAGTCTCTCTATATAACTCAGCCCTTTCATTGCATGTATTTATAATTATCCTCACTATATTATGCAGATTGAAGATCGCCGAATTGAAGAAAAGACAAGTGGGTGATATTGGGTTCATTAACACATATCTCATAGATGCAACTGAGGTTAAATTCCGTGCCGAAGATACCGAGGCCAACTTGCTACAATCGTTGGTAATAAATGAACACAAAGATATAATACTCTTTCCTTACAACTTCAAGTGAGTGTTACTGTCTTGTGGCATATTCGGTTTCCTTATTAGTCCAGGTTATAGTAATGTAATATTGATGAGTTATGCATGTGTGTGCAGCTACCACTATATTCTCCTAGAGATTAAGCTTGAGAAGGGAGTAGTAACTGTCTTAGACTCCAAGCGAAAAGATCCCAAGGAGTATGCGGACATGACTGAAATGCTCGAGAAGTAAGTTAAATCGATCATTATCCACCATATCAGCAACTTTGTTCATTTCTGATATCAAGTAATTGTTTTCTTTGTATGGCAGGGCTTGGAGAAAATTCACCAAAAAGCTCGGGACTACCGAAGAAGCTGCAATTTAGACACCAGTAAGTACTATATAGTAGCATATTCCACGCATCTCCTAGTGATTCAAGCGCTAGTTTCATCAATACCATTTAGCATGCTTGCTAATTATCAGTTTGATTGACCTCTATTTCTTGTAAAGTGGTTGTGGCAGGAACAAGGGAATGATTTCTGTGGATACTACGTTTGCGAGTCCATCCGCAACACGACCTGTGAGAGGGGCTACTCCGACAAACAATATGAAGTGCGTAAATAAAAATACTCACAATTTTATTTTATTACCATCATTTGTGTTGAGTTTCATTCATTCATATATATATATGTATTGGCCCCTTTCTTAAAATTAGATGTTTCGGAAGCGGGATGAACTTCTAGCACCAGATCGCATGCGAGCAATTCAAGAGGAATTGGCGGCATTCTTTCTTGACCACGTGATCGCTGAACACGGAGAATACTATGTGGACCACGCGTCCGTATGTTAGTAGATTATATATTTGTAAAAGATAATTATTGTATATATGTAGCCGGTAGTGTCGGATAGATATACGAGAACTTGTTGTTCGACCAATCTCTCGGAGAAGGAGAGGTGGTCGATATCACTTCTCTCTGTATGCATATATGTTCATGACAATCTTCTGTTTGCTTAATTACTAGCTAGCTAGCGTGTCTAGCTAGTCCTCTCTATACGTATGTATAGTACGTAGCGTCGACCAAGCACGGACAAAAGAGAGGACATTTTTCTCTATTAATTAGCTAGCTATAGCACAATATATGAAACACCTAAATTAACCCCCCAAAACCCCCAACCCCCCCCCCCTTTTAAAAAAAAAACAAAAACCTCAGCCACGAAATGTCGACGATGGATGCCTATTGGTCCCGGTTGGTGCCACCAACCGGGACCAAAGGCCCTCCTGCCGGGCTCGGCCAAGACAAGCCACGTGGAGGCCCATCGGTCCCGGTTCTGGATTGAACCGGGACTAAAACCAGGTATTAATATCGACCCTTTAGTCCCGGTTCATGAACCGGGACTAAAGGCCCTTACCAACCAGGTCAATAGGCCCCTTTTCTACTAGTGGTAAGATGAGTGCGCACTTGAACCAGAGTTGTACAAAATCAAAACTATGGTTGTTATTGATTCATGACCTTTGGAAAGGCGATTTGATACGGTGGGAAGCGAGACCGTGGTTTTGAGACGAGCGGCAGGGGGCGGGATGGCCGGCGCAGCGGCAGAGCACAGGTGGCGGCGACTCGTTGGTCATATAAAAAACGGAGCACGTGACGGACGGGCGCTCCACTGCACTCTGCACCGGATAAGAGGAGGCATCGATCCAATGGAGTTACTACCTCCGTTCCAAAATAAATGACTTAACTTTATACTAACTTTGCCTCCGTTTCAAAATAAATGACTAAACTTTGTACTAACTTTGTAAAGTTTAGAACGGAGGTAGCAGGTAGCGTGTTCGTGAGTAGGATAACCTATAGGAGCATGTGCATGAGTGCAATGTCCGTGTCGGTTCACATCTGTGTACGGAGGAAATTTCTTATTTGACTCTTTCTTAAATTTTACTTTCCTTTTTGGTTCTCAAAAGAAAATCCTTCCCTTTTTAGAGCATCTACAACTGAGCGCCTCAAATGGTCGAGCGGACAGCCTGGTCACTGACCGATCACGAAAGTACGACCCAGACGGGTTTGGGGCGGTCTTCGCCCACATACGTTCCCGGATTTGGGCTGGATATGAGGGGTGCCGGTCAGCCCAGACGTTTGACGCCTGCTTGAGCAGGTCATGGCAAGGCGCAAAGCTCGGATAACAGTGGCGCTACCTACGGATGCGGTAGAACCGGAGGAGGAGGAGGAGGAGGAGGAGGAGGAGGGAGCACGATAACGGGGAGGAGGATGAGGATGACATGGGGGATGCTGGGGTCGCGGATCTGCAGGCGGAGCAGCAAGCGATCCTCGAGTCTCTCCGGTCGAAATCGGTGGCGGAGGACAAGCGGCGTCGTGTGCAAGAGGCGGAGGCAAAATGGAGCACAACGCGGATGGTTTGCAGGAGAAGGAGGCGGAGCACCCCGCGGACGTCAACGAGATGCCTGCTGCTATGGATGAGGAGGAGGAGGAGGAGGAGGTGGAGCCGGAGCACTCCTATGCGCACATCTACCCGGCACCCGGCACGGACGTCGTGGACATCTCCAACGGCGAAACTTAGTTTAGAATAGCGTGGTGTACGTACTACATAGGAAATCTTTTGCCTGGTTTGTATGGATCTTGAGGATGAAAAATGAGGTGTACGGATGCATATCACCAAATATGAGGTGTGACCGGTCAGTGCCCGCGAATGCGCCCGTGAGCGTTTGAGGGGTCGGATTTGCCAAGTCCGTCTGTAGATACTCTTAACACTAAAACTTCAATCGGTTCCCTATATGTGCCATTTCCATCAGTTTTGACCATTAATGGTGTTAAGTCGAACCTAAAAAGACTGCTTTACCTCTAGTGTAGTATGTGAGCAGATTATATGATAAAGCAGAGTTAAATCACCGGATTTTAATAAGAAAATTGCCATATACCCTGCCAACAATTCATATATGCACACAATTCATATAATATCATGACAACACAACTACAAACTCTTCAACATATGGACATAACTCACCAAGTACCATCCACAACTATCATAGTATCCAGTTTCATATAGAATACCGCCAGGTGACATACATCACATACACAAGCCCAATTAGGACATCTCCAAGTCACATACATCACATAAGCAACACCAAAGCTCACAAGCTCACATGATGAGCTGAACACATATATACTTCCCAAAAGGAGCATCTTGAATAAATAGTATGCAAAAGCTCACATGATAGGTTGAGCGCATGAACAGTTTGCAATAAAGACATAATGAACTAGATAATCACAAGCTAAGCCTTCTTTTGCTTCTCATGCTCAACGCAGGGCTGGCTGGGTTAAATCTTTTGCTTCTTGTGCACATCGCAAGGCTGTCATTTAGCACCACATGAATATATGCAATTTTTGTAGCAAGTTCTTTCCATTTCCTTTTGGCATTTACCTTCCAAGGAACAATTGTTTGCTACTTGGGCATATCACTTTCAACGGAAAATGGGCCCAGATTAACTTGAGACAATCTTGCGCATGCATGGAAACGATAGAGTAAACAAATAATAGAAACAATGCATTACTTGTGAACCAATTTTCGAACATATTTTAGGTTACCTTTTTTATCCTCAAGATTCAGAGATAGTCACTTTTCCCGTTTTCTTAGTTTTGTGCTCTCGAAGCCTTGGCCATTGTGGTAAGGAAGCAATTAGAATACTTTCATCAGATATGTTGAATTTGGATCCATCCTATAAAAAGCAACAGAAACCTAATCATGAGCACTTCGACTCCTACAGCTTCCTTATACAGTAGCACATGCAGACCAAACCCATGTGCATATTTTCAACAAACATTAACAGGAAGATCAATTATGTATGAACGGGAACATACTTGCTTCATATTCGAAATAAATAAATGTATTATCTGTAAATATATTATCCAAGATTAGTGAACATACTTGCTTTATAGTATCAACTTAATGTTTTTGTCTTTTTTTTCCATTGCAGATCTTGCAGCAAATATTCATCTCTAAGAATACAATCACACAATTGAGGTGATCTCATATCTCAATCAAGACTGATTTATTTATTTATTGCACAATTGAGGTGATTAATTTATTGCATACAAAACCATCAAATAGCCAATGATGAATGAACTCAAAGTAATATGTTATATTTGGAGAATTCTAGAGAAGAAAGAGAGGACTCGCCCTTCTAGCCACATAGCCGATGTCGTCGAGGCTGAGCACCCCACTCGGCCGTTATCGATCCTGCAGCAGCGTCAGCCAGAGCGTAGTCATCGTGCCCACCCCTTGGCAGTCGCACTGTAGCTGTCGCCCCACCATGGCCGCCTAAGGCCGAGACCGGTGCAGCGCCATGTGAAGGAAATATGCCCTAGAGGCAATAATAAAGTTGTTATTTATATTTCCTTGTATCATGATAAATGTTTATTATTCATCCTAGAATTGTATTAATCGGAAACTTAGTACATGTGTGAATATATAGACAAACTAAGTGTCACTAGTATGCCTCTACTTGACTAGCTTGTTGAATCAAAGATGGTTAAGTTTCCTAACCATAGACATGAGTTGTCATTTGATTAACGGGATCACATCATTAGAGAACGATGTGATTGACTTGACCCATTCCATTAGCTTAGCATTTGATCGTTTAGTATATTCCTATTGCTTTCTTCATGACTTATACATGTTCCTATGATTATGAGATTATGCAACTCCCGAATACCGGAGGAACACTATGTGTGCTACCAAACGTCACAACGTAAATGGCTGATTATAAATGTGCTCTACAGGTGTCTCCGATGGTACTTGTTGAGTTGGCATAGTTCGAGATTAGGATTTGTCAATCCGATTGTCGGAGAGGTATCTCTGGGCCCTCTCGGTAATGCACATCACTATAAGCCTTGCAAGCATTGTAACTAATGAGTTAGTTGCGGGATGATGTATTACGGAACGAGTAAAGAGACTTGCCGGTAACGAGATTGAACTAGGTATTGAGATACCGACGATCAAATCTCGAGCAAGTAACATACCGATGACAAAGGGAACAACGTATGTTGTTATGCGGTTTGACCGATAAAGATCTTCGTAGAATATGTAGGAGCCAATATGAGCATCCAGGTTCCGCTATTGGTTATTGACCGGAGACGTGTCTCGGTCATGTCTACATAGTTCTCGAACCCGTAGGTTCCGCACGCTTAACGTTCGGTGACGATTTGTATTATGAGTTTATGTGTTTTTATGTACCGAAGGTAGTCCCGGATGAGATCAGGGACATGACGATGAGTCTCGAAATGGTCAAGACGTAAAGATCGATATATTGGACGACTATATTCGGACATTGGAAAGGTTCCGAGTGATTCGGGTGTTTTTCAGAGTACCGGAGAGTTACGGGAATGCATATTGGGCCTTAATGGGCCATACGGGAAAGGAGAGAAAGGCCCCAAAGGGTGGCCGCACCCCTCCCCATGGACTGGTCCGAATTGGACTAGGGAGGGGGGCGCCCCCTTCCTTCCTTCTCCTTCTCCCTTTCCTTTTTCCTATTCCATGTGGGAGGTGGAATCCTAATAGGACTAGGGAGTCCTAGTAGGAATCCACACTTGGGCGCGCCCTATGAGGGCCGGCCTCCTCCTCCCTTCATCCTTTATATACGTGGCCAGGGGCACCCCATAGAGATAACAATTGATCATTGATCTTTTAGCTGTGTGCGGTGCCCCCCTCCACCATAATCAATCTCGGTCATATCGTAGCGGTGCTTAGGTGAAGCCCTGCGTCGGTAGCATCATCATCACCGTCATCACGCCGTCGTGCTGACGGAACTCTCCCTCAAAGCTTTGCTAGATCGGAGTTCGTGGGACGTCATCGAGCTGAACGTGTGCTGAACTCGGAGGTGCCGTGCGTTCGGTACTTGGATCGGTCGGATTGTGAAGACGTACGACTACATCAACTGCGTTGTGCTAACGCTTCCGCTTTCGGTCTATGAGGGTATGTGGACACACTCTCCCCTCTCATTGCTATGCATCACCATGATCCTGTGTGTGTGTAGGATTTTTTTTGAAATTACTACGTTCCCCAACAATGGCATCAGAGCCAGGGTTATGCGTAGATGTTATATGCACGAGTAGAACACAAGTGAGTTGTGGACGATACAAGTCATACTGCTTACCAGCATGTCATACTTTGGTTCGGCGGTATTGTTGGATGAAGCGGCCCGGACCAACATTACGTGTACGCTTACGCGAGACTGGTTCTACCGACGTGCTTTGCACACAGGTGGCTGGAGGGTGTCAGTTTCTCCAACTTTAGTTGAATCGAGTGTGGCTACGTCTGGTCCTTGAGAAGGTTGAAACATCACTAACTTGACGAAATATCATTGTGGGTTTGATGCGTACGTAAGAATGGTTCTTGCTCAGCCCGTAGCAGCCACGTAAAACTTGCAACAACAAATTAGAGGACGTCTAACTTGTTTTTGCAGGGCATGTTGTGATGTGATATGGTCAAGAGATGATCATGTTTTGTAACAGAGTTATCGGCAACTGGCAGGAGCCATATGGTTGTCGCTTTATTGTATGCAATGCAATCGCCCTATAATTGCTTTACTTTATCACTATCGCGGTCGTAGAAGCAATAGTTGGCCGGACGACAACGATGCTACGATGGAGATCAAGGTGTCGCGCCGGTGACGAAGGTGATCATGACGGTGCTTTGGAGATGGAGATCAAAGGTACAAGATGATGATGGCCATATCATATCACTTATATTGATTGCATGTGATGTTTATCCTTTATGCATCTTATTCTGCTTTGTTTGACGGTAGCATTATAAGATGATCTCTCACTAAATTTCAAGGTAAAAGTGTTCACCCTGAGTATGCACCATTGCCAAAGTTCGTCGTGCCAAGACACCACGTGATGATCGGGTGTGATAAGCTCAACGTTCATCTACAACGGGTGTAAGACAGTTTTGCACACGCAGAATACTCGGGTTAAACTTGACGAGCCTAGCATATGCAGATATGGCCTCGGAGCACTGAGACCGAAAGGTAGAGCGTGAATCATATAGTAGATATGATCAACATAGTGATGTTCACCATTGAAAACTACTCCATCTCACGTGATGATCAGACATGGTTTAGTTGATATGGATCACGTGATCACTTAGATGATTAGAGGGATGTCTATCTAAGTGGGAGTTCTTAAGTAATATGATTAATTGAACTTAATTTATCATGAACTTAGTCCTGGTAGTATTAGCATATATATGTTGTAGATCAATAGCTCGCGTTTAGCTCCTCTATTTTATTTTTGATATGTTCCCAGAGAAAACTAAGTTGAAAGATGTTAGTAGCAATGATGTGGATTGGATCCGTGATCTGAGGATTATCCTCATTGCTGCACAGAAGAATTATGTCCTTGATGCACCGCTAGGTGACAGATCGATTGCAGGAGCAAATGCAGACGTTATGAACGTTTGGCAAGCTCGATATGATGACTACTTGATAGTTTAGTGCACCATACTTTACGGCTTAGAATCGGGGCTTCAAAGACGTTTTTGAAACACCACGGAGCATATGAGATGTTCCAAGAGTTGAAATTAGTATTTCAGACTCATGCCCATGTCGAAAGGTATGAGACCTTTGACAAGTACTTCGCCTACAAGATGGAGGAGAATAGCTCAGCTAGTGAGCATGTGCTCAGAATGTCTGAGTACTACAATCACTTGAATCAAGTGGGAGTTAATCTTCCAGATAAGATAATGATTGACAGAGTTCTCTAGTCACTATCACCATGTTACTAGAACTTTGTGATGAACTATAATATGCAAGGGATAACGGAAATGATTCCCAAGCTCTTCGTGATGCTGAAATAGATGAAGGTAGAAATCAAGAAAAGCATCAAGTGTTGATGGTTGACAAGACCACTAGTTTCAAGACAAGGGCAAAGGAAAGAAGGGGAACTTCAAGAAGAATGACAAGCAAGTTGCTGCTCAAGTGAAGAAGCCCAAGTCTGGACCTAAGCCTGAAACTGAGTGCTTCTACTGCAAAGGAAATGGTCACTGGAAGTGGAACTACCCCAAGTAATTGGCGGATAAGAAGGATGGCAAAGTGAACAAAGGTATATTTGATATACATGTTATTGATGTATACTTTACTAGTGTCTATAGCAACCCGTCGGTATTTGATACTGGTTCAGTTGCTAAATGTAGTAACTCGAAACGGGAGTTGCAAAATGAACAGAAACTAGTTAAGGGTGAAGTGACGATGTGTGTTGGAAGTAGTTCCAAGATTGATATCATCATCATCGCACACTCCCTATACTTTCAGAATTAGTGTTGAACCTAAATAAATGTTATTTGGTGTTTGCGTTGAGCATGAATATGATCTGATCATGTTTATCGCAATACGGTTATTCATTTAAGTTAGAGAATAATTGTTGTTCTGTTTACATGAATAAAACCTTCTATGGTCATACACCCAATGAAAATGGTTTGTTGGATCTCGATTGCAGTGATACACATATTCATAATATTGAAGCCAAAAGATGCAAAGTTAATAATGATAGTGCAACTTATTTGTGGCACTGCCATTTAGGTCATATTGGTGTAAAGCACAAGAAGAAAATCCTTGTTGATGGGCTTTTGTAATCACTTGATTATGAATCAGTTGATGCTTGCGAACCATGCCTCATGGGCAAGATGACTAAGACTCCGTTCTCCGGAACAATGGAGCGAGCAACAGACTTGTTGGAAATAATACATACTGATGTATGCAGTCCGATGAGTGTTGAGGCCCACGGCAGGTATCGTTATTTTCTGACCTTCACACATGATTTGAGCAGATATGGGTATATCTACTTGATGAAACATAAATCTGAAACATTTGAAAAGTTCAAATAATTTCAGAGTGAAGTGGAAAATCATCGTACCAAGAAAATAAAGTTTCTAAGATCTGATCGTGGAGGAGAATATTTGAGTTACGAGTTTGGTCTTCATTTGTAACAATGTGGAATAGTTTCGCAACTCACGCCATCTGGAACACCACAGCATAATGGTGTGTCCGAACATCGTAACCGTACTTTATTAGATATGGTGCAATCTATGATGTCTCTTACCGATTTACCACTATCGTTTTGGTCTTATGCATTAGAGACAGCTGCATTCACATTAAATAGGGCACCATCTAAATCTGTTGAGACGACACTATATGAACTGTGGTTTGACAAGAAACCAAAGTTGTCGTTTCTTAAAGTTTGGAGTTGCAATGCTTATGTGAAAAGGTTTCAACCTGATAAGCTCAAACCCAAATCGGAGAAATGCGTCTTCATAGGATACCCAAAGGAGACTGTTGGGTACACCTTCTAATCACAGATCCAAAAGCAAAATATTGATTGCTAAGAATGGATCCTTTCTAGAGAAGGAGTTTCTCTCGAAAGAAGTGAGTGGGAGGAAAGTAGAACTTGATGAGGTAACTGTACCTGCTCCCTTATTGGAAAGTAGTTCATCACAGAAATCTGTTCCTGTGACTTTGATACGTCCATTTTGCATCATGCTTTTATATCAATGTTTATCGCATTATGGGCTGTTATTACACATTATGTCACAATACTTATGCCTATCTATTATATAATTAAAACATAAGTAAAAGAAGCCATCACGTTGATCCACATAGATTAAATTATCGTAGCCATTATTTTCTTATATGAACGGCTGAGATTTAAAATTGCAACGTTACATACAAATATTGTCATAGTCAAATAATTGGACTGTCACGTACAAACATGTAATTGTAGAGGTTGAGCTTCCACAAGGAAAAAAAACTAATTTGGAAGGAACGGTTTAGATTTCACAATAAAAACAAATCTATTTTGGAAGGAGTAGTTCGGAGACAAAACTTCAGCGTACATGCATAGAACTCTTAAAACCAAGACACAGAATAAATGGATATACAACCTGCATGCGTGCAAGGCAAGGCCGCTTTTAGATTGGAGATAAGTCAGATGGATACAGCGTGCATGCATGGAAGCCAAGGACGCTGTAAAACCAAAGATAAACATACTGTACTCAAGCCTTATGAGACATCGCGGTGCACCGTCACTGATGTTAACTGTTTCCACAAGCGGCAGCACCACCATCGCTGATGTTGTTGCCACACAGGCCACAATCTGCGATTTAGAACCAGAGTAAGAACCATCAAAGATGTGCATTTTGTTGTGACTAGATTATCACCTATTATCTATTGGCTGGATATTTATGATTTTAGAATCGCCAGTCTGGGCTATGAGGCTACGATAGCAGCAGATGCGTTTGTCGCATGACAGGAACGCATGAACACACCAGCGTGGCTATGTGGTCGCTTAGTCAGGTTGTGGTGGTGAGATCACGTCGAGTAAAGCAGTGGTCGTGATCAGGAGCTTCGGCCGAGCATAACACAAGCACGCACGTACACATGCGTATGGACGTGAACAGGTGCGTTGAGCGATCTGTTTCTTGAATTGGTACATCACTTACGCGAGTTGATTCCTCATTATACCATCTACTACCTAGAATCCAACTCCATTGCTAGGCTACGATTGAGGGTTTTCGACTTTAGGTCTCCATTGAATCGAACTCGAAACTCCCCACACAAAACAAGAATCAAACTCGAAATATTGGCAAATATAAAACCAATCTTTTAAGTTTCCAAATTTTGAAATAGGTAAGTACTTATATGTGTATAATAGACGCGTGTAAAATTTTCATGTATACATTTATAGTGAATAGCACATATGCTATAATTACATGAATTTATTATTATTTTGTGTAGATCCCACATAAATGTATTTCGCCATGAAATGTTACAGACAAGTAGTATACATCAACATGTATGTGTTTCATTACTTTTAGATTTTTATGAAACATAAAAATTTTGAATTTTGAATTTTTCAAAATTCAAGCTCCATGGAGCTCGAGCATGATTAGCAATTTCGGCTAGGATACAGATATCATGTGCATGCATGCGTTTGTGAGATATATGCTTTTTTGTGCCGTATATGCATGTTTTTAGTTTTCTAGCTGGGATATATATCATGCATGTGTGCATGATCACTTGGCTGTGAATTAACTACATATTTCTTAGATAGACGTCCTATGCATTTGACCTTTTGATATAAAATCCGTTTTATTAAGAGTGAATTGTTTTGTAGTGATTGGATGGAATTTAGAACATCTAATGGCTATGATATTCTAAAATAGAGGTCTACAAAATGAATTTCCTCAATTTTTTTTCATATTTTCTAGCATATCTTTCTTTACACTGTTGGGACGACCCAAATAGGTTTATATGAATACACACCAATTGTTTTTTTCAAATATACATCGACAACTACATAGCCTTAGATGGTCAGGCTACACAAACAATTAGAGTGAGAGGATATTATCATGAGCATTTAGAAGCATGCATGGGAGGTCGACATCCATGATATCATGCTATCTACAAACAAAATTGCACATCAAACAGTGGTGGTGCACGTAGAGGAAGATAACATAATATTTAGGCATTTAATTAATGATGAAATGGCTTGGAGTAGTAGGAATCTAATATCAGTGCGTTACTCACCTTTTTGTCAGGCAGACATCGATGACTTTAGCAACAATAATGTGTTTAACAAAAATATTTCACCTACAATAATTGTTTCATAGGACACACATGCCAACTACAATAATCGGTTGTATTTTAAAAGATCTTTCAAAGGGGAATGACAAACAATAGTGGAAGAGTGAAATCTGAAGATTGGTATGAAATTATATGGCTTGAATGGCAGGGTGCGATTTTTATCACAGACCAAATAAAAATAATACAATTAAAAGAAGAATTCCTAAATATTACGTCTTTTCGAAGAGGCACATTTTGGCACTTTTATAGTATAATATAACTATGGATGGACAAAAACTGGTGGGAAAAATACTAAATATAACAATTAGTGAATGGCGCGATCGAAGATGTGGAAACATATATATGGATATGTGGATATCGACATTGTTACGATAGATAGTGGTGGCACGAGATAACAGTGTATTTGCATGTCATCAATCTTTTCACTTTTCTCTATAAAAATTCTAAAACAATATCCGGTGCAAAGATAAATGAACATGGATGAAAAGGTGAAACCGTTAAAGCTAGAGATTAGTACCAAAGCCAATGGTTTGGCATGGTGGGATGCATGTCTTAGTCTTTAGATATTTCATCGAGGGGACAAGCATATCATTAGCATCAACTTCATAGAAAGTGTAGCAAAGTTTCATCATGTTTTATAATAGTATACATTTTGGATATATGTTTACATAAAGAGGGAGAATGCCGATAGCTGGAATTCTGGGCTGGAAAAGGAGAAAATATTAGAGACCTATTCTGCACAACTCCAAAAGTCCTGAAACTCCACGAAAGTTGTTTTTGGAAATAATAAAAAATACTGAGCGAAGAAAATACCAGAGGGGGCCCACACCCTGGCCACGAGGGTTGGGGGCGCGCCCCCCCTGCCACGTGGGCCCCCTGGTGGCCCTCCGGTGGCCATCTTCTGCTATATGAAGTCTTTCGTCCGAAGAAAAATCATAAGCAAGCTTTCGGGACGAGACTCCGCCGCCACGAGGCGGAACCTTGGCGGAACTGATGTCTACTACGCAACCTTCTTCTTGTAGACGTTGTTGGGCCTCCAAGTGCAGACGTTTGTAGGACAGTAGCAAATTTCCCTCAAGTGGATGACCTAAGGTTTATCAATCCGTGGGAGGCATAGGATGAAGATGGTCTCTTTCAAACAACCCTGCAACCAAATAACAAAGAGTCTCTTGTGTCCCCAAGACACCCAATACAACGGTAAATTGCATAGGTGCACTAGTTCGGCGAAGAGATGGTGATACAAGTGCAATATGGATGGTAGATATAGGTTTTTGTAATCTGAAAATATAAAAACATCAAGGTAACTAATGATAAAAGTGAGCGTAAACGCTATTGCAATGCTAGGAAACAAGGCCTAGGGTTCATACTTTCACTAGTGCAAGTTCTCTCAACAATAATAACATGATTGGATCATATAACTATCCCTCAACATGCAACGAAGAGTCACTCCAAAGTCACTAATAGCGGAGAACAAACGAAGATATTATGGTAGGGTACGAAACCACCTAAAAGTTATTCTTTCCAATCAATCCGTTGGGCTATTCCTATAAGTGTCACAAACAGCCCTAGAGTTCGTACTAGAATAACACCTTAAGACACAAATCAACCAAAACCCTGATGTCACCTAGATACTCCAATGTCACCTCAATTATCCGTGGGTATGATTATACGATATGCATCACACAATCTCAGATTCATCTATTCAACCAACACATAGAACCTCAAAGAGTGCCCAAAGTTTCTACCAGAGAATCAAGACGAAAACGTGTGCCAACCCCTATGCATAGGTTCATGGGCGGAACCCGCAAGTTGATCACCAAAATGTACATCAAGTGAATCACGTGATATCCCATTGTCACCACAGATACACATGGCAAGACATACATCAAGTGTTCTCAAATCATTAAAGATTCAATCCGATAAGATTACTACAAAAGGAAAACTCAATCCATTACAAGAGAGTAGAGGGGGAGAAGCAACATAAGATCCAACTATAACAACAAAGCTCGCGATACATCAAGATCATGCCAAATCAAGAACACAAGAGAGAGAGATCAAACACATAGCTACTGGTACATACCATCAACCCCGAGGGTGAACTACTCCCTCCTCGTCATGGAGATCGCCGGGATGATGAAGATGGCCACCGGTGAGGGATCCCCCCTCCGGCAGGGTGCCGGAACAAGGTCCCGATTGGTTTTTTGTGGCTACAGAGGCTTGCGGCGGCGGAACTCCCAATCTATTCTGTTCCCCGAAGTTTTTAGGCTATATGGGAATATATAGGTGAAAGAAGTATGTCAGGGGAGCCACGAGGGGCCCACGAGGGTGGAGGGTGTGCCCAGGGGGTGGGCGCACCCCCCTGCCTCATGCCTCCCTCGTTGCTTTCCTGACGTGCACTCCAAGTCTCCCGGGTTACTTTCCTTCCAAAAATAACTTCTCCAAAAGGTTTCATTCCGTTTCGACTCCGTTTGATATTCCTTTTCTTCGAAACACTGAAACAAGGGAAAAAACAGGAACCGGCACAGGGATCTGGGTCAATAGGTTAGTCCCGAAAATAATATAAAAGTGTAAAATAAAGCCCATAAACATCCAAGATGGATAATATAATAGCATGAATACTTCATAAATTATAGATATGTTGGAGACATATCAGCATCCCCAAGCTTAATTCCTGCTCGTCCTCGAGTAGGTAAATGATAAAAGAAATAATTTATGAAGTGTGAATGCTAGCAGGTGCATAAGTTTGATCAATGATAATTTCAATCACGTTTTCTAGCATCATTATATGTCAGAACAGTAGCTCATATCATAGAACTTTGCATGATCAAGTAACAAACTATTCACATGTTAAAGTATAGATCATAAACTTTCTTGAAAACTAACAAACTATGTTCTCAGTCATCAAACAACTGCAATTCATCTTATTTCAGGAAGAGTCTATGTCAGAGATTTGATTCAGCAAACTTCACATACTCAACTATCATTTAGTCTTCCATGATTGCTACCACTCAAAGCATATTTTAAGAACAAATAGTATTCATCAAACACAGAGAAAGATAGGGGATTAATGTTTCACCTCCCAACCTTTTACCTCAGGGGTAATGTCAACAGTAATAATTCATGCTAAAATATATTTGAATGGCCATATATGCCTAGATCTTTCCATCACATGATGCTTGCCAACTAAAGAGTAGGTTGGAATGAGAAGGAATACTACTGACTCTTGCACAAAAGTAAAAGATAGGCCCTTCGCAGAGGGAAGCATGGATTTCCAGAGGTGCCAGAGCTCGAAGCAAAAATAGAGATGAAAATAATTTTGAGAGGTATGCTTTCATTGTCAACATAACGACCAAGAGTTCCCAATATCTTCCATACTACATACATTATAGGCGGTTCCCAAACAAAAAGGTAGAGATTTTTACTCTCCCTCCACCAACACTCATCAATTCATGGCTTGCCTGAAACAACGGGTGCTCCAACTAACATCAATCTTGGGGGAGTTTTGTTTGCAATTATTATTGATTTGATTTTGATATTTTGATCATGGGACTGGGCATCCCAGTTACCAGCCATTTTCTCGTGAATGATGAGCAGAGTCCACTCATCGTGAGAATAACCCACCTAGCATGGAAGATACTGCTAGCCCCTCACTACTAGGGAAAATCCTATACACAGAATCTTAGCAGCAGCGCGACTCAAAAAGGAGCGCTGCTGCTAATTAGTAGTAGCGCGTGTGCGGGAAACTCGCTACTGACAAGTTTTTAGCAGTAGCGCGCTCGGTGTAAACCTCGCTGCTACAAATGTCGACCAGCAGTGTCCACCAAACTCCATTTAGCAGCAGCGCGGTGCCTCGAGCCGCACTACTGCTATGGATGTAGTAGTAGCGCGCTTTTTCTAAGGTCGCTGCTGCTAAATTTCAAATTGGCACACTTTTTGGTCCCGGTTAGCAGTAGCGCCGTTGCCCAAAGTGCGCTGCTGCTACTTCCTTAGCAGCAGCGCGTTTTAACTCCCGCGCTACTGCTAATCCGCACCAACCCACCACCTTTTCCCCACCCGTCCCTCCCCCTCCCCCTCCTCTCTTCCCTTTCCCCTACCTCCCACATTCTCCCACTCTCACTCTTCTTCTTCCTTAATACTTCTCCCCCATTACTCTCCCTCTTCTATCTACCTTTCTCTCTCTCTTCATTACTCCTACCTAACTACACCACCTCCATTAGTGCATCTCCTTTCTCTTTTTCCTTCCCCCTCCACTAGTTGAAGTTGTCTCCTCCCAAATTAGGTAGCTAGGTAGATGTAGGATTTAGTTAAGTGACCTATTTGCCCCCTAACTAGATCTATCTTTGTCAAGAAGAGCTTTGTGCACTTTTGATCTCCCTACAACATCATCTCCACCGTGTGCTCGATCTCGAGATAGAGGTGATTAAAATTTCATGCTTTTGCAAAATGGAAATATGTTTATGTGTGTGTGATATGTTTATGGAAATTGTGTGTGTGGCATGAGTTGACGTAAATTGTGCTTTTGAGTTGCCTATGTTTTGCGAAATGTCAATTTATTTCCGTTTGGTAATTCGGCAAACTCTAGATCCATATATGTCCTATTTTAGGGAAGGTCATGCCGAATTTTTGTACGACTTTGATGCATGCACGCATTTTTATAATCAATTTGTTTTATTATTATCGTGTAGACGTTCATGATGGTCAGTGGAATGATGGTGGACAGGTGGTTGCGGTCGGCGATGCAGGACATGAAAGAAAATAACCTGACAGAGGTTTTATGTCCGTGTCGAAAATGCAAAGGAATAGTTTGGCTCGACCCCTATGACGATGGTCGTGTCGAGCGCACCTGCTCATGACTGGTTTCATGGATGGCTATACTCGGTGGATAACTGAAGATGAGGATGGCGATGTTGAGGATGCCGACGGGCAGGCAATGATGACACGGGCAAGACAAAGAGATGATCGATAATGGCAGCGGGGAAGAGGCGGACATGGTGGCGGAGAAGGGGCGGACATGGCGGAGGAGAAGGGCGGACATGGCGGCAGAGAGAACGACATGGACTCCACGCAGCAGAGTTCGTCGGTACTAAGTTCAATCGTGCGGGACCCTCATGTTCAAGCATTGCTTCGCAAGGATACGAGTACTGAGAGAGCTGCTTCTAGAGAGGAGGCTAAGATGGAGCAACTGGTGATAGACTCGAACACTCCATTATATGATGGTTGCAATCCTGAGGTGACCCTCTTGAGTTTCACGCTCCAACTCCTGAAGACGAAGGCTAAAAACAAATGGACCGACACTAGCCTCGATGAGCATCTCAAGTACCTAAAGGATGTTCTTCCCGTACTAGTGTTGATGAGGCCAAGAAGATCGTGTGCCCTCTTGATCTGCCACACGTTAGAAACCATGCATGCATCAACGATTGCATAATTTACCGGAAGGAGCACGTGGAAAAAACAAGCTATCCGGTGTGCAATGCTTCTCGATACAAGGAGGCCGGGAAGAAATGTCCCCAGAAAGTTGTATGGTACTTACCGATCACTCCCCGTCTCCAGAGGTATTTTGTAGATCCCAAGGAACCAAAGCTAATGCGCTGGCACGCGGAGAGGAAGAAGCCCGACGATGGAGATTATCCGAAGCTGAGACACGTGAAGGATGGAAGCCAGTGGAGAGCATTGAATAGCTTCTATCAGTATTTTGAATGTGATGCAAGGAACATCATGCTCGGCGCGTGTACCGATGGCATGAATCCGTTTGGCAACCATAACACCAACCATAGCACATGGCTCGTGTTTGTATGGATGTACAACCTCCCCCCTGGTTGTGCATGAAATCGAAGTACATTCACATGAGCATGCTTATTCAAGGGCCAAAACAACCAGGAAATAATATTAATTTGTATCTGGGGCTACTTCAAGAGGAGTTAGACACGTTATGGAAAACACCGGCCAAGACATGGGATGCCAGCAAAGGCGAGTGTTTCAACATGAGAGCCGCACTGATCATGACAGTGCACAACTATCTCGGTTACGGATATGTGGCAGGCCAGGTGTGCCATGGATATTGCGGATGCATGCGGTGCATGGATGATACGACATCTCAGCAGCTAACGTCAAGGAAAGATGGCGGGTCTGGGAAAATCGTGTACATGGGGCATCAAAGATGGCTTGAACAGGACGACCCGTGGAGAAACCGTGGAGATCTATTCAATGGTCACGCTGAGCATCGAGGACCTCCACGTAAGCGGAGCGGTGCCGAAATCAATGAGCTGTTGAAAAACTGGAAGGAGTGCCCCGCGCCGGGAAAGACGATGAGAAAGGTGCCGGAGCCGCTGCTGAAGGTATGGAAGACGAGGTCTGTGTTCTGGGACTTGGAGTACTGGCACAAAATCGATACACCTCATTGCCTTGATCAAATGCATATCTGTAAGAATGTCCTTGAGAGCTTGCACGCAACACTGATGAACATGCCAGATAAGACCAAGGATGGGCCGAAGGCAAGAAAAGACTTGCAAGATTTGAAAATCAGGGAAGATCTGCACATGCCGGCCCATAAAATGTCAGACGAGACAGAGAAGGAGATAGAGGCACGGGAGAAGAAGGGCAAGAAAATAAAGAAAGAGGATTATTGCCCCCCTTCTTGCTTCACCTTAAGTCCGACTGAGATCAATCAATTCTTTAAGTGCCTTACCGGAGTCAAAGTTAGTTCCGGTTACTGTGGCAAGATAAGAAGATATCTAGAAACGAACAAGAAAACGTTCAGCGGGATGAAGTCTCATGACTGTCATTTGATGATGACGCAGATACTACCTGTTGCCCTTAGAGGGATAATGGACAAGCACGTCCGTGACACGCTTATTGGTCTCTGCAACTTTTTCGATGTCATCTCTCGAAAGTCGATCAGTATGAAGCAGCTCCGAAGACTACAGGAAGAGATCGTTGTGATACTGAATGAGCTTGAGATGTACTTCCTGCCCGCGTTCTTTTACGTGATGGTGCATCCGTGTGTCCATATTGTGGATGACATAATAGACCTGGGGCCGTCATTCTTGCACAACATGATGCCGTTTGAGAGGATGAATGGGATCATCAAAGGATTCGTTCGTAACATGTCCCGTCCGGATGGAAGCATCGTCCAGGGCTATTTGACACAAGAGTGCATCTCTTTCTGTGAGAATTTTCTATATGGCGCAGACCAGCCGCCTGGTGTTAGTGTTGGTTTGCCCGTTAACAAGCACGATGGGAGGCTTGAAGGATATGGTCACTTCAACGGTCGCAGGGAACTGCACGTTGCATACTCAGATCGACGCAGCGACTTTGACAGAGCAAACTTGGTAGTGCTACAACACCTAGACGAGGTAGATCCTTTCGTGGCACTGCACAAAGAAATTATCGCAAAGAAGTATCGTGACCGGGGGGTATGCAGGACGAACGCCGAAGGTACTAGAGAGCACAACTCCACTTTCCTGCATTGGTTCAAAGAGCATATTATTGCTAATCCCCCGGAGGAGGGCTCTAAGGACGGATTGCTCATATACGCCTTAGCACATGGCCTCTCACCCAACCTCGTAACACACTTAGCCATTATTATGCATGGGTCCAATGATGTAATATATATGTTCCTATTTTGCATAAACATTTAACCATCAAATGATGCAATATATATCGCCCTCCCTTCGTTCACTGCTCTCGGGTAATAAAAGTGGGAGAAAATAAAGGAAAAGAAAAAGGGAAACTGGCAGTAGCGAAGGTAGTAGCAGCGCGTTTTGTCTAAACCGCTACAGCTACTGAAGGTAGTAGTAGCGCATTTCATATAAACCGCTACATCTACTGAAGGTAGTAGCAGCGTGTTTTGTCCTAACGCGCTGCTGCTACGTCCACTTAACCCAAAATTCTCACTCTCCCTGCTTCATCCCGCCTTTTCCCCCCAAATCCCCACTCTCTCTTCCCCATCGCCGCCCGTCCCGGCGCCAAGGGCGCTTCGCCCCGACCAGCCCTCGCCCGACCCGACCCGGCGCCGCCCCGACCCGGCCCTCGACCCCAACCCAGGCGCTCGCCCCCGACCCTATCGCGCTCGCCCCGACCGTCGGCCTCGCCTCCTCCTCGCTTCCTCCTCCCAACCTCGACCGTCGCCGGGCCTGCCTCCTCGCCCCTGCACCCTCTGTAAACCCCCCCTCTCTCTCTGCTAGGGTTTCAGTTAATTTACTTAGGTTTTAGTTAGGGCAGTATGTTAATTAGGTTATCTATTTAGTTATGAATTTAGCTAGGTTCCAAAATTAGCTGAATTTATATGCAAATTTGATATCTGGATATGTCATGTTTTGGACATGTCATGTTTGGAAAATGATCCGAGTGGCCTATGTTACGCCGGAATGTTGATTCATTTCCGTTCTAGTGAATATCAGGCGCTCGATATGTCCATTTTTTAGCAAAGGTCATGCCGAAATTTCCCGTGAATAAAGGCATGATTTGTGCTACATAGTCGGCATATCGAGTGCTGGCACACAGATTTATTTTTTATGTCATTTCTCATTTATTCATACTTTTAGAAATAAATGAGGACACTTAATCATAGGAACCATGTCGAACAACGAAGAAACTGGGCCTTCTGACCAAGATGTAGACGAGATGGACTATGAGGGTGAATGTCGGTGTCAAAACCGGCGGATCTCGGGTAGGGGGTCCCGAACTGTGCGTCTAGGCGGATGGTAACAGGAGACAAGGGACACGATGTTTTTACCTAGGTTCGGGCCCTCTCGATGGAGGTAATACCCTACTCCTGCTTGATTAATATTAATGATATGGGTAGTACAAGAGTAGATCTACCACGAGATCAGAGAGGCTAAACACTAGAAGCTAGCCTATGGTATGATTGTTGTTCGTCCTACGGACTAAAACCCTTCGGTTTATATAGACACCGAATAGGGTTAGGGTTACACAGAGTCGGTTACAATGGTAGGAGATCTACATATCCGTATTGCCAAGCTTGCCTTCCACGCCAAGGAAAGTCCCATCCGGACACGGGACGAAGTCTTCAATCTTGTATCTTCATAGTCTAGGAGTCCGGCCAAAGATGATAGTTGGGCTATCCGGACACCCCCTAGTCCAGGACTCCCTCAGTAACCCCTGAACCAGGCTTCAATGACGATGAGTCCGGCGCGCATATTGTCTTCGGCATTGCAAGGCGGGTTCCTCCTCCGAATACTTCATAGAAGGTTTTGAACACAAGGATAGTGTCCGGCTCTGCAAAACAAGTTCCTCATACCACCGTAGAGAGAATAATTTTTGCACAGATCTGCTGACGTACTCCGCGGCATGACATCACCCCAAGGCCAAGCTTTTATTCGAATCGTTTTTTACTGTCCCACCTCAGTGCGTTTAGCGAGGCGGTTTCCTTGGCACGTCTTATCAAAGCGGAGATCGTGCCCCCTTATTCCGGGATTCCCATCAATACGGACGTGGGTAACCCATCCGCGCCATTGATTACAGCGCTTGGGAGATAAGCGAGTTTTACCAGGCTGGCGGGGGACGCATAGCTTCGTCCGTCCATATAAGGGGATAAGGATCCACCTTTTCACCTACGCCTTCTTCCTCCTTTGCTCATCCATTTCCGCGCACTCGAGCTCCAGCGCCCAAGTCCGCACATCCCACCTCAACCTTCTCCAACTATGTCCGGAGCGGGAGGCAGGTGGATGGCCTCCTCCGTCATGGAGGGGCACATCGAAAAGCTGCGGGAGGCCGGATACTTGTCCGGCAACATCGCGCACCGGCTACCCGACGAGGGGCAGCTCATTCCAACCCCCAGGCCCCATGAGAGGGTGGTGTTTCTCCCCCACTTCCTCCGCGGACTAGGTTTTCCACTTCACCCATTTGTCTGGGGGCTCATGTTCTACTACGGCCTGGATTTCCACGATCTGGCCCCGAACTTCATCCTCAACATCTCGGCGTTTATCATCGTGTGCGAGGCCTTCCTCTGCATCCAGCCCCACTTCGGATTATGGCTTAAGATCTTCAATGTCAAGCTGAAGGTAGTGGGCGGCCGCCAAGAGGAGTGCGGAGGCGCCATGGTTGGCAAGATGGCCAAAGTCCTATGGCTCGAGGGATCCTTTGTGGAGACCATAAAGGGGTGGCAATCGGGGTGGTTCTACATCACCGAGCCGCGCGACTCTCAATGGGCGGCGGCCCCCGAATTCCGATCTGGCTTCCCCACACGGATCTCATCATGGAAAGAGACGGGCCTGATGTGGGGGAATTCGGACGAGCTATCCGGACTCCAAAGCTGCGTCCGAAACCGGGTGGACAAGAATCTCAGGCTTGTCAACGTAATCCAGGTGATGCTCATCCGCTGGATTCTCCCATGCCAACAATGGGCCTTCAAATTGTGGGAGTTCGATCCGGCACAACACTCAATTCTTAAAAGGCTCTTCGACACTACGTACGAGGATGCCTGGAAGGTGCTGTTCAAGGGCGCCGAGGCTCCCACATCCGCTACCGAAGATCGCGGATTCCGCTCGCAGCATCAAGCCAGCGAGGTAAGTTATTTTACCCTTTATGGGACTCTTTTTCATAGTTTGACTCTATCACGGGATCTAAAACTCCCTAACCTTTGGCAGGACTGGTGAAGACGTCCGGACAGATTAACTATCCGGCCCCCTTGCCAGAAGACCCAGCGGACGCCCGATTGACAGGGCTGCTGGCTCCGGTACCTCACGTGGTGCCGGAGAAGAAGGCCAAGAAGGAGGCCACGGGAACTCAAAAGAGCTCCCGGCGCCAGGTGCTGTCGGACTCACTACCCGACAATCTGAGGCAGAATCCTCCTCTGAGGAAGAGGAGGAGGAAAAAGAAGCCTCTCCCCCGGGAGAGAGAAGAAAGGAAGGCCGCCGCTAGCCGGGAGGCCGGAGAATCAGAAGGAAGGACCCTTCCTCCGGACTTCTCCACCAACGCCGACAACGACGAGGAGGAGTGGCCAACAAGGGCCAAGCCCCTGGCGAGATCGTAAGTGTCCGGATACCCATGGCTTTTTTTTCATTGCATAGTGTTCTCTAATGCCGAACAATCATGCAGCCCGCCCAAGGGCGGGCTTGCCGCTTCGTCGAGCGGGTCCCTGAATTCGTCGGAAGTGGAAAGTACTTCACTTCCGGCCGCCTCCTCACCTCACGCTGCGGACGACGCCGAGGCGGGGTCCCAAGGGGGCCTGCTCAAGAGGAGGTGGCGCAGCAGGCACCGCAAGGCAGCCTCCCGGACTCCGGGCGCGAGGGGAGCGAGACCCCCAGGGGCTCTAAGCCCGGCCCTTGTCCGGACTCCATACCGGAACCTTCAGCGGTTCCGAAGTCCGGCAAGCGGTCCCTTCGTAGGAAGGGTAAGATGCCGGTGTCATCTGTCCAACCGGAGGCACGGATAGCTTCGGAGGGCTTAACAGCGCCTCCATCAAGGAAGGAACACCGCCTTGTTATGAGTGTGGTGATCCAGAAAGTTCAGTCCGCCAAGTGCGGGCTGGTCAAGCCTATACCAGCCTTCTAACAGGCTTTGAGGTAAGTTTAGAATATGTAAAAATATTACTGCATAGACAGTAGCCTCGATGCTTAGTTGGTGTTCGGAAAGAAAAGCCGGACTAAGGATCTAAAAGATATAAGCAGGAGTCTAACATAAGTATGTCAATATGGGAATGCAGGCTCGCTGCTGACCTCTGCCCGACTTGACTGCGGAGGTCAATGCATTGAAGCGAGCCTCGGCGGTCGAGAACGAGCTCGGCCTTGCCAAGAAGCAGCTCGAGGACAAGAAAGGTAAGTAATACCTTATTAAAGAAATACCTTATAGAAAGGATTTGGTTGCGGAAGATAACAGGAATAACATGGGTACTGCAGGGGCCACGAGCGAGCTGGCGACCCCGAAGGAGGCGGTGTCATGACGGGCGAAAACAAAGCGGCTGCGGAGCGCACCGAGCGAGAGAAGGGGGGCGCAGCTGGCGGAGAATACGGCAAGAGCTCAGGACTCGTGGAAAAACACGAGGGTTTGGGCGTGACTCAAGAACCGAGAGTCGAGCTTGCCTCGGCTCTTGAGAGTGCCAAAGCTGCTAAGGCCGAGGCCCAAAAAGCCCTCCAGGAGATTTAGGCAATAAAGAAGATCGCGGCAGGTAAGGCATTCTTTATGCAGAGCAAGAATGTAAAAGTAAATTATCTAGTACTTACCCGAATCCGGAGCTCTCCAGGAGCGTTCGCAGATCTGCCCCGTAGTGTGTCTGATGCTGCTGCATTCTACCGCGCCAAGGAGGGGAGCTCGACGGAGAAGGTGTTCGGTCTCGGTATCTTTGAGGCCGAATGTCCGGTGCCCTCTGGCGACCAGTGAAGCAGCTGGTCGAGCTCCACAAGGTCGCCGAACAGGCCATGAAGGGCCTCATAGTTCGGCTGTGGCCATTGGAAGCCATGCCTGGGAGCTACTTCGGGCTAGTCCAGCGGCTGGTGGACGCCTGTCCCTGGATTGAGGTCATCAAGCGCTCCGTCTGCATTGAAGGTGCCCATCGGGCTCTTGCCCGTGCCAAAGTGCACTGGGGCAAGTTGGATGCGGAGAAGCTTGTGACGGGCGGGCCACCGAAGGGCAAGGATCATAGCAAGTCCTGAAGGGTGCCCGCCGTATAGCGGACGAGTGCTCCAAAGATGTAATTTTTGAATACACTCGCATTTGTTATCATGTACGCTGACAACTTGTTCATATGCGCTAAGCAACGCTTGTTAATTTAAAATATTACCTACTGTGCGGCCGTTTATCATATTTTGAGAGATGGCAAGTCGTTGGCTTCAGCCCCCATGCCACAGTCTTTGGGGTGTTCGGGATAAACTTGCGCTCTTGTTCCCATTCTTGGGTCCATCGAGGAGGCGCTCAGCATAACGAACAAGGCAACCAGACTTATAGTGCTTGAACACTCTCACTTAGCCATAGAATTCTATAATTTTAAATTTCGTGAAGCCCCTAGTATTCGGAAGACCGAGTTCAGGCGCTATCACGCCTTGGCGGACAATGCGGTTCCTCGCTCTAAGCGGCATAAGTCTTTAGGGACCGAAGAAACCTCTCGAACAGCGACCGGCTCTCGCCTTATCATGACGGTCAGTTTTAGCTTTCTCCACTGAGGTGCTCAACCCAGCTCAACGGGGGCACAATCGCATTGGTTCTCCCAGTGCTACCTTAGCCGATATAACGGAACATAAGGTACCAAAACATGGGAGCCGGGCAAACCCAACTATTGACCCAAGACATGATTCGGAGCCAATGCATATAATGCTATAAGTTCGGGGTGCCGCACTTGTGAAAGTGTTCGGACTTATCAGACCATACTTTTGGGGTACTTAAGCCCCTGGTGTATTGGCCGTACCAAATTGTACGGTTGCGCAATGTCATAAATGAACATATATATAGATAAAGAAAGGATTGCAATAATTGGCAAAAGCTATGTATTGTTTATTCAAAAAGGTACTGCAATTAAAGCAGAACGATACATCATGGGGACTATTTAACATGTCCCCCTCCAGGGGTAAGCTGCGGGATGGTATGTAAAACAGGTATAATGCTCGTCATAGAGACCACCTGGACACTCGACGTAGCTTTCTGCTTCCCTGGCTGTTGCATCATGAGTTCGGCAATTCAAGTGCCGGACAGGGCTTCAGGAAAACGGAGTCCTGAAATTAAGAAAAAAGAAAAAAAGAAAAATAATGACACAATCGGGGCCACAGTGCGGCTGAGCCACATGCAGGCGTGCGTGGTGGTGCCCCTCCCTTATGCCCATGGTATCTCCAGAGCGTAATTATGTACGCGTAGTACTAGTTTCGCAATTTCGCGAGGGCTGGGGTTGGGGCCGGATTGCTACGCGTGCTTGGATCGTGCCAGGTGGTCTTGATGTAGGTTACTCCGGGCGCGCTTGACAGTGTCCGAACGTTTAATGGCCGGACTCGAGAATTGCTGTGAGAGGCTGCTTTGCACCTCCGCCGCGAGGGCCGCAGTGTGCTCCTCCGTTCAGAGAGAGCGTTCGGTGTTTCCATTGATCGTGATTACTCCTCGAGGGCCTAGCATCTTGAGCTTGAGGTACGCGTAGTGTGGCACCGCATTGAATTTTGCGAATGCGGTTCGTCCGAGCAGTGGGTGATAGCCGCTGCGGAACGGGACTATGTCGAAGATTAACTCTTTGCTTCGGAAGTTATCCCGGGATCCGAAGACCACTTCGAGTGTAACTGAGCCTGTACAATTGGCCTCTACACCCGGTATGATGCCTTTAAAGGTCGTCTTTGTGGGTTTAATCCTTGAGGGGTCTATGCCCATTTTGCGCACTGTATCCTGATAAAGCAGGTTCAGGCTGCTACCGCCGTCCATCAGGACTCTAGTGAGGTGAAATCCGTCGATAATTGGGTCAAGAACCAATGCGGCGAAACCGCCGTGACGGATGCTAGTGGGTTGGTCCCTTCGATCGAATGTGATCGGGGAGGAGGACCATGGGTTGAACTTCGGGGAGACTGGCTCCATCGCATATACGTCCCTTAGTGCACGCTTCCGCTCCCTTTTGGGTATGTGGGTTGCGTATATCATGTTCACCGTCCGCACTTGTGTGGGAAAGCCCTTCTGTCCTCTATTGTTCGGCGGCCGGGGCTCTTCCTCGTCGTCGCTATGCAGCCCCTTGTCATTGAGTTCGGCACTTAACTTGCCTGCTTGCTTGAACACCCAACAATCTCTGTTGGTGTGGTTGGCTAGTTTTGGGGTGCCATGTATCGCTGGCGATCGAGTATTCGGTCCAAGTTGGATGGGCCCTGGGTATTTCTTTTGAATGGCTTCTTCCACTGACTGGGTTTAGAGCCTCTGAATCTGGCATTAACTGCCGTATCTTCAGCATTATCGCCGTTAATGCGGCGCTTGTTCTTGTTGCGACGCGACCTGCCATTGCTGTCCTTGGTATCCGAACTACCAGGGTGTTTGGCCAAGTTGTTGCTTGAGCTAGCGAGCTGTCCTCTCCAGCAAAAGCGGGTCATGAGTGTGGTGAGGGCTGCCATGGATTTCGGCTTTTCCTGTCCTAGGTGCCGGGCTAGCCACTCGTCGCGGATGTTGTGTTTGAAGGCTGCTAGCGCCTCTGCAACCGGACAGTCTACAATCTGATTTTTCTTTGTTAGGAACCGCGTCCAGAATTGTCTGGCCGATTCTTCTGGCTGCTGAATTATATGGCTAAGGTCATCGGCGTCTGGTGGTTGCACATATGTGCCCTGGAAGTTGTCAAGGAATGCGGCTTCCAGGTCCTCCCAACAACCAATTGATTCTGCTGGCAAGCTGTTAAGCCAATGCCGAGCTGGTCCTTTAAGCTTGAGTGGGAGGTATTTGATGGCGTGTAGATCATCACCGCGGGCCATGTGGATATGGAGGAGGTAGTCCTTGATCCAAACCGCAGGATCTGTTGTGCCATCGTATGATTCGATGTTTACGGGTTTGAAACCCTCGGGGATTTGATGATCCATCACTTCGTCTGTGAAGCATAGTGGGTGTGCGGTGCCTCTGTATTAGGCTATATCACGACACAGCTCAAATGAGCTTTGTCTACTTTGTTCGGCCCGGCCGGAGTTGCTGTATCCGGCGTGATGATTATCATCACGTGTCATGGGACGCCCATGCGATCCGTAGATCGATCTTGTTTGCCTTGCCTTGTCTTCCAATATGTTTCGCAGGTCCGGCGCGTTTCCCCGTGCCTTGGTCGAGCGGCGCCGGGGTGCGGCTTGAATGGAGGGTCTAGAGGCCTCTCTGTCGCGGCCACGGGGTGGCCGGTCGGCCGCATCATGCGCTGGTGATGTAGGTTTGGGTGCTGCTTCCTCTAATTGGGGTAGCAGCCTGCGTTTTGGGTATCTCTTGGAGGGGCGTTCGAGTTCATACTCTTCTGCTGCAAGGACTTCAGTCCATCTGTCGGCTAGCAAGTCTTGGTCAGCTCTAAGCTGCTGCTGCTTTTTCTTGAGGCTGCTTTGAAACGCTCCTGTTCGGCGGGATCCTCAGGCACGACAAATCCGTCGTCGTCGAGGCTTGCCTCATCTTCGTAGGGGGGCGCATAATTATCGTCCTCTACCTCTCTTTCTGCCGCACTGTCATGCGGTCTTGCTTCTCCCTCCTCCTGCGCTGAGTCCTGCTGGAGGGGGTCGTCTTCGGCACTGTCCGGGGTATTATTGTCTCCCATGCCGGAATCACCGTTTTTACTGTGGCGGGATTTAGAATGGCGCCGCTGACGTCGGCGCTTGGGTTGTTTCTTGGAGGGGTCATCCTCCGCCGTTCCATCACCATTCCCATCTTTTGGGATGTCCACCATGCATATGTCATATGACGAGGTTGGCCTTCCAGTGCCCTGTAGGCGCTGGGTCTTGGTCATCTCCGGCATCGTCGTCCATATGGTCGATGTCTTCGGAGTCGAAGTCGAGCATGTCGGTTAAATCATCGACAGTGGCTACAAAGTGGGTGGTGGGTGGGCGTTGAATTTCTTCGTCGTCCGCATCCCAACCTTCCTGACCGTAGTCTAGCCAGGGATCCAAAGAGAGAGACTTTAGTGAATCCGAGATGTCGCCAAAGGGCGAGTGCTGAAAGATGTCCGCGGCAGTGAACTCCATGACCGGCGCCCAATCAGATTCGATTGGCAGGGGCGCGGAGGTTTCAGAGTCCTGAGAGGAGTCCGACACCATGGAGTCACAGTCTTCGCAAAGGACAGGGATGGAGTTCGGCTCAATCGCCGCTGAGATCGTAGCCCCCGAGGCGGTGTCCAACCACTCGTCCTCGATCGGGGGAGTCGGCTCCGAGCTAAGGGTCGGAGCAGACGCGGGTGCGGCCTCCAGGACACTGTTCGGCGGCAGAGCTAGATCGCGCCCATCGAGACAGTGCGGCGCACTTGGCTGTGGCTCGAATCCGTCGAAGATCAAGTCTCCGCGGATGTCGGCCGTGTAGTTCAAACTCCCAAATCTGACCTGATGGCCAGGGGCGTAGCTTTCAATCTGCTCTAGATGGCCAAGTCAATTGGCCCGGAGTGCAAAGCCGCCGAATACGAAGATCTGTCCGGGGAGAAAAGTCTCACCCTGGACCGCGTCATTGTTGATGATCGAAGGAGTCATCGGGCCTATAGGTGACGACACAGAGGAACTCTCAATGAAAGCACCAATGTCGGTGTCAAAACCGGCGGATCTCGGGTAGGGGGTCCCGAACTGTGCGTCTAGGCGGATGGTAACAGGAGATAAGGGACACGATGTTTTTACCTAGGTTCGGGCCCTCTCGATGGAGGTAATACCCTACTCCTGCTTGATTAATATTAATGATATGGGTAGTACAAGAGTAGATCTACCACGAGATCGAGAGGCTAAACCCTAGAAGCTAGCCTATGGTATGATTGTTGTTAGATCCCCACGGACTAAAACCCTTCGGTTTATATAGACACCGAATAGGGTTAGGGTTACACAGAGTCGGTTACAATGGTAGGAGATCTACGTATCCGTATCGCCAAGCTTGCCTTCCACGCCAAGGAAAGTCCCATGCGGACACGGGACAAAGTCTTCAATCTTGTATCTTCATAGTCTAGGAGTCTGACCAAAGATGATAGTTCGGCTATTCGGACACCCCCTAGTCCAGAACTCCCTCAGTGAACAAGAGTACCTCGACTATTTGACTGCTAAGCAAGGTTTGCAGGTCGGCCTCGATGATGGTACTGACGCCGACATCGACAGCGACGGCGCCGGCACCGATGGCGGCGCCGAGACCGGTGGGGAAGGTACCGGCGGGGAAGATACCGGCGGGGAAGGTACCGGCCCTGATGCCGCTACCGAAAAGAGGAAGTATAAGAAGCAGAGGATACGAAAACCTAACAAACTAGGGATTGGGCGACTTGTGATCACAAAGATGGCACCTGGCAAGTTTGAGCCGTTAGAGCCGGAAGAACCTCGCAAGTGCTATGGGAACCAAGTAGGATGCATCCTACGGGAATGCGCGAGCATCAACGACGATGACTTAAGGAGTAAAGAACATTTGACGCAGTTGCTCCTAACGAAGTTGCACAAGAGATTCAAGTTCCCCGACCGGGATGATAACATAGAACAACCGTGGGATGATACGAAGATGAAAAAGATTAACAATCACGCCATGGGCATGTTCAGCAATGATTTGGCCTCCTGGAAAGGGAGGGTGAAACGAGCTATTGAGGCTGATGAACCCCTGTCCAAGATTCTGGAGGAAAATCTGACACTTACGGAAGAGGAGTTCGAAAAGTTCAAGGACACTTGCGGTACCGAGGCAGCCAAGGCTAAGGCTGGAAAATTCAAGAGCCTTCAGCAAAGGAACACGGGGAAGCATCGCCTCGGAAGCCGTAGCTACCTCGGTAAAAGGCCCATATGGGATAAGGAGGACGCGGAATGTGAAGCCGCGGGTCTCCCAGACCCCTTCGCGAAGTTCACCAACCCCTTGGAGCGTGACTTCATCACGGCCCGCTACAAGTGGGACAAGGAGAAAAAGGTTTTTTACACGGACAAGATCATGAGGAAATTGATTAGACTACTGGAGAAGCAACACCAGCTTGCAGCCGAAAGCCCTACTTCTCCGATGAGGCCCAAGTGGGACACCCCTCTCAACCGGGCCTTGAACGAACTTAAGGGACTCCCTTTGGGCCAGCGGCCGCAATATGGTCGTGTGCACGGCGCTGGAGACGGCGCCACGTGGAAGGTGTTTTACAACGAGGGCCCGGAGGCCAAGAAACAGAAAAATAAGTTTACTCAGGCGGACATCGACGCGAAGGTGAAGCTTGCAGTCAAGAAAAAAGCAGCTGAGGACGCGAAAAAAGCAGCCGAGGACAAATATGAGTTGCTACAGCAGGCAGTCAATGCAGCTGTAATTGCCTGCAGAAATGATTTTGCTACTAACTTGGTTCCAGTTATCATCAACTGGACGAAGGAAATTCCAGACAAGACGGTACATGATTTCCCGTTGCCCAGTTTCGTCGGGAGCAACTCCATGAACAACAACACCATCGCACCATCACTTTCTCACGCAACCGGGCCTCCTCTCGCAGCCGCTCCAGCTCATAGCAGCCCGTCCTCAATCTCTGGCGCGCTAGGTGGGCCTTCGTCTTTGGCTGAGCTCGAGGCCATCACGGTAATTACATGTCGCACCAACATATATATATATATATATATATATATATAATATTCCATTTTTTTGCCTTTCGGTTGTTTTACGCCACAGACATATGTGTTTGTAGGCGAAAGAAACCCCGTGCACCATACCCTACTTGATCAAAGGCCAGAAGGTGGACGTGGGAAAGGGGATGATAATGGAACCCTCGCAACCCACATTCCACAACCAGCCGATCCGCGCTGGGAACTTCAGGGTTAGCTTGACCAGTGTGAAAAATCGGGGCACGAGGATTTGCCTCCTCCAGTACAGCATGTGGGAGCGGATGACGAGACCCCGCCGCGGATTGGAAGCTGCAAGGGTTGGGTGCTGCTATGGCCGAAGAATCTTATTCGTCTAGAGCCGGCCGAGAGCACACCGATAACCACACATCAACAAGCATGTGCGGAGACCACCACCCCGCCTACGCAATTACCAGCTCCTGTAGTGCCGGGTGAGAGCGGCGGACGACATGATGAAGGGGGTGCAATAGTACTGGCTGATGTGCTGTCGACTGAGAAAAGCCTACTAGCCTCAAAGGATCCAGGATATCCGACATACGCGGCTCGTGTGCCTGAGGGGAAGTGCTACGTCAAGACATGGCCCGCGGAGGTGTTCTTCTTGCGGTTTGACCATATCTTTGAAATGTTTCTGACAAGGCGGCTCGATTTTACAATCGGCCGCCTTTTTGCGCTACATATGAGCTCCGTCATGAAGAGTGAAGAAGTCCTGCAAATCTGTGTGGCGGATCCATACTACATGCACGAGTCTTTCTTGAATCTCGGCGACTTTGAGCGTGAAACTGCTAGGGAGTACCTCCAAAACTTCATGGTACAGAACAAGGACCGGGAAATTGTCCTCGTGCCTTATCATCCAAAGTAAGTCAGTTCCGGACAACCCTTTTGTACATTTCAATCATTCCTTCTCTCTCATATGGGGAATAATTTGAGGTGTCTTTTCCCCGCAGCAACGAGCGCCGTCCTTATCGTTCTTTACCCGCAAGTCTCCCACGCCATGAATTTTGACCCTTCCAGAGACTACGAGAAAAAAGACTACACCCACATAATGAATATTCTAGATGATGCTCTCCAAGGCTTCAGCTTTAGAGGTGGCCACGTGCAGATCAGGAAACAAAGGAACAAGAAGATGGGTTTCGCGCATAAAACTAACTTCTCCTGCATCCATGTCCCAAAACCAAGCAAGAAGGATGGATTCTACATCGTCCATCTCATGATTCAGTTCAACACGGATCTCCAAAAGCTTCGCATGAGAAGCAGAAATGATGATCATATCCACAAGTGGCTAGAATCTCATGGAGAAGTGGATTATAAACTTAGAGATGACTTCTTTCACATCCAAAGCGATATTGCAACGATCATCATGAAAGAAGTCGTCGATGAGAAGGGGATGTTCCACCACATCCCTATATCGCGAGCTGACGTTCAAACTCACATAGGCATGCAACGTCTAGACCTCACGCCGTTCAAGAAGCTAGGGTCCATCCTTGATGATATGGAAGGATGGAAGTTCTAGTGATTTATGATACCGATGATGATGATATGTGTCGGTTGAACTTGTATACTTTTTGTAGAGATGAAACTTTGTGATGTCCACGGTCCCTGCCGAACTTGCGTAATGCTACTTTGTTAGTTTGCGTACGATGACCTGCGTACCTCTAGTTAATTAATTGGCGTACTGTATGTTGCATCTAGTTGCTAACCCTTTCTTTTTCGGTGTTGCTCTAGTATATTTGGTTGCATATATATGATTGTACATCCTCTTCACGAACATGCATCTCTAACAGGTACCTAGTTTCTTGATGGCGAGATGGAATTGCTATGTCGTGTACAAAGGGAAGGTTCCGGGGGTGTACAACGAGTGGCATGAGTGTCAGCCGCAAGTGAATGGGTTCACGGGCGCTAGCCATAAAGGCTTCAAAAGCAGACAAGAAGGAGAAGCTAGTTACTTGAGGTTCACTGTAGCGCGAGAGAGGACTCGCAACCCCCACCTCATGTACTGCATAGTTCCGCTCTCACTCATAGTGATAGCTCTTCTTGCGTATACCTTTGTTTAGATGGATGACATTGTTGTAGTTGCAAGTATTCGAGACTTGCATGTATCGCTATTTTCGAGATGATGACAAGATACCACTTTGTGTTGGATGATGATTATGATGAGACTATTTGTATGTATATGCTATGATTACATTTGTGGTCTCGCAGGCATTTGTATGTGTATCATGATGAAATTTCTATGTGCTAAAGATTCTTCTATAAAGCCTGTTCAAATACAAAACAAATATGCCAAAAAAACAAAAACTACTAAAATTAGCAGTAGCGAGTGTATAAAAGTTAGCAGCAGCGCGATAGCGATGAGCGTGTCCAGCAAAGCGCTAGAGCTACTAGCATAGCGAGCTTCCACTAAGCGCTGCTGCTGCTACACTTGTGTAGCAATAGCGCTGGTGAGCACGCGCTACTGCTATGTGTTAGCTGTAGCGCCTTATTAGTAGTGCCACTCCCCGCGCTACTGATACACCGAAAACCCGCGCTGCTGCTAGCCTTTTCCCTAGTAGTGCCTAGTCGCTACATGAGCGATTCGGGCATACAAAACAGATTATTATTTGAAGGTTTAGAGTTTGGCACATGCAAATTTACTTGCAACGGCAGGTAAATACCGCATATAGTTAGATATGGTGGGCACTCATGGAAGAAACTTGGTTCAATGAATTTGGATGCACAAGCAGTATTCCCGCTTAGTACAAATATTTTGGCTAGCAAAGGATTCTAAATAGCAAGCACCACATGTTAGAGGATCCATAACAATATAACTTCTATACAAATATACCCAAGCATAACTCATTATGTTGTCTTCCTTATCGAACTTCAACTAATTTGCTCAGGTTTGAAAATAATTAATGGGGCTCACAATCATAGAAGATGTCCAAGATAGTATATTTATATGTGAAATCTCTCTTCCGTCAATATTCTTTCATGAATTGTTCAAGTGACCAATACAATGTTTGCTAACCTTCAAAAATTTACCACCTCTTCTTCTTATATGTGAAGGCATTACTCCCCATGGGATAAGCATATAAAACATATAACATATATAATTTCAGATTTATGACATTCAAATCATTCAACCATTTACTCATAGGATATAAGTGAAGCACACGAGTAAATGACAAACTACTCAAAAAAGATATACGTGAAGATCAATGAGTAGTTAAATAATTATGTAGCAATGTGAAGACTCTCCCATTTAATAATTTCAGATCTTGGTATTTTATTCAAACAGCAAGCAAAACAAAAGAAAATAAAATGATGCTCCAAGCAAAACACATATCATGTGGTGAATAAAAATATAGCTCCAAGTAAAGTTACCGATGAATGAAGACGAAAGAGCGGATGCCTTCCGGGGCATCCCCAAGCTTAGGCTCTTGGTTGTCCTTGAATTTTACCTTGGGGTGCCTTGGGCATCCCCAATCTTAGGCTCTTTCCACTCCTTATTCCATAGTCCATCGAATCATTACCCAAAACTTGAAAACTTCACAACACAAAACTCAACAGAAAACTCGTAATCTCCGTTAGCGAAAGAAAACAAAACACCACTTCATGGTACTGTAATGAACTATTTATTTATTTATATTGGTGTTAAACCTACTGTATTCCAACTTCTCTATGGTTTAGAAACTATTTTACAAGCCATAGAGTCATCAAAATAAGCAAACAACACACGAAAAACAGAATCTGTCAAAAACAGAACAGTCTGTAGTAATCTGTAACTAACGCAAACTTCTGGAACTCCAAAAATTATAAAATAAATTTGTAGACCTGAGTAATTTGTCTAGTAATCATCTTCAAAAATAATCAACTAAATAGCACTCTCCAGTAAAAAGTTCTAACTAATCTCGTAAGCGCTAAATTTCTGTTTTTTACAGCATGATCATAAAGACTACACCCAAGTCTTCCCAAAGGTTCTACTTGGCACAAACACTAACTAAAACACAAAACCACATCTAAACAGAAGCTATATGGATTATTTATTCCTAAACAAAACCAAAAAGTAAGAAACTAAAATAAAATTGGGTTGCCTCCCAACAAGCGCTATCGTTTAATGCCCCTAACTAGGCATGATGATTTCAATGATGCTCACATAAAAGATAAGAACTGATACATAAAGAGAGCATCATGAAGAATATGACTAGCACATTTAAGTCTAACCTACTTCCTATGCATAGGAATTTTGTTAGCAAACAACTTATGGGAACAAGAATCAACTTGCATAGGAAGGTAAAACAAGCATAACTTCAAGATTTTAAGCACATAGAGAGGAAACTTGATATTATTGCAATATGTAGAAGCATATGATCCTCTCTCATAATAATTTTCAGTAGCATCATGAATGAATTCAACAATATAACCAGCACCTAAAGCATTCTTTTCTTGACCTACTTGCATAGAAATTTTATTACTCTCCACATAAGCAAAATTCTTTTCATTCGGATTAGTGGGAGTTTCATAAGAGACTTGAATACTATAAATTGTTTCCACATTTTCAGAAAAAGGGTAATCATAATCATGACAAGTTTCATAAATATAATCATCACTACTTTTTATAGCATAAGTTTCATCACAATAATCATCATAAGTAGCAAGTTTGTTCTCATCATAATCGATTGAAACCTCTTCCAAGATAGTGGAATCATTACTAAATAAAGTCATGACCTCTCCAAATCCACTTTCATAAATATTATAATAAGATTCAACATCCTACAAAATAGTGGGATCATTACTTCCTTAAGTTGACACTCTTCCAAACCCACTTTCATCAATATAACCATCATAAATAAGAGGCATGCTATCATCATAACAAATTTGCATATCAAAACTTGGGAGGCTAAAAATATCATCTTCATTAAACGTAGCCTCCCCAAGCTTGGGACAAACATTAATTTCAGCAAATATATTCTCAAATATGTCATTCTCATCAAACATAGCTTCCCCAAGCTTGGGCCTTTTCATATCATAAGCATAATCACTCCCATCATTAATAGTATGGATAGCACCAATAGTATAGCAATTATCATATTCTTCCAAGCAAGTGCCAAAAATATTTTCAATATCATAAGAAGTATTATTATCTTCCCAATCATAATCATCACAACAAGCAATAGGCATAACGAGATCATCATCAAGTGCATCATCTTCCACAATTATTTTTGATTCATTTTCATGAGGCATAGCAATAATAGGAGCAACATTATTTGGGAGAGATATCTTTCTACCTCTCTTCCTTCTTATTTTCTTCTTCTTCACCACATCATGTGTGGGTTCAATCCTCTTTTTGGAGCTCCTTATTAATGAGATTGGTTGAATAGAAGGCTCCTCCTCGTTACCTGATTCATCATAAGAAATAATAGGAGCATGTTGGGAAGTCTCTTCCCTTTCATTAGTATTCTCTTCGTCTTCTATTTTTTTTCTTTTCTTTATGTAGTTGGCAATATAAGGATTTTCAATGCAATTCACCCTGCAATACATATAAATTTCCTCTAGATCAAATCCAAGAAGTTTATAACGGGCAAATTCAGGAAGATAGTTAGTTATACGTTTCATTTCTTCATAACCCATAAGCAAACTAAGTTCATTATAATGTGCAAGCGAAATCAGGTCATCACAATTTTTGGACACGATTATATCATGAAACAATTTGCATGGGATAGTTAAATGACCCCGTTCATTGCAAAGTTCACAAGTATGGCCAAGAAAATTTAAATTTTCCGCACAAACATCTAGCCTTTCTTGCAACAATTTAGTTTCTAAATGCTTATGCCTCTTGCAATATCTATCTTCTCTATTTGATGTGTACTTGCAAACCCAATGCACTCCACAAAAATTGACATGCTTATAGGAAACATTTTCATCATGACTAGTGCAATCATCATTAGTACTATGGATATTCAAAGATTTCATACTAACAAAATTGCAATCATGCTCATCATTCAAAGATTTAGTGCCAAACATTTTAATGCATTCTTCTTCTAACACTTTGGCACAATTTTCCTTTCCATCATTGTCACGAAAGATATTAAAAAGATGAAGCGTATGAGACAAACTCAATTCCATTTTTTGGTAGTTTTCTTTTATAATATAAACTAGTGCTAAAACAAGAAACAAAAAGATTCGATTGCAAGATCTAAAGATATACCTTCAAGCACTCACCTCCCCGCACTACAAAAAAGTACACTTCCGTGATGATACATGTTTGTAACATTAGGTCGCGTTTTTTGTCATGCATGTACATCCATGACAAATTTATGACAGAATCAAGATAGTCATACGTGTGCTGCCGTAGAAGTGTTCCATGACATTACCAAAATTATCATCACGAAGTGTCCACTTCCATGACGATAAATCGCGTCCACGAAGTGCTTTTCGTCAAGGGTGACCGACACGTGGCATCCACCGTAACGGAACACCGTTAAGCTATCGGGTCGGGTTTTCGATCCGATAACCCGTTAACAGCCCCGACCAATGGGGATTTTCCACGTGTAAAATCATCATTGGCTGGAGGAAACACGTGTCGACTCATCGTTGGGACAGATGTCATCCACTCATTGGACAGAAGCCGCCTATGATATGTCGACATGTGGCAGGCCCAACAGAGGCCCATTCCTGTGAAAAGGCTGGCTCATTTGACTTGGTCAAAAGGTGGCGGGTCGGCCCATGGAAAGCCTGTTAACGGCTTGTTCGCATATAGCCCATTTACAGCCCCCTAACCCAAGGCCCTTTACGCCCTATCCGAATTAGGCCCAGTAGCGTCATCTGGGCCGTCCAATATGATTCCAACCCGTTTTCACTTTGGCCCATGTATGGCCCATGACATCTTTCGGCCCATATGAGGCCCTATGTAACTCTTGGCCTATTAACGACCCGTGGTGAAACTGGCCTGCAATGAACAATCTATCACTTTACACCCATTAACGGCTTGTGGTGAAACTGACCCGTAATGAACAGTATATCACTTTATACCCATTAAGGGCCTGTTATTTAGTTGGGCCGTTTCCAACAAATGTTATCTTTCGGCCTTCTCAGAGCCCATTTATTATTGGGCTCATTTCCAGCATTCGTTTACTTACGGCCCGTTACTGTCATTTTCTGCTTGTGGGCCAAATTCAGCTCGTGGTTACATCTGCCCGTTTGTGGTCCGTTAATACGTTGGGCCGTTTTCACAGCGTCATCAAATACGGCCTATTAACGATGGCTCGTTATGGTCATACGGCCCGTATAAGGCCCATTGAAGATACGGGCCTTAGAAGCCCCATTGTTTCTACGGCCCGTAGAAGTCCCATTGTTTTTACGGCCCGTAGAAGGCCCATTGTTTCTACGGCCCGTAGAAGGTCTACTGTTTCTACGGCTCATAGAAGGCCCACTGTTTCTACGGCCCGTAGGAGGCCCAGTGTCACTACAGTAAATATTAGCCCATGGTTATTGTGGCCTAGTTTTAAAAAGAACTGCACTGAATACAAGCAAACAAATAAACAAGACAACAAGGAAATAAATAAGAAAGCAACTTATGCTAGGCTATCACGGCTGTTACACATATTACATCCACTGGGCATCAAAGTTTGCCACCAGTGCAAATATAGGGAACAAAGTAGCATATCATATACACTGGTTGTCAAAGTTGGCGACCAGCGCCAAATAAACGCCATGACAAAACAAATCCGAACTGAAACCACTTGAAGATCTCAAGAAACAATATCCTGGTACCCATAATGCTGGCAAGATGCTTAGCAAGCTTATTAACTTTCTCTTGTTTGGCGCTTAAATCCTCCAAATATTGTCGTTGTTGCACGAGAAAATATGCATCTGAATTCTCAGGGACTTCCTCGGTCCTTGACTTCTGTCGCAAAGCACATCCGATCGATGTCTTTCAGCTTGAAGTTGAGACTCAAGAAGACGAACTGATTCAGGCAGCGAGTTCAAGAGCTTGTGCGGTGAGAGTGGCGAGAACTCGAACACTAAATCAAGACAGGACTTTTGGGTTCCCTCACTGTCGTCAAGATAGTTTTTATCAGCTTTCTTGGAGACCAACAGGGATGTCTCACTATCTTGAAACTTATCTGCATTACTTCCTTTAACATTGGATAACGCGGTACTGTTCTCCAATATTTTGTCCGCATTCTAAAAGAGAAACAAGCTGACACATCACATGTTTACCATGTTGTATATGAAACTCATTTTGGTAAATGAGTTCAGTAGTAAAGTGGACAGGATAACAACATGAAACAAAGATATATCTATGTACCATGGTCACTTTATGGTCTATATCATTCTAATTTTTGTTGCCAAATCAAGATAGAGACACAGTTCAAATAATATTTGTTCAAGACAAAGCAGAATAGACAGAATATAAGTGTGGGTAACTATAGAGCAATAACAACACTTGTAATGTGCATGACATGAGAAATAACTGTTTATTCAATTGAAACTGAAATCAACATAGAGCAGGTTACAACAACAAACTAGTTAAAGAAACAGGTTTAAAACATACATGTTGCGCCATTGGAGTTTCAATTCCATCCTTCAACTTTGAAAATAGTTGGTATGAATAAATACAGTAATGCAAGAGCAAAGGATTATGAACCATAGCTACAGAACCTGACCTAAGAACAAATCTTCTTCTCCTTTAAGCGTTGAGTTGGGATTCGGAGTGGTGGCCCTCGTGCTTTGGGCACTGAAGTTCCCTTACTAACCGCTCGTGTTTGGGTGCCCTGTGGTGGAGACGGTGCTGTGTCAACTGGAACTGGCTTACTATCTGCCGGGGTTGGGGTTAGAAGGGGTGTAGCTGGTTCTCTGTCCAACTGGTAGGGGTACAATCTGCGAGAGTCTGGGTTATGTGTGGTGGATCTGGTCCTTGGGTAAGTACAACCGTGGTTCTATCTGCATGAGCTGGTAGCACTATCTTTTCTGAAGACCGTGTTGTTACTCCCTTAGATACTGCCATCACGCTCTCCAATTGAAAGTATAGACATTGTATGATAGACAGGTGCAATGGATAGTGGGGAATAAAAGAGGGCATGAAATAATTCATATTTATGTTGTCTAACCAAACAGGATAGCATGACACAATTTCACATATATGATGGCTAACTAAACAGGATAGCATGACACAATTTCACATTATGATGGCTAACTAAAAAAGATGGAAAGACATAGTTCAAAATATGAGACTATGTAAACAGGATGACATGACATAACTATATAATGTGTTTATTAAATAGGTTGGCATGCCATAATTCACATACATTCATGGATAGAATGGCAAAATTCTAAATATGATGACTGTAAACACTAAACAGGATGAGATGATATAACTATATGATGTCTTTATTAAATGGGTTGCCATGCCATAATTCAGATAGATGATGTGTATGTACTATGTAAACATGATTGCATGATATAATTCAAATATATGATTTATATAGTAAGAAAGTAAGCAGATGGCAATCTATATATGATGTAAAAACTAAGCAATGCAAGACAACATGCATGACATGGGTTATATAACCCTACCAAGTTTGAGCATAGACCTCAGGGGGGAAATAGGACTAGTCATCAGTCTCTGAATCCTCCTCTAAGGAGCTCTCTGTAGCCACCAAGAGGTCTGCTTCAGCAGGTAGCATTGTCTGCTCTGAATACCTTGTTTTCACTCCAGATACTTCCATCACCGCTTCAAATGGCTGATGCACAGGAAGAGTAGTTGAATATACAAACGTTGTCGACAAATGGAACACGTAATACATAAAAAATGATAGCATGATATAATTCACATACATGATGATTGGCTAAACAGCATGGCATTGCATAATTCACATATATAATGCCTTTGCAACAAGATAGCATTGTATAATTCACATATATAATGTCTTGCAACAAGATGGCAATGCATAATTCACATATATGGTAATTAGACACTGAACAGGTGGCATTCACACAAAGCAGTCTAAACTAATCAAATGGCATAGCAATGCGAGACACCACACGCACGATATGAGCAACATAACCCTGCCAAGTTAGAGCATACACCTCGGGGAATAGGACTGGTCATCTGTCTCGAATCCTTCTCGAGGAGCTATCCGTAACCAGCGAGATATGCGCGCCGTCAGATAACATAGTCTCGCTCAAGACCTTGTTTTCACTCGAATTTGCCATCACCGTGTCAAATGGCTGATGCACACGAAGAGCAGTTGAATGTACTAACATTGTTGACAAATGCAATATGTAACGAAAAAAAGGATGGCCTGATATAATTTACATATAAGATGACTGGCTAAGTAGGATGGCATTGCAAAATTCACATATATGATGCCTGGCTAAACAAGGTGGCATTGCATAATTCACATAAACGATGAATAACTAAACAGATGGCATTCACACAAAGGATGTCTAAACTAAGCAGATGACATATTTGATGTATAAAGTAAGCAATGCAAGACACCATATGCATGATATAACCAACATCAGCATGCCAAGTTAGAGCCAAGACCTCAGGGGGTAAATAGGAGTGATCTTCTCCTTCTGAATCCCCCTCGGAACAGATATCTTCCTCTCGATTACAATCCGAAATGTGTGGAGGGGGGGCTGCCTTTGCGCCTACCATGGAGCGACATCTGCATGAAATTATATTGCCACGCAAGGCTCGTCTCTTTTGCTCTACATGTTTAGTTCCATTGTTTACAATAACTGTCATGCATAGGAACAAAACATAGTGATATTATGTAAGGAGTGCATGCAGAAATCCAGAGTGATGCTAGCAACCTGTGGATAGACCCAAAACCAATAATAGCAGGCAGATAATGGCTTCAGTTAATAAATACAGATAATGGCTTCTTTACTGTTTGTTTCCCACCCAACATGAAACTCATAGTAGACACCGGAGATTAACCAAATAGTAGATAGATACTATTGATAGCGGCCCCGATATGTACCCCACAACCATTTAAAAACTCAAGTTTGACCATTAGTTTGGAGCTGACTTAGAGTCTAATCGGTGAACAGGACGATAAAGTAGCATGTAATATTAAGCGATGCATAACGTAAGCAGACACGAAAGAGTGCGACCTCTCTTGCGGACCCGTGTAGTCCTCGAGGTCATCTGCTTGGTTGATGATGGTAATGCATTTTTCATGGCTGCCAGTGGCGGGGAAGAAGATCTGAGGCGGCGAAAGATAGTCCGGAGGCCGGATCCTTGCTGTGCTGGACCCTTCTGTCGTTGGAGCAGCTGAGCTGGGGTGGACGACGGCGCAGCAGGAGCGGGACAAACCACACAAAATTTTCTTTAACAACTATCTGTAAGAGAAGTAATTCTGTAAGGGCTCGTTTGAATTGGAGGATTCCAACAATGCAGGATAGGAAATAGACAAGAATAGGATAGGAATGCATGTGCAAAACAGAGAATTTAAAACACAGGATTTACGCTAACTGGGTGTTTGATTCACAACAATTGGAAGATCACGGGATGCAAAGAAGCATGGTGAGATTAAGTTAAACCACAAGAAAATGTACGGTTATAATGCAATTATGCTACTATCTCTTAGTCTTGTGCTTCATGAATAGGAATTTGAAAAGGAGGACAAGTGAAAATTAAAATTCCTCGTTTTTTCTTTCAAGGAGACTCTAAAGGAATAAATCCGTGTGCTCGATGGACAATATATATAACATGTAGAGTAAAAAGAGATGCAACAAGTGTACAACCTCTTTGGCGAAGCCATGTCGATCTCAGCGTGATTGGGTTGCGGTGAGGATGCTACGGCTGACTTTGCTGTCGGAGGAGGGAAGAAGATCTTAGGCGCTGGAGATGGAGCCGAGGTACTGCTCGCTGTGATGAGGGTTTCGCTCGTTGGAGCAGCTCCGTGAGTTGTACGACGCCGAGGTGAAGCAGGACAAGAGAGACAACGAACAATGTTAACCTGAGTGGAATTTTAATAGCATCTCCAATACATGACGTAAAATACATAACCACAAAGTGCTACATGTAAAATACATCAGCCGCTCATCTACGAACTTAAGCGCGAAATAGAACTTAAGCGTCGAAACTAAACTTAAGCGTCGAAACTGAATTTTCTTTGTCGAAACTGAATTTTGTTTGTAAACCGAACGCACTAGCAAGGTGAGGCTACACGTCGGTCGTCGACTTTTCATCTCTGGTCAATCGATTTTGCAGCCGTTGGATATGAAATCAAGGGCCTGCGGTTCATCTTCAACCTCCACTTCGAGCCGCCAAAGACCACCGCCAAACAGCAGCCCCCGCCACCATGCCAGCGGTGGCGCCGCCTCCCGCCCAAAACACTCCCCATCGCCGGTCCGCGCCGCCCTGCCATCCCTCTAGGCCCCCACGTGCCGACCTTTTTCTCCGGCGTTCCCCATGCCACCGCCCCGCTAACGCCCGCCGCCGCCGGCGACCACCGCCCCCATCCTGAACCCAAAGATTGATAGTGGGTTACCTCTCCGTGAGCCCCCCCCGCTGCAGCTGGTTCTTTCTTCACCCGGCGAGCCCACCCTTGAAAATCGGTCGACCCAAAAGACGATTCATCGATCAAGTGTAGCAATCGAGCAGCATCGCAAGCAAGAGCAAGAGCGAGAGCAAGAAAGACGAGCAAGAGCAATAGCAAGAGCAGACCACTACAGGGACCGAGAGCAAGAGCAGAGTAGCAGCGCGAGTGAGAGCTAAAGCAGCAGCAGCTCCTATTGATGTGGACGTCGCCGCCGAGGGAGCGACGCCATGGAGGAAGTGGCCGGCGACTCCGTCGTGGATGGAGCCACACCGTATCGGCTCGGGACCGAGCGCCAAAGCAAAGACCGTGAGATCGAATCAAGAAGAAAATGCGCGATTAGTGTACAACCTCTTTGGTGGCACCGATTAGGCTGCAGCTTCATCCGAGGAAACGGTGATGATGATGCTCTTCCGTGGTGCGGTGAAGACGGCGGTGTGGGAATGGAGGTGGCGCGAAGACGAGGGGAACGTCGGGCAACTCCTTGGAGGTGGAGGACGGGTGGCTGAACCGCGGACGATGAGATCGACGACGGATCCTCATCCGTAAAGTGGATGAGGGACGCCGAGGTGTTGCTGTGGACGACATCGTCGGGAAGAGGTTCCGCTGGGTGGCGGACGGAGCAGGGTGTGGGGTTTCGTCGCTGGTTTTCGCGGCCTCGGTGTCTGAATGGTGGGCGGATGGGATGGTAGTGGGGAACCATGGCTTAGAGACGCGCTTGTCCGAAATGTGGGGTAAGTTCTGAAAGTACCCCCACCGATTTGAGGCAGTTCTTTCGGTTCAGGGTACCACGGGCATTTCACGTGTCGGGATTTCACAGGAGGTGGGAGTTTTCGCGCGCGTTGTAATTTCGGAATAGCAAGGCGCGGGTTGAGATGGAGGGAGTTGTCGGAGCACAACCACTACAAGAAATATGTCAACTAGTGACCTTCTGTCAGTGACCCTGGAAGAATTGGTCATAGATCTATGACCATTTGAGACCAATTGGTCAAAAGCTGTTCGGGGGGCTCCAAACCCAAAACCATTGCGACCATTTTGGTCAGAAAGGTCGTAATTTCCTTACACGAAATGGTCACAAAGCAAACAGTGCAGGTCCGCTGCCTTATTTCTAGTTGTTAACGACCAATATAGATGGTCATAGACTTGTAGATTGTGGTGGGTTGTGATGACTAGGCGCCATCTCATCAGTTTTGCCTATGTGTCATGTCCATGTGTCAATTTTTGCCCTAGGTTGTGAAGCAACCTATATTTCTGTTATTCCAAAAATTCCCAAAAAATTCTCATAAATTGTTTGGATCATATGTTCATCAAATATGTCAAAAACCTTCCCTGCCTAGTTCAAAAATAACTCAACAATATTCATTTTCATATCCTGTTCAAAGCAGCACTTTGTGAAGGAAGTACCACTTTGGCATGTCCAAATGGTATCTATTTTCTACAGTGCTTTCCTATGCCCAAATAACCATCCTCCACCAAATGCCAGCTCAATCCATTCATTATTTTGAGCCCAGCTTCAACATTCGTATTTATGTCCAGTGTGGTACTTTGCAAAGCAAGTACCACCTAGGCTCCTCCTTTTAAGGTGAAAATTTGTGAAGACGTTCTTCTTAGTAACTGATCATCCTCAGCCAAAACTCACGCCCATTTGCCATGTGCATTTCCCGTACCGCAAATCAAACACTTGGCTGCTTATTCATGTTAGAGCATCGATCGGTCTCCTCGTGAGAATCTTATGTCGTGATTTTGTTTATAGCACCTACCTGGGGAATGCCCAACCCACTAGACATGCCTAGGCTGCCCAGAACACATGGCAACGCCACGGTCACGCGGTGACCACGCGGCGAGCATGCGAGCTTACGCGCTCTAGTGTTGGGGCCCTCGGCCACCGTCCAAACCTCGATGTCGCGCCATCAAACCATGTATTTTTGATTAAATAGATACTAATTTACCTAGAAACGATTTTTGGAAAAAATAAAGAGCAAACTATGAGGCAGCTGCAGTTCAAATTTGACCCGCTTCCAGCTGAATCGACGGGAATTTGTCTTTTTCACCAGAGGTGGATCAAAAATTTTGACACCCAACCATTTTTTCAATTGTGCATTAAATATGGCCTAGTATTTTATAAAATTTATTAGGTCCAATTTTGCAACAAATATATGGTAGGTCCTTCACAAAAAAAATCATTTCGGGCACTTGGAAAATGGAAAATGAATTTTCCGTGCAAAGAACACTACTACAAAAAGGGCTATAGATGGAATGGCCACTAATGGTGCACCTGTCATGTGGTGCGCCATTACTATGTTCTAATGGCGCACCATGTCTCGGTGCGCCATTATTACTAATGGCACACCTGGTGTGTGGTGCGCCATTAGTAGTTTTGAAAAAAATATAAAAAAAAATTTGTTACTAATGGCGCACGATGTCCGCCGTGCGCCATTAGTAGTTGACATAGTAATGGCGCACCACATCCGCCGTGCGCCATTAGTAGTTTTGAAAAAAAAGAAAAAAAAATAAAAAATATTTGTTACTAATGGCGCACCATGTCTCGGTGCGCTATTACTAGTTTTAACTAGTAATGGCGCACCACATCCGCCGTGCGCCATTAGTAGTTTTGAAAAAAAGTAAAAAAATAAATAAATAAATATTTGTTACTAATGGCGCACCATGTCTCGGTGCGCCACTACTAGTTTTAACTAGTAATGGCGCACCACCCCACGGTGCACCATTACTAACTTAGCCCAACACCGAATGCACCCCCCCCCTGTGGATCGCCTTTTCAGTTTTAAAAAAAATAAAAGAAAATGATGGAAATGTCAAAAAAATAAAAGAAAATAAGTTTCCCATGTGATATGTGGTCTAGTTGTTGGGAAAATTTACAAATATGAATTTCGACTTTATTTGCAAATATAAATTGGGCATAACTTTTGCATACGAACTCGGATGAAAAAGTTTTTTATATGAAAAATCATCTACTCGAAAAGTTACATCCAAATTTAACATGTTAAACATTTTCAAAATCCTCAAAAACCTAATAGAAAAAAAGTTACGGGGCTTTCAAGATCTAGAGGCAAAAAAATTCAAACTTACTAGTGGCACATCGTGGATGTGGTGCGCCACTAGTAACAGAAAAAAAATTGGTTTTGAATTTTTTTTTCAAAAAATGACACGTAATATGACCGGGAAGTTTGAAATATTTTTCAAAATTTCATCATAGTCATGAACATGAAAAAAGTCCTAGACATCAACAAGGTATAATAGGATTGATATGCTAGATATATCAACAAGTGCCGTGAAGTGAGTGTTCTTTGGTGTTGGATAGCACTCAAGATAAGCGTGCTTGGGCTGGAGTACTGTGAGGATGGGTGACCTTTCGGGAAGTTTGACCACGGAGTGCGATTTGACCTGAGATTAAGCATATTGACCCGAGATTAAGCCATAGTGAACATAGATTAAGAAAAAAAATAAAAAAAATTGAAAAAAAAATTCTGAAAAAAATTTGAAAAAATATTGTTACTAATGGCGCACTTCTATGTGGTGAGCCATTAGTATACCAGATACTAATGGCACACCGTGGGCTATTCTAATGGCGTATACCAGATACTAATGGCGCACCACAGGTGCGCCATTAGTAAAAAATACTAGTGGCGTGGTACTAATGGCGCACCGGTAGTGCGCCATTAGTAGGCAAAACCGGTGCGCCATTTGTAGGCCTTTTTCTAGTAGTGGAAAATGAAAACTCCCTTAGGCAACATTGTTTGTAATTCCAAGATGCACCCTTGTGCACAATATGAGCTCATTTGAACAAACTATGCCATGAATATGGCCATAAGATTGATTATTTGGCTTGAAAGCCATGAATCTTCACACTTGATAGCTCGTTTCTGAGAACACTTTTTTAAAATAATTACCGTATTACAAGTTCATTATTTTTCCTGGAAACTTGGTCACATATAAGGACACAATGCGAAGGTTTTCCAATTTCTTGATTTTTTTTGAATTTTTTATGCCCCTTTCAAAATGCGGTCAAAACGGCGGGCTTGACCGTTCCTATCTAGTGGTTGAATCCTGGAATTTTTTTGGTGTTTCTCTGATTAAATAGATACTTATGTACCTAGAAATGATTTTTGGAAAAAATAAATAGCAAACTACGAGGCAGCTGCAGTTCAAATTTGACCCGCTTCCAACTGAATCGACGGGAATTTGTCTTTTTCACCAGAGGTGGATCAAAAATTTTGACACCCAACCATTTTGTCAATTGTGAATTAAATATGGCCTAGTATTTTATAAAATTGATTAGGTCCAATTTTGCAACAAATATATGGTAGGTGCTTCACAAAAAAAACTCATTTCGGGCACTCGGAAAATGGAAAATGAATAATATAGTTGGAGTACGAAATATATTATAACTTGGAATGCAATTTCGAATATCTCGCAAGTAATCATTATACGCAACATATAGAAACATTATTTACACGATGTGACAATAAAATTGGAATGTGGTACTAAAATATGGAGTTTGAAGAAACTCTTAGAAGGAACCACATACCCAATAGAGAAAAAAGAGCATCACATATTAGACGTAATGAGAATTAGAACCTTAGTTTAATATTGTACATATATTTCCTAAGAATAAAACATGGAATCATGCATGGCTATTATAGATGAGGAATGTAGTTATTTCTCTTCAACTTGGAGGACACGGATCATGAAAATCATTATCGGGCTACTGTACCTTCGTTGTGATTATATTAGGATAAAAATTATTTGAATATACTATTGGTTAGTACAAAGTTTCCTTTTTCTGAGAAAGGTACACGCTTTCATCAGCCTAAAAGCATAATGAAGTATCGTGAATGAAATTTCTCTAAAGCATAACCTCATGAGAATCCTTTTGACACCAAAATTTAGCTCTCTAAGTTATGTTTTTTATGTTAACACATGCATGATAGATCAATCACCCCCACCGCGTGTTCTGCACATCACAACTACCTTGCTACTCCTGAAAGGAATATCCTTGCAATATCCATGCTCTTAAAACCCTTAGTAACAAGTACTACAAAATTATAGAAATTCACAACAGAAAAACTAATGCGAGAATCATTAGATGCCGTAACATGATTTCATTTCTTCCTTGTGAACTTCCGATATGAGGACATCTTATTAATGCCGTAGATTTGCATTATTTAAATATATGAACAAACTTAAACAAACCGGTACCTTATGAGATACCTGATATGTGATACTTATTTCCGTTGTGATGGCTATGTGATAGTCATTCTTCTCGAACATCACTAACAACTAAGGTGGAAATGGTTGAAATTATCAAGGTCTTCAAATCCTGAGTAGCGAATTATAAGCTGGCACAATCTTATTTTTCTGGTAAGTTATTATCTGTGAGCTGCAACTAACATATGGTAAAAAAACAATTTTATTGCAAACAGTTAACTGAGCACTCTCGTTAATACCGCGGGAGAATGTACTAAATCATATCAAGCCTATTTCTCATACAAAGTGACACACTGTGTAGCCCACAAAACATGCACAGGGAGAGCAAAGTAGCTAAAATGAGAAGGAGCAAATGCGTGGAACTTCAGCTGATTTTCGCCAAAACTTCGTCTTCTACTGTTTGATCAGATTTGTCTCTTTCATTGCGTAGATGCCTCACTGTGCCCATGCTTGCTATAGCCATGCCTTTTTCTTCTTGAGATGCGGGCGACCGGTGATTGATGGTCAATGGATGGTGGTCACAAAGATCAAAAAGGTCAAACACCAAAGGACTACGTTTGTACCTGAGAAGGATAAACACTACAGCTGATACCTACGATTGGAAAGCGAGCATGCACTTACCACAAAACACGAAGGAGCTACGTTTATACAGGAGAAGGAGCCGAGTACAGATCTCAAAAGCCGTGCAGTTGATGGCTGCATGAGCTACATTTTAGACGAAGCAAACTTTAGTGGGCGTGGCACTGCAGTTGATGGCTGCATGAAGTATCTTTTGGAGATGAATCAAACTAAACTGACCGTGGCACACAATCTGGAGATGTCATGGTTATCCATCGGCCGGTTGGAACTCTTCGCCTCTAGATCGGTAGAAGGTTTTTCTTTCTTTCTCATTTATCTCTTTTTAGAGAATAGTGGAAGCATATCACGAAGTCAATATAGATGGACACCCATATTCAGAATGCCATATAATTGGGTCTGTTGAATCCTGCATCATGCATAACAAAACACAAATTTTAGGAGTGCACTATTCAGTTGATAAACTTGTATATAATGCAATTTCTGTAGTCTGAACCAAAACAACACAATAGAAAGCAAAAGTCTGTAGATTATTTTGACTTGACCTAATAACCAATACGATATGAAATTGCCTGAGACAGTGGGAACCTCCTAAATTTATCTCCTGGATCGTCACACAAATCCTAAATACCATACTGGGAAAATATATGTGAAATTGAATCAGTTCATATTTAGAGGAACCGAAAGAACCAAATAAATGGAGAGTGGACCTATAGGCCAAAGGTATGAAAAAAACACAAAATATAATGATGCTTTTTTTACATTGAAAACAGTACCCAGAAGAAAATTTTCAACTATTTTAAAAGTATATCGAATATTCTCATGAAAAAAAACCAAGGGTGTTGAAAGATTTAATTCTTTTTTCCTGCAATGATAGGGGTAGCAGCTTTGCACAACAACACAGCCAGCATAAATATTAAGCAATAGTATGTGCAAAGGTGTTAGCTTCTCTGTTATTTTTACAGAAGGGATGTGGTCTAAATAGAGAATAACAATAACTTCTTAATAACTATGAGATCATCTAACCTCCTATGCGCATATAATCTAGTTTGCAACTATCATTTGATTAGCTCAAAATATATTTGAATTTAGGATTAGAGTCATCCTGAATCAGAGACCATATAGGTTAGCTTCTCACACACCTTTGGACCTTTTCGCTTTTAGCTTGGCATAGAAACTGTAAACAATCTACAACGTAAGGCAGGCTAAAACTTGATCTGAACAGCATCAAGCTAACCACTATGAATCAACAACTATACTTTGAAACCAAAGCCATATAGATCTCTAAGAAAATATAAAGGCTCTCCTGTTTGGATACTACAATATTTTTTTTACTTGAGAAACAAAGCACCAACCACTGATTTGGTTTGTAGGGACGGAAGAAACGGTGATGGTTAGCACTTGCTGCATAATATATGCAGAAATAAGAAGGCATGAAGATGAAAAAATGTGGCATTTTTATTTTCCATACAAAACTACTAACAGTGTTGAGGCGATCAACAACTTCCCGGTCAACATTACCATGAGGTTAACTTGAGCATGTTTTTATATCTCCCGTGTTGCTTCAAATAGATAATGCTGAGGTGCAATCTTTTTTACTTCTTGAACACATAAATTTCCATGTCTGCAAAAGCATACAAAAAAACTGCAGACAACACTATAAATAAATAAAAATCACCAGAACATTCGTTCTTTTATGATGGACATGACCTATTGGATAATTAGGGAATCATAAAATTTAGAGTACATATCCAAGTCAAACCTTTAGTTTTTTCCTATATGAATCAGAGAGGAGAACACTGAAGAAACCCACCTAAACGACTCATCCAGTTTCCAACAACATAGGAAGAGGTGCTTGGCTTTGTTGTGCAGAAGTACTATCATATCTTCGATGAATTGAAGCCTGCGGATAGGTAGCAGGGGGACGGCCTGGAAGAGCAGTGCTACGGATCTGTGGAAACATCTTTGGCGAACTGAATCCACTAACTGGATTGTATGGATCCTACAACTCTTATGCGCAGTTACACGTATCTAGATAGGTTTGTAACTAAACACACATCATCAAAATCCTCTAAAACGAAATCCACATGTTTCACTTGTTCTTTGAGATCAAGTCCCACTACATAAAATTTCCTAAAAATAAAAACCTACTGCATCCTTGCTAGCTCCTTAATTACCTGCACTCAGTCTATCATAGTTCTCTGACTCTGCAGCTTCCCCAGCAATGGCATCTCTCTGATCTGATTCAGGTAGCAGCTCCATCTCCGCTGCATTGTTTATCGTGGGTTGCGCGGTTTGGTTGGGGCATGATATATAAGGAGATTGAAAGGACTTTCTCCTCCCCCAAACAGGACCGCAGGTCTGCAGCGTAGTTGGGATCTCTGCGTGAAGATGAAAGGGATCACAAGAAGCTCAATGAATCGTTTTGCATTAAGACCGCAGAAGATAGAAAGGGAGGAGGAGAACGTGGAAGTGCAGGGCTAGGGATGTGGATCATGCATACATTCCTCATGGGATCGATCAAAGGAGGAAGAATTCCACCAGGGAGATTTTTTTTACATTAGATGGAGCATGACATGGGACAGTAGGTTAGGACTCTTTTTTTACATTACATGGAGCATGACGTGGGATAGTAGGCCAGGACTCCTTAGGTGTCTCATGGACGGCTGTAGATAGTTAATACGGAGATCGGATGGACAATAATCTTAGTTTTGAGAATTAACGTGGTCGCTTCTTTGGTGCCTCCAATTAGTAAATATAAGATTGTTTGTAATTCCAAGATGCACCCTTCTGCACAATATGAGATCATTTGAACAAAGTATGCCATGAATGTGGCCATAAGATTGTTCATTTGGCTTGAAAGCCATGAATCTTCACACTTGATAGCTCATTTCTGAGAACACTTTTTTAAAATAATTACCGTATTACAAGTTTATTATTTTTCCTGGAAACTTGGTCACATATAATGACACAATGCGAAGGTTTTCCAATTTCTTGATTTTTTTTGAATTTTTTATGCCCGTTTCAAAATGCGGTCAAAACAGCGGGCTTGACCGTTCCTATCTAGTGGTTGAATCTTGGAATTTTTTTGGTGTTTCTCTGATTAAATAGATACTTATGTACCTAGAAATGATTTTTGGAAAAAATAAATAGCAAACTACGAGGCAGCTGCAGTTCAAATTTGACCCGGTTGCAGCTGAATCGACGGGAATTTGTCTTTTTCACCAGAGGTGGATCAAAATTATTGACACCCAAACATTTTGTCAAGTGTGCATTAAATATGGCCTAGTATTTTATAAAATTGATTAGGTCCAATTTTGCAACAAATATATGGTAGGTCCTTCACAAGAAAAACTCATTTCGGGCACTCGGAAAATGGAAAATGAATTTTCCGTGCAAAGAAAATGAAAACTCCCTTAGGCAACATTGTTTGGAATTCCAAGATGCACCCTTGTGCACCATATGAGATCATTTGAACAAACTATGCCATGAATGTGGCCATAAGATTGATCATTTGGCTTGAAAGCCATGAATCTTCACACTTGATAGCTCGTTTCTGAGAACACTTTTTTTTAAATAATTACCGTATTACAAGTTTATTATTTTTCCTGGAAACTTGGTCACATATAATGACACAATGCGAAGGTTTTCCAATTTTTTGATTTTTTTTGAATTTTTTATGCCCGTTTCAAAATGCGGTCAAAACGGCGGGCTTGACCGTTCCTATCTAGTGGTTGAATCTTGGAATTTTTTTGGTGTTTCTCTGATTAAATAGATACTTATGTACCTAGAAATGATTTTTGGAAAAAATAAATAGCAAACTACGAGGCAGCTGCAGTTCAAATTTGACCCGCTTCCAACTGAATCGACGGGAATTTGTCTTTTTCACCAGAGGTGGATCAAAACTGTTGACACCCAACCATTTGGTCAATTGTGCATTAAATATGGCCTAGTATTTTATAAAATTGATTAGTTCCAATTTTGCAACAAATATATGGTAGGTCCTTCACAAAAAAAAACTCATTTCGGGCACTCGGAAAATGGAAAATTAATTTTCCATGCAAAGAAAATGAAAACTCCCTTAGGCAACATTTTTTGTAATTCCAAGATGCACTCTTGTGCATAATATGAGATCATTTGAACAAACTATGCCATGAATGTGGCCATAAGATTGATCATTTGGCTTGAAAGCCATGAATCTTCACACTTGATAGCTCATTTCTGAGAACACTTTTTTAAAATAATTACCGTATTACAAGTTTGTTATTTTTCCTGGAAACTTGGTCGCATATAATGACACAATGCGAAGGTTTTCCATTTTTTTGATTTTTTTTGAATTTTTTATGCCCATTTCAAAATGCGGTCAAAACGGCGGGCTTGACCATTCCTAGCTAGTGGTTGAATCTTGGAATTTTTTTGGTGTTTCTCTGATTAAATAGATACTTATGTACCTAGAAATGATTTTTGAAAAAAATAAAGAGCAAACTACGAGGCAACTGCAGTTCAAATTTGACCCGCTTCCACCTGAATCGACTGGAATTTGTCTTTTTCACCAGAGGTGGATCAAAACTTTTGACACCCTACCATTTGGTCAATTGTGCATTAAATATGCCCTATTATTTTAGAAAAATGATTTGGTCCAATTTTGCAACAAATATTTGGGAGGTCCTTCACAAAAAACCTCCTTTTGGGCACTCGAAAAATGGAAAATGGTTTTTTCGTCCAAAGAGAATAAAAACTTCCTTAGGCAACATTGTTTGCCATTCCAAGATGCATCCTCGTAGATGTATAATCACACAATGCGAAGGTTTTTCTTTTTTTTGTGAATTTCCTATGCCGATTTCAAAATGTGATCAGATTTTCCCGCATGACCCTTCTTAGTTAGGTGGTTAATAATGCAAAACTATTGGTTTGTTTATGATGAAATAGCTACTTTTGTATCTAAAAATGATTTTTTTTTTTAGAAAATAAATAGCAAACTATAAGATACCTGTAGTTCAAATTTGACTCGTTTCTTGCCGAATTGGCTGTTTCTCAAAATACCTAGAAAGATAGGAAATGCAATCAAATTGATGATCATCGATGAAAGGTGGTCTAACTTAAGTGAAAATTTTAGTGATGCCATTTTGCAAAATATTTTTGGTAGCTGCCTCACAAACCTCCCTTGTTTTTAACACTAAGAAGAGGAAATTTTAATAGCTCATTTTCGAACCAATTAGGACGCAACACATGGATCACCCCACTGTAGTCGATCTGAGCAGTCCGCCTCCTACTGATCCAGCGTCTCTCCCTTCCTCCCTCGACCCCCTCGTTCCCGAGAAACCCTAGGTCAAGCGCTGCCGTCTCCCTCTCCCCGATCCAGACCCCTCCCCCGCCGCCCCTCTCCCTGATCCAGATCCGTCTCTGCATGCTGCTCTTCTCCCCCAAATCCAGCCCTGTCGCCGAGCACCTCGGCCCCAACGCCAGCGACTCCACCCACTACCCATCGCCGGACCCCCCCGACCTCCGCCCTCTACCACAACGCTGGCGACCCCCACCATCTGCATCTCCCCTTCCCTTCTCTCCAGCAAAATCCGCCGGATCGACTCGACCCACACAGGCCGCGCCCAGATCCACCGTCGCCACCCCGTCCTCCCTCCCCTACGCCGCAAAAAGGAAAACCCTATAATCCACCCACAAAACAGACGGGACTCCCCTGCATCGTCGCCCAACCGCTCCTCCCCCCCATCCCTCCCCGCTGCCCGCTCAAGCCCACCACCCGCCGGCGCCGACGCCGCGACCCACCCCCTCCGACAAGGTCAGTCCCCCGCCTCCTCCCACACCCCTTCCTGCGAATCGCGAGCTCAGATCGGGCGTCCCGCCGCAGGGACGAAGATCTCACGGGTTGTTTCTTTGGTGCCTGGTTTCGCAGATGAACAAGGAGAGGCTCATGAAGATGGCCGGCACCGTCCGCATCGGCGGCAAGGGCACCGTGCGCCGGTAGGTCCTCCGCCTCGACTGGCGTGACCGATCTATGGAAAAGGTAGGACGCTGGACTACCAGCACAGCGGCCAGAACCCGCTCGCCTGCGTCTTCTCCAGCACCGCTGTTGTCTCCTCCACCGAGCCAAGTACCCACCTACTCATCCATTCACTCATCGTTTCTTTGCATGACTGCCCCCAATCGCATAGTTCTAGATTTCTAATGATGCTCCTTTTTCTTGCAGGCACCAACGGCTGCAAGTACCCTGCGACCCCAAGGTAATGCACCTCCCTCTGAGTTCATCATCCTATCTTTTTTCCTTGAGAGAATAGACAAGGACATCTATGAACAACTAGTAGATGTAGGAGGATTGTTGACCATTATTTCAGTTTCATTGCTACGTTGCTACTAGCTACTAGCTACTAGATTTACAGCCAACAGCATTTCGCCCATTTACTAGCTACTAGATGGATTGCAATATCCCAAATATTTATTGAGTATACCCCTAAAAATATTTATTGAGTACAAAATGAGATGTCACATGCACATCTCTTTTATTACTTACAACTCCGGTCCAGTAGTACACCATCATTCACTAGCATGCTTTCGGCCGGCTTCACAAGATGACATTGCAGCCCAGCTATGGTTGTCATTGCCTTGCCTCATTAGGTCATTGACCAGCAATAATCACAGGATATATTTGGTGGCTGCTGCCATGTGATGGCATCTGCTGTGGGGCGGTGTGTCCGTTACTTGGCTGGGGAAACCTCATGCACGTGGGGTTCCCCTCTTTTCCCACATTTGGCTGCATCATTTTCCTTAATAATGATGATGTCCTCTAATTTGGACATGCCAGGAACTTCAGACTTAAGAAATAACATATTAGTGCATCTTTACACAGTACTGCTTAGTTTCGATTGTTATGGCTCACAACTGGTTACGTATGTTGATTGTTCAAAATGTTCCTGATATATCATGCAGAACCCTGTGTAGTAAATGTGGTAATTCCATTCATCTATTAAATGTAACTAGTATACCTTTTCAGTTTCAGTTCAATTAATTAATTGTGCTTGTAAACTCCACCCATTATAAATGCTCTTATTAGCCTTCTATGCCTCTCTCTAGACCAAGAAGACCAACTGATCCCAGTTTCTCAAGTAATTAGTAACCTGACATGCACACCCCAGGGATCTGGATTATAGGGTTTTCCTTTTTGCCTTGCCCAAATATTTATTGTTGTCATCCGATGCATATTGTTGTGATCCGTAGCTTACTGCTTTGCCTGGAGGTGTCGTGCTGGCGACCGGGTTCGGAGCGCTCGGATCGAAGGTGGCCGAGCACTGGTACGAGGTCTAAAAGATGGACAAGCAAGGGGCCAATCTCACTCTCATGTAGGAAGCAGAAAGGGGTGAGTCCCTTTTGTGGATCGTGACTTGCCTCACTCTCATGTTACACATTTAGCATCAGAAAGGTTGATAGATGCATCCACTGATCCACGTACATATAGACTTAGTTTATGTTTATAGAGACTGAACTATGTTCGGAAGAAAATACTATAGGATAGTTTGTAAAGTGTGTGTTCTTAAGATTTGTAGCAGCAACTACAGTCCTGTTCATGCTGATTGGTCCCTGTTATGCACCTGCTTGATTGTCAGCATATGCATCTGGTTTTGTTTTATATTTGAATTTCGTGCCCTATTTAGTTAGTTCTAATGGTCTCATCTCTTAGGAAGATTCTAGCTAACTAAAAGGGCCTTCCTTAATTAGTCTGATCATTAACCAGAATATATACACTACACACTACACACTCACCAGAATATATACACTACACACTGATCATTATATGTTGTATCTGGTATGTGGTATGCATATATCTTGCTATCTGTATCTATCGTTAGTAGATACTACTAGTTAGGTACTTAGGCCTTGGTTGCATTATTCCTATCCATCCTGGGGGATTGAGCAAAGATGTTTTCATTATAAGTTCTTTCGAGTATCGTGTTCTCCAAATCTCTTCAGTTACTTTTTTTTTCTTTTCTGAAAAGAAATTTCTTCAGTTAATGCTTTTGAACTTGTTGCACAGATGTTGGTCTGCTTCTGAATATGGTTGAGTTGGGTTCTTAGTTGCTCTTGTAATTTGGCACCGTTGGATTTGTTGAGCTGTTCCATTCCAATGCTCCGTGTGCAGCAGATGGCGAATTCAAATTCCGTGAATTGCTTTTGCTGCCTGAACTAGTTAGTGTCGTGCAGTGCTAGTAGAATCCAAGATCACTGCACAGCCTACATGACCGACGTCCATGTGTTTACGTACATTTGTATGCTGCACCTGATTGAGACTCTGTTTACGTAAGATAAGACTACTCTGTTTTACTTACTGAATTTTGGACAGCTGATCAAAACTCAGTATACGTACATGTGTGTGTGCGTGTGTGTGTGTGTGTTTATTCATTTGACGTTTCTTTTTTATTTCTGCCCCGATTTCTTCTAGCTCGATATAGGTTGCAGGTCAGCGCTACATACTACACATCACATCACAGCAACATAGTAGACCATCATTAAGTGCACAAGTTTTTAGGATAATTCGCAACTGCATTAAAAAATTCTAGTGGGAGTTATACATGTTTTCTCATGATAGATTGATCTAGACTGAAACATGATTTTGCATCCAGTTTTCCGTCGACAAATATACAAGTTATACAAGTTATATCAGCAAGTTATTGTATGTGTTAGAGAAATCAGTGTTGATTTATTTGTTGTTCTTTTTTTCTTTCTAATTTTTGCATGAGAGCAAACTGGTGTAGCTAGCTGGACTATGCAGCCATGAATCAGGAAGTAGCATATTCAGTTTTGCTAATAGAAAATAAATGTATTAAAAACTTTAAAAACTGCATAATAAGTGCTTGTTCATGTTTGGTTTTCTCTAAACTTTGTTTGTATGATTGAGGGCAAATTTACTTGGTTCTTTTCTCTAAGTTGTGCTTGGAACATTTGTTTTTATGATCTAAAATTGCCTTCCTGTGATGATGCAGGTGCCCAGTTTGTGCTCGCTACCGAAGGAGCTCCATGTTGAAGAAGATTGAAGACACTTGTAGAGCTACAGGGTTAACACCAGGGCAGCTTGTAGAGCTTGTAGAGCTTGTATATGTATAGAGCTTGTAAATGTATCATGTGTAGAGCTTATAGAGCTTGTATATGTTAGAGCTTATTATGTGTAGAGCTTGTAAAGTATATGTTATTTGTACAATAGGAGCTCTGTACTGAATCTGGCTGATAATATTTGGAGTATTATGTGTGTGTTTTGTTTGTGCTGTGCCAATTTAAATACTGGTTATTTATTTACTGTTAAATTGAAATATGAAGAATATGAACTTGCTAGCTGGGACCCACGTACCTGACATCTGGGACCCATTTGACTACTGGTCATTTTTTATATTACAAAAAAACTAAAACTTTCTAGCAGAAAAGGCCACGGCCCCAAAATGAGAAGGCTGGGCTTGGCCCATCTACCTAGCCAAAATTAATATGAGAAAAAACACAAATAGGCCGAATTGTTGGGCTAGGCTGATGTAGAAAATTGAATTGGACCGGGCTGAATCTTGTGACACATCAAATTGCCACGCTGGACACCTACGTGGCCTGGGGAGGTTGCTAGTGACCAAAACGCCACAGTAGACGTATTTTGGTCATAAACGTCTACGACCATTCCAGAAGAAAGGTCGCTATAGTCAGTTTACGACCGCCAGCTTTTGACCTTATGTTTTTGGTCACAAAAAGGTCACAAATTGAAAACAGTGACCATTCAGTGACCAATAGTGGTGGTCACAAGTTGACATGTTTCTTGTAGTGAATGAGATAAAGATATATCTTCAATATTTCGGGCTAACAAGGCGCGGGTTGAAATTTCTGGACAAGCCTAACGTGTACTGTACCAAATCAATGCGCACTACAAATGTCATTCAAAACTTTGAATTCATGTTATGTTCAATTAAAATATTTCGCTACGTGTATAATGCATGCAACCTACTACTCAAATGAACGTTTTAGTGCATTCCAAACGTATATACTACCGCTTCAATATGAACTAAATTTGAATAAGATCTACAGTAATGATTGTTGTGAAGTCAAATCATTTGAATTCGTTTATCTGTTTGAATAAGATCTACAATCATCATTATTGTCAAGTTAAACCATCGTTTGTGTATTATCTTCACAGCACACCACATGATTAGTCTCGAGTTACATATGAACTATGTGTACTATATGAACTCGAACTAGATTTTTTGAATCCACTTTATTTTCATTTCAAATCACATTACATTTCTAGCTCTAGCTAGATCTTCATAATCTAAACCATGTCTCATATGTATAATGTGTTTATCACATTATGTATGGTGCCCCGCCTCCTACGCCTACAAGTATTTAGATGTGAGTTGCAAACACCACACATTACCACAAATTCAAATAAAATGTGAGAATGTTCGATATATAGTATTGTTTAGATTGCTCGATATTTAGTTGTAAGCTGCAAACGCCGCACATTATCACAAATTCAAATAAAATGTGAGATTGTTTGATGTATAGTATGGTTTAGATTGTTCGGCATTTAGCAGTGAGTTGCAAGCGCAATGCATTATCACATTAATGGTATAACATGTGCACATCACGTGTATCACCGCTATATTCATGCATGCAATGTTTAAAACACTATGATCTCCTATTCAAATATATGAATCCGCTTTCATATCAGATTATGATCTTTATTAGTCTCTTACACCCACACAATCCTCTAGCCTTTGTAGCTACCACTAACTTTCTCTTGTGCATGCACACGCCCTCCTCGCCCTCCTCCTCCCTCGGCATTCTATCCACCGGGAACATTCATTTTTTTCTTTAGGTCGTTCTCACAGAGTCTCCACAACTCCTTTCCGACACACACCGATCGATAAACCTCTCCAGCGATGCCTGCCTACAACATAAACACACAGCTTCAATCTCCTCTTTTATGTGTCCTTGCCTCGTGCCTCTCATATGGTCAGACACACGTGTAAACTCTCGCCCCTCTTTTCATCGATCTCACAACCGCACACTCCTCCCCCTATCTAGCTAGTAGTTGGGCCTCTCGCACCACCTCCTTGCTCCTTTCTCTCTGTCTATCCGTCTCGCTGGGCCTTATTTTCCTCTAACAAATGGACGTATACCGACCGATCTCTCGCTATATATATAGCCAGCTAGGTCCTTATAACTCGTTTTTACCCACACATCGATCGATCTACCTCATTAGTTGTGTCTCTCCCTTTCCTCCGACAAACAACAATTGATCTACCGATCTAGTTAGGTTTGCTTACCAAACACATGGTTCCCCTTCATCTCAATGGATGCGTCCCGACAGATCTATCACGCACAGGCACACACAGAAACACATCCCCACTCTTATTGATAACATTGCAGTTCCACCCTCAGTTTGTCTAGTAGGCCTCTCCCAACATCCCTGAGAAGCAACTCCATCACCCATCCAGCACTCTACCCCTCTCCCTCCTCTCCCTCCCTCTCTCTCTCTCTCTCTCTCTCTCTCTCTCTCTCTCTCTCTCTCTCTCTCTCTCTCTCTCCGTCCCATCATATTTCCCGTCCTTCAGTTATGCATGGATGTCGACCGATCTCCCTCAAGACATAGCTGGGTCTCTCCTTCTCAACACATATACGAGTCGTTCTAGCTCTATAGTTATGCCTCTGCCTACCCCTCCCCCACCCCCTCCCTCCCCACACACACCGATACATCAAGCGCTCTAGTCATGTCTCCCTGCCACACACAAACTTGACATGTGCCCTCTAACGTTCCGGTAGGCCAGTCGCCCTATATCTTTGACTTGCACACACACACACACACACACACACACACACACACACACACACACACACACAATTTCGATGGCTCTCTTCATCGATCTCGCACCCACCCACTTGATCCTATCTTCGACTCTATCGATAACTATGACCCCTCCCTCTCTTCTCGTGGATTGCTCGACCGTCTATGTATCATATGGATAGGCCTCCATTTCACACACATTGCATGCAAAATTTTGTTTGAGATGTCATCGACACATATTCCCACAAATAATTCACGAAATCAACGCCCCACCCCACCCCCACTCCCACCACAAAACAAAAAGCACTCACGACCGCGTTTTGTATCTCTCACACACACCCACGTAGGTGGGGGACGTGCATGAAGAGAAGAGGTGCATGCACGGCGCACGTACTCCCGTCTCTTTCCCAAGCACACCCGCGCGGGTACACGGTGGAGCTCATTTCTGTACGAAAAAGGCAGCCCACGTGGTAATTTGGCACGTGTACTGGTTGTCCACTTGGTGGAGGGAGGATCATCTACCACGGGTGAACAAACAAATTGCGAATTGACGCGTTATGTTAAATTAAAAAAAGAGGCAAACCATGTGGGGCCTACCTTAGAGGCAAGGCTCTATACACTGGAGTACTTTTGATGTGTCTTGTCAACTCGCAGAACGAGGAGAAGCTTGCTTAGTACGCCGTCTCCCCCGCCCACGGGCGCGATGGCTCGCAGGATGAGGTGAAGCTTGCTCCTCCCTCGCCCATGCGCGCGGTGGCTCGCAGGATGAGGAGAAAAATTTACTACTCCCTCCGTTTACTCCTCGTCCCTACTACCTTGGTTATAGAGATTATATCATATTGTTTGGAATATATATGTCCTTTAGTAGATTTCAATATGAACTACTAGTACATACTCCAAACACTGATGTATATAGACGTATTTTAGAGTGTACATTCACTCATTTTGCTCCGTATGTAGTAGCACTCTCCTCGCCCTCGACCCTCGCCCACGTGGTGGACGTGCAGCTATTCATTCGGTCTCATATAGCGTAACGATATATATCTGCACTACCATTATTGCTCGACTTCCAAGAGGCGAAGAGCCAATCGCAAGGTTAACATTTTGGAGATGCCAAGCGCAAGGTTAGTAGGTGCGCGTCATTTATAAATATATTTTTTTCTTGATGGCACGCACGCAATATGATAGGTTCATATGGAGAGAAAAGGAAACCGCTCCACTATATACATAGTCGGGACGGGCCAGCCTACACGGTTGCTTCTGGGGTTGCTCTCTTCACACTCTCTCGCACAAAACAAGCTGTGGCCACATCTCTAACATCCCGGCTGATCACGTCCGCTTGGGGAAGGGTGGATGCTTAGTGTAGATCACGGTGGCCGCCGACGGCGAAAACCCACCGTCGGCACGTCCCAATCAGGGGTCCTCGCCGTTCTCTCTCACAAAGCCGGTGTGGTTGCCTTCGTCCCTTGCTCACTGCCGCGACGTGGGCAGTTGCCGCCTCCCGCCGCCCTCCTCAAGGTTGAGCTAGTCCCTCGTGTACAACTCCTTTACAGCCGGCTTGCACCATGCTCCAGCTGCCCACATCACTCCCCTGTGGATATTTCTCTACTTCTTTGCCCCCACACATACCGATACCCTTCTTGGCTTCTCGTCATTGTATTTGTGATGAGTTTACGTCTCATCAACTAGTCCTAGTAATCTTATTCTAATCACGCTTCTTCAATTTCTTTGCCACAGGGATGCTCATCTAGATTTTGGTGAAACTTCACAAAATGATCCGATGGTCAAAAGGTTGCAAACTTCATTTATTAGGAAGCTCGAACGTTGCAGCAAATTGAAGCCTGGTCAGGGTTCACGGTTCAAGGGCTAGGGACTGCATGGATCGTTTTTTTCTTTAGCTGCCTCTGTTCCAAAATAAGTGTCAACTTTAGTAGTAGTACAACTTTGTACTAAAGTTTGCACAAAGTTGAGACACTTATTTTGGAACGGAGGAGTACATATATTTGCTATGATCATCAATCATTGAGATGCAATAGCATGCATGTTAGTCTCCTTTGTATTTGATGAAGTGTTGCAACGGGCAACCTTGGACGCAAGATACATGTAACAGGAGCTGGAAGCTTCATAGCATTGTACAAATTTATCTCGCTGATAAATTACAGTACGTACTAGTACTATACTAGTACCTCCTCCGTTCCTAAATATAAGTCTTTGTAGAGATTTCACCATTAACCACATGCGGATGTATATAGATGCATTTTAAGTGTAGATTCATTCATTTTGTTCCATATGTAGTTCACCTAGTGGAATCTCTACAAAGACTTATCTACTAGTAATAGCTAGCCCCCACTACTAGGAATTCTCTATCCTCTCCTTGAGAGACATCATCAAAATTGACGTAGCCGTTAGATGAAGTAAATCAGTCATAATAGCCGTCTGATCTAGACGTTGAGAGGCTCCGCACTAAGCCACATGCAAGCATGCAGAAAATACCGTGGCACATGCATGTGAGTGGGTTTTAAATCACATCAACATGTCTGCATGCAAGCATGCACCGGTAGCATCCATGTAAGTGAGCTTTTAAGTCCCATTAACATGTCAAAAAGAAAAATATAATCCCTTTACGTAGTAGGAGTTGGCTGATCTTTTTTCCGTACGTGGGATGATCTAAGTGATGATGGGAGTTTATTTAGTTTGAGTACCACATTTGTCATGCGGTTATAGATTTTTTTTAGTTCTATGAAATCGATAATTTTCCACAGAGAGATACCGATGTTCCGCTGCAACGTGCGGGGACTCATCTAGTAATATTTAGGAACGGAGGGAGTACTATGTAAAGAGTTAGGTGTCGCGCGGTGATAGTGTGAGGTGGGCCATGTAATCACTGAGCCTGCGTGTTTTCACTGCTCTTGCACTCCTCCACTGTAAGAATGGAGAAAATTTTAATCTACTACCTCCTTTCGCCGAAAGTGTGGGACATCCAGCAGTCCTACCACCTCAGTAATAAAGACCAATGAGCCGTCAAATCACATAGACCCAGCAGTAAGTTGGACGGACGAAGCAACCATCACTCTTGCGCCAGTGAGAGGTCGCGTCCGCTCTGCCCGGGCATGAATGCGGCACCGATTCTTTGGAGCGGCGCTGACCGTTTCGGGCGGGAAGCGCGCGCGGGCGATGGAGGGGCTTTGGGTGGGCCAGGCTGGTCAGGAGCGGGCGTGGCAGCTGTCCGCATGTCCCTACCGGACACGCCCGGAAACGAGAGGATGCACCGACTCTCGCGGCTAAAATCGTACACTACACACCATATCTCTGTAGGAGTAGGTCGATCTGTCGCACTCTCTAACACACACATGCTGTTAAACACACACACGCACACGCACGCACCTTGGTCCCGTTGCACCTTCTAACGTGACTTATTACACCTAGACGGAGGGACTAGTAAGTATACGAGATATGGTGGCACACTGACTTAAGTCGAATACAAGTGCCCAAAATTTGTGTGCATGTTGTAATAATGATACACTTAAAATAGTACGTGAGCGAACAGAGGGATCAATTGGATAGTGTTCCCGAGCAGTAGCGAGATGTGTGAGGTAGTAAGATACACCGCTGGCGCTTTAAATTTTTCTTATTAATTTTTTTGTTTCACCCTCTGACTGGTGGGACCCAACGTACTACGTGGAGAGAGGTAAGGTGACTAAGGCTGCATTATTTCTATACCACTGTGGATAGTCTTACCACCAAAGCCACATGACACGATTATGATTGAAATCCTAATGACTCCCACACACACACAAAAAACACGGCATGCCTGTCACACGAATGCAGGAATGTATAAAAGGTTATTTTCCTCTTGTTGAACATAACGGGAGGGTTGTGTAGCTGGTTAGCCTGTTCGCTCATCAAACTTGAGGTCTCGGGTTCGATAACTACACTTAAGCATAATTTTTTCCAGGAGGATTCTTTGACTGGTCAAAATGTTTTCTAGGGTTTGCAAGCTTCACACTCTCTCTCCAGTATATATATACACGCGGAGCCTCAGCGCTTGTAGTTGCTCTCTTCACACTCTCTCGCCCTCTCCTGCTGGAGCCTCAGCGCTTGTAGTTGCTCTCTTCACACTCTCTCGCGCTCTCCAGATCTAAACAAGAATTCGTTGGCCTCTCTCACCCCTCACTGCTGCTCAAAGAGCCGGCAGGATCTGTCCGCCGGGAAGGGAAGGAGGCTTAACACTATCGCCGTCAGCGAGGGAGGGAATCCACTATCGGCGCTGTTGTTCACTTTCCACCCAGCGGCGGCGCGGGAGGGCCTCCGACCCCTTCTTCTTCGCAGTCGTCCCGTCGCCCACTGAACCACACCCCAAGAACCTTAAGTTATATTGCTCTAGCTACATGTATACCATGAATCTAGGACGTGGTTCAAAGAGGAAAGGAGTGGGGGAAAGTAGTGGGAAAAGTTGTATATAGCATGAATCTAGCACGTGGTTCAAAGAGGAAATGAACGGGGAAAGCTGTATAGCATGAATCTAGGAGGTGGTTCAAAGAGGAAAGGAATGGGGGAAAGTAGTGGGGAAAGTTGTATCGCATAAATCTAGGACGTGGTTCAAAGAGGAAAGGAAGGGGCGAAAGTACTAGTTCAAAAAGGAAAGGAAGGGACAAGGCTGTAGAGTTTGAGTAGGATTAGATTTGCTGCGCTCACATAGGGAAAGGTGTCTAAAGATAACAAAACTGGGACCAACACAAATATGCCCCTTGGTTGTTTGTTCTTTGTTGCAACAGACTGTGCATGACCACAGTACATCAGTAGATGCACATGGTGCTGGTGCGTCCATTGTCCCATGCAACTCATTAGCTGTTGTTAATCTAAGGCCCTGATTGGTTAAAAACTCCCTTGTCCCTACCTGCTTGGTTCCAGGGACTAAACATGGACTAGAGGTTATTAAATGACATGACAAAAGACCATGTTACCCTAGTAATGAACTAATAGAAACAAGGTGCGATGCGTGGCAGGGGCAACTGTTGAAAACTCCCAAAAGACTCCTCGGGTCTTCTTTCTTTAGTCCCAAATGCCCACTTTTAGTCCCGAAAAGTCCCTCCTGTTTTGTTAGAAGATGAGTGACACGGAGTTTTTTTTAGTCCCTACACCAAAATGTCCCTGTAAACAAACACCCTCTAATAATGCCGCTGGAAAATTGATGTAATGCCACAGTTAAAAGAAAATTACATGTTTAATGAATTTTATTGTTAATATAATCTCTATGTTAATATTAATCAATGCCACTGTTTGAGAAATGCTACTGTCTTGCTTTCTTTCCCATTTAGATAAGGTAGATGCTTCTTTTTGTTGGCTTCTGTGTTATCCACCGTTATTGACCACTAATTGTTTCCTTTGCACCTCTGTGTAAACAGGGTTATCTACTTCACCTCGTTGCCATTGTGACCTTTTGTTGCCCGCACAAAACACTTTTGTTTTAAGAGTGTTTTGTGCAGTTCAACCAAAATGTCACACCGACAATGTTGCTTGATTGCTTGATCTTAGTGGAACTGCACAAGAGGAGATCTTACTTCCTATCCGTTAAGGCGAATTTGGTTCAGATCTTCTTCTTGTGAGTTGTTTGAATTCGCGTCATGAGAGGTCATTACTAGCCTTCTTTCACATGATTCTGCAGTGTGCTTTCATATGTTGTGCTACTTGTACGATAATGTTGCTTGATTTTAGTGAACTGCACAAATGGAGACAAGACTTCCAATCTGTATGTGCACCGTAATATCCCATTGAGGTAAGATAAGGATATTTCACAACTGCCGGCCTGTATTTTGCCACTTTCATCAGAAAATTAAGTTTAGTACTATACTTTTGCTCCCTAATTGACATGCCAAATCTTACATTGAAGGCGCAGCTTGTCTGTTATTGAACCAAGTGATGAAGGGGAAGAACAAGAAGAACAAAAACAAAAATCAACTGTCGGTGCTGTAATGAAGAACTGGAACTGTGATGACACAAGTAATGATATAGTTTTGCATCTTAATTTATTGCTATGGCTGGAATGAGCAATTGTTTTGCCACTGATTTGATGCCATACGTAATTATCTCTACTTGTGCAAACAGGGATCTTCTTTGAAGATACCATATATTTTAGTGGAACTGCACAAGAAGATGTTGGAAACATTAAACTAATCAAGGAGTATATAGTAAGCATGGCCACCCCCGTAGATAGCAACAGATGGTTTCGGAGAAGTGCTTCATCTGTATGCTCTACACAATCAGCCTCCTGACAAATGTTGGTACTCACCCACTGATTTCATCCATATGATTGAGCTTTGTCATCTCTATTGGTGTTGTGCTACTGTTTAGATACTGTCATGAAAAAGTGGTATTGTCCTTGAGAAGTGTTTCATCTGTGCTGTTTTATATATTTCCTTTCTTTTTTTTCGAGAAAACAAGGATCATCTTCCTCTGAAGAAGAATATGGAGTACGTGAAGTGACTAGTTCCGATTATGCGGGATGAAGAAGCCTGTCTATCTTCTCATCGGAAGGAGCAGTTGAAGGATGGTTACATTACTCCCCACAAGACCAAACTAACTTCAGCTCGGAAGGGTGACAAATCTCCATTTTTTTTTGTGATGCGCGAGTACAATGTTGTTCTAGGATTCTTTCGGTGAGTTCCATTTTCTAAAAGTGTGCTCTACATGGACAATGTATGTGCTGTTGAAACTGTCAATTAATAGTATAGTTTGCTTTATACTAATCACTTTTTTGTATTTGTGCAAACAGGGGTGCTCAGCTTGATTTCAACGGGAACTGCACAAAATGTTCATGAATACATTGAATCATTCATTTCCACCACAAGAAAGGAGGTGCCCATAAGTTCAAGGCGTTGCAACATATAAGGGCGAAATCATACAAGCTACGCGCGAATTTGGTTGATTTTGGTGGAACTGCACAAAAAGAACAGCTGGTTTATTTAGCACGACCATGTCAATGTCCGAACTGATGGCAAACCCTGCCCATTCCACAATCGTAGGCATTTGATATTTTGGAATGGGACAACCTTGTCAAATTTTGCTCATTGATTTTAGCAAGATATCCGTTTGATATTTTTGAATGGGACGCCCTTTGCTGTTAGCAGCGGCGATTAATTTTTTCTTTATTCTTTAGTTGTGAAGTAAATATTGCCTCTGACATGTGAGTCGCTGAGATGCATAATCATCGATTGTTTTGAATGTTCTCTATGAATTGCCAGGCATATGTGTTTGATTGCAATGTACAGAAATGCTAAAAAGCTGCTCAAACTCTTTGTACTCCTTCATTCCTTTTTACTTCAAGACATTGTGAAAGTGCATACTTTTTGTATAAGATTGGTCAAAGTAGAGATACTTTGATCAAGACAAAACTTGTATGCAGACTAGAAAGGACCCCAGGGAGTACATGTGAAACTGTTGCAAACGTGGTGATCACCCTGGGAATAATGCTAGTACGTATTGTTTTGCATGTTCATCCAATGCCAGTGATATAGGAATTCGAACTAACCGAAATAAATTCATTCATACATGGTCGGATTTCATATAAACATGCCGGATATCATTACATTTCATACATTCTTCAACTAAAAAGGGGTGTTTGTGGCTGCATGCATCTCCCAGATGCAGAGGCTTGGGGTCATCCTCCTTTTCGAAAAAAAACTAAAAAGGGTGCCTTTGGAGGTATAATTAATTAACCGAAGCTCTTGACTGTGTCCCGCTGAGCGAGCAGAAACTTGGTGATTTAAGCGAAGGTGCGATTGCATGAATCGACATGTGGCCTGTTGGGTCCATGTGTCACCAACCAACCGCACCAGCGATTAAGTAGAAGCGATGTTCTTCTCGGTGCAGCTCTCGAGACTCCACGTCGCCGCCAAGAAGCTAACCGGCCGTCAATGGTCAACCCGCTTAGCTTGGCTTCAACCGAGGGTTGCAGCGGTGGCCTTGATTGGACCCGAGCGGCGGCGACCTACCGTGTTCTACTCTTCCTCGTTTTACGTGTGGCGGCCTCGTTGGCAGCGGGGCGGGGCCTCGGCGGAGCCGGCGATGTCCTCTGTCTTGTTGCCGGCGGGCGGCGCCTCAGCGGAGCGGTGGAAATCCTCCCCCATGTTGATGGCAGGGTGGGGCCTCGGCTGAGCCGGACATGTCCTCTGCCTCGTTGTTGGCGGGGCGGAGCTGACGATGTCCTCTGCCTCGTTGTTGGCGCCGCGGGGCCTCGGCGGAGCAAGGCATCATCGACGCCAGTGGAACGGGGACTCGTCGGAGCCGGCATTGTCCTCTGCCTCATCCTCGGTCTCGCCAAACAGCGCCTCGCCCGCTTCATCGCCCTCTTTGCTAGCCTCTTTGTAGGCGGCCGCAGCCTCCGCCACTCGCATGCGGTACCGCCAGCGTTCGAGGCGGCCCTTGCGGGCGGAGCGGTACGAGTCGAGCAGCGCATCCTGCTCCGCGGCGATCTGCTCCTCCGCCTGCAGGAGCTCCTGGAGGAGATGGTGGTTTAGGCGGCGTCGGCCTGCGCCTCCCGGAACTGCTCCTCAGGCATCGGCCTCACCCTGTCCATATATAGGGAACGGGCCTCGCTGATGGTCATGGTGCAATGCACCGGCGAGGATGGCGCGGAGGAGGGGGTTGGCGCCGGATCGTCGACTACCATGTTCTCCATTAGGACGTCGTCGTCCTCCGGCTGCCTGTCGGCCAGCCGGTCGGCAGCAATGGCTGCCATCTCCTTGTGGTCCATCGTCCGCCCGTCCCGAAGAGCGCTGGAGCGCGAGGAAGCCATGGTGGGCAGTAGTGGTGTGGACAGGAGAAAGGGAACGGATGCAGATGACTGCAGCTAAGGTCGGCGCAGCAGTTTATATAGCAATGGTGGGCGGGCGGAGGGATGGACATGTGGCGCCGGAGTAGCCGCCTCCGCAACCGTGTATCATTAATGTGTGCGGCAGATGGACGGACGGACGACACTTGTGTCATTTGAAGGCGGAGCAATCGCCTGCACCAGGAAGCGGGCGGCCGGGCGCTGGTTATTGGAGGAGGAAGCGGGCGAGGAGATGACTTTACTTTGATAGGATGACAATGGGACCCACCATGTCCATAGCCTCACGCACATAAGTGCCTCCTTATATATATATATATATATATATATATATATATATATATATATATATATATATATATATATATATATATATAACTATAATATATTTTGCTTCCTCCTGGTTTCCTGACATCACGGTCCCACACCATTATCAACCTATGTACTCTAGTCAATAAACGAGAGAATTGCACAAGAAGCGGCCAACAGCTGGGACCAAGCAGCTCGAGCAGTATTTGTGTTTTTGAGGTGAGCACTGCAGATTTTTTCGATGTTTACACCAGATATTAATTTTTCTCCTCTGAACATCAACGAAAACATCGCTGCAGGTATTAACTGGACGGGCTGTGGCCCGTCTAGCCCAGGTGTCGGTGTACTAGAGTAGGGGTACCCTAGTATCCCGAACTCGTGCACGGGCAGTTGCAGCACCCCGCGGCAGGGCTGGCCTGGTGACCGCCAAGGTCCTCATCGGCTCCTTTGGAGCCATTCAAGAACAAAGTAATCAAGGCCCCGGCAAGAGGAGCTTGCCGGGAAGGCCACTCAAGGCACGAAGGAAACAAGACCCCGGCAAGAGGAGCTTGCCGGGAAGGCTTGGCGAGCGACAAGCTCCCGAGCGCGACAAGGACCTTGCCGCGGCAAGGCGCTTGCCGCGGCAGGCAATCTCTCTTCATCTCCGCTCCAGCTCATCCGCCAACGTGTCGCCATGGGGCTTTCCCAGGCACGCGTGTCAATGGGCTGTGCCGCCAGCGGGGAGCAGCGATAAGCGGCGCTGACAAGCTACCATCGTGGCGAACGGAGGCGCACTTGACGGTCCCTGTTGCACTGTTCAGGCGACTGAGATGGGCATTTATGGCTCTTGTCCCTTGCCGTCAGAGTTAGGTATAGATTACTGTACACTGTACAAAGCGGTGTACCAACCTCTGTTTTTCCTATTTTACCCTTGTCTACTTGCCACCTGTGGTGACCCCTTGTGCCTATAAAAGGAGGCCCAAGTGCAACGTAAAAAGGGTTGGGTTCGGCTCCGGTTCAGTTCATTCGACTCATACGAGACCACACTCACTCAGGCTAGGTTTTGTAACTCCCATTGCTCCCTAGCAAGAACACAATATAATCTACCAAGTAGCAGTAGGAGTATTATCTCTCCGGAGAGCTCCGAAGCTGGGTAAATCTGCTCGTGTGCATCGCCTCGATCCGCTCTTTGTGCATTCTCCGCCCCCCTCCGAACCACAAGGGACCAGGTCCCATAGGTGTTCGTGGGACACGATCAGCCTCCCCGACATCTTTGGCGCGCCAGGTAGGGGGCGTCGAGGCTATGTGAACCCGATCCAGCGTTCACACGAGCAGCTTCTCCATCATCTTCGTCAACATGCCACCGAAGAAGAAGGCTTCGGCGGCAGCAGAGCCGTCCGCGTCGAACCCACCACCACCGGAGCTGACGAGTGGTGGGGAAGACGCTGGCGGAGGAACGGGCGTCGTCGAGAGAGCCCACGACGCCGCCAGGTCCAAGGACAAGGCGGCGCAAGCTTCGGCGTCCGAATCCGCACCGCGTCCATCCCAGGAGGCGCGGGACCGACAGCGTCATGATGCTCGCAGCACCATAAGCTCATTGGTTCAAGGCCAAGCTGGAGGATCCCGAGGCCCTCGAGACCCGCATGCACGCCAGCATGCAGGTACAAGCGGAGTACGGTCGTTTGGGCGGGATGCTGCTCCTCCTAACTTGGTTAGGAGTCCGAGCACATCCCGTTCCTCGCTCCGTACGCCCTTGCCACCCACCACTCCAGCGGAAGCCTTGGCGAGAGCTCAGCTCCTTCTAGACTACCCTCCAACGGCCGACAAGGTCGACGAATGGAGGGCCACAATCCAGAGTCTCATCGGCTTTGCTAACGGCGACGTTCGCGGCAACCAATCTGCGTCCTTGCGGCGGCGGCGACAAAAGGCACGAGCCGGTGGCGGCGAGACCTGCGGGGTGACACCACCATGCACTCCCCTTCCGAAGGCCAAGATCACCAGCTCCCGGATCCACCTCGACAGCGACTCCACCGCATCGCCGGATCCACGAGCTTCGCCGTGATCAGCGCCAAGTTCTTAAGGAACGGCAACAAGAAGACGCTCGAACTCGCATCGAGCGCCGAAGAGAAGCGCGGCGTCAATCCGACCAGCGCGCCGGGCCAGCTGTTGACATGCATGCGCCAGGGGAACCAAGCGACTTGCCGTACGCGGTAGGTTGCCCTGCGTTCACCCGTGAGCTGCGGCAAGTCCAATGGCCCGACAAGAAAAACTTCAAGCCAGATGTGCCAGAGAAGTATGATGGCAGGACACACCCATCGGAGTTCCTCAGCATCTACACCATCTCGGTGCAGGCTGCGGGGGGACGAGACGACAAGATCCTCGCCAACTACTTCCCTCTGGTGCTCAAGCCAAACGTCAGATCTTGGCTCATGCATTTGCCGGACAGCTCCATATCTTCTTGGGCAGATTTGTGCCATCAGTTTGTCGGCGCCTTCACAGGCGGCCACAAGCCTCATGCCCAAGAGAGTGACCTTCACCTGCTTGCCCATAAGGAAGGAGAGTCCCTGCGCAAGTTTATCCAAAGATTCAGTCGTGTGCACTACAACATCCCAGACGTCCACCCTGCCGCGGTGATCAGCGCGTTTCATCAGAATGTGCGGAACCGCAGGATGAGGGAGGAGATGGCGATGTGCAAAGTCAAGGACGTCATTGAGCTGTATGCCTTGGCCGACAAGTGTGCACGCGCTGAGGAGGGAAGAAGACTCCCAGGAGAGAATGTGGGAGCAGAATCTGACAGCGAAGAGACCGCCCCGGCAAGGAAGAGCCGGCGGCGGAACAACAGAAGGAAGAAGAATAAAGAAGTACTAGTTGTCGAGCAGACCGGCAACGGAGGTGGCGCCGGCAAGGCTAAGGCTGGTGGCTCCGGCAAGGAGGTTACCGCTGACACCGACCGCCAAGCTGTGGCGACCGCCGACAAGCAGGACAACTCCAACAAGCAGTACTGCAAGATTCACCGCACCAAGGGCCACGACCTCCAGAGCTGCAAGAAAGTCGAGTAGCTTGTTGAACTGCAGAAGGCAGAATACGAGCGGCGAGACAAGGAGAAAGCCCAGGAAGGTGCAGGGGCAGCTAGCAAGAAGAGACCCGGCCGGGGAGGGCGCCGCGGCAAGGCCAAGCAGCGGCAAGGAGATAGACCTCCCCGCGGCCGCGACAAGGACGAAGACGATGATGATGATGAAGAAATGGAGGAAGACGAAGCTGATGAGCAGGAGTTTCAGAAGGCAACAGAGGTTCTCTGCGTTGATGGAGGTGCTTCTCTGCATTCCTCGCACCGTCAACTCAAGCAGTGGATGCGAGAGGTTAATGCAACAGAACCATCCGTGGAGTCGCGCAAACCTCTGAAGTGGTCCAGCACGCCTATCATCTTCGACATTGAGGACCACCCTGATCGCATAACTGCGGTCGGGTGCTTGCCGATGTTGGTCTCACCAACCATCCGCAACCTCAAGGTCACCAAGATGTTAGTTGACGGCGGGGCCGGCCTGAACCTGATCTCCTCTGCGGTGCTCCAGAAGCTTCAAATCCCTGACAGCGAGCTCGAAGAGACTGGCACTTTCCAAGGAATCAACCCAGGAAGGAGCAAGCGAAAGGGAAGATAACATTGCCGGTAACATTTGGCAGTGAACTGAATTTCAGGACTGAGAGGGTCACATTCGACGTTGCCGATTTCCCATTGCCCTACAATGGGATACTTGGCCGTCCAGCACTTGCCAAGTTCATGGCAGCCTCTCATTACGCCTACAACCTACTCAAGATGCCTGGCCCGATAAGCGTCATTTCTGTTCATGGCGACAAGAAGGATGCGCTTATCTGCGCCGACAAGATTTACCGGGATGCAGCAGCTGCGAGAGATAGCAAACCACTTGCCGCTGAAGCTCCCTGGGGGAAGAAGAAGACCACCTTGTCCGACAAGAGCTCTGATGCCCACTCCGGCAAGCGCACCTCTTCGGAGTGCTGCGCTACCGTCGAGGACGCACCATCGAGCTCCACCGGCAAGTGCAAGAAGATGATGACGGCTCCGCCAAAGACCAAGAAGGTGCCCGCCATGGAGGACGGCACTGGTGGTACCTTCACCATCAGTGCCACGCTCGACCCTAAATAGGAAGGCGAGCTCGTTGCTTTCCTGCGGGCGAATGTCGATGTGTTTGCATGGCAACCGTCTGACATCCCCGGTGTTCCCAGGAAAGTAATTGAGCACCACCTAGCTGTCTGTCCTCACGCGCGGCCCGTCAAGCAAAAAGTTAGGAAGCAGGCAGTGGAGCGCCAAGAGTTCATAGCAGAAGAGATCAAGAAGTTGGAAGCAGCAGGCCTTGTCAGAGGAGTGCTCCATCCCACGTGGTTGGCCAATCCGGTAGTTGTACGCAAGGCGAATGGGAAATGGAGACTTTGTATTGACTTCACGGATGTTAATAAAGCTTGTCCCAAAGACCCATTCCCTTTGCCACGTATCGACCAGATTGTTGACTCCACAGCTGGATGTGATTTGCTTTCATTTCTTGATGCATATTCAGGATATCATCAGATTTTCATGGCAGAGGAGGATGAAGAGAAAACCGCATTCATTACACCATGTGGCACATACTGTTTCATACGGATGCCTTTCGGTTTGAAAAATGCTGGTTCAACGCTTATAGAGTAGTCCATGATGCCTTTGAGCCACAAATACACAGAAATGTAGAAGCCTACATGGATGACATAGTGGTCAAGAGCAAGGACAAAGCAACTCTGGTTCAAGACTTAGATGAGACTTTTGCAAATCTGCGCAAGATCAACCTCAAGCTCAACCCCGAGAAGTGCGTGTTTGGAGTCCCTTCCGGCAAGCTTCTCGGGTTCTTCGTGTCTCAGAGGGGAATTGAAGCCAACCCCGACAAGATTAAGGCCATTGAACAGATTGAAGCACCAAAGCGCGTCAAGGATGTAAGAAGGCTTGCCGGTTGCGTGGCTGCTCTCAGCAGGTTTATCTCTAAGTCAGCTGAGCGCGCCCTGCCATTTTTCAAGATTTTGAAAAAGGCAGGTCCGATGAAATGGATTCCCGAAGCGGAGGCTGCGCTGGAGGACTTAAAGAGATACCTGTCCTCCACTCCAATACTTGTCGCACCTAGGCCACAAGAGAAGTTGCTGCTGTACATAGCGGCAACCAATCAAGTGGTTAGTGCTGCGTTAGTAGCGGAGAGGGAGGCGGATGATGAGCCGGCAACCGAGGCAGATGCATCCAGCGACAAGCAGGGGGCTACGCCATCAAGCTCTGGTCCCTACAAGGACGGATCTGCGCAGGATTGCGACAAGATACAGAAAAGGATGGTGCAGCGCCCAGTCTACTTTGTCAGTTCCCTTCTGCAGGGGGCTAGGTCAAGGTACTCTGGTGTGCAGAAATTTCTTTTCGGCCTCCTCATGGCCTCGAGAAAGCTGCGCCATTACTTCCAAGCACATGAGATAACAGTTGTCACTCGCTTTCCGTTGAAGAGGATATTGCAAAATCCAGAAGCAACAGGCAGGATTGTTGAGTGGGCACTGGAACTGTCAAGCTTTGGCCTTAAATTTGAAAGCACTTCAACTATCCAGAGCAGAGCATTGGCAGAGTTTATAGCAGAATGGACGCCAACGCAAGATGAAGAAATTCCAGAGACGAGCATCCCCGTCAAAGAAGCAAATAAAGAGTGGCTGATGTACTTTGATGGTGCCTTCTCGCTGCAAGGCGCTGGTGCCGGCGTGCTGCTTATCGCACCCACCGGAGAGCACCTCAAGTACATAGTCCAAATGCACTTTCCCAAGGAGCAAGCAACAAATAATACTGCAGAGTATGAAGGATTACTTGCCGGTCTCAGGATTGCAGTGGACCTTGGGATCAAGAAGCTTATCGTCAGGGGTGACTCACAGCTTGTCGTCCGCCAAGTGAACAAAGATTATCAGAGTCCGTTGATGGAAGCCTACGTTGATGAAGTGAGAAAGCTAGAATAACACTTTGAAGGCCTGCAAATGGAACATGTTCCAAGAGCTTAGAATGATATTGCTGATGGCCTGTCAAAGTGTGCTGCACTCAAGTTACCTGTGGAACCGGGAATTTTTGTGCTCAAGCTGACTCAACCAACTATAACACCATCAACCGGACAGAGCAAGAATAGTAAGTTGGTTTCTGGTGACTACTTTCCAGCAGAGCTCCCTGAAGCCGCCGCCAAGAAGGTCCCCAAAATCAACGCAGATATCGCTGAGGAGCAGTCTGCTCCGACAAGCCCTAGGGTTTGCTTCGTTGAAGCAGACGCTCCCGACAAGTCTTGCTCCGGCAAGCTTGCCGGGGATCATCAAGCTCCGACAGAACCGCAGGTTCTTGCCGTGGAAGCTGATGTTCCCACAGCGGCAAATGTGCCTTTAGTTCTCGTTGTCGAGCCGCAAGCTCCAACATGGGCACAGCAGATCGTCCATTTCCTTCAGACAGGAGAACTTCCCGAAGAGCAAGAAGAAGCGGAAAGAGTAGCCCGGCAGTCAACTATGTACCAGTTTGTTGACAACATCCTGTACAGAAGAAGACTCAATGGTGTGAAATTGAAGCGTATTTGCCGGGAAGATGGACAGAAGTTGTTGGCAGAGATACACGGAGGCATATGTGGTCACCACATTGGCGAAGAGCACTTGCCGCAAAGCTTTCCGGCAAGGTTTCTTCGCCGAAGCCCTCCAGATGCAACCGCACAAGTAACCAAGTGTGAAGCGTGCGGGCCCATTCAAAACAGATACACCAGCCAGCTCAAGCTCTCCAGACGATCCCTTTATCCTGGCCATTTTCGGTCTGGGGGCTCGACATCCTCGGCCCCTTCCCCGAGCTGTCGGGGGCTTTGAGTACTTGTACGTCGCAATCGACAAGTTCACAAAGTGGCCGGAAGTGGAAGCAGTGAGGAAGGTGACAGCACAATCAGCAGTCAAGTTCTTCAGGTCAATTGTTTGCCGTTTTGGGATACCTAACCGGATCATCACCGACAACGGCACACAATTCACGAGTCGCACCTTCATGCAATACGTCCAAGATCTTGGCGCCAAGGTCTGCTCTGCTTCTATTGCTCACCTGAGAAGCAACGGTCAAGCAGGGAGGGCAAATGCTGAAGTGCTGCGAGGACTCAAGACCAGAACTTTCGACAGGCTGCACAAGTGCGGAAGAAACTGGATTGAGGAGCTGCCGGTGCTTCTTTGGTCGATCAGAACGACGCCAAATCGAGCCACTGGCTAGACACCTTTCGCTCTAGTCTATGGAGCGGAGGCAGTTCTCCCCACGGAACTCGTATACGGATCGCCTCGAGTACTCGCTTATGATGAACTTGAGCAAGAGCAGCTGCGACAAGATGACGCGCTGCTCCTTGAGGAAGATCGTCTTCAGGCTGCTGTGCGAGCTGCTCACTACCAGCAAGCTTTGCGCCGCTACCATAGCCGCAAAGTTAATGCCAGAAGCTTCGAGGAAGGCGACCTTGTTCTTCGGCGCGTTCAATCCGCCAAGAATTCCAACAAGTTGACGCCGAAGTGGGAAGGCCCTTATCGGGTGAAACGAGTCACTAGGCCTGGCGCTGTCCGCCTTGAGACCGAAGATGGCGTTCCGGTGAGCAACTCCTGGAATATAGAGCATCTTCGTAAGTTTTACCCATAGGGCGCGGTTGCCGGAACCCGTTCCGGCAACCACCCTTTTGTACAAGTCTTGCCGCTGTTGCATGTAATCCTTTGTACAAAGCCGGGCGCAGACCCCGTGCCTTAGTAAAGCTCATGTGTTGCGCACAATTTGTCAATTTCATGCTTTCATCATTATTATGCATGTATTATCTGACATTTTGTGCAGCATCCACACCCGGTAAGTGATAATGAGCCACTAGGCCCCATATCTTTATTTTCTCTTCTTTCTTCTCAAAAGAGAGCAAGGTTCATCCACCCACAAGTTAACCGGGGGGGAAGGAGAAGATAATGGTGTGGGCCACCGAGTGTCGCTCGAGGAAGTATCACCTTGCCGGGAAGCAAACAACAGAAAAGCTAAGTTGCTAAGTTTAAGCAATCAGATTTTAAATTTTCAAGTTATCTTCCTCGAACGATAGTACTTCTTATGGAAAACCCGTGCGCGGAGGAACCAACTCGCGGCTAGCTTGCGCCCTTACTTTGTTTCGAGTCCGCTCAACAACTTAAGCGTGCTGCAACTAGTTGCGACAAGGTTGCTTGTCGGAGGCAACATCGCCAGCAGGCTGCTGACGTTCCGCACTCAGCGCTCGCTGCAAAGGTGCTCGCACCGACAAGTTCCCTGAAAGCGTAGGGCATAAACATACAAAGGAAGAAATCGAGTAAAGGGAATAACATTGCAATTGATGCCTAAGATAGAGTATATTACAAAAATGACTTGTCGCAGATCTAATAAGTTGTTTCTAAAAATGATCAGCAGCGACAAGGAAAAGATAAACTTGGCGGCCTAGTCCACGCGGTCGCCATCGAGCCTCTTGACTCCGCTCACCCTGTCCACGATGGGTGCGACAAGGGCCTTGAGCGCTTCAACGTCAGCAGATGGAGGCAGGGACTTGAGGACGTTGGTGAAGTTGACGCCTGGGTTGCGGAAGGCCACCTTCATCAGCACCTTCTGGAGGGCCCCGGCGCAGATTTGGCGCGACTCGTCGGCCAGCTGCTTTGGGACCTCCTCCCGGAGCCACTGGAGACCCGTCAACACGCCCTTGAAGAACAGGCTGAGCTTGGCGCTGGGTTGGAAGTTCTCGTCGGTGGAGTACCCAAGATCCACCATCCCCAGCTCCATCAGCTCATTATGGATGGCGGCGGCAGTGTCCACAAGACCTTCTGTCCAGTGCATTATGCTATCTCTGAGATCATTCTGGGCATTCGCCAACAGCTCCTCATTGGCCTTAATCTTCTCCAGCAGGCCCGCTTCCCGCCTCCTTGCGCGCTGCTCAGCGTCTCTGTCAGGGTGGTCAGTTTCAGCTCCAGATCCGCCTTGGAGTCCTTGGCGGCGTCGAGCTCTTTGGTCTTTTCAGCAAAACGACCTTGCAACTCGCCGAGAGTGTAGGCGTCCTTCTCGCGCTCGCGCTTCAGCCCGGCGACCTCCTCGGCGCTCTTCTGGAGGGTGGACTCCAGCTGAGCCACCCTCGTCTCCAATTCCTTCTTGGCGGTCTCGGCAGCCGCGGCGGCGTCCTTTGCCTCCTGGAGTGCCCCGCCAATTGATTGCTCGCGCGCGGCAAGATCTTCCTCGTAGCTGTCGAGGTTGATCTTCCGCTGCGCCAGCTCACCTTCTTGCGCGGAGAGCTTCTCGCCGGCAAGCCTCTGCTGCTCCTCGACCTCGGCCTTCTCCAAGATGAAGGTCGTGCGCTCCTCAGCAAGCTGCTCCCGCGCTTCTGCTATATCCCGGAGAGTTTCCTTGTTGGCGCGCCGAAGCTCCTCTGCGCGCTTCTCCATGTCAGCTCCCGCCCTCGCGACGAGCGCTTCCCGCGACTCCAACTTAGCCTGTCGGGCGCGGTAGAGCGACAGCAACCTCTTCAATAGCTGCTCCTCCTTAGGCTCGCAGCTGCTGCTGCTTGGAGCGTCAACCAGCGACAGCCCGGCGGAGGCGAGCAGTTCCGCGTCGAAGATCTCCCCTTCGGCCGGTGCCCTGGAACTTGACGCCCATGGAAGCTTGATGAAGACACCTTCGCCGGCCTTCAGATAGGCGCCGGGCTGGGGCTCTTCGGAGCCTGGTGCAGCGCCGGTGGCGGGGGGATCGGCGGTCGGCGTAGCGCCTGGCGCTCCTGCGGCCTCAGGGCCGTCAGTGCGATCGCCAGACCCCTCCCCAGCCTCTGCGCCAGCAGCCTTGGCGGCCTCCTCACCGGCGGACCTGTCGGCGCCGGCCTCCTCCTCCATATTGGCGGCGTCGTCATCGTTGCCGCGAGCGTCCTCCTCGTCGGCGGCCTCAGTCTCCATCAGCTCTCCGGCAGATGGATCTGACGATCAGAGAAAGAAAAGAACAAGTCAAGCAAATGTTCGAAAAGAAGAACAGAAGAAAAGACAACCCAAGGGAGGTTTTCAAACAAGAAGATTACCTGCAGTAGGATCTGTCGCCGCGGTCTCCACCACTGGAGGTTCGTCGGCGCTGCCCCTTGGCGGAGAAGCTCCCCTTGTCGGAGAGGCCTACCTTGCCGGAGAGCGCTCCCTTGGCGGAGACTTCTCCCTTGGCAGCGTAGTTGAAGCAAGCAGAACTTCGGGAGTGACCTCCGGTGCTTCCTGATGAGGCTGCTCTGCTCCTACATAATTCAACAAGTCAGATATGAGTGATGAAAGAGCACCCGAGCACACCTAACCATAAGAAATGAGTCAAATACTTACGCTGGGGGCTGTGCTGGGGGCTGCTCTGTTGAAGGGTTGCCGGATCCGGCAAGGGAGTCTCAGACGTGCCTCCTGTTGCCACAGGGGAATCATCTGAAACGACAACCACCGGGGTCTTGGCCCTCTTCGACGCCCTCTGAGCCAGCGTCCTGGAGAAGGAAAGAGCTCAGAATGAAGCAAGTCAGATACAAGATAAAGCAGTAAATTGAAGAATTTCGAGTAGCAGCGACAAGAACTTACTCTTCCTCTTCTTCCTCGGAGCTGAGAGCAGAGAAGTCAAATTCTGCTCCGGTGCGACGAGCTGGAGGAGTAGGCTCCCTCGGACGCTTGGCGGGTGCGGGGGCCGTGGCTCGAGGCCCGCTCCCATTCTTGGTGGCAGGAGGCGCCCAGCTGGGCAACAGTGCTTGCCGCGGTGGAGCGCGGCTGGGCGGCGAGGCGGCTGTTGGGCCGTCTGCCGCCCGGGCCATCTCGGTCTTATGGAGGCGTCTCCTTAAGCGGGGCGCGGGCTCCTCCCGCGGCAAGCTACTTGAAGGCGGAGGGGAGGCGCCCCCGGCAGGCTCGTTCGTGTCGGCGTCGGGCTCGGCCTGCTCCTCCTCACCGGCGAACTCTTCTCGTTCGGCAAGGCTGGCTGCCTCGGCTGTTTTCGCCTCCTCGACGGTGAACCCAAACGCGCCGGCAGCGGCAGCTTCTGCCGCCTCATCCAACCTTGTGGTGATGCGCGCCATCTCTTGCTCGGTGGTGTCGCGGGTGAGCCGCTTCTGCTCGTCGGCACGGATCGGCACTTCTTCCAAGTCATCGAAGAACTGCTGCACGACGTCGTCGGCGGGCTCTTGCCAAGTTGGAACGATTCCATGGGAATCGCACAACGGCATCATCACGCGGATGCGATCAAGCGACGAGTTGTTGCACAAGGGCACGACTCCCCTCGGCAACATGAACCACTCGGGGTGATCTGCATCAAGCTTGAACAGCTCCCGCAGCATGCCATCCAACTCCAAGACAGTAAAATTCCAGTTCAGACCCGGGCGCAGCCTCATGATGTCCGCCGCGTTTTGGAACTCCCAAGCAGGCCTCCCTCTCTCCTGCAAGGGCGCAATGCGGCGGCGAAGGAAGTCCGCGCCAACTGCTCCTACGGTAAGCCCGGCATGCCTGAGGCGCAAGATCCTAGTCACGGCAATCTTCAACTTGGCATCCTCCGGCGCCAGGTTGCTCCAATCATTGCCGCGCACTATGGGAGTTTGGCGCACGGCAGTGAAAGGCTGCGGTTCCTCCTCTAAGATCCAACACCAGTCAGCTCTCCACTCCTCCCACTTGCTGCGCAGCTCTCCGTCAAGATATGCTTCCTTCTTGCCGATCCTGGAGGTCCATGCAATTCCTCCGGCAAGCGGCTCTCCTCTCTCTACGCGGGGCGTGAAGTAATGGCGGAAAAGTGCGACATTTGGGTGGACCTCGACAAAGTTCTCGCAGAGGTGCGCGAAAACGGCCATGGTGAGGACAGTGTTGGGGGTGAAATCAAGGAGGCGGAGGCCATATGTGTTCATGACATCGCAAAAAAATTCGGAAAAGGGCGGGCAGAGCCCGCAGTGGAAGAAAAGCGCGAATAAAGGGTACCCGATGGAAACCTTCTCGGATGTGGCGGCGGAGATCACCCTCGTGCGCGGGTGCGCCCGCGTCTCCGTCGACCAGAAAAGGTAATACAGCTCCCGCAGCTCCTTCCATCAAGCGAGCGATCAAGAGAGCCGCTCCTTCCGCAGCGCCGCGAGCCGCTGCGCCTCGGCCGATTTCACGCCTTTCCCCTTGTCGGCTTTCGGAGCCATGGAGAGTGATGGTGGAGTTCGTCGACGGCGTTGGTGGCGCCGGTGGCAATGGGGGGGCGGAGCGTCGCTTTCCTTGAACTTGAGAAGAAAGGGGGAGCGGCGGTGGCTTCTGATGTGACAGCAATGGCAAGTGGGCGTCCTGCCCCTGTTCCCCCTGCTTATAAGGGGGGGGGGGAGGGGATGGTAGTGGGGAAAGTTGTATCGCATAAATCTAGGACGTGGTTCAAAGAGGAAAGGAAGGGGCGAAAGTACTAGTTCAAAAAGGAAAGGAAGGGACAAGGCTGTAGAGTTTGAGTAGGACTAGATTTGCTGCGCTCACATAGGGAAAGGTGTCTAAAGATAACAAAACTGGGACCAACACAAATATGCACCTTGGTTGTTTGTTCTTTGTTGCAACAGACTGTGCATGACTACAGTACATCAGTAGATGCACATGGTGCTGGTGCGTCCATTGCCCCATGCAACTCATTAGTTGTTGTTAATCTAAGGCCCTGTTTGGTTAAAAACTCCCTTGTCCCTACCTGCTTGGTTCCAGGGACTAAACATGGACTAGAGGTTATTAAATGACATGATAAAAGACCATGTTACCCCTAGTAATGAACTAATAGAAACAAGGTGCGATGCGTGGCAAGGGCAACTGTTGGAAAAGTCCCAAAAAGACACCCTCGGGGTCTTCTTTCTTTAGTCCCAAATGCCCACTTTTAGTCCCGAAAAGTCCCTCCTGTTTTGTTAGAAGATGAGTGACACGGAGTTTTTTTTAGTCCGTACACCAAAATGTCCCTGTAAACAAACACCCTCTAATAATGCCGCTGGAAAATTGATGTAATGCCACAGTTAAAAAGAAAATTACATGTTTAATGAATTTTATTGTTAATATAATCTCTATGTTAATATTAATCAATGCCACCGTTTGAGAAATGCTACTGTCTTGCTTTCTTTCCCATTTAGATAAGGTAGATGCTTCTTTTTGTTGGCTTCTGTGTTATCCACCGTTATTGACCACTAATTGTTTCCTTTGCACCTCTGTGTAAACAGGGTTATCTACTTCACCTCGTTGCCATTGTGACCTTTTGTTGCACTGCACAAAACACTTTTGTTTTAAGAGTGTTTTGTGCAGTTCAACCAAAATGTCACACCGACAATGTTGCTTGATAGCTTGATCTTAGTGGAACTGCACAAGAGGAGATCTTACTTCCTATCTGTTAAGGCTTAATTTGGTTCAGATCTTCTTCTTGTGAGTTGTTTGAATTTCGCATCATGAGAGGTCATTACTAGCCTTCTTTCACATGATTCTGCAGCAGTGTGCTTTCATATGTTGTGCTACTTGTACGATAATGTTGCTTGATTTTAGTGAACTGCACAAATGGAGACAAGACTTCCAATCAGATGTGCACCGTAATATCCCATTGAGGTAAGATAAGGATATTTCACAACTGCCGGCCTGTATTTTGCCACTTTCATCAGAAAATTAAGTTTAGTACTATACTTTTGCTCCCTAATTGACATGCCAAATCTTACATTGAAGGCGAAGCTTGTCTGTTATTGAACCAAGTGATGAAGGGGAAGAACAAGCGGAACAAAAACAAAAATCAACTGTCGGTGCTGTAATGAAGAATTGGAACTGTGATGACACAAGTAATGATATAGTTTTGCATCTTAATTTATTGCTATGGCTGGAATGAGCAATTGTTTTGCCACTGATTTGATGCCATACGTAATTATCTCTACTTGTGCAAACAGGGATCTTCTTTGAAGATACCATATATTTTAGTGGAACTGCACAAGAAGATGTTGGAAACATTAAACTAATCAAGGAGTATATAGTAAGCATGGCCACCCCCGTAGATAGCAACAGATGGTTTGGAGAAGTGCTTCATCTGTATGCTCTACACAATCAGCCTCCTGACAAATGTTGGTACTCACCCACTGATTTCATCCATATGATTGAGCTTTGTCGTCTCTATTGGTGTTGTGCTACTGTTTAGATACTGTCATGAAAAAGTGCTATTGTCCTTGAGAAGTGTTTCATCTGTGTTGTTTTATATATTTCCATTCTTTTTTTTTCGAGAAAACAAGGATCATCTTCCTTTGAAGAAGAATATGGAGTACATGAAGTGACTAGTTCCGATTATGCTAGGATGAAGAAGCCCTGTCTATCTTCTCATCAGAAGGAGCAGTTGAAGGATGGTTGCATTACTCCCCACAAGACCAAACTAACTTCAGCTCAGAAGGACTGCCAAATCTCCATTTTTTTGCTGTGATGCGCGAGTACAATGTTGTTCTAGGATTCTTTCTGGTGAGTTCCATTTTTCTAAAAGTGTGCTCTACATGGACCATGTATGTGCCTGTTGAAACTGTCAATTAATAGTATAGTTTGCTTTATACTAATCACTTTTTTGTATTTGTGAAAACAGGGGTGCTCAGCTTGATTTCAACGGGAACTGCACAAAATGTTCATGAATACATTGAATCATTCATTTCCACCACAAGAAAGGAGGTGCCCATAAGTTCAAGGCGTTGCAACATATAAGGGCGAAATCATACAAGCTACTGCGAATTTGGTTGATTTTGGTGGAACTGCACAAAAGAACAGTTGGTTTATTTAGCACGACCATGTCAATGTCCGAACTGATGGCAAACCCTGCCCATTCCACAATCGTATGCATTTGATATTTTGGAATGGGACAACATTGTCAAATTTTGCTCATTGATTTTAGCAAGATATGCGTTTGATATTTTTGAATGGGATGCCCTTTGCTGTCAGCAGCGGCGATTAATTTTTTTCTTTATTCTTTAGTTGTGAAGTAAATATTGCCTCTGACATGTGAGTCGCTGAGATGCATAATCATCGATTGTTTTGAATGTTCTCTATGAATTGCCAGGCTTGTGTGTTTGATTGCAATGTACAGAAATGCTAAAACGCTGCTCAAACTCTTTGTACTCCTTCTGTTCCTTTTTTACTTCGCACATTGTGAAATTGCATACTTTTTTGTATAAGATTGGTCAAAGTAGAGATACTTTGATTGAAGACAAAACTTGTATGCAGACTAGAAAGGACCCCAGGGAGTACATGTGAAACTGTTGTAAACGTGGTGATCACCCTGGGAATAATGCTAGTACGTATTGTTTTGCATGTTCATCCAATGCCAGTGATATAGGAATTCGAACTAACCGAAATAAATTCATTCATACATGGTCGGATTTCATATAAACATGCCGGATTTCATTACATTTCATACATTCTTCAACTAAAAAGGGGTGTTTGTGGCTGCATGCATCTCCCAGATGCAGAGGCTGGGGGTCATCCTCCTTTTCGAAAAAAAAACTAAAAAGGGGTGCACTGGAGGTATAATTAATTAACCGAAGCTACCGACCTGTGTCCCGCTGAGCCGAACAGAAACTTCAGTGACTTAACTGCAGGTGCAGTTGCGTAACTGACATGTGGCCTGTTGGGTCCATGTGTTAGTCAGCCAACTGCACCAGCAGTTAAGTAGAAGCAGCGTTCTTCTCCAGTGCAGCTCTCAGACTCCACGTCGCCGCCAAGAAGCTAACCGGCCGTCAATGGTCAACCCGCCTAGCTTGGCTTCAACCGGAGGGTTGCAGCGGTGGCCTTACTTGGACCCGAGCGGCGACGACCTACCGTGTTCTACTCTTCCTCGTTTTCTGTGTGGCGCGGCCTCGTTGGCAGCGGGGCGGGGCCTCGGCGGAGCCGGCGATGTCCTCTGTCTCGTTGCCGGCGGGCGGCGCCTCAGCGGAGCGGTGGAAATCCTCCTCCACGTTGATGGCAGGGTGGGGCCTCGGCTGAGCCGGCGATGTCCTCTGCCTCGTTGTTGGCGGGGCGGAGCCAACGATGTCCTCTGCCTCGTTGTTGGCGCCGCGGGGCCTCGGCGGAGCAAGGCATCATCGATGCCAGCGGAGTGGGGACTCGTCGGAGCCGGCATTTTCCACTGCCTCATCCTCGGTCTCGCCAAACAGCGCCTCGCCCGCTTCATCGCCCTCTTTGCTAGGCTCTTTGTAGGCGGCCGCAGCCTCCACCACTCGCATGCGGTACCGCCAGCGTTCGAGGCAGCCCTTGCGGGCGGAGCGGTACGAGTCGAGCAACGCATCCTGCTCCGCGGCGATCTGCTCCTCCGCCTGCAGGAGCTCCTGGAGGAGATGGTGGTTTAGGCGGCGGCGGCCTGCGCCTCCCGGAACTGCTCCTCAGGCATCGGCCTCACCCTGTCCATATATAGGGAACGGGCCTCGCTGATGGTCATGGTGCAATGCACCGGCGAGGATGGCGTGGAGGAGGGGGTTGGCGCCGGATCGTCAACTACCATGTTCTCCATTAGGACGTCGTCGTCCTCCGGCTGCCTGTCGGCCAGCCGGTCGGCAGCAATGGCTGCCATCTCCTTGTGGTCCGTCGTCCGCCCGTCCCGAAGAGCGCTGGAGCGCGAGGAAGCCATGGTGGGCAGTAGTGGTGTGGACAGGAGAAAGGGAACGGATGCGGATGACTGCAGCTAAGGTCGGCGCAGCAGTTTATATAGCAATGGTGGGCGGGCGGAGGGATGGACATGTGGCGCCGGAGTAGCCGCCTCGGCAACCGTGTATCATTAATGTGTGCGGCAGATGGCCAGACGGACGACACTTGTGTCATTTGAAGGCGGAGCAATCGCTTTGCACCAGAAGCGGGCGGCGGGCGCTGATCAAGCTGGCGGAGGAAGCAGCAGGCGAGGAGATGACTTTACTTGGATAGGATGGCAATGGGGACCCACCATGTCCATAGCCTCACGTCACGCAAGTGCTTCCTTATTTATATATATATATATATATATATATATATATATATATATATATATATATATATATATATATATATATATATAAAACTATAATATATTTTTCTTCCTCCTGGTTTCCTGACATCACGGTCCCACACCATTATCAACCTATGTACTCTAGTCAATAAACGAGAGAATTGCACAAGAAGCGGCCGACATCTGGGACCAAGCAGCTCAAGCAGTATTTGTGTTTTTGAGGTGAGCACTGCAGATTTTTTAGATGTTTACCCCAGATATTATTTTTTCTCCTCTGAACAACAACGAAAACATCGCTGCAGGTATTAACTGGACGGGCTGTGGCCCGTCTAGCCAGTGTCGGTGTACTAGAGTAGGGTACCTAGTATCCCGAACTCGCATCGGCAGTTGCAGCACTTCAGCAGGGGCTGGCCTGGTGACCGCTAAGGTCTCGGCGGCTCCTTTGGAGCCATTCAAGAACAAAGTAATCAAGGCCCCGGCAAGAGGAGCTTGCCGGGAAGGCCACTCAAGGCACGAAGGAAACAAGACCCCGGCAAGAGGAGCTTGCCGGGAAGGCTTGGCGAGCGACAAGCTCCCGAAGCGACAAGGACCTTGCCGCTGCAAGGCGCTTTGCCGCGCAGCAATCTCTTCATCTCCGCTCCAGCTCATCCGCCAACGTGTCGCCATGGGGCTTTCCTGTGCACGCGTGTCAATGGGCTGTGCCGCCAGCCGGGAGTAGCGATAAGCGGCGCCGACAAGCTACCATCGTGGCGAACGGAGGCGACTTGACGGTCCTCGCAGTAATCGTTCAGCGACCGAGACGGCATTTATGGCTCTTGTCCCTTGCCGTCGAGTTAGGTATAGATTATGTACATCGCATAAAGCGGTGTACCAACCTCTGTTTTCCTATTTTACCCTCGTCTACTTGCCACCTGTGGTGACCCCTTGTGCCTATAAAAGGAGGCCCAAGTGCAACGTAAAAAGGGTTGGGTTCGGCTCCGGTTCAGTTCATTCGACTCATACGAGACCACACTCACTCAGGCTAGGTTTTGTAGCTCCCATTGCTCCCTAGCAAGAACACAGTATAATCCACCAAGCAGCAGTAGGAGTATTATCTCTCCGGAGAGCTCCGAAGCTGGGTAAATCTGCTCGTGTGCATCACCTCGATCCGCTCTTTGTGCATTCTCCGCCCCCCTCCGAACCACAAGGGACCAGGTCCCATAGGTGTTCGTGGGACACGATCAGCCTCCCCGACACCAGGCCAGATATCCAACCCAAATATTAATTTTTTTCAAGCTGAAAATGGCTAGCCCAGCTATACTTTTTTTTAGGAATACCCAGGTAAGGTCAAGTTGTTATTCACCGCCCCGCTGGGCTGCAAATCTTTCCTAGGAGGGATGCATTAGGCTTGACAAGAAAATGGGCTTTAAGAAATAATAAATGGGATGTAATTATAAAAACTGGGTAGTAACTATTAAAAAATGCACCAAACAGTGATTACATTATAAAATATTATTTTTGGAATATTGAAAATTTTAATTTCATTAATTGTTATGAAAGCTAATGTTTCGTTGGATTTTACGTAATATAAATTTATATTGAAATTGTATTTAATCTTACTAGAAATTTCGGGATAAAAATATTCGGATCCCATCAAAACGTGGGAAATTTTATTGAATTCTGTTTTGAAAAGTTGGTTGAAATGGGATGTAGTTTTAACAAACTGTAAATGGGCTGTAGTAAATTCCATTAGAATTAAAAAATGGGCTACACATTCTTACAAATCTCAAATGGGCAATAAGTTCTCTACCACACACTTCTGGCCTTACTAAGTTGACGCGTCCCCTAAAAAAACAGAGTTGACGCGTATGCAAGGCTTTGTCAACTTATAGTCAACACACGATTCTAGCAGCAGTGGCCGTTGGATGTCCATCCAACGGATGTCGTGCTTCTTCTTCAATCTCGGATATTCTAGCTTCACCCGCCCAAAAAATGATTCCTCCCCCTGACATATGGGGCGCACCGTTTCGGAAGCTGACCTGTGGGCCTACTAAGTTGACGTACCAAGGGCTTTGTCAACTTAGTAATTATAATAAACGATTCTAGCTGCAGTGACTGTACGATGTCCATCCAACGGCCGTCGTGCTTATTCAACCTCTTGTCTTCTTGCTTCAGCCGCCCAAAGCAGCGCCGGTCGTGCCGCCTGCTCCTGCCTCCGTGGTCGATCAGGTTGCCAAGGAGGCCTCACCACCCCTACTACTCCCACCGCTGGCAGGCCATCCCTCCACTCACCCACACCCCCTGTTATTCTGCGGCGACGACAGCGCAGCCGAACCAGTGAACCCTCGTACTCCTCTCCGCGTGTGCATTCACTGTTGCGTCTTCCCCGGCTCCATGTCGTCCCCTTCCTAGGCCACGCCGTCGTCCACCGCCGTGGTGCTCTCGGCGCGGCGTGGTCAACGTGGTCAAGGAACGAATTCCATCGGACGTGGACTGTACGTGGAGAGGCTGACAGCTAGGTCCACGGCAGCCGCAAGGAAGTGCATCCTTATTACGCGCAAATAATTATTCCTCCACCTGATAGCGGGGACCCACCTAACGGGCCACCGTATTTCCCGAAAAAAATGATTTGCCCCCTGACTGCTGGGACCCACGAGCTACATCTTCGCACGCAAGGAAGTGCGTCCGGGAAAAAAAATGATTCGCCCCCCTGACTGCTGGGACCCACCAGCTACATCTTCGCACGCAAGGAAGTGCGTCCGAAAAAAAACGATTCGCCCCCGACTGCTGGGACCCACCAGCTACACCTTCGCATGCAAGGAAGTGCGTCCGGGCAAAAAAAATGACTCACCCCCTGACTGCTGGGACCCAGCAGCTACACCTTCGCATGCAAGGAAGTGCGTCCGGGCAAAAAAAACGATTCGCCCCCCTGACTGTTGGGACCCAGCAGCTACACCTTCGCACGTAAGGAAGTGCGTCTGGGCAAAAAAAAAACGATTCGCCCCCCTGACTGTTAGGACCCACCAGCTACATCTTCGCAGGCAAGGAAGTGCCTGACAGTCGGGGCCCACCTGGTCGAAGCTTACGTAGCATTGTCATCGTGGTCGCGAACGTGTACGTACAAACTGGTCAATGTAGAGGCGCACACGTGTCGTAGTAGAGGCGCCCACGTGTCGTAGTAGAGGCGCGCACGTAGCATGTACACGTACGTACATGGGCCAGGGTGCAAGAAAGAAAATACGGCCACGTATGTGTACATACGGGCGGGGTCTCGAACGCCTAGTCACGCATACGTACGGCGAGGGCTCGTGTTCATGGGGAGGCAACGGAATGCGTCGTGTTCATGGGGAGGCAACGGAATGCGTCGTGTTCATGGGGATGCAACGGAATGCGTCGTGTTCATCGGGAGGCAACGGAACGCGTGGGAGCCACCCGGCTTGGACGGAACAGGCGATGGAAACGATGCCTGGCATAGCGCACAACGGACGAAACGGACCTCCTAAGGTCGAAACGGGGGTCCTGTTGATCGGGAGGGGTGTGGCGTACCTCAAAACGGAGGAAACGGACCTCCTACGGTCGAAACGGGGGTCCTGTTCATCGGGAGGGGTGTGGGGTACCGCAAAATGGAGGAAACGGAACTCCTACGGTCGAAACAGGGGTCCTGTTCATCTGGAGGGGTGTGGCGTACCGCAAAACGGGACTCCACGGGATACTGTTCATATCCACCGTCGACCTCCTCCAGCCTCCACGGGCTACCGTCGACCTCCTCCAGCCTCCACGGGCTCTTGTTCATCCAGCCTCCACCGCGCGCTACTCCATCGGCCACTGTTCAACCACCCCTCCACGGGCACCCCTCCATCGTCTACTATTCATCCAGCCCTCCACACCATGGGGTCATGTTCAACCACCCCTCCACGGCCACCCCTCCACCGTCTACTGTTCATCCAACCCTCCACACCACGGGGTCCTGTTCAACCAGAGGCAACGCCACCGCCACCGCTCATCCAACCCCCCCGCAAGGCTCACTGTTCATCCAATCGATTCGCCGATTTAGCAGAGCGCGCGAATCCCTCCATCGGGTTCGATTAATGACCATCGATCGATCGCTCGGGTTCAAGAACGCGTAGCTGCTGCATTGCAATCGCTTCGGGTTCGATTAGAGCCCAACGCCCGCCGGGTTCGATTAGAGCAACGCCCGCACACACGCGTGTGCGTGTAAGAGAGAAACGCGCATCGCTCGGGCCCCGACCTCCCACCGTAACCGGCAACTCCCCGAAATTTTCCTACCCCTCGCTTCTACCACGGTTTTTTCCATCATGGATGGCCCAAAGAATGTCATGCAGCTGCGTCTCCGGCCCGCCCAGGACGAAAAGCTCATTTTCTGTCATGATATTTTGTCATAGAAGTAGGAGACCACCAAATCTATGATGATATCGGGTTCTGTCACAATTATCGTCATAGAAGTGTCATATGTATGACAGAAAAAAAATGTTTGGCCCAAAATGTCACGGATGTGTCTTTTTTTTTGTAATGCCGGCAACGGCGCCAGAAAAGAGCTTGATGTCTACTACGCAACCTTCTTCTTGTAGACGTTGTTGGGCCTCCAAGTGCAGAGGTTTGTAGGACAGTAGCAAATTTCCCTCAAGTGGATGACCTAAGGTTTATCAATCCGTGGGAGGCGTAGGATGAAGATGGTCTCTCTCAAACAACCCTGCAACCAAATAACAAAGAGTCTCTTGTGTCCCCAACACACCCAATACAATGGTAAGTTGTATAGGTGCACTAGTTCATGAAGAGATGGTGATACAAGTGCAATATGGATGGTAGATATAGGTTTTTGTAATCTGAAAATATAAAAACAGCAAGGTAACTAATGATAAATGTGAGCGTAAACGGTATTGCAATGCTAGGAAACAAGGCCTAGGGTTCATACTTTCACTAGTGCAAGTTCTCTCAACAATAATAACATAATTGGATCATATAACTATCCCTCAACATGCAACAAAGAGTCACTCCAAAGTCACTAGTAGCGGAGAACAAACGAAGAGATTATGGTAGGGTACGAAACCACCTCAAAGTTATTCTTTCCAATCAATCCGTTGGGCTATTCCTATAAGTGTCACAAACATCCCTAGAGTTTGTACTAGAATAACACCTTAAGACACAAATCAACCAAAACCCTAATGTCACCTAGATACTCCAATGTCATCTCAAGTATCCGTGGGTATGATTATACGATATGCATCACACAATCTCAGATTCATCTATTCAACCAACACATAGAACCTCAAAGAGTGCCCCAAAGTTTCTATCGGAGAATCAAGACGAAAACGTGTGCCAACCCCTATGCATAGGTTCATGGGTGGAACCCGCAAGTTGATCACCAAAATATACATCAAGTGTATCACATGATATCCCATTGTCACCATAGATACGCACGGCAAGACATACATCAAGTGTTCTCAAATCATTGAGGACTCAATCCGATAAGATTACTTCAAAGGGAAAACTCAATCCATTACAAGAGACTAGAGGGGGAGAAGCAACATAAGATCCAACTATAATAGAAAAGCTCGCTGAGGGAGTTCCGGACTAGGGGGTGTCCGGATAGCCGAACTATCATCATAGGCCGGACTCCAAGACTATGAAGATACACGATTGAAGACTTTGTCCCGTGTCCGGATGGGACTTTCCTTGGCGTGGAAGGCAAGCTTGGCAGTGCGGATATGTAGATCTCCTACCTTTGTAACCGACTCTGTGTAACCCTAGCCCTCTCCAGTGTCTATATAAACCGGATGGCTTTAGTCCATAGGACGAACAACAATCATACCATAGGCTAGCTTCTAGGGTTTACCCTCTTTGATCTCGTGGTAGATCCACTATTGTAACACACATCATCAATATTAATCTAGCAGGACGTAGGGTTTTACCTCCATCAAGAGGGCCCGAACCTGGGTAAAACATCGTGTCCCTTGTCTCCTATTACCATCCGGCTAGACGCACAGTTCGGGACCCCCTACCCGAGATCCGCCGGTTTTGACACCGACATTGTTGCTTTCATAGAGAGTTCCTCTGTGACTTCACCGATAGGCTCGATGGCTCCTTTGATCATCAACAACGACGCGGTCCAGGGTGAGACTTTTCTCCCCGGACAGATCATCGTGTTCGGCGGCTTTGCTGCGGGCCAATTCGCAGCCATCTGGAGCAGATCGAAGCTACGCCCGCCGTCAGTCAGATTTGGAAGTTTAAACTATACGGTCGATATCCGCGGAGACTTGATCTTCGACGGATTCGAGCCGCAGCCAAGCGCGCCGCACTGTCTCGATGGGCATGATCTAGCTCTGCAGTGGAACAGTGCCCTGGAGGCCGCACATACGTCCGCTCCGACCCTTAATTCGGAGCCGGATTACCCGATCGAGGACGAGTGGTTGGACACCGCCTCGGGGGCTTCAATATCTACGGCGATCGAGCCGAACTCCATCCCTGTCCTTTGCGAAGACCTCGACTCCAGGGTGTCGGACTCCTCTCCGGACTCCGAACCCTCCGCGCCCTTACCGATCGAATCCGATTGGGTGCCCGTTATGGAGTTCACGGCCGCGGACATCTTTCAGCACTCGCCCTTTGGCGACATCTTGAATTCACTAAAGTCTCTCTCTTTATCCGGAGAGCCCTGGCCGGATTACGGTCAGGAAGGTTGGGATGCGAACGACGAAGAAATTCAACGCCCACCCACCACCCACTTGGTAGCCGCTATCGACGATCTAACGACATGCTAGACTACGACTCCGAAGACATCGACGGTATGGACGACGATGCCGGAGACGAACAAGAGCCAGCGCCTACAGGGCACTGGAAGGCCACCTCGTCATACGACATATATATGGTGGACATCCCAAAAGATGGGAACGACGATGGAACAACGGAGGATGACCCCTCCAAGAAGCAACCCAAGCGCCGGCGTAAGCGGCGCCGCTCTAAATCCCGCCACAGCAAGAATGAAGATTACGCACGGAGATAACAATACACCGGACGGTCGGAAGACAATCCACTCCAAAGAAGACCCAGTAGCGGGGAAGATGGAGACGCAAGCCCTCCCGAGAGAGCGGCGAAGAAGAGGTAGAGGATTATATGCCTCCCTCCGGAGACGAAGCAAGCCTCGACGACGATGAATTCGTCGTGCTCGAGAATCCCGCTGAACAAGAGCGTTCAGACGCAGGCTTATGGCCACGGCGAACGGCCTCAAGAAAAAGCAGCAACAGCTTAGAGCTGATCAGGATCTGCTAGCCGGCGGATGGATCAAGTCCTCGCGTCAAGAGCATGAGCTCGAACGCCCCTCCAAAAGCTACCCTAAACGCAAGCTGCTCCCCCGATTAGAGGAGGAGGCTTACGAACCCGCATCACCAGGAGACAATACGGCTGACCGACCACCCCGTGGTCGCGACAGAGAGGCCTCTAGGCCCTTCACTAGAACCGTACCCCGGCATCGCTCAAAAAGCACACGGCCAAAGGGGAACGCCCGACCTGCGAGATATATTGGAGGACAAGGCAAGACAATCAAGATCGATCTATGGATCACGTGGCGCCCCACGGTGCGTGGCGATAATCGTCGCGCGGACACAAGAAGTCCGCCGGGCCGAACAAAACAGACCAAGCTCTTTTGAGCTGGCGTCGTGATATCGCCAAAGATCTGAGGCGCCAAGACACCCACTATGCTTCATGCATTTAAGTAATGGATCATCAAATCCTCAAGGGTTTAAACCCGTCAATATTGAATCCTATGATGGCACAACAGACCCGCGGTTTGGATCAAGACTATCTCCTTCACATCCACATGGCCCGGTGATGATCTTCACGCCATCAAATACCTCCCCCTCAAGCTTAAAGGACCAGCCCGGCATTGGCTCAACAGCTTGCCAGCAGAGTCAATTGGGAGCTGGGAGGACCTGGAAGCCGCATTCTCGATAACTTCCAAGACACTTATATGCGACCACGGGACGCGATGACCTAAGCCACATAATTCAGCAGCCGACGAATCGCCGGACAATTCGACACGGTTCTTAACCAAGAAAACCAAATCGTCGACCGTATGCGGATGCGGAGGCCCTCGCGCCTTCAAGCATAACATCCGCGACGAGTGGCTTGCCCGGCACCTAGGACAGGAAAAGCCGAAATCCATGGCAGCCCTCACATCACTCATGACCCGCTTCTGCGCGGGAGAGGACAGCTGGCTAGCATGCAGCAACAACCTCAGCAAAAATTCTGGCAGTCCGGACTTCAAGGACCAAAATGGCAGGCCGCATCGTAACAAAAACAAACGTCGCATTAACGGCGGCAATATTGAGGATACGGCAGTCAACGCCGGATTCAGAGGCTCTAAACCCGGTCAGCGGAAAAAGCCATTCAAAAGAACTACTCCGGGTCCGTCCAATTTGGACCGAATACTCGACCGCCAGCGATACACGGCACTTCGAAAAGCCAGCTAACCTCACCAAGAGGGACTGTTGGGTATTCAAGCAGGCAGGCAAGTTAATTGCCGAAAGCAATGACAAGGGGTTGCATAGCGATGACGAGGACGAGACCCAACCGCCGAACAATAGAGGACTGAAGGGTTTCCCCCCACAGGTGCGGACGGTGAACATGATATACGCAACGCATGGACCCAAAAGGGAGCGGAAGCGTGCACTCGTGGATGTCACGCGATGGAGCCAGTTGCCCCAGTTCAATCCATGGTCCTCCGCCAGATCACTTTTGATGAAGGACCACCCCACCAAAGATCCACCACGGTGGATTCGCCAGACCTGGTCTTAGACCCAATCGTCGATGGATTTCACCTCACCGAGTCCCGATGGATGGCGGCAGCAGCCTGAACCTGCTTTACTAGGATACAAGGCGCAAGATGGGCATAGACCCTCAAGGATTAAACCTACCAAAACGACCTTTAAAGGCGCCATACCAGGTGTAGAAGCCAATTGTACAGCTCAATTACACCGAAGTGGTCTTGGATCCCCGGATAACTTTGGAAGCGAGGAGTTAATCTTCGACATAGTCCCGTTCCGCAGCGGCTATCATGCCTTGCTCGGACGTACAGCATTTGCAAAGTTCAACGCGGTGCCGCACTACGCGTACCTCAAGCTCAAGATGCCAGGCCCTCGAGGAGTCATTACGGTCAACGGAAACACTGAACGTTCTCTCCGCACGGAGGAACATACAGCGGCTCTCGCGGCAGAAGTGCAATGCAGCCTATTAAGGCAATTCTCGAGTCCGGCCGTTAAGCGGCCGGACACAGCTAAGCACGCCCGGAGTAACTTACAACAAGACCACCTGGCACGTTCAGAGCACGCGTAGTAGAGCGGCCCCAACCCCAGCCCCTGCGAAACGTCAAAGCAGGTCCTTCGCGTACACCATTACGCTCTGAAGATACCATGGGCATGGGGAAAGGGGCACGACCACGATAAACCCAGACTGCGGCTCGACCACACCAGGGGCTCTCACGTGTGTCGTTCCTTCTTCTTTTCTTTTTTACCTTTTACTTTTTACCCACAGGACTCCGTTTGTCAGAAGCCCTGTCCGGCAGCAGACCTCACGATGCAACAGCCAGTGAAGGATAAAGGCTACAACGAATATACAGGTGGTCTCCATTACGAGCATTTTCATACACCAATCTGCAGCCTACCCCTGGAGGGGGACATATTTAACAGTCTCATACCTTGCTTATCGCACTATTTGTATCGTTCTGCATTCGTAGCAGCACTTATTGAATAAAACAATGCAGCACCTTTTTGTTTATAATTGCATTTCTTTTTCATACATATGTTCATTCACGACATGTTGCATCCGTACACTTTGGTACGGCTAATATACACCAGGGGCTTATGTTTCCCGCGTTATGGTGTGATAAGTCCAAACACTTTCACAAGTGCGGCACCCCGAACTTATAGCACTATATGCATCGGCTCCGAATCATGTCTTGGGTCAATAGTTGGGTTTGCCCGGCTCGCGTGTTTTGGTACCTTACGTTCCGTTATATGGGCTAAGGTAGCACCGGGAGAACCACTGCGATTCCGCCCCAGTTCGGCTGGGTTAACGCCTCAGTGGAGAAAGCTAAAACTGACCGTCATGATGAGGCGAGAGACCGGTCGCTGTTCGAGAGGTTTTTTGCGAGTCCTTAAAGACTTATGCTGCTTAGAGCGAGGAACCGGATACTGTCCGGCCAAGGCGTGGATAGTGCCCCAAATTCGGCCTTCCGAAGACTAGGGGCTTCGCCGAAATTTAAAATTATAGAATTCTATGGCTAAGTGAGAGTGTTCAAGCATTATAAGTCTGGTTGCCTTGTTCGCTGTGTTGAGCGCCTCCCTAGATGGACCCAAAAATGGGAACAAGAGCGCTCAAGTTTATCCCGAACACCCCAGCACTCGTGGCATGGGGGCTGAAGCCGACGACTTGCCATCTCTCAGATTTGATAAACAACCGCATGAAGGTAATATTTTAAATTAACAAGCGTTGCTTAGCGATATGAACTAAGTTTTCAGCGCACGGGATAACAAAATGCGAGTCTACTCAAATATTACATCTTTGGAGCACTCACCCGCAATAGTGCGGGCGCCCTTCAAAGACACTCTTATAATACATCTCGGGCATGCGATGCTCCTTGCCCTCGGTGGCGGGTCCGCCACAAGCTTCGGCATCCATCTTGCCCAGTGCACCTTTGCGTGGGCAAGGGCCCGACGGGCACCCTCGATACAAGCGGAATGCTTGATAAATTCAACCCACGGGCACGCATCCACCAGCCGCCGCACCAGGGCCGAAGTAGCTCCTGTGCATGGCCTCCTTAGGCCACACCGAACTATGAGGCCCTTCATGGCCTGTTCGCCGCCTTAGGAGCTCGACCAGCTGCTTCAGCTGGTCGCTAAGGCACCGGATGTCCGCCTCAAAGATCTCGAGAACAGAAGACCTTCTCCGTCGAGCTCCCCTTCTCGCCCGGTAGAATGCGGCAGCATCGTACACGCCATGAGGAAGATCTGCGAACGCTCCCGAGAACTCCAATTCGGGTAAGCAATGTAATTAACCCTCACATGCTTACTTTGCATGAAAAATGCCTTACCCGCCGCTATTTTCTTCACCGCCTCAATCTCCGGAGGGCCTTGTAGGCTTGGCCTTAGCGGCTTTGGCACTCTCAAGAGCCGTTGCAAGCTCGGACTCTCGAGTCTTGAGTCACGCCCAAGCTCTCATGTTTTTCACGAGATCCTCGAGCTCTTGCTGTACCTCCGCCACCCGCCTCCTGCTTCTCTCGCTCGGTGCGCTCATGGTCAGATTATGCTCGTCATGCCACCGCCTCCTTCAGTGGTCGCCACCTCGTTAGTGGCCCCTACAATAGCCACGTTATCCTTGTCATTTTCTTGCAACCAAATCCTTTTCTCGTAAGGTACAATTTTCATAAGGTATTACTCACCTTCTTTTTCCTCGATCTGCTTCTTGGCATGGCCGAGCTTCGTTCTCGGACCGCCGAGGTTTTCCTTCAAAGTATTGACCTCCAGATCGGTGTGGCGGAGGCCAAGAAGACAGCCTGCAATCCCATATTGACATATTTTTATGACTCCTGCGTTTATCTTTCTAAAGATCCTCGTTCGGCTTTTCTTTCGAACACGAACCGAGCATCAAGGGCTACTGTCTATGCTGTACCATTTTACATATATTGAAATTCTTACCTCAAAGCCTCGTTAGAAGGCTCTGCGAAGCTTCGGTCAGCCCGCTCTTGGCGAGCTGGACCTTCAATCACCGCACTCATAACAGTGCGGTGTTTCTTTGATGGAGGCGCCGTTGGCGCCCAAGAATTATCCGGCACCTCCGGTTGGGACGGAGGCAGCCGGCGTCTCGGTCTTGCCCTTCCGGCGAAAGGTCACCCGCGGACTCGGAGCCACCGTGGCCTCGGGGCTGAGTCCGTGCATAGTCCGGGAGGGTGTCTGTGACACCTCCGGGGCCTCCTCCTCTGGTGGGTCCTTTTCAGGATCCCACCTCGGCGTCGTCCGCTGCACGGGGTGGAGGCAGTCGGAAGGAATCCATATCCGGCGCACCCAAGGACCCGCCGATTTAAACGGGAAGATCATCCTTAGGCGGACTGCAGGGTTGTATGCGGCATTAGAAAGGCATTATGTGGCGAAAATAAAACCTTGAAGTTATCGGGAGTCCGGATACTTACGATCTCGCCAGAGGCTTGGCCCTTGGATGCGATCGTCGTCCTTTGGCGTTGGCGGAGCAGTCCGGAGGAAGAGTTTTTCCCTTCTTGGACCCTTCGGCCTCCCTTGTTGGGGAGGCCTTCCTTTTCTTTCCTCCCCCCTCTGGGGGAGAGGCTTTCTTCTTCTCCTCCTCACCTTGGTGGGAGGATTCGACCTCAGATTCATCATCCGATAGCACCTGAAAACGTGAACTCTTCCGAGTCCCCGTGGCCGTCTTCTTGGCCTTCTTCTCCGGCACCACGTGGGGTGCCGGAGCCAGCAGCCCCGTTAGGCGGGCATCCGCTGGGTCCTCTGGCAATGGGGCCGGACAGGTAATCTGTTCGGCCTTCGCCAGCCATTCCTGTCAAAGGTAAAGGGAGTTTAGATCCCGCATAGAGCCAAACTATGGAAAACAAGTAGTGAAATCACTTACCTCGTCAGTTGGACGCTGCGAGCAGAATCCGCGATCTTCGGTAGCGGATGCGGGAGCTTTGGCGCCCTTGAACAGCACCTTCTAGACATCTTCGTGACGTAGTGTCAAGAGCCCGCTCAGGTCCAGTGCTGCGCGGATCAAACTCCCACATATTGAAGCCCGTCGCTGGCACGGAGAATCCGCGGATGAGCATGACTGGACTACGTTGACGAGCTTGAGCTTCTTGTCCACCAGCCTCGGATCTGGGCTTGAGTCGGTCAGCTCCTCCGAATTCCCCAAATCCGCCACTCTCTTTCCAGGAGGTGAGCCGTGTGGGGATGCCAGATCTGAATTCGGGGGCCGCTGCCCAATCAGGGTCACGCGGCTCGGTGATGTAGAACCACCCCGATTGCCACCACTTGATGGTTTCCACGAAAGTGCCCTCCAGCCACGTAACGTGGGACATCCTGCCCACCATGGCGCCTCCGCACTCCGCTTGGCTGCCCTTTACAACCTTCGGCTTGACACTGAAGGTCTTGAGCCACAAGCGAAGTGGGGCTGGATGCAGAGGAAGGCCTCGCATACTGACGATAAACGCCGAGATATTGAGGATGAAATTGGGGCGGATCATGGAAATCTAGGCCGTAGTAGAACATGAGCCCCCGGACAAAGGGATGAAGCGGGAAGCCCAGTCCGCGGAGGAAATGGGGAAGAAATACTACCCTCTCATGGGGCCTAGGGTTGGGGACGAGCTCTCCCTCGTCAGGGAGCCGATGCACGATGCTGCTGGACAAATATCCGGCGCCGCGCAGCTTCTGGATCTGCCCCTCCGTGACGGAGGAGGCCATCCACTTGCCTCCCGCTCCGGACATAGTTGGAGAAGGTTGAGGTGAGAAGTGCGGACTTGGGCGCTGGAGCTCGAGTTCGCGGAGATGGATAAGCCAAGGAGGAAGAAGGCGCAGGTAAAAGGGTTGGATCTTTATCCCCTTATATGGGCGGACAAAAACATGTGTCCCCACTGGCCTGGTAAAACTCGCTTATCCCTCAAGTGTCACAATCAATGGCGTTGTTGGGTTACCCACGTCCGTATTGATGGGAATCCCGGAATAAGGGGAACACGATCTCTGCTTCGACAAGACGTGCCAAGGAAACTGCTTCGCTAAACGCGCCGAGGTGGAACAATAAAAACAATTTGAGTAAAGGCTTGGTAGTGGTGCGACATCACGCCGCAGAATACGTCAGCAGATTGATCTTGTGTAATATTATTCTCTCTACGGTGGTATGTGGAATTTATTTTTGCAGAGCCGGACACTATCCTGGTGTTCACAATCTTCTATAAATTATTCGGAGGAGGAACCCGCCTTGCAATGCCGAAGACAACATGCGCGCCGGACTCGTCGTCATTGAAGCCTGGTTCAGGGGCTACTGAGGGAGTTCCGGACTAGGGGGTGTCCGGATAGCCGAACTATCATCATCGGCCGGACTCTAAGACTATGAAGATACAAGATTGAAGACTTCGTCTCGTGTCCGGATGGGACTTTCCTTGGCGTGGAAGGCAAGCTTGGCGGTGCGGATATGTAGATCTCCTACCTTTGTAACCGACTTTGTGTAACCCTAGCCCTCTCCGGTGTCTATATAAACCGGATGGCTTTAGTCCATAGGACGAACAACAATCATACCATAGGCTAGCTTCTAGGGTTTAGCCTCTTTGATCTCGTGGTAGATCCACTCTTGTAACACACATCATCAATATTAATCTAGCAGGACGTAGGGTTTTACCTCCATCAAGAGGGCCCGAACCTGGGTAAAACATCGTGTCCCTTGTCAACTGTTACCATCCGCCTAGACGCACAGTTCAGGACCCCCTACCCGAGATCCGCTGGTTTTGACACTGACACTCGCGATACATCAATATCGTGCCAAACCAAGAACACGAGAGAGAGAGAGAGATCAAACACATAGCTACTGGTACATACCCTCAGCCCCGAGGGTGAACTACTCCCTCCTCATCATGGAGAGCGCCGGGATGATGAAGATGGCCACGGTGAGGATCCCCCTCCGTGCAGGTGCTTAACAGGTCCCGATTGGTTTTGGTGGCTACAGAGGCTTGCGGCGGTGGAACTCCCGATCTATTCTGTTCCCCGAAGTTTTTAGGGTATATGGGAATATATAGGTGAAAGAAGTACGTCAGGGGAGCCACGAGGGGCCCACGAGGGTGGAGGGCGCGCCTAGGGGGTGGGCGCGCCCCCTTCCTCGTGCCTCCCTTGTTGCTTTCCTGACGTGCACTCCAAGTCTCCCGGGTTGCTTTCCTTCCAAAAATAACTTCTCTAGAAGGTTTCATTCCGTTTCGACTCCGTTAGATATTCCTTTTCTTCGAACACTGAAACAAGGGAAAAAACAGGAACTGGCACTGGGCTCTGGGTCAATTGGTTAGTCCCAAAAATAATATAAAAGTGTAAAATAAAGCCCATAAACATCCAAGATGGATAATATAATAGCATGAATACTTCATAAATTATAGATATGTTGGAGACGTATCAGGAACCATTCTAGGGCTCCGGCGGAGCTGTTCTGCCGGAGACACTTCCCTCCGGGAGGGGGAAATCATCGCCATCGTCATCACCAATGCTCCTCTCATCGGGAGGGGGGCAATCTCCATCAACATCTTCACCAGCACCATCTCCTCTCAAACCCTAGTTCCTCTCTTGTACCCAATTCTTGTCTCTAAGTCTAGGATTGGTACCTGTAGGTTGCTAGTAGTGTCGATTACTCCTTGTAGTTGATGCTTGTTGGTTTATTTGGTGGAAGATCATATGTTCAGATCCTATATGCATAGTAATACCCCTCTTTGTGAGTAGTTACGTTTGTTCCCGAGGACATGGGAGAAGTCTTGCTATAAGTAGTGATGTGAATTTGGTATTCGTTCAATATTTTGATGAGATGTATGTTGTCTCTCCTCTAGTGGTGTCATGTGAACGTCAACTACATGACACTTCACCATTATTTGGGCCTAGAGGAAGGCATTGGGAAGTAATAAGTAGATGTTGGGTTGCTAGAGTGACAGAAGCTTAAACCCTAGTTTATGTGTTGCTTCGTAAGGGGCTGATTTGGATCCATATGTTTCATGCTATGGTTAGGTTTACCTTAATACTTCTTTTGTAGTTGCGGATGCTTGCAATAGGAGTTAATCATAAGTGGGATGCTTGTCCAAGTAAGGACAGCACCCAAGCACCGGTCCAACCACATATCAAATTATCAAAGTACCGAACGCGAATCATATGAATGTGATGAAAACTAGCTTGACAATAATTCCCATGTGTCCTCGAGAGCGCTTTTATCTATATAAGAGATTGTCCAGGCTTGTCCTTTGCTACAAAAAGGATTGGGCCACCTTGCTGCACTTTATTTACTTTTGTTACTTGTTGCTCATTACAAATTATCCTATCACAAAACTATCTGTTAAGTATAATTTCCGTGCTTGCAGAGAATACCTTGCTGAAAATCGCTTATCATTTCCTTCTGCTCCTCGTTGGGTTCGACACTCTTACTTATCGAAAGGACTACGATAGATCCCCTATACTTGTGGGTTGATACGTCTCCAACGTATCTATAAATTTTGATTGCTCCATGCTACTTTATCTATTGTTTTGGACTATAATGGGCTTTATTTTCCACTTTTATATTACTTTTGGGACTAACCTATTAACCGGAGGCCCAGCCCAGAATTGTTGTTTTTTGCCTATTTCAGTGTTTCGAAGAAACGAAATATCAAATGGAGTCCAAACGGAATGAAACCTTCGGGAACGTGATCTTCTCACCGAACGTGATCCAGGAGACTTGGACCCGACTCCAAGGAGTGCAAGAGGCGGTCACGAGGGTGGGGGCGTGCCTTCCCCCCTGGGCGCGCCCCTGCCTCGTGGGCCCCGTGACGCTCCACCGACGTACTCCTTCCTCCTATATATACCTACGTACCCCCAACAGATCGGGGACGGAGCCAAAAACCTAATTCCACCATCGTACCTTCCTGTATCCACGAGATCCCATCTTGGGGCCTGTTCCGGAGCTCCGCCGGAGGGGGCATCCACCACGAAGGCCTTCTACATCAACATCATAGCCCCTTCGATGAAGTGTGAGTAGTTTACTTCAGACCTTCGGGTCCATAGCTAGTAGCTAGATGGCTTCTTCTCTCTTTTTGGATCTGAATACAATATTCTCCCCCTCTCTCGTGGAGATCTATTCGATGTAATCTTCATTTTGCGGTGTGTTTGTTGAGACCGATGAATTGTGGGTTTATGATCCAGCTTATCTATGGAAAATATTTGATTTTTCTCTGAATTCTTTTATGTATGATTAAGTTATCTTTGCAAGTCTCTTCGAATTATCCGTTTGGTTTGGCCAACTAGATTGGTAGTTCTTGCAATGGGAGAAGTGCTTAGCTTTGGGTTCAATCTTGCGGTGTCCTTACCCAAAGGATGTAAAGGGTTGCAAGGCACGATTGTATTGTTGCCATCGAGGATAACAAGATGGGGTATTTATCATATTGCATGAATTTATTCCTCTACATCATGTCATCTTGCTTAAGGCGTTACTCTGTTTTTAACTTAATACTCTAGATGCATTTGGATAGCGGTCGATGAGTGGAGTAATAGTAGTAGATGCAGAATCGTTTCGGTCTACTTGTCACGGACGTGATGCCTATATACATGATCATTGCCTGGATAACCTCATAACTATGCTCAATTCTATCAATTGCTCAACAGTAATTTCTTCACCCACCGTAAAATACTTATGCTCTTGAGAGAAGCCACTAGTGAAACCGATGGCCCCCGGGTCTATTCTCATCATATCAATCTCCATCACTTTATTTACTTGCTTTGCTTTTACTTTTCACTTTGCAATATTTATACCAAAAATACCAAAAATATTATCTCTATCAGATCTCACCCTCGTAAGTGACCGTGAAGGGGTTGACAACCCCTAAGCATTGGTTGCGAGTAGCTATCGTTTTGTGCAGGTATGAGGGACTTGCGCGTGGCCTCCTACTGGATTGATACCTTGGTTCTCAAAAACTGAGGGAAATACTTACGCTACTTTGCTGCATCATCCTCTCCTCTTCGGGGAAATCCAACGCAGTGCTCAAGAGGTAGCAAGAAGAATTTATGGCGCCGTTGCCGGGGAGGCTTACGCAAAAGTCAACATACCAAGTACCCATCACAATCCCTATCTCTCGCATTACATTATTTGCCTTTTGCCTCTCGTTTTCCTCTCCCCCACTTCACCCTTGCCGTTTTATTCGCCCTCTCTCCCAATCTTATCTTCTCTCTTTTGCTTGCCCTTTCGTTTGCTCGTTCGGTTGCATTAGATGCTTATTTATTCCTAAACAAAGAAGCCAATATCTATGGATCCTGATCCGCTTGCCAATCTTTTTAAGAGATCCAATTACGATGAACCAATTCCTAGTGATTTGGATGCACTAGATTATCTTTATAAGGTTTTGCCTGAAATCCGTGAAGTGACTCACGATAGATCTTTGAATAAAAAGCATAATTGCAATGATTTTATTATAAATTCCTTTGATGTCAACTGTGCTAATAAGATGCAAAACCCTAAGCTTGGGGATGCTAGTTTTGCTATGTCTACAACTTGTTGCAATGATCATGATTGGGGTGATTCTTCTTATGATCTTGAAAATTTATTTAAGCCCCATGATGAATATGAGATTGATAATATTGTTTGCAATAATATTGTAAGTGGGTTTGGAAAGGTCATGACTTTAGTTAATGATAATCCCACTATTTTGGAAGAGTATCAACTTTGCATGCATGTGGATCGTGTTGAGAATATACTTTGTGATAGCTATTTTGTTGAATTTGCCTATGATCCTACATGTAATTATTTTGAGAGAGGAAAATATGGTTATAGAAATTTTCATGTTACTAAATTACCTCTCGTTTTGTTGAGATTGCTATTGTTCCTTTCCGCTTCCTTGCATATGCTAGTTTTTGCTTGCTACGATAATTTGTTTGCCTATAATATGCCTATGCATAGGAAGTATGTTAGACTTAAGTGTGTTTGTCACATGTTTTATGATTCTCTCTTTGTGCCTCAATTCTTGTCTTTCTTGTGAGCATCATTAATCTTAATGCCTAGCTAAAAAGGCTTTAAAGAAAAGCGCTTGTTGGGAGACAACCCAATATTTTTCCTTGCTGCTTAGTAATAAATAATCCATATAGCCTCTTTTTAGATGTGTTTTTATCTTTTAATTAGTGTTTGTGCCAAGTTGAACCTATTGGATCTTCTTGGATGATAGTTATTTGATCTTGCTGTAATTTCCAGAATTTTTGTGCTCAGTGCCCGAATTGTTACAAATCACCAGAACGTGATAAAATACTGATTCCAATTGCTGCTAATCAACAAAAAAAATTTCCAGGTCGTCTAATTTTGGTAGAATTTTTTGGGTTCCAGAAGTTTGCGTTAGTTACAGATTACTACAGACTGTTCTGTTTTTGACAGATTCTGTTTTGTGTGTGTTGTTTGCTTATTTTGATGAATCTATGGCTAGTAAAATAGTTTACAATCCATAGAGAAGTTGGAATACAGTAGGTTTAACACCAATATAAATAAAGAATGAGTTCATTACAGTACCTTAAAGTAGTCTTTTGTTTTCTTTCTCTAACGGAGCTCACGAGATTTCTGTTGAGTTTTGTGTTGTGAAGTTTTCAAGTTTTGGGTGAATTCTTTTGATGGATTATGGAACAAGGAGTGGCAAGAGCCTAAACTTGGGGATGCCCATGGCACCCCCAAGATAATCCAAGTACACCAAAAAGTCAAATCTTGGGGATGCCCCGGAAGGCATCCCCTCTTTCGTCCACTTCCATCGGTAATTTACTTGGAGCTTTATTTTTATTCACCAACATGATATGTGTTTTGCTTGGAGCGTCTTGTATTATTTGAGTCTTTGCTTGTTAGTTTACCACAATCATCCTTGCTGTACACACATTTTGAGAGAGCCATATATGAATTGAACTTTGATAGAATACTCTACGTGCTTCACTTATATCTTTTGAGCTTGATAGTTTGCTCATAGTGCTCCACTTATATCTTTTTGAGCGTGATAATTTTTGCTCTAGTGCTTCACTTAGATTTTTTAGAGCACGGTGGTGGATTTGTTTTAAAGAAACTTGATCTCTCATCCTTCACTTAGATTATTTTGAGAGTCGTTAATAGCATGGTAATTTGCTTAATGTTAATATACTTGGTATTCAAGATATGTGAAACTTTCTTTTGAGTGCGTTGAATACTAAGATAAGTTTGATGCTTGATAATTGTTTTGAGATATGGAGGTGATAATATCAAAGTCATGCTAGTTGAGTAGTTGTGAATTTGAGAAATGCTTGTGTTGAAGTTTGTAAGTCCCGTAGCATGCACGTATGGTTAAAGTTGTGTAACAAATTTGAAGCATGAAGTGTACGGCTTGTGCATCCTTATGAGTGGCGGTCGGGGACGAGCGATGGTCTTTTCCTACCAATCTATCCCCTAGGAGCATGCGTAGTACTTGATTTTGATGACTTCTAAAATTTGCAACAAGTATATGAGTTCTTTTGACTAATGTTGAGTCCATGGATTATACGCACTTTTACCTTTCCGCCATTGCTAGCCTCTTGATGCACCGTGCATTGCCCTTTCTCACATTGAGAGTTGGCGCAAACTTCGCGGTGCATTCAAACCCGTGATACGATACGCTCTATCACACATAAACCTCCTATATCTTCCTCAAAACAGCCACCATACCTACCTATTATGGCATTTCCATCGCCATTCCGAGATATATTGCCATGCAACTTTCCACCGTTCCGTTCATCATTATTATGACATACATTACTTTTGTCATATTGCCATTGCATGATCATGTAGTTGACATCGTATTTGTGGCAAAGCCACCATGCATTATTTTTCATACATGTCACTCTTGATTCATTGCACCATCCCGGTACACCGCTGGAGGCATTCATATAGAGTCATACCTTGTTCTAGTTTCGAGTTGTAATCCTCATGTTGTGATCAATAGAAGTGTGATGATCATCATTATTAGAGCATTGCCCAAAAAAAGGAGAAAGGCCAAAATAAAAAAAAGGCCCAAAAAAAGAAAAGAAAAGGGCAATGCTACTATCTCTTTTTCCACACTTGTACTTCAAAGTAGCACCTTGTTCTTCATGTAGTGAGTCTCATATATTGTGCTTCAAAGTGGCACCATGTTTTTCATATAGTGAGTCTCATAAGTTGTCTTTTTCATACTAGTGGGAATTTTTCATTATAGAACTCGGCTTGTATATTCCTACGATGGGCTTCCTCAAATGCCCTAGGTCTTCATGAGCAAGCAAGTTGGATGCACACCCACTAGTTTTCTTTTGTTGAGCATTCATAGCTCCAGTGCATCCATTGCATGGCAATCCCTACTCCTCATGTTGACATCAATTGATGGGCATCTCCATAGCCCGTTGATTATCCTCGTCAATGTGAGACTTTCTCCTTTTTGTCTTCTCCACAGAATCCCCATCATCATACTCTATTCCACCCATAGTGCTATATCCATGGCTCACGCTCATGTATTGCGTGAAGGTTGAAAAAGTTTGAGATTATTTAAGTATGAAACAATTGCTTGGCTTGTCATCGGGGGTATAGAAGTTGGGAACATCTTTGTGTGACGAAAATGAAGCATAGCCTAACTATATGATTTTGTAGGGATGAACTTTCTTTGGCCATGTTATTTTGAGATGACATAATTATTTAGATTAGTATGCTTGAAGTATTATTATTTTTATGGCAATATGAACTTTTGTCTTGAATCTTTCGGATCTGAATATCCATATCACAATTAAGAAGATTTACATTGAAATTATGCCAAAGTATCACTCCGCATCAAAAATTCTCTTTTTATCATTTACCTACTCGAGGACGAGCAGGAATTAAGCTTGGGGATGCCTGATACGTCTCCAACGTATCTATAATTTTTTATTTCTCCATGCTACTTTATCTATTGTTTTGGACAATAATGGGCTTTATTTTCCACTTTTATATTACTTTTGGGACTAACCTATTAACCGGAGGCCCAGCCCAGAATTGCTGTTTTTGCCTATTTCAGTGTTTCGAAGAAACGGAATATCAAACGGAGTCCAAATGGAATGAAACCTTCAGAACGTGATCTTCTCACGAACGTGATCCAAGAGACTTGGACCCTACTCCAAGGAGTGCAGAGGCGGTCACGAGGTGGGGGCGCCCTCCCCGGCGCCCCCGCCTCGTGGGCCCCCGACGCCCACCGACGAACTCCTTCCTCCTATATATACCTACGTACCCCCAACAGATCGGGGATGGAGCCAAAAACCTAATTCCACCGCCGTACCTTCCTGTATCCACGAGATCCCATCTTGGGGCCTGTTCCGGAGCTCTTCCGGAGGGGGCATCCACCACGGAGGGCTTCTGCATCAACACCATAGCCCCTCCGATGAAGTGTGAGTAGTTTAATTCAGACCTTCGGGTCCATAGCTAGTAGCTAGATATCTTCTTCTCTCTTTTTGTATCTGAATACAATGTTCTCCCCCTCTCTCGTGGAGATCTATTCGATGTAATCTTCTTTTTGCGGTGTGTTTGTTGAGAACGATGAATTGTGGGTTTATGATCCAGCTTATCTATGGTAAATATTTGATTCTTCTCTGAATTCTTTTATGGATGATTAAGTTATCTTTGCAAGTCTCTTCGAATTATCCGTTTGGTTTGGCCAACTAGATTGGTAGTTCTTGCAATGGGAGAAGTGCTTAGCTTTGGGTTCAATCTTGCGGTGTCCTTACCCAAAGGATGTAAAGGGTTGCAAGGCACGTATTGTATTGTTGCCATCGAGGATAACAAGATGGGGTATTTATCATATTGCATGAATTTATTCCTCTACATCATGTCATCTTGCTTAAGGTGTTACTATGTTTTTAACTTAATACTCTAGATGCATGCTGGATAGCGGTCGATGAGTGGAGTAATAGTAGTAGATGCAGAATCGTTTCGGTCTACTTGCCACGGACGTGATGCCTATATACATGATCATTGCCTGGATGACCTCATAACTATGCTCAATTCTGTCAATTGCTCAACAGTAATTTGTTCACCCACCGTAAAATACTTATGCTCTTGAGAGAAGCCACTAGTGAAACCTATGGCCCCCGGGTCTATTCTCATCATATCAATCTCCATCACTTTATTTACTTACTTTGCTTTTACTTTTCACTTTGCATCTTTATACCAAAAATACCAAAAATATTATCTCTATCAGATCTCACCCTCGTAAGTGACCGTGAAGGGATTGACAACCCCTAAGCGTTGGTTGCGAGTAGCTATCATTTTGTGCAGGTACGAGGGACTTGCGCGTGGCCTCCTACTGGATTGATACCTTGCTTCTCAAAAACTGAGGGAAATACTTACGCTACTTTGCTGCATCATCCTCTCCTCTTCGGGGAAATCCAACATAGTGCTCAAGAGGTAGCATGGGTCATCAGACTCCTACACCAATTACTGAGGAAGCTAATGATGATGATCATGTAACTTCAGATCAAGTTACTACCGAACCTCGTAGGTCAACCAGAGTGAGATCCACACTAGAGTGGTACAGTAATCATGTTCTGGAGGTCATGTTACTTGACCATGATGAACCTACGAACTATGAGGAAGCGATGATGAGCCCAGATTCCGCGAAATGGCATGAGGCCATGAAATCTGAGATAGGATCCATGTATGAGAAAAAGTGTAGACTTTGGTTGACTTGCTCAATGATCGGCAAGCCATAGAAAATAAATGGATCTTCAAGAGGAAGACGGACGCTGATAGTAGTGTTACTATCTACAAATCTAGACTTGTCGAAAAAGGTTTTGACAAAGTTCAAGGTGTTGACTACAATGAGATTTTGTCACTCGTAGCGAATATTAAGTCTGTCCGAATCATGTTAGCAAATTGCCACATTTTATGAAATCTGGCAAATGGATGTCAAAACTACATTCCTTAATGGATTTCTTAAAGAAGAGTCGTATATGATGCAACCAGAAGGTTTTTGTCGATCCTAAAGGAGCTAACAAAATGTGCAAGCTCCAGCGATCCATTTATGGACTGGTGCAAGCATCTCGGAGTTGGAATATACGCTTTGATGAGTTGATCAAAGCATATAGTTTTATACAGACTTGCGGTGAAGCCTGTATTTACAAGAAAGTGAGTGGGAGCACTACAACGTTTCTGATAAATATATGTGAATGACATATTGTTGATCAGAAATAATGTAGAATTTGCTGGAAAGCATAAAGGAGTATTTGCAAGGAGTTTTTCAAAGGAAGACCTTGGTGAAGCTGCTTACATATTGAGTATCAAGATCTATAGAGATATATAGACGCTTGATAAATTTTTTCAACGAGTACATGCCTTGGCAAGTTTTTGAAGTAGTTCAAAATGGAACTGTCGGTGTCAAAACCGGCGGATCTCGGGTAGGGGGTCCCGAACTGTGCGTCTAAGGATCGATGGTAACAGGAGGCTGGGGACACAATGTTTACCCAGGTTCGGGCCGTCTCGATGGAGGTAATACCCTACTTCCTGCTTGATGGATCTTGATGAATATGAGTATTACAAGAGTTGATCTACCACGAGATTGTAGAGGCTAAACCCTAGAAGCTATCCTATGGTAAGCTTGTTGTATATCCTCTATCGACTAGCCTGGCCTCGGTTTATATAATGCACCAGAGGCCTAGGATAACAAGAGTCCTAGCCGAATACGCCGGTGGGGAGGAGTCCTTGTCTTGATCGCCAAGTCTTGTGGAATCTTCCTTGTATGTGGCAGCTGTCCGGACTGGCCCATGAGTATACGGCCATGGGGGTCCTCGGCCCAATCCAAATGATCGGGAGACGACGTGGTGAGTCCCCCCTAGTCCAGGACACCGTCAGTAGCCCCCTGAACCGGCCTTCAAGATAGGGACGCTCCTCGATTATTCCGGACTGTTCTTCATCTTCGGTCGTCGGTCTTGAAAATTGGTTCAACAAATTTTCTCATCTTCGATCTTGAGGATCGCCGAAGTGCATCCGAAGATTTTACACGTCGGGCATCCGAGGAGCCCCTTTAAGTTTCCGGCCTTTATCAATGCCTTGTTATTTTTATGCCACACCTCGGGTTTGAAGTTGTTCCCGGGAGGCAGTGTCCTCTTGCGTCCGAGATCTAACGCCGGACTGCATTCGAGGTATCTTTTGCAGCCGAGCGCCTATGCCGGACTGCTTCCGAGCTCCAACGCCGAAATGTATCTGAGCTCCAACGCTGGACTGTGTTCAAGCTCCAACGTCGGACTGTATCCGAGCTCCAACGCCGGACTATATTCAAGATGCCATAGATCATCTTGGTTCAAAAAAAGTTGAAGGAGTTTAGCCGAGCTTAATGCCGGAAATGCCCTCTATGGAACTAGCCGCTAGCGCCCGAGCTTTATGTCGGACTGCTTACAAGGTGGTGCACCACCCCGACCGTGGGCTGATTTTCTGTGAATATTTTTAACTGGTGCAGTTTATCCTCAGCCGAGATATATAGCCAGTATCCCTTAAGGTGTCTATCAGTCTAAAACACGAGATGCACCTGAAGGAAAGCATAAAACCGCTGTTCCCAGTAGCCCCTGAGACTCAGGTCGATGCGCGAAATCGGCCTGAGGATCAACTCCTAGATCGACAGCATACATAGGAAAAAACACAGTGTAATATATTAGAGATAATAGTGATCGGCGAACGGGCCCCTGAGAGAGGGTCGTGAGAAGTCGCCGCAATATACTAGCTTGACGCCGGATAGGTCCATATGGTACCTATTTGTAACATCCCAAATTTTCAATTTGGAATGTTATACACTAGATCATCATTTCATATCATATTTTTTTTTGTTTATGGCCTGATCCAGAAATTCTACGCAACTCAGGGACCCACAGAGAGAGTTGGGGATTTCGTTATTTTCATATTTGAGTCTTCTCAAATTTTGAAAATAGGATCATTTGATTTTAATTATTTTATCTTCAGTTATTTCTATTATAAAATTATTAGAGAGGGAATAAAATGACTTTCTCAAAATAAAGAAATATTGAGGATTTAATAATAAAATCAAATAAGATTTTATTTTGGATTTTATTGCTATTTTATTTGAATTTAGGAAAATGCGCGTTTTTCAAAATTGCATTTAGGCCCCAAATAAATGTTCATCTTTACCGGCTTGATTTTAGAAGTTGGGGAAAATTTATTTCGGGATTTTTGGAGTTTGTTTAGTATTTCTTTTATTTGTTTTTCTGCATGTAATGTTTTTTTTTAAAAAGGGTTACCGCCTTACTGGGCCGTGTATGACCTGGACACTGCGCCCGGGCGGCCTTTAAAGTCCAACGGCCCGCTCCGGACCGAAACCCTAGCCGCCGCCCGCCCGCCCGAGACACATCTGCCGCCGAGGCCGCGCCTCGTCTCCGCCCCCTCGCCTGCGCCCGTTGCCCGTCCCGACCGCCGCCACGCCGCCCGCCGTCGTCACCGCCACCACCCGCCGTCGCCGACCGCCCGCCCGCGGAGCCAATGCCGGACCTCGCCGGAGGTAGCCGCCCCGCCGCCGACGGTTTTCTAAGAAAAACCACCCGGTTATTTTAAGTCGCGGTTTATTTATTTTAATAGATCAGTTTAGTTTTTTTCGGCTTAGTTATTTAGCCGACGTTCGTCCGTACGTTCGTTTCAACGAACGGTTTTCGTCGTTTAGCCGCAGACAGCGAACTTTCGTTCGTTAGCCTGTTCGTCCGTTTTTCTTTTTCTCGGATTTTCCGCGATTATTTTCGACCGTGATTTCTGATCCGATTTTTGTTTTAGTATAACTTTTCGCTCGTTTATCGGAATCAGGCGATTCAAGCACCTAGAGTTTCGTCTCAAAACCCTCTTTCCGTTTAACCAACTCAAACAAGCTTTTGCTTCTGTAAAATTTTACTTAGATCCAGATTAGTAAATGAAGCTTGTTTCTTTCGCTGTTTGACTTTCGTTGCTTCGTTTGATTTGTTTCTTTTTGCAAACCGGAGTTCTTAAGTTGAACTTTCTGGTTAGATATCTTATTTGAGTTTTACCCATGCATTAGATGAGTGCTTATTCTATGCTTGTTTGTTTGCGATAGAGTACCCCGAGTGCGTCGCTTGCTACTTCGAATCTCTAGGTTTCACGGATCATCAGCAAGGCAAGTAACACTTTGATCATACCTCTTTACTATAGAGTTTTATTGCATTAGATCAATCCTCAAACAATTGCATGATTAGGATCTGATTAATATGTGGGTTTTGGGAAGTAGATGAGGTAGTACCTATTACCTGTTTTATTATCAAACCCTTGGGAGTTACTTCTACGTTTGCTTATGCTATGCTACACTAGTAGACGTGGATTGGGTGAGTGTATCCATGACTGATGTGAGATTTTTATTTAATGGTTCAACTTAAGGTGGCAGCTTTAACACACATCTGGGTGGACTGAGGCACCTAGGTATTCCAGCGATTGCGTGTTGTTTTTTTATGGACCGCCACCCAGGCTCAAAGGGATCATGAGATTATTCATGCTAGAAACTTTCGTGTGCAGCCACAAGCTACTATGGCCCCTAGCATAGTATATTAAGTCGTGCGAACTCTTACAGTGGTAGACTAGCAGATGTAGGGAAAAGTAGGTGTAACTGTCTACCCGATCGTAAGGTGCTAGCGCTTCTGAAAGACTATGTCTCGGCCATCCGTTTCTCAAACACCATGCAGTGCGAGAATCCCAACGGAGGAGATCGAGTCTTGTGGGGAAAAGTCATAAACCTCTGCAGAGTGTACAAACTAATCATGGTTAGCCGTGTCCCCGGTTATGGACATCTTGAGTATCTGGTACTTGGATTATCATGTGAATCTCATCATGTTACTTTAATTAATTTTGTTGGGTTTTAATGATGATGCTTAATTGGGATTGAGAGGGTGTCTACACTCTCAATGTTTAACAACCACCATGATAGTTAAATAAAATTTATTCCTTTGCAAGAGGGAAAAATTGGCTTTATGCAAAATCTGTAACCATAGAGCTTTCCACCAGCCATATATGCATGTAGTATAGCCTATTTCTGTTCATTACTCTCTATGTGTTACATTGACAGATATTCCATGTGTTGGCCCGTTTTGGCCATAACGCTCATGTTGCGAGACTTTTCGCATTTACTGACAGTAAGGTGTCTGAGGTCGTGGTTCTATACTCGGTGATCTTTGTTGGAGTTGATGGACTCGCCTATCTTCCAAGCCTTGCGTTGTTATCGTTATTAGATGGCCTTAAGCCATATTTATTGTAATAAGTTCTCGTTTGAGACATTCGATGTAATAAGTGTGTGATTGCTACTCTGTTATAAATCCTTCAAGTACTGTACGTGTCAGCATTACTGATCCAGGGATGAAACTAAAGAACAAAGATCAGACTGTTTGAGGTCTGATTGCTACAAGATGGTATCAGAGCACACGCTGACTGTAGGACACAACCACTAAGCTAAAAGCCCTAGATCACTACTCACTCTTCTCATTTCTGACTCCTCATCTTTTCTACTCTTTTAGGATGGCAGATGCAAGGAACAAGTTCACACATCAGGATGAAGATACACCCTTTGGACGCCACTTGAAGGAAGTCACTAGATACCTGAACATCGGAGTACCAAGCTTCACCGGGACCTACAACGCCACTTTACCCAAGAGGAGCGCTGGATGATTCAAGTTCAAGTTCCGGGAAGGACATTTGCATGATCGAGCCCATAGAGTTTTCCTTTGATGCACCAACCTGGAGTCTAGGAAAGAGTATGGCAGCCCACATCACCATGGGACGCATTGGAGAAATTTACCACAATGATCTCAAGGACACTATCTACCAGATTCGTGGGCGCCGAGATGAGTAATGGGAGATGATCAGCACCAGGAAGGATAGATCAATCACAGCTTTTATCCGGGAGTTAAACCAGCACATTCGACGCCAGGAGAACCAGATGTGCGCAGGCATGATAGATCTGAAGAAGGCGATGACAAGAATCACGGAGCTGGAGTAAGAACTCAAGTCTATACGCGAAGATTATATGGAGGAAATCGAAGTATTAGTGGAGAAGAATGACGACCTGACCAGGAAGCTAGGAGTTTTCATGGGAGACCCCGCGCCAGGAGGAGAAGATGACGATTCCACTTGCCCGGAGAACTATATCATCATCGACGACACCGACTCGGACCCATACGACAATGATGATGACTATGTTGATGAAGCTGGAGCGGATATCATGGAGTCTTCATCGGAGCAGTTTTTCTAGTCGACCACCATAATAGTAGTAGTATTCCCCCATGTACCTAGTATAGTCCGAGCACTTCTATAATGATAGTTAGACCGTTGTATGCCCTTGTTTGAATTGAATGAAGTGATTTTGTTTGCATTTGCCTCATGTGCACATGGGTAGTGTTTTCCATCTAGACCTCATTCTTTTCTATTTTCTCATCTTTTCTAAACCCGCAGATGCCTCCGAGACGTGACAATGGATTTGCTTTCCCACCGGAGCTCACTCAGTTGATCCAGCAGCAGAATGCGTTGATGCGGTTGCTAGTCCAGAATCAGAATCAAGGGAACAACAACAACAACAACAACAACAACCCACCACCGCCACCACCTGTTGATCACTTAACCCGTTTCCTTAGACTGAATCCGCCGGTGTTCTCCAGTAGCACCGAGCCGATAGTTACAGATGATTGGCTCCACAAGACAGCAAGGGAGTTCACCACTGCAGGATGCACAGATGCGGAAAAGGTGCATTTTGCTGCACATCAACTTGATGGACCCGCAGAATCATGGTGGCAGAATTTCACAGCCACTTATCCTATCGACACGGTCACATGGGATCAGTTTCAGCAGGCCTTCTGTACTGCCCATGTTTCAGCAAGAGCTATGGCCATGAAGAAGCATGAGTTTCGCAACTTGCGCCAAGGAGGACGGACAGTTGGCCAGTATGTGGATGACTTCAGTAAGTTAGCACGCTATGCCCTAGATGACGTTGTTACAGATGCAGCTAACCAGGAGAAGTTTCTGGAAGGACTGAATGATGAGCTGAGCATGCAGTTGATGGTAGCAACTTTCAGCAACTACCAGGAGTTGGTAGATCGTGCTCTTATAATTGAAGGGAAGCAACAACAGATTGAAACCCGCAAGAGGAAGTATGGACAAGGGAAGTACAATTCTGGAGCTAAGCAGAAGCCACGTTTTACCCCAAAATCGGGAGGACATTTTCAGCATACCCATGGAGGAGGGAGAGTTCGCATAATCATAATGGCCCCAAGAATGGTAATGGGAATGGGGGAAGCAACGGTCATAACCGTACCAACCCATCAACCCCAGCCAAGAGAGACCTGAGCCAAGTCACTTGCTATAAGTGTCAGAAGACTGGACATTATGCCAATGAATGTCCTGAAGCCCAGAATGGAAATGGCAACGGAAGCTCTGGGAAGAAGTCGAACCCTTTCAACAGGGGACAGGTGAAACACGTTAACGTGGAGGAGGTTGAAGCCCGGCCAGATGCAGTAATAGGTAAGTTTTTGGTTAAGTCATTTACTACAATCGTTCTTTTTGATACTGGTGCATCGCATACATATCAAGGGGATTTGTGGATAAGTATAAACTGCCCACCAAGGTTCTTAGAACACCTATGTTAGTAAGATCACCAGGAGCGGAGTATATGGCCAATCGAGGATGTTTTCAAGTGCCTTGAGTATAGGTAGGCATGTTTTCCTCTCGGATTTAATCATTCTGGAATCGCAAGGTTTGGATGTGATTCTGGGTATGGATTGGCTATCGATGTATGGAGGAAACATCGATTGCGCCAGTAAGTCAATTTTGCTTACCACCCCGGAAGGGAGAAGAATCAAGTATGTGCCACGGCATGAGCCGAAGAGGACACAAGTAAATTCCTTATCAGGTGCAGGAGGAAGTACCAGCGGTGAAGGATTACCCTGACGTATTTCCAGAGGAGTTGCCAGGGATGCCACCGGATAGATACATTGAGTTTTTGATTGAGCTTTTGCCAGGCATAGGGCCGAAATCTAAGAAACCGTACCGGATGCCCGCACAAGATTTGGAGGAAATTAAGAGGCAGATTAAGGAGTTACTGGATAAAGGCTTTATTCGCCCAAGTTCATCACCTTGGGGATCGCCAGTACTTCTAGTGGAGAAGAAGGATGGATCATTGAGGATGGTTGTTGATTATCGAGGATTGAATGAAGTGACAATTAAGAACAAGTACCCATTGCCGATGATCAACGATTTGTTTGACCAATTCCAAGGAGCTAAGGTATTTTCCAAGATCGATTTATTATCTGGATACCATCAGTTGAAGATTAGAGAGCAGGATATACCTAAGATGGCTTTTACCACCAGGTACGGGCTGTATGAGTATATCGTTATGTCATTTGGTCTGACTAACGCACCTGCAGATTTCATGAACATGATGAACAAGGTGTTTATGGAGTTTTTGGATAAGTTCGTCGTGGTGTTCATTGACGATATTTTGGTCTACTCAAAGAATGAAGAAGAGCATAAGGAGCATTTGTGTTTAGTACTTGAGAAGCTTAGAGAACATCAGTTATACGCCAAGTTCAGCAAATGTGAGTTTTGGTTGAAGGAAGTTGGATTCCTCGGACACGTTATATCCGGAGAAGGAATAGCAGTAGACCCCACCAAGGTTGTCCCTGTGACAAACTGGGAAGCCCCAACAATAGTTGGAGAGATCCGGAGTTTTCTTGGACTCGCAGGATACTACCGGAGGTTCATTGAGAATTTCTCGAAAATTGCAAAGCCCATGACGGAGTTGTTGAAGATGGATACCAAGTTCAAATGGACTGAGGAATGTGAGGCGAGTTTCCAGGAGTTGAAGAAACGTTTGGTTACATCACCAGTGTTGATTCTGCCAGATCAGCGCAAGGATTACGAGGTGTATTGCGACGCTTCATGTCGAGGACTTGGAGCTGTGCTTATGCAGGAGGGAAGAGTTGTTTCGTATGCCTCACGACAACTTAAGCCCCATGAGTTGAATTATGCTACACATGATTTGGCGTTAGAAGCCGTAGTGCACGCATTGAAGACGTGGAGACATTTTCTCATTGGAAACCATTGTGAGGTGTACACGGATCATAAGAGTTTGAAGTACATCTTCACGCAGAAGAAGTTGAATCTCAGGCAAAGGAGATGGTTGGAGCTCATCAAGGATTATGATATGAGATTGCATTATCATTCCGAAAAGGCTAACGTAGTAGCTGACGTGTTGAGCCGCAAGAGCCATGTCAACACACTCTTGACCGAAGAGTTACCAAAGGAGTTAACCGAGGATCTTCAGAGCTATGTTTGGAGATAGTTCCGAGAGGCTATGTAGCAGCATTGGAGATTCAGTCTACTTTGATGGATAAAATCAGAGAAGCTTAGAAGACTGACAAGGAGATTGCCTCTATAAAGGAGAAGATGAGCAAAGGAAAAGCTAAAGGATTTTGTGAGGATGAGCATGATACCTTATGGTTTGAGGACCGTGTTTATGTGCCTAATGATCCGGAGATCAGGAAGTTGATTTTGCAAGAGGCCCATGATTCGCCGTACTCGATTCACCCAGGGAATACCAAGATGTATTTGGATTTGAAAGACACTTTCTGGTGGACCGGAATGAAGAAGGATATTGCGGAGTATGTAGCAGTATGTGATGTATGTCAGAGAGTGAAGGCAGAGCATCAGAAGCCAGCAGGATTGCTACAGCCATTGCCTATACCTGAATGGAAGTGGGATAAGCTAGGCATGGATTTTATCACGGGATTGCCCAGGACTCGTTCAGGCTATGACTCGATATGGGTTGTAGTCGATCTTTTGACGAAAGTAGCTCATTTCATCCCAGTGAAGACCACTTACACCAGTGCTAAGTTAGCAAAGATATACATGACCAGGATCGTATGTCGGCATGCAGTTCCGAGGAGCATTGTATCAGATAGAGGAACCCAGTTTACCTCAATGTTATGGAACCAGTTGCACGAAACTTTGGGTACCAGACTAGAGTTCAGTACAGCCTTTCATCCACATACAGATGGACAGACCGAGAGAGTCAATCAAATTTTGGAGGATATGCTGAGAGCTTGTGCGCTAGATTATGGATCTAGTTGGGACGACAATTTGCCATATGCGGAGTTCTCTTACAACAACAGTTATCAATCCGGTTTGAAGATGGCCCCTTTCAAAGCTCTGTACGGAAGGAGGTGCAGGACACCGTTGTTGTGGGAAGAAGTTGGAGATCGCCAGTTGCTTGGGCCAGATTTGATTAAGGAGTCTGAACAGAAGGTGAAGTTGATTCGTGATAGGCTCAAGGTAGCCCAGTCCCGGCAGATGAGCTATGCAGATTCTAAATGCAAGGAGACAGTTTACGAAGTCGGAAATAGAGTTTATCTTCGTGTATCTCCACTTCGAGGAGTTAAGCGCTTTGGAGTTAAGGGAAAGTTAGCACCACTTTTTGTGGGACCATACAAAGTTTTGGAACGCATGGGATAAGTTGCTCACAAATTGGAATTGCCCGAAGGACTGTCAGGAGTTCACGATGTGTTCCATGTTTCCCAGTTGAAGAAGTGCCACGCAGAGATTGCTGATATACCACTAAGAGATACAGTGCCGCTGGAAGCAATTCAGTTACAAGAGTTGACCACTAAGAGATACAGTGCCGCGGCAAGGTTATCAAGTTTTGCAAAGTTCAGTGGAGCCACCACACCGAGGATGAAGCCACCTGGGAGCGAGAGGAAGATCAGCTGAAGGACCACCCTCACCTATTTTCTAGCCAACCCGAATCTCTCGGGCGAGATTCATCTTAAGGGGGGCAGGTTTGTAACATCCCAAATTTTCAATTTGGAATGTTATACACTAGATCATCATTGCATATCATATATTTTTTTGTTTTTGGCTTGATCCAGAAATTCTAGGCAATTCAAGGACCCACGGAGAGAGTTGGGGATTTCGTTATTTTCATATTTGAGTCTTCTCAAATTTTGAAAATAGGATCATTTGATTTTAATTATTTTATTTCAATTATTTCTATTATAAAAATATGAGAGAGGGAATAAAATGACTTTCCGAAAATAAAGAAATATTGCGGATTTAATAATAAAATCAAATAAGATTTTATTTTGGATTTTATTGCTATTTTATTTGAATCTAGGAAAAATGTGCATTTTTTAAAATTGCATTTAGGCCCCAAATAAATGTTCATCTTGACCGGCTTGATTTTAGAAGTCAGGGAAAATTTATTTCGGGATTTTTGGAGTCCGTGTAGTATTTCTTTTATTTGTTTTCCTGCGAGTAATGTTTAAAAAAAGGGTTACCGCCTTACCGGGCCGTGTCCGACCTGGACATCATACCGGGCGGCCTTTTGAAGGCCAACGCCCCGCCGGGCGAAACTATAGCCGCCGCCACACCCGCCTCGAGACCAGCGCCGCCCGACGCCGCTCGCCGCGCCCGCCGTCACCGCCCTCACCGCGCCGCCGCCGCCGTCGCTGCCACCACCCCGCCCGCCGACCGCCCGCCCGCGCCGAGTTCGACGACGACCTCGCCGGAGGTAGCCGCCTCGCCGCCGGCGGTTTTCTAAGAAAAACCGCCCGGTTTTTTTAAGCCGCGGTTTATTTATTTTTATAGATCGGTTTAGTTATTTAGCGGACGTTCGTCCGTACGTTAATTTTAACGAACGGTTTTCCTTGTTTAGCCGCAGACAGCGAACGTTCGTTCGTTAGCCTGTTCGTCCGTTTTTCTTTTTCTCGGATTTTCCGCGATTATTTTCGATCGTGATTTCTGATCCTGTTTTCGTTTTAGTATAACTTTTCGCTCGTTTATCGGAATCAGGCGATTCAAGCGCCTAGAGTTTCGTCTCGAAACCCTCTTTCCGTTTAACCAACTCAAACAAGCTTTTGCTTCTGTAAAATTTTACTTAGATCCAGATTAGTAAACGAAGCTTGTTTCTTTCGCCGTTTGACTTTCGTTGCTTCGGTTGATTTGTTTCTTTTTGCAAACCGGAGTTCTTAAATTGAACTTTCTGGTTAGATATCTTATTTAAGTTTTACACGTGCATTAGATGAGTGCTTATTGTATTCTTGTTTGTTTGCGATAGAGTACCCGGAGTGCGCCACTTGCTACTTCAAATCTCTAGGTTTCACGGATCATCAGCAAGGCAAGTAACACTTTGATCATACCTATTTACTACCCAGTTTTATTGCATTAGATCAATCATCAAACAATTGCATGATTAGGACCTGATTAATATGTGGGTTTTGGGAACTAGATGAGGTAGTACCTATTACCTGTTTTATTATCAAACCCTTGGGAGTTACTTCTATGTTTGCTTATGCCATGCTACGCTAGTAGACCTGGATTGGGTGAGTGTATCCATGACAGATGTGAGATTTTTATTTAATGGTTCAACTTAAGGTGGCAACTTTAACACACATCTGGGTGGATTGAGGCACCTGGGTATTCCAGCGATTGTCTGTTGTTTTTTTATGGACCTCCACCCAGGCTCAAAGGGATCATGAGATTATTCATGCTAGAAACTTCCGTGTGCAGCCACAAGCTACTACGGGCTCTAGCATAGTTGATTAAGTCGTATGAAATCTTACAGTGGTAGACAAGCTGATGTAGGGGAAAGTAGGTGTAACTGTCTACCCGATCGTAAGGTGCTAGCGCTTCTGAAAGACTATGTCTCGGTCATCTGTTTCTCAAACACCATGTAGTGCGAGAATCCCAACGGAGGAGATCGAGTCTTGTGGGGAAAAGTGTGCAAACCTCTACAGAGTGTACAAACTAATCATGGTTAGATGTGTCCCCGGTTATGGACATCTTGAGTATCTGGTACTTGGATTATCATGTGAATCTCATCATGTTACTTTAATTAATTTTGTTGGGTTTTAATGATGATGCTTAATTGGGATTGAGAGGGTGTCTACACTCTCAATGTTTAACAACCACCATGATAGTTAAATAAAATTTATTCCTTTGCAGTAGGGAAAAATTGGCTTTACGCAAAACTGTAACCATAGAGCTTTCCACCAGCCATATATGCATGTAGTATAGCATGTTTCTGTTCATTACTCTCTATGTGTTACATTGCCAGCATATTCCATGTGTTGACCCGTTTTCGGGCTGCAACGTTCATGTTGCAGACTTTTCAGACGACGAGTAAGGTGCTGTAGGTCGTGGTTCTATACTCAGTGATGCCGTTGGAGTTGATGGACTCGCTTATCTTCCAAGCCTTCCGTTGTTATCGTTATTAGATGGCCTTAATTCATATTTGTTGTAATAAGTTCTCATTTGAGACATTCGATGTAATAAGTGTGTGATTGCTACTCTGTTATAAATCCTTCAAGTACTGTGCGTGTCAACATTACTGATCCAGGGATGACACTAAAGCATAGAGATCAGACTGTTTGAGGTCTGGTCGCTACATATTATTGTCCGAAGACATGTATTCGCATAGCTCGATCAAGCCGAACACTGAGCACTTTGAATTCTCTGCATTGAATAAGCAATGCAGTAGCCCCCGAGACACTGGTTGGGTGGCAACACCAGATCAGGGGATCGATGTGCCCCTTTAATATTTATAAATAATGAGCACGAAGCCCAGTAGCCCCTGAGTCTTAATGTGGGCACGGGTGGCCGAATTAAGGATCGGTGTCCAAAGTAAAATCACAGATTATGTGTAATGATTCTGTGTATCCAAGTACTTTACATCATTATTTTGACTCCATTGCGACCGTTTATCAGTTGAAATTGGCCCATCGTCGGCTTCTACCCCTTGGTAGATACTATGCAGGGTGTTTCCGCACTAACAAAACAACCCTTAGCCGACGTCTCGGTGCCCGGAGGCGGTTGTGTTAGCAGAAACGAGGCAATCAGATATGTGGGCTTTATAACTTTCACTTAGTCATAGGAGCTTTAAACTGGGGAAGCTAGCTATGAGCCCCCGGTTAGTGTTCAGCGACATCCGAGGTCAAGTCGTAAACACTTCGGCCAATGTTATGAACGGCCCATCATTTAACATAGTCATCGGATCGCTGACCAGTTTACGCTTATTGTGACAGTCAGTTTTCGGCTTTCTCCACTGAGGTGCTTAACCATGTGAGCTGGAAGGACAATCATAGTGGTTCTCCCTTTACACACCTAGCCGAACAAAGCGGAACGTAGGAGGCAAGCACAGGAGTCGGGCAACCCAACTATTGACCGAAGACACAATTTGAAACCGATGCATATATAGCAATATCCGAGAATGTTTTTGCCGAATCCCTAAAGGTGTCCGGCTTTGCACTGCGAGACTAATGCTGGAAGTGCACAAATAGTTTAAAAGTGCCATAGGCTTGAAAAACCAAAGAACTTCAGTAAAAACTGGACGTCCGAACTATTTAAAGTGTTCGGTGCCAAATAAAAAATTGGACTTTAGGAAAAAAAAGTGCTTCTGTCGTGCTTTAACATGACACATCCCATCTGAAGACTTCAAGCGGGTCAGCTTACGGCTTTAACCTCCTATCCCGAAGGCGGAGTACTTCTCATTAGGCCAGTTTAGCAAACTAAACTTTAGCGGCTTTGAGAGAGAAATTAGGCTCCTCAGCTAGTGACCACATACTTGTGTCGAAAAAGGGAATGATAAATAATAATAATAATAACTTTGCAACGACTAAGAAGAAAAACAAAAATGGCTCAAATAAACTTAAGAGCCCCCAAGTGACTTGGGTAAAAGAATGATTGTGTGTACCGAAGTACTTATATCATATCTATGTTCACCCCAACTTTAAACGCGTCTTAACTGACCATCGGCTTCTCCTCTTCGTCGAGACCAAAAGTGTTATGTACTCCACCGTCGAGAATATCGCGGTGTTTCAAAGAAACAGCAATCAGGCCATAACGCTGTAATGCATAAAGCGCCAGGAACTTATGCTATATTACTGATAAAGTGTAAGAAGCATCTTCAAAGAAAATAGTACCTCCACCGATACCTTTCTTCGGTGCTCATTGTTACTATCAGACTTGTGCAATTGATTTTTTGTACTCATGAGTTCCGTTGTGTGCCGACCATAATTGAAAACAATAAGAGAGCTAGCTTTCGGCTTCACTCGGTCTGAGGTCCGGCTCGGATGACCCGATCGTCACAATCGCTGAGGTGCTCCCTTTACTCCCTAGCCGAACAATCGGGAACGTAGGGGTAAACACAGGAGCGAGGCAACCCAGCTTGCAAATCGCTTAAGTCAATATGGTGCATATTGTGGCGTAATACACGGACAAGGAACGAAGCCGTACAAGTATAATCATATGCAAGAGGAAAGGCTTCATAAAGGAAGCCCCCAAGTGAATTGGGTATTTGAATTTGTGTGTCACAAACAAAGTTTTGACAAGGAAAAAATTTTACAAGCAACTTTTTTCCAAAAAAGTATAATGTTTGGTCGAACCGAACACAAGTTAAAAATTTAAAGCTTTGAGCATGAAGGCAACTTAGCTGGTTAATGTGTTCGGTATTGATGACGCGGTCCGAGCTTGATGCGGGACAAGGTTCCATCCCCCCAGCTGGTCCCGAGGTGGCAGAGCAAAGAGCTCGGCACTCCGAAGTGGTGACATAGCACGGTCAATGCAGGTCGGCAGAGTGATGCCGAAGTCCCCGGCATGGGGTAATGAAGTGTTGATGATGCCCCCCGTCCAGCCGAGGTGACGTGGTATGTCAGTACGCCGAGTTGACGATACTGCCCAACCCGGACCATTTTCCTGTGCACAAGAAATAGTGCAAACCGGAGATAATAGTAATAATAATAATTTTAAAAAAATCATTGCATAATAAATAATTTATGCAAAGTGAGTAATAGAAGAGATATGGCCTTGCGCCGAAGTCAATGTCGATGCAGGGCGTCAGCGTGACGTGGTAAAGGCGTGAAAAAGCCTGAATTCACAGGTCGGTCCGAGTTCCGGATGCGGCGTTCGCCGGAGTATGTACGGAAACTGGCCGAACCACCATGCGACTGCCGTTAATGCGGCCACCATTTGATAGACTTGTGTACATATGATGGACAAACCAGAATAATAATTCCTTGGGAAAAATTAACCCAAACAAGAAAAAAATACTAGGATTAATAGCACCTGGTTTATTTGTTGTAGCAATCCAAAGAAAGGTGATTCCCAAAATTGGAACTCGATCCGCACACCCCTTGCCTGATGGCGATAAAGCGATGGCATGGCGATGCTGGCAAAGGTTGGCTCGCCGAGGCAAAGCCCTCGGTCCCGCAAACGTGATGGAGCTGGTCGGCTAGTGACGCTGAAGTCTCCGAAGTAGGTTGATGAAGAGATGGCGAAGCCCCCGGTCCAGCCGAGATGTCGAAGTAGGTCGGCGTGATGGACACCGGCTTGAAGAAGCAACAATGCGGCCCTGACGATGTAGGTCGTGACGTGGTCAATGCCGGCTTGATGAAGTGACCGTGCAGCGATGCAGGTGTGCCCGCTCCGTGTAATCCGTGGGGCGGCGATGTTGGTGTTGATTTATCCTTCATGATGCTGAACTCTTGTTTGTCTTGCCGAGATGATGATCCGAAGAAGTTGAGCTCGGCTCAACAAAGCGACGACGTGTCTAGCGCAGGTCGGCAGCCTTGGAGCAATATTGCCGAACTGGTTTGACACCGGCATGATGGTGAAGATCATGTTCAAAAGATTTTAAAGTTAGTGGGATGTGTTCGGGAACAAAACACAATACCCCATACAAAACTTCCTTCAAAAAGGATGTCCAAAATCCCGCTCATAAAAAAGACGAGCTCGGGTCGGATTCTTTTTCGCGCAGAAAACAGATCCGAAAAGTGATGCACTAATCGGAAGGTTCCCAGAGTTTGGACGGTCGGATCGAGCTGAAATTTTGAGGGGTGGTAGATATAGGAATTCCGCAGCTGATCAACGGTTGGATCTTCCAAAGGACGTCCGAGCTGGAAGCGGGACACCACGCCCTAAACTCGTCCAGATTCCCGTCCAGATTTGACAGGGCTCTAGTATATCGCGGTTTGCCAGAGATTCCTCCATCGGAACTCGACGAAATTTTCCAGGGTTGTTGTAGACTCAATTCCACACAATTCCACTGAAGCAATCGTTAAAACGACGCTTGAGGAGGCGGTGGCGGCGGATACAAGTTTGATGTCCAAAAAAATAGCACGGTCGCCTGAGGGCATTGTTGACGTTGAGCCCCCGGGCTCCCTGGACGATTCCTTCATGATCTTGATAGAGATAGGAGTTGATGTTGATGAAGGCCCTCATCCGAACATGACGATCGGAGGTAGGGCGCAGTTCTCGGTCCAGCCAAGGTGACCAGTCGAGCCGGTGACGAAGAAGCCGACATCGCAGTTGATCTGCAGTCAAGCCATTGATCCTTTTGTCGATCACACAGCGAAAGTCTCAATGAAAGCACCAATGTCGGTGTCAAAACTGGCGGATCTCGGGTAGGGGGTCCCGAACTGTGCGTCTAAGGATCGATGGTAATAGGAGGCGGGGGACACGATGTTTACCCAGGTTCGGGCCCTCACGATGGAGGTAATACCCTACTTCCTGCTTGATTGATCTTGATGAATATGAGTATTACAAGAGTTGATCTACCACAAGATCGTAGAGGCTAAACCCTACAAGCTAGCCTATGGTATGATTATTGTATATCATCTATCGACTAGCCTGGCCTCGGTTTATATAATGCACCAGAGGCCTAGGATAACAAGAGTCCTAGCCGAATACGCCGGTGGGGAGGAGTCCTTGTCTTGATCGCCAAATCTTGTGGAATCTTCCTTGTATGCGGCAGCTGTCCGGACTGGCCCATGAGTATACGGCCATGGGGGTCCTCGGCGCAATCCAACTGATCGGGAGACGACGTGGTGAGTCCCCCTTAGTCCAGGACACCGCCAGGAACAGTCAAAGAGAGAGTTCTTGCCTGTGTCACAAGGTGTGAAATTGAGTAAGACTCAAAGCCCGACAACGGCAGAAGATAGAAAGAGAATGAAAGTCATTCCCTATGCCTCAGCCATAGGTTCTATAAAGTATGACATGATGTGTACCAGATCTATTGTATACCCTACACTGAGTGCGGCAAGGGAGTACAATAGTGATCTAGGAGTAGATCACTGGACAGCGGTCAAAATTATCCTTAGTAGAATTAGGATTTGTTTCTCGACTATGGAGGTGAAAAAAAATTCGTCATAAAGGGTTACGTTGATGCAAGTTTTGACACTGATCTAGATGACTCTAAGTCTCAATCTGGATACATATCGAAAGTGGGAGCAATTAGCTAGAGTAGCTCCGTGCAGAGGATTGTTGACATAGAAATTTGCAAAATACGGATCTGAATATGGCAGACCCGTTGACTAAACTTCTCTCACAAGCAAAACATGATCACACCTTAGTACTCTTTGGGTGTTAATCACATGGCGATGTGAACTAGATTACTGACTCTAGTAAACCCATTGAGTGTTGGCCACATGACGATGGATATTAATCACATGGTGATGTGAACTACTAGTGTTAAATCACATGACTATGTGAACTAGATTATTGACTCTAGTGCAAGTGGGAGACTGAAGGAAATATGCCCTAGAGGCAATAATAAAGTTGTTATTTATATTTCCTTATATCATGATAAATGTTTATTATTCATGCTAGAATTGTATTAACCAGAAACTTAGTACATGTGTGAATATATAGAAAAACTAAGTGTCAGTAGTATGCCTCTACTTGACTAGCTCGTTGAATCAAAGATGGTTAAGTTTCCTAACCATAGACATGAGTTGTCATTTGATTAATGGGATCATGATAACCCAAAAGTGTAGGGGATCGCAACAGCTTTCGAGGGTAAAGTATTCAACCCAAATTTATTGATTCGACACAAGGGGAGCCAAAGAATATTCTCAAGTATTAGCAGTTGAGTTGTCAATTCAACCACACCTGGATAACTTAGTATCTGCAGCAAAGTATTTAGTAGCAAAGTAATATGATAGTAGTGGTAACGGTAACAAAAGTAACGAAAGCAAAAGTAATAATTTTGGTGTTTTGTAGTGATTGTAACAGTAGCAACGGAAAAGTAAATAAGCGAGAACCAGTATATGGAAAACTCGTAGGCATTGGATCGGTGATGGATAATTATGCGGGATGCAGTTCATCATGTATGATCATAACATAGGGTGACACAGTAACTAGCTCCAATTCATCAATATAATGTAGGCATGTATTCCGAATATAGTCATACGTGCTTATGGAAAAGAACTTGCATGACATCTTTTGTCCTACCCTCCTGTGGCAGCGGGGTCCTAATGGAAACTAAGGGATATTAAGGCCTCCTTTTAATAGAGTACCGGACCAAAGCATTAACACATAGTGAATACATGATCTCCTCAAACTATGGTCATCACCGGGAGTGGTCCTGATTATTGTCACTTCGGGGTTGCCGGATCATAGCAGATAGTAGGTGACTATAGACTTGCAAGATAGGATCAAGAACACACATATATTCATGAAAACATAATAGGTTCAGATCTGAAATCATGGCACTCGGGCCCTAGTGACAAGCATTAAGCATAGCAAAGTCATAGCAACATTAATCTCAGAACATAGTGGATACTAAGGATCAAACCCTAAGAAAACTAACTCGATTACATGATAGATCTCATCCAACCCATCACCGTCCAGCAAGCCTATGATGGAATTACTCACGCACGGTGGTGAGCATCTTGAAATTGGTGATGGAGGATGGTTGATGATGACGACGGCGATGAATCCCCCACTCCGGAGCCCCGAACGGACTCCAGATTAGCCCTCCCAAGAGGTTTTAGGGCTTGGCAGCGGCTCCGTATCGTAAAACGTGATGATTTCTTCTCCTTTATTTTTTTTCTCCCCGAAAGCAAATATATAGAGTTGGAGTTGGCGACGGAGGAGCTCCAGGGGGCCCACGTGGTAGGGGGGCGCGCCCCCCACCCTCGTGGATAGGTGGTGGGCCCCCTGGCCTTCATCTTTTGCAAGGATTTTTTATTATTTCAAAAGTTGTTCCGTGAAGTTTTAGGTCATTCCGAGAACTTTTGTTTCTGCACATAAATAACATCATGGCAATTCTGCTGAAAACAGCGTCAGTCCGGGTTAGTTTCATTCAAATCATGCAAGCTAGAGTCCAAAACAAGGGCAAAAGTGTTTGGAAAATTAGATACGAAGGAGACGTATCAACTCCCCCAAGCTTAGACCTTTGCTTGTCCTCAAGCAATTCAGTTGACAAACTGAAAGTGATAAAGAAAAACTTTTACAAACTCTGTTTGCTCTTGTTGTTGTAAATATGTCAAGCCAGCATTCAAGTTTTCAGCAAAGATTATAACTAACCACACTTGCAATAACTCTCAGGTCTCATGTTTACTCATATCAATAGCATAATCAACTAGCGAGCGATAATAATAAATCTCGGATGACAACACTTTCTCAAAACAATCATAATATGATATAACAGGATGCTATCTTGCTAGCCCTTTCTGAGACCGCAAAACATAAATGCAAAGCACCTTTAAAGATCAAGGACTGACTAGACTATGTACGGAAACTGACCGTACCATCATGCGACCGTCGATAATGCGGCCACCATTTGATAGACCTGTGTACATATGATGGACGAACCAGAGTAATAATTCCTTGGAAAAAATTAACCCAAACAAGCAAAAAGAAATACTAGGATTAATAGCACCTGGTTTATTTGTTGTAGCAATCCGAAGGAAGGTGATTCCCAAAATTGGGACTCGATCCGCGCACCCATTGCCTGGTCGGCTAGTGACGCCGAAGTGTCCGGAGTGGGTTGATGAAGAGATGGCGAAGCCCCCGGTCCAGCCGAGATGTCGAAGTAGGTCGGCGTGATGGACACCAGCTTGAAGAGCAATAGTGCGGCCCTACCGATGCAGGTCGTGACGTGGTCGATGCCGGCTTGATGAAGCAACCGTGCGGCGATGCCGGTATACCCGCTCCATGTAATCCGTGGGGCGGCGATATTGGTGATGATTTATCCTTCGCAATGCCGGACTCTTGTTCGGCTTGCCGAGATGATGATCCGAAGAAGTTGAGCTCGGCTCAACAAAGTGACGATGTGTCTAGCGCAGGTCGGCAGCCGTGGAGCAATATTGCCAGACTGGTTTGACACCAGCATGATGTTGAAGATCATGTTCAAAAGATCTTAAAGTTAGTGGGATGTGTTCGGAAAAAAACACAATACCCCATACAAAACTTCCTTCAAAAGGATGTCCAAATCCCGCTCATAAAAAGACGAACTTGGGTCGGATTCGTTTTGCACAGAAAACAGATCCGAAAAGTGATGCACTAATCGGAAGGTTCCTTAATTTGGACGGTCGGATCGAGCTGACATTTTGAGGGTGGTAGATATAGGGATTCCGCAGCCGATCAACAGTTGATCTTCCAAAGGAAGTCCGAGCTAGAAGCTGGACACCACGCCCTAAACTCGTCCGGATTCTCGTCCAGATTCAATGCGGCTCCGGTATATCGGAGATTGCCAGAGATTCCTCCATCGGAACTTGACGAAATTTTCCAGGGTTGTTGTAGACTTAATTCCGCACAATTCCACCGAAGCGATCGTTAAAATGACACTTGAGAAGGCGGTGGCAGCGGACACAAGTCCGCTGTCCAGAAAAACATTACGGTCGCCCGAGGGCAATGTTGACGTTGAGCCCCCGGGCTCCCTGGATGATTCCTCCATGATCTTGATAGAGATCAGAGTTGATGTTGATGAAGGCCCTCATCCGAACATGACGATCAGAGGTAGGGCGCAGCCCTTGGTAGTACCAAGGTGACCAGTTGAGCTGGTGACGAAGATGCCGAAGTCGCAGTTGATCTGCAGGCGAGCCATCGACCTTTTGCCGAACACACAGCGGAACTCTCAATGAAAGCACCAATGTCGGTGTCAAAACCAGCGGATCTCGGGTAGGGGGTCCTGAACTGTGCGTCTAAGGCGGATGGTAACAGGAGACAGGGGACACGATGTTTACCCAGGTGCGGGCCCTCTCTATGGAGGTAATACCCTACTTCCTGCTTGATTGATCTTGATGATATGAGTATTACAAGAGTTGATATACCATGAGATCGTAGAGGCTAAACCCTAGAAGCTAGCCTATGGTATGGTTGTTGTATACTGTATATATCTATCGACTAGCCTGGCCTCGGTTTATATAATGTACCAGAGGCCTAGGATAACAAGAGTCCTAGTCGAATACGCCAGTGGGGAGGAGTCCTTGTCTTGATCGCCAAGTCTTGTGGAATCTTCCTTGTATGCGGCAACTGTCCGGACTGGCCCATGAGTATACGGCCATGGGGATCCTCGGCCCAACCCAACTGATCGAGAGACGACGTGGTGAGTACCCCCTAGTCCAGGACACCGTCACTAACCCTATCCGGTGTCTATATAAACCGGAGGGTTTTAGTCCGTAGGACAAACAACAATCAAACCATAGGCTAGCTTCTAGGGTTTAGCCTCTCTAATATCGTGGTAGATCAACTCTTGTACTACTCATATCATCAATATTAATCAAGCAGGAGTAGGGTATTACCTCCATCGAGAGGTCCCGAACCTGGGTAAAAACATCGTGTCCCTTGTCTCCTGTTACCATCCGCCTAGACGCACAGTTCTGTACCCCTACCCGAGATCCGCCGGTTTTGACACCGACAAGCGCCCCGCATGGCGTCCTCGGCAGCACCCTTGGCGGCCAACGTGGCGGCCTCATCAAGATCTTTAGCGGCCTCCTCGGCAGCAATCCTGCTGGCCTCCGCCGCTGCCTCCTCAAAGAATGTCTCCAACAACAAAGTGTCCACGCCCTCCATGTCTCATTGAAAGAGGGCCAGGCAGCAATGGGAGCAATGAAGCCAAGAAAAGAATAAGGGAAAACCAAAGACGAAGGACAAGCGACTCACTAGTGCTGTGCTGTGAAGCGAAGCCCTCTCCGCTTGACATTTGGCGCCGTGTCGAGTCACCACGCCCAAGTTCCCTCTTCCTCCATGGGTGTGGGCTCCGTGCTCGATGCCCTTGCAGGGAACGCCCGGCGGCGGCGTAGTCGATGGGGTGGTGTGTTAGGAGTAGCCCTCTGTGGCTCCTCCTGCTGCCGCCCCTCCGCGAACCCGCAAGGTCAGCATCATAGCATCGAGCGCCTACCACATGTCGAGTAAGAAGAGGGTGACGAACTTACACGGGGCTGCGCTGGGCTGCTGTCGGGCTGCTCAAGACCACCAATGGTGTCTTTGAAGCCCCACTGGGACCTGACTGCCGCCAAGGTCCTCGCCCTCTTCGCCCTCTGGGCCAACGTCTCTGTCCCCCTGCAAAAGCAAAAATGGATCAAGACAAGCGACCCTATTCGGGGAAGTGGAAATGACAGTAAGGAACGGAGTACTTACTCGTCATCCGTCTCCTCCTCTTCCACTAGTTTCCTTTTCCTCTCCGGGCTGAGAGGCCCGAGATCAAAAGGGAGCTCCACATGATCATCCGAGTCGACGCTTGTCGGAGGAGGCGAAGAAGGCGGCGGGGTTTGTGCGCGCCTGGACGAGGAAGGGGCTGTCGCCTTCTTCTTCTCAGCGGCCTTCGTCAGCCCCTTCGCTGCCGTGGCCCTCGTGTGGTGCCCGGACCCCTCCAGGGTCAATTGAGGCCGTGTAGCCCCGCCGGGCCAGACCGGCTCGCCGGAGCCAGCCCGCCGCAGACTCTCGCCTCTTCCCCTGGTTGGCGCCGAGCCGCCGCCACGTCCTCTGACGACGACGACTCGTCGGCCGCGTCCTCGACAAGCGGAGCTCCAGCGTCGACGCTGCTGACCTTCTCGATGGATGCCGCCCACAGGGTGAACTGCTCCTCCTCCGCAGCCATCGCGGCCTTGTCCTCCACGCCCCCGGCACTGCCGGCCTCCATGGCAAGTTGTGCCTCCCTCGCCCTAGTGGCGATGTAGTCCAGCCCCGCCTGGGTGGTGTCCATGACAAGCCGCCGCTCGGCATCAGCATTGACGTATACTTCGATCAAGGAGTCGAAGAATTGCTGCACATCTACGTCCGTCGGCTCCTTCCAGCTCGGGACAGGGCCGTGCGCGTTGCAATCCGGCATCATAACAATGATCTCGGACCGGCGTGAGTTATTGCACAACGGGACCACCCCCGCTGGCAACTTGAAGAACGACCCCTTGACGGCCTTGCCGACCTTTGCGGCAGCCCTCGCGGCCTTCCCGGTCCATTCGACCTCGCCGTCGCGACCCACATCAAGCTAGAAAAGCCGCTGGCAGAAGTGGGCATGAGCCATCACCGTGAAGTTGTGGTCGAGGCCAGGGCGGAGCCGCATAATGTCAGCCGGGTTCGTAAAAAGCCAGGCTGGCCTCCCCTTGTTATGCAACGGGGCGATCCGGTGGCGAATGAAGTCCGCCCCGATCATCTCCAGGGTGAGCCCAGCCCGGGTCAGCCGGAGGATCCTGGTGGTGGCGATAGTAAGCCTCTCGTCGGCAGCATCGACATCACCCCAATCGCTGCCGCGGACCGGCGGCGCTCGACGGACCTTGCAGAATTCCGGTGGGTCTTCGTCTTCAATCCAGCACCACCGGCCATGCCATTCATCCCACCTCTCCTTCATGGCACCGTCCGGGTATGCCCCCTTGGATCTTGAGATCCAGGCGACGCATCCGGAGACGGCGCCTCCGGGCTGGATTCGAGGGGAGAAATAATGGCGAAAGAGTGTCGTGTTGGGCTGCACTCCGGCAAAGCCTTCGCAAAGATGCGCGAAGAGAGCCAAGCACACCACCGCATTCAGAGTGAAATCCAAGAGGCGAAAGCCGAAGGTGTGCATGATGTCGCAGAAGAAATCGGAAAAAGGGGGTTATAACCCGCAAGAAAGGTAATCGACAAAAAAGGGATACCGATTTGGAGCAGGATCGGCGCAAGCGGCAGGAATGACGCACGTCGCCGGGTGCCCCGAATTCTCTCCCCCCGTCTTCACTCCCATAAGGGCTTGAAGGAGGCCCGGAGCTCATGAACATCAACTGACGAGGGGAAGAAGAAGGCGGACTTCGTCCGGTCCCCCGACAGCGCGCTCTCTGGCGGTTCCACGGTCCCAGAGCCCTTAGCCACCCCCTTGCCCTTGGCGGATTTGGGCGCCATGGTGGCCGAGAGGTCTAGAGAATTGAGGAAGAGAGGTGGCGAAGTAGTGACGGCGGGTGATGGCGAAAGCTTAGGAAGGAAGGAAGAGAGGAAACAGCGGCTCTGAGATTGGAAAAGGTACGAGAGAAGAGGAGAAAGTGAGCAGCGCACCCACGGTTATTCCTTCTTATGGGGGAAAACGCGGGCCGCCTCCTTTCCCATTAACTGCGACGTGACACATGCGCGCAGAGCTCAGCCCCATGCATGCCTCCCACGTCACGCACGCCTCCCCACGCCGGGCCACGCGCGGGAAGCATGGGAAGCGCAGTGCATGAAAAGACTTACCGCGGTAAAAACCACCCCGCCTACCCACGCACCATTTTGGGCCTAGCCCAACGACGCGATTGCGCTTACGTGTGCCCCAGGCCCGGGGGCTCCTGTCGGTGTACAAAAAGAGGGGTACACTTTTTGTACCCCTATAACTGTGCACGGGCAGTCTGAGCTGCGGGCACCATCGCACTGAGCAAGGCAAGGGAGGTAAGCCAAGGTAAGGCCGAAGCTCGAAAGGAGCAGAACGACGCCAAGACCAATACCACAAAGAGCAAAGGGGACGAAGCGGACTCCCCCGGCAAGATCCTTGCCGGGGGGTGGTTTTAACAAACCCGGCAAGACCCTTGCCGTGGCAGCTCGCCCCACACCTACGGAGCGAATCACCCTTGAGTCCACTGCCCCCATGGGGCAAGGATTTGGGAGACATCCCCGTGGTGGCATGCATATCTTTGTGAAGACATTCAAGATCAGATACACACTATAGAAGATGACGACCCTTGGCGGGATCCCACCCAAGGAGGACCACAAGGCCCCCGGCAAGAGCCTTGCCGGGGATGACAGCAGGCGCCACGGCAAGACCCTTGCCGGGGCTACGGCGAGGCCCTTGCCAAGAACACCCGTAGGGCCACCATCAGGCCCACGCCAATCAAACCTCCACCACCGTTAGCAGATGCAGCTGCCGACCCAACCAGTTGGGCAGGCACTGCGTGGCGGCAAGCGCCTCTTCGTGGAGACCCACCATTGCGCCACCTCACCTGCCTGCTGCCTACATGGCACCGCAGCACCGCTGGCTGGCGCCGGTCGACACGAAGGGAGCGGCGACGACGAGACAGGCTCTCCCGCCCCGATAAAGCAAGGACACCTAAGCAAGACGCATTAAAGGCGATTGTCATGTAATGCGAGGGATAAACTCGCATCACAGTACCCTTTCCACCTCCTGCGTGCCACTCTGGCAGCCCCTTTCCCTATAAAAGGAGGCCTAAGGCGACCAGGAGGAGGATTCGGCTTTTTGGAGCTCCTCACGCCCCATTGCTAGTTCAAGAACACAGATAAATAAACCACCAAAGCAGGAGTAGGGTTTTACGCATCCTCGCGGCCCGAACCTGGATAAAGAAACTGTGTGCTATCTGTTTGATCCGCTCTTCTCACGACCCCACGCCCCGCGACCGTAGTAGGGATTCTTGTGATCCCATAGGTATCGTTCCCACCGACAGTTCGTGTGTTGTACAGCCTTGTTCTTCCCATCAAACATTGCTTTACCATCAAGCTTGCCCTTGTTATTGAACTTGTGGGACTGGAAGTTTTTCTTCTATACCAGATTGGCACTAGATCCTCCCTCAATACCTTGAGCACGTGTGGCCTTTGCTCTCGCCTTTTCTTCCACATCAAGAGTACCAATGAGATCCGGAACGGAAAACTCATGTCTCTTATGCTTCAGTAAGGTAGCAAAGTTCCTCCATGAAGGAGGAAGCTTAGTGATGATACCCCGCAACAAACTTGTCCGTAGCATGCAATTGAAGTGCTCAAGTTCTCTAGCAAATGATCAGATCTCATGAGCTTGCTCAACCACGGAGCGCTCTTTAGTCATCCCGTAGTCATAGAATTGCTCCATGATGTACAACTCGGTGCCAGATCCGAGACCCCAAACTTGGCCTCGAAAAGGCCCCACATATCTTTTCCATTATCAATTGACGATAAGCATCAACTATGTTCTCAACAAGAACACTCAAGAGAGCAGCCTTAAACAAGGTATCCATTTTCTGAAAAGCTTGTGCCTGTTGGGCATCTTGCTCTCCTTCAGTTTGCCAAGAGTGGCGCCATAGCAGCTCATGGTCGAAACCATAAGACTGCTCTCACGCGCCACCTCTTATAGTGGATACCTCAAACATAGGAGGTCTCATGGAAGCAGCAAAACCACTGTAAATTGCCTATAATAAGGTTTTTGGATTGTTGGAAATGAGCAATTCATCAATGATTTTATTAACAGAAATACTAGATAAAGCATGACTAGTATAGCAGTGATAAAACAAGTCATGCGATTTGACAAAGTGAAGGTAAATAACATCTGCATATATGAGCTAGAACCGATCATCCGTCGAGCGCACAGAGATCAAGATGCGATATGAGGTAGATTCTAACATGTGTAGGGCAAACACTAGACCAAGGAACTGTGGCAGAACCTCTAACAGAAAAACAAGAACACTTATGGACAGCAGCCGGAGCAGAGGCATCGGACTTGGGGCCGTGTCCTCCATGTCGTCGAGGAGGTTGTCGACGCCGGGAAGTAGTCGCTGCCGGGAAGTAGTCGTCGGAGTCCGGGCGTCCGTGACGAAGAAGTCGAGTCGCAGAGAGCGCCCCCAAAACCTTATCACCCTTCTCTCGACAGACTCAAAGAGGTGCGGTTTCGAGGCTCATCGTCCCGACTCATGGTGCACGCCGCAAGCCGGATGAGGAAGACAGCAGCATCTCAGAGATTGGAATCAGTGGCGAGAGGAAGGAGAAGTTCTGGTGCGTCTCTCTGAGAGGAGCGACCTCCCTTTTATAGGCGCAAGAGAAGGAGGCGAGAGGGCAGTGACGGAAGGTGAAACGAAGAGACGAAGACGAAGCGAACAGCCAGCAGTCAAGGGCTGCACCGCTCAGATTCAAACTCCACTATCGCAAAAACTTTTCAGCTTCCGTGTGACCTTTCGTATACCCGTAGTGCGTGGCAAAAACTTAGACATCGGCTCGGCTCATTCCCGCAACCCACGGCGCGTCGTGACGAGGCGTGGCGTGGCGAGGCGGGCGGCGGAGGAGGAGCGCGCGTGGATGTCCCTCTTGTTCTTATGCTCATACAAGTGGGGAAGGAGCCTCCTTTATAAAGAGGTCCAACTCCCTCTAAACTAGCAATGTGGGACTAAACTTTAGTTCCACCTCTTGCCTTGGACGAATGGACTGCGTGGTCCTCTAGGATTTATTAGGAATTTCTAAAACTGCTATTGGGCTAGGCCCAAATAGACAAAAATTCCAGCAATGTTTCGGGGGTTTCTGTATTTATAGGAGGGTTTGGCGGGGAGAACAAGTCAGGAGGACCCACGGGGTGTCCACGAGGCAGGGGACGTGCCCCAGGGGGGTGGGCGCGCCCTCCACCCTCGTGGGCCCCACGAGCCTCCTCTCTGATAACTCTTTATTCCAGTATTTTTTCTATTTTCCACAAAAAATCTCCGTTGATTTTTAGCGCATTCCAAGAACTTTTATTTCTGCACAAAAACAACACCACGGTAGTTCTGCTGAAAACAACGTTAGTCCGGGTTAGTTCTAACCAAATCATACCAAAAGCATGTAGAAATATTATAAACATGGCATGAATACATCAAAAATTATAGATACGTTGGAGACGTATCAATGGTTTCATGGCATTTGTTCGGGCAAATTTTGCCAACGGCTAGGGGGACGGACATCATTAGTACCGGTTCGTGATCATTAGTGCCGGTCTCAACGGCTAGGGGGCGGAGATCATTACTACAGCTTCGTGGCAACCCTTTAGTAGCGGTTCGAGCCACGAACCGGTACTAAAGAGGCTGTTGCAGGTTGTGGTCAGGCTGGGGGCCCACCAGCACCTTTAGTACCGGTTCGTGCCACAAACCGGTAGTAGAGGTTCCTAGTTGATTCATTCTACATCGGATTTTTAGTCCCACCTAACAGAGTTTTTACCACCTTAAATATATTACTTCTCAAACTATCACAACCACTTGGTCTTCATTGAACTCTATGTGTAGAATTTGTGGCCACAATATGAGTCTTCTCCGGTTTCTAAACCGGTGAGGACTCATATTGACAATTCAGATTGTACACAAAAAGATCATTGATGATCAATGTATTTTTGATGTATTTCTCTGTAGCAATAGCGTGTTTTGACTGAAAGGCGGTACTAATCAATGTATTTTTATGTATATTTTTACATGTTTACACAAGAGAGGGTTACGGCAAAAACTGGATGCACTTCGTGTACAAACTGGACAATCTCTTACGAAGTATCAGGGTTTTGGACGAAAAATCATCTGTTACACCGGCTATTCAACATTTTAATAACTTATTACAACTCCGGGCTTTTTTGTGTTCAGATGCATAATTCAAATCCACGTCATCAACTTTCAACCCTTTCCGACATAATTTGCTATTTTCGATGCATTTACTGATTTGTTTTGAGAGCTAAATGACCGTGAACTTGGAAAGCACTACAAAATGAACTCTGAAAAGGTTGAAACTTGGCAAGGTATCATCATTTCACCCGCATAGCATGTGGCAAAAAGTAGAGAGGGTTACGGCAAAAACTGGATGCACTTCATGTACAAACTGGACAATCTCTTTCGAAGTATCAGGGTTTCGGACGAAAACTCATCTGTTACACCGGCTATTCAATATTTTAATAATTTATTACAACTTCGGACTTTTTTTCGTTCAGATGCACCATTCAAATCCACGTTATCAACTTTCAACTCTCTCTGACATAATTTGCTATTTTCGATGCATTTACTGATTTATTTTGAGAGCTAAATGACCGTGAACTTGAAAAACACTACAAAATGAACTCTGAAAAGGTTGAAACTTGGCAAGGTATCATGATTTCACCTGCATAGCATGTGCAAAAAAGTAGAGAGGGTTACGGCAAAAATTGGATGCAGTTCGTGTACAAACTGGATAATCTCTTTCGAAGTATTAGGTTTCGCATTTAAAACTCATCTCATATTAATCGCTATTCAATATTTTAATAACTTATTACAACTCCAGACTTTTTGTGTTCAAATGCACAATTCAAATCCACGTCATCAACTTTCAACCCTTTCTGACATAATTTGCTATTTTCGATGCATTTACTGATTTGTTTTGAGAGCTAAATCACCGTGAAATTGAAAAGCACTATAAAATGAACTGAAAAATCACTACAAATATGAATGTAATGATAAAACACACTAATATTAAACAAAAGAAACTCTAAATACAGCAAAAAACTACTCAGAAATAAATAGAATAAAATATATAAACCACAAAAGAAAAAAGCTATATGAAAAAAATTATTTCCGCGTAGCCCAGTGGGCCAGCTCGGGCTTGGGCATGCTTACGCAGGACCATAAGGCCCAGTAGGCTCATAGGGAAGCGCGGCAAAGTTAGGCCGAGAGGCCTGCATTAGATAGGAGCTCGAAGGAGCAGCCTCAGCTAGGTTTATAAACCAATGCGGCTGCCCTTCGCTCGGTGAGGTGGGATTAAACATTGTGCACCACGGAACGGGAGCGCACCCCCTTTAGTACCGGTTCGTGGCTCCAACCGGTACTAAAGGGAGGGTATTTAGTACCGGATGGAACCATGAACCGGTACAAAGGGGGTCGCTTCCCGCCGCCTGGCTTGGCCAAATTTGACCTTTAGTACCGGTTATTGTCTCCAACCGGTACTAAAGGCCTCCCCTATATAAGCAGCACTTACGAAAATTTCAGTTATCATCTTCATCTGTTCATCGCGCCCGTCCCCCTCGCCCCTGCCGCCTCGCCGCCGCTTCGTCTGCGCGCCGCCTGCTGCCGCTGCCGCAGCCCCCCCGCTGAAGATCGACGACCATGGCTTGCCGCCCCTTGCCGCTGTCATGCCTCTGTGCACATGCACATACTCACACGCACACACACACACAAATGTTTAATGTCAAAATGTTAGATTATATATGAATTAGATAATGTTAGATGAGTTAGTTTTTTATACTTTTAGTTATAGATGAATTTATATTAATGTTAGATGAATTAGATATATATTAAATTTAGGTATATGATATTTGATCATCTAATTCAAATTTTAGTATATAGAACTGGCTACTTTATTTTTACTAAGAAAATTAATAGAACTAGTTTAGTTGAATTAGTTGAATTAGTTGAACTAGTTAGTTGAACTAGTTAGTTGAATTAGGAACTACTTTGTTTTGGTATATTTTTAGTAAGTGCTTAGTTGAATTAATTAGTTGAACTAGCTAGTTGAATTAATAGAACTAGTTTAATTAGTTGAATTAATATAACTAATAAGTGTTGTCTGACAATGAAAACGATTTCATTATGTTTGAAAACTGCGAAGATCAACGCGGCATGTGCGACAAAAATTTCCTAGTTGATGATATACACTTCAGCATCAAGCTGGATGAGACCTTTGAAGTGGATACAGTAAGTCACAATGACAAGTCTTTTTTTGTAATTAAGCATGACTTGTATATGCTTCATCTGCTTCAACTTATTATTTTAAATTTTCACTATTCTACTAGTGTATCCCCTGCCATGCAAGAATTTTTGTCTTGGATAAGATAGGTTTCAGTCCTAACAAAACTATGGAGGTAAAGTGAGTTTACTTGAAGACCGAGCATGGTTATACCTTAACGTCAAATTATACAATCAAGGCACCTACACCCATTTTGAATGCAAAACTTGGCAAGCACTATGCAAGGCTTATGCATTTGAGCCTGATATGTTTATCACCTTTGATATTCGTCCCAAAGATGATATTGAAGGTAATAAAGACATTTGGCTCGATGTGCAGACGCCTCCAGTTCTACCATTATGTGATTTTCTCAACCATAGGTCTTCGATATTGTTTTTTCAAAAATAGTTGACAACTAATTTCTATTGAAAGCTTATTTCCATTCAGGAAAACATGTCCAGCGCTTGGTAGACAGGACCGTCCACTGTCCCGGGGCTGAACTAAACTGCGAGGAGATAAGTCATTATGTTTCATGGCTTGAGGATCTTGATGCTCTCAAGAGAAATTATTTTCCTGAATTTGAAAATCTTAGTACTCAAAACGTGCGACCAATAGTGATCGTATTGAACTAGGTCACATCTATTTAGGAAAGATGGTAAGACTTTTACTATTTTTCGTTAGTGCATCTTTTGCATACATTATTTTTTAAGCTAAACTTCATTGCTAAGTATGTTACTATACGATGCTCTTCAACAGGGAGTCCCGATGAATGTTGTGCCTCAGTGGATCGAGACTAAAGGTCGCATGAGAATGGTTAGCTTACAGCCAAAACATCCTACAATGCACTTTAGTGCATTCAAGATTTCTAATAGCGAGGAATGCTTAATAGTGAAAGTCTGGAGCAAAATTGTCCACGATCGTAGAGAAGTACTAGGGGGCAGCAATCAGAAGCGTAGCCCACGATTAGGAGACAGGTTCATCTGCATGCTCCAATATGATGAATCAGGAGAGCTATACATGTTCTATGCTATTTTACCTGAGAGAGAGCAGTAGGAGTGATTAGTATCCTCTTAGTACTTGTCCTCTCATGTCTGTGTTCTTCGTCCTTAACTTAATCTCAAAGAGTGATTTGCTTTTGTGGTCTTATATATGAACGCTTATAATCATGACCATGTTGAACTCGATGATATCTTTCCTTCTGGTACAAGTGAATGTTTCTTCTTTAAGCTAGTATTGGTGGTGATTAGATAGCGGTTATTATATCATTTATGAAAGAAACCACAGATTAGTTTCAACTGGATGGATCCTAGCTAGCTAAGTGATCAAGTATATGCAAATATCCATATTACTTGCCCACCTAATATAAGTGATCAAGTAATATGGATATGGCATATATACTTTGATCACCTAGCTAGGATCCATGCATGCATCCAGTTGAAACTATTCTGCGGTACTTTCACCTAATGATTTAACAACTCATTACAAATTAAATTGAAAACACAAAACTAAAGGAAAAATAAAAAATAAAACCAAACCCCCAAACATTTAGTACCGGTTGGTGTTACCAACCGGTACTAAAGGTCTCCTCGCACCCGGCCCTGGCTCGTGCCACGTGGTGGCACTTTAGTGGCGGTTCGTGCCGAACCGGTACTACAGGGGGGACCTTTAGTCCCCCACCCTTTAGTGCCGGTTATAGAACCGACACTAAATGCCCTTACGAACCGGTGCTAAATCCCGGTTCTGCACTTGTGAAGTTTTCTCATCATTAGTGACTAAATATTACCAAGTCTAATCGTTAACAGCATGAAACAACATCCACACAGTCCTCATAGACACGTGTCTACCAAACATCAACAACAAACAATCATCATCGGCTACATCAATAAATATATGTAGTGTCATAGTGCCTCATTAGGTAATGCTCATTCGGATGATAGTGATTCTTCTCAAATTGCTTAATCGGATCCTTCTGAGTTACTACAATAGCGTCTATAAGCAATTGATAGTGAAACCCTCCACTAACTGCAAAGCTACCACCGGGCAAGCGATGGGTGTGACACCCATGCAGAATCTTCAACAACATCATGAAGTTGTTTGGAGGTACAATCTAACGCAAAGTAGCAAAGCATGACCGCAACATTCGCGTAGAGGAAAGGTGAACCATCAGAAAGGTACAAGGTAATGGTGGATTTCTTACCTCCATGGGCGAAAAGACGCTTTCACTGGGCTCCAGAGAGGCCCAGGCCGTCGTAAAGATCCGTCTGAGCGGAGGTCACAAGAACAACTAGGCAGAGGCGTCGGTGGCTGCTGAACAGTGGGAGAACGCGACTGGAAGTGGTGGGAAGAAGAGAGCCCCAACCCACCAAAATTTAGGAACGTGCCACAATCGACGGCTATAGGTGGCCCACAACAGACGAAGACTTCTGGTTGGCAAAATGGAGATTATGGCCTCAACTGTGTTCCTCCACATCTGCTGGAATGGTCATAGAGGCTCCTTATCAATATTGGTGGCACGATGTCAAAGTGGAAAAATGGAAATTATGGCCTCAACGGTGTGCCGCCACATCGAATGGAAGGGTCAATCGAGTCTTATTGTCACTACGGTTGGCGTGGCGAAGGTGGGTCCCAGATGGAATGAGATGGTGCCTGGGGAATACATCTAATTCCTTTGCAATTGCTAGTGGCGTGGACTAAAATACGGAAGTTTGAGTGACAAGACTCGAATATGCAACTTTGGCAGCGGCACAGACCAATTTTTCCATAAATATAATATTAAAAAAAACCTGATGAGTTTGATGATATTGATTGGAAATGTATATGTTAATATTTCTTTCCTATAAACTAGATCAAAGCGTAATCAGACGAAACTAATATATACTCTATTTCTTTCCTATATCATGACCATGGCTATTGATGTAAAGTATGAGAAACTACCTTTGTACTGTGAGTGTTGTGGGATAGTGGGTTATACATCAGAGAGGTTTTCTAAAATTCCAAGAGAGGAGAGAGTAGTTTGTTTTCCAAGAAACCTTAGTGTTTAGCCCTACTGGAAGAGACAAGGTGCTAGCAGGAGGGGTCTCCTCTTCGGGAACTACGTTCGCGGCGGCAACAACTCAACTACAGGCATCGTCAGCAACAACATCGCCAAGGCCACGGATGTCGTCAAGGTGGCCACTGCCGTGAGTGGTCTCACGGTCTCCGATAGGGGAGTCGTTTTTTCTGTCAAGACGACCACCGGCCAGGAGGGTCGGGCTAAGGGGGTCGTATTGCCTACTCCGGCTGGGGCATCGCTTGGTCAGGAGGACCAGGCGGGCGCGCCGGCTGCCTTGCCGGGCGGAGCCATGAAGTACGGGGCCAAGTGCCCTTGCAGGACCTGCGCCAGGATGGGAGCATCTCCAGCAACACATGCAACCCACTGCTGCTCCGGAGATTTTGGGGAGCCTGGCTCATCTTTTATTTTCAATGCCACTAAATCTGCTACGCAGGGACACAAGAAGGTGAAAGGGAAAAAGGCTAGAAAGGAAGGAGGTGTTGATCGTTCGGTGGAAGGCCGTGAGAAAACGATAGGCAAAAAGAGAAGACCTCTTTCCGATGCGCGTCCGACGAGTAGCAATCTAGTGTTTTCTTTTGAGAAAAATAGCATGGATAGTCTTGAGCGCTTACTGTATGATGATGTAAATGTCTCAAGCAAGAGAGTTTGTACTGGTAGAGTAGAGACGGTAAAAGATGTGGATGTTGTTGTTAGCCACGTAGAGAAGGAGACGGATGAGAAGGAAGAAGAGTACGTGGAGAAGAGAAGGGAGTCAGTTGGAGACGATGGCGCATCGGCGGCTTCCGGTGAGGAGGTCCGCCGGGCCAAATGAAAATCCTTGGTTGGAACTGCCGTGGGATGCTATCTACGACGGCAGTTCGAGAGCTCTTGGACCTTCAAGAGCGGGTTCGGGCAGACTTAATTTTTATTTCAGAATCCCACTTGAATAATTGTAAAGCCGATGAGCTACGTCAGGTCCTTAGTTTTGATTCCATGTTTGTGTGGAGAGTGATGGTCAGGCCGGGGGCCTTGTCTTGTTTTATCATAAAGTGAATAAAGTTGAGTTGAACTATATCTCGGCTAATTTTATTGATATTTTGTTTATGAATGAGGAAGTCGTACAGTGGCGTTTCACGGGTTTTTATAGTCATCCGAACTGGAGCGATCGCAATTTATCTTGGGAGGATATTCGTAATTTGTATCATAAGGGTAATCATCCATGGGTGGTTCTAGGAGATTTTAATGAGATTTTATATTCCTCGGAGAAAGAGGGGGGCAATGCGAGACCAAATGGAATGATGAAGGATTTTCGTGATTGTCTAGCAGAATGTGGCTTGGATGATATGGGGTTCATAGGCGACCCCTTTACATGGAGGAGAGGTGAGTCTAGGGAACGTCTTGACCGTGCAGTATGTAATGTACAAAGGGCGCATAAATTTCCTCGGGCGGCTGTGATTAATGAAAAACATGTACATTCTGACCACCGGCCGTTAGTTTTGGATATGGATTATTTTGATGGTAATATGTTTAGGCCGCTGAATAGGGGTATTAAAAAATTTGAAGCCAGATGGCTTAAAGAAGAAACTGTTAGTGAAATTGTCAAGACATCGTGGGAGAAGGTAAAGCTGGCTGGTATTGGCCCGACGCTGGCAGACAGGACCCGAGAAGTACACGCCGATCTACATTCCTGGGACCGTGACATCTTGAAGGGACCGAAACGGAGAATTAATAAATTAAAACAAGAGTTAGAGAAATTGAAACGTGGCCGTATGAATATAGATTCCCTTTCTAGGCAGAAAGAAATTGTAGTTCTCATTGAGAATCTGTTGGATTAGGAAGAGATTTTTTGGTTACAAAGAGGTAGAGCAAATTGGTTGATGCACGGAGACCGAAATACTTCCTTCTTCCATAATGCAGCTACTGCTAGGAAAAAGAGAAATAATATCAAAAAACTTCTCGATGATACTGGGGTCTGGCGACAAGATACGGAATTGAAGGATCATATCACAGAATATTTTTAAAAGCTTTTTACCTCAGAGATCGAGCAACCTAATCAGGATGTGTTATCACTGGTAAAGAGGAGAGTATCTACTGAGATGAACAATGCCCTCCTTTCTCCGTATACGGCTGATGATGTTCGTAAAGCCTTGTTCGACATTGGGGATTTGAAAGCCCCAGGGCCTGATGGGCTCCATGCTATTTTCCATAAAAGGTTTTGGCCAATGTTAGGAGATGATCTGATCGAGGAGGTTTTGAAAGAATTAAACACTTGCACTATCCCATCTGGCTGGAATGATACTGCCATTGTGATGATACCAAAAGTCAATTCTCTGGAGAAAGGTAACCCAGTTTATACCAATTAGTCTGTGCAATGTGGTGTTTAAAATTATTGCAAAAATGATTGCCTCTCGCCTAAAGGTGTTCCTACCAGATATTATTAGCCCAACTCAAAGCGTATTCGTTCCTGGAAGACTTATTACGGACAACATATTGGTGGCATACGAATGCTTCCACACCATCAAGAAAAAGAGAGCAAGCAAAGAAGGATTATGTGCGATAAAATTGGATATGCATAAAGCTTATGACCGGGTTGAATGGCCTTTTCTCAAGGAGATTATGCTCAAACTTGGATTTCGTGAGGTGTGGATAAATTTTATTATGGAGTGTGTTTCTACTGTTGAATATCGTATTCGGTTTAATGCAGAGGAGAGTGAAAGTTTTAAACATACTAGGGGTCTGAGGCAAGGAGACCCGCTGTCTCCTTACCTGTTCCTGTTATGCACGGAGGGTCTCACAGCTTTACTAACGCATGCGGAAGAAAATGGGAATATTTCAGGAGTAAAGGTTTGCAGAGATGCCCCATCTGTCACGAACCTTCTTTTTGCTAATGACTCTTTAATCCTTATGAAAGCAAATTTGCAAAGTGCGGAAACATTAAAATCAGTTCTAGATTCGTATTGCGCAGCTTCAGGGCAGATGGTCAGTGTTGACAAATCCAGCATCTTTTTTAGCCCTAATACGGGAGTGGACACTAGAGAACAAATGTGTACAATTCTCAATATAATGACTGAGGCCTTGAATGACAAATATTGTTCAGAGAATTAGTGGCTGGAAGGAAAAACTTCTGTCGGCTGGAGGAAAGGAGATCTTACTTAAAGCGGTTGTTCAAGCTATTCCCACCTATGCAATGTTGGTCTTTAAAATTCCTAAAAAAATTTGCAAAGGAATTATTGACGCGGTGGTGCATTTCTGGTGGGGAGATGAGGACAACCAAAAGAGGATGCATTGGATGGCTTGGTGGAAAATGTGTGTACCCAAGAACCAAGGAGGAATGGGTTTTCGGGATATCCGTTGTTTCAATTTGGCTATGCTTGCTAAACAGGCTTGGCGTCTTCTCGAGAATCCGGATTCTCTATGTGCTACTTTTTTGAGAGTCAAATACTATCCTGACGGTGACTTGTTGAACACTGACCTGAAGAAGGGATCTTCCTTCACCTGGCAAAGTATTATGGCGGGTGTGAGCTCCCTGAAGGGTGGTCATATTTGGCAAGTGGGAAACGGGCAGAATATTGACATTTGGGAGGACACATGGATTCCAAATTGTGCAAACCATAAAAATTTTACCCCTAAGGGAGGCCAGTTGTTACGGAAGGTAGCAGATTTGATTGATCCAATCCTAAATAGTTGGGATGAAGATCTTCTCAGACATACTCTATGGCCTATTGATGTTCAGCGAGTGCTTACGATCCCGATATCGCAACATGATATGCCAAATTTCATAGCTTGGAATTTCACAAAAAATGGGATTTTTTCGGTTCGGTCTGCTTATTTTGTGGAATGGGACCACCAATATGGGAACAAGTTACGACATACCAATGGGATGGGACGTACCACGGTCAATTCTATTTGGGCGAGGATTTGGAAACTTGCTTGTCCAACAAAGGTTAAAATATTTGTTTGGCGTACACTTCACGGCACTATTCCATGTCATGTTAACTTAGATAATAGACATGTGAAAGTCTCGCCTAAGTGTCCTGCCTGCTCATCTGGGCCAGAAGACACAAAACATTTGTTGTTTCTATGTGACAGAGCAAAAGAAGTCTGGAGAAGACTAGGGATGGACGATATTATCGACAGAGCTTGTAAAATAGACTATGCGGGTGAGGCAATCTTGGAATATTTACTTTCATTACCAGATCATGAACTATGTATTATGGGCACTCGTAATGTGGGTGACATGATTGCCATATCAGCCTGGTACTTGTGGTGGGAAAGGCGCAAATTGGTACACAATGAGACTACTCAGAATGCACAACAGAAATCCATGGGGATACGCGCTCTCGCTGCCAATTTTGTTAATGCCTCCTCGCCGAAGGCTTCCATTAAAAGAGGAGGATGGTCTAATCCCCCGACTGGATTTGTTAAACTTAACGTTGATGCTTCTTTTGACCACGACCTTCTAAGGGGTACGATCGGGGTTGTCTGAAGAGATGACAAAGGTAGGTTCATCGGTGGGGAAATGGTAAGATTGACTGGTGTGCAGATGTGTTGATGGCTGAAGCTTTGGCGTTAAAATTTGGCCTATCGCTTGCGCAAAGGACGAGTTGTAATCGCATAATTATTAACTCGGATAATATGAAGGTGATCGAGACCATGAATGAAGCAGGACGATCGTCGGGGGCAGCAGCTGCAATTTTTTATGACTGTTTTCACTTAGCTTGCGATTTTCCTATTTCTAGATTCGAGCATTGTAATAGAGAAGCAAATAAAGTTGCTCATGAACTTGCCAAGTTGGCTAGATTTTCATTCATTTCTGATTGGTTTGAGGAACCACATAATGCAATTGTACCAATCCTCATAAACGATGTAATGATTATTTTTAATGAATAAAGCTCGAACTTTCTTTAAAAAAAATGACCATGGCTATTGATGATTTCTCTATAGTACTCATGACATTTAGTAAGATTTATTGGCATTTGTTTGGATAAGAATAACCCTTTGTTGTTGGTCGGATAAAGATAAGCTTGATGCAAAAGAAACTGAAACATGTCGTTTAATGACATTAATTGGATAAGGATAACCTTAATGCAACCACATCTATATAAGACGACTAGACGGTACCGGTCATGACCACAAAAAACATATCGATTGACAGACTATTGCATAACTACATATTCTCAGTTGTTCTGTGTTCTTAGGGAATGGCAAAAATAACATCTTACAAGTGATCATTGTTTTCCTCATGGTGCAAGTCTGCTTGCTCATGCTAATGGCAGCACCAGCAGCACATGCAGCTGCTAGACCAGTGGGGTACAATCCAGTGTGCTGCCCTAGGAACATTTACTATTGTGGGTTTGGTGGCGCATTGGCCAATGCACCCGCGCCATCCATTGAGCCTTGATGTGTGGTTTTATTCTCCCTTAGGTAGTAAGTTCGGCATATAAATGATATATGTAGTTTTATTGTTTCATGTGTTACCTATTCCGAATATTTGTGATGTTGTTTTCAAGATGATATTGTACTAGCTACTTACCTAATAAAATGGGAGGAGATTACTATATATATTGTGTTAAATATACTACAAAGAGATTCAAATTTATGTTTATTTTAGTCCTTTTGGAAACAAGATTACTTGGCCACATTGATTTATGGCAAAAAGACGAGTGGTGAGGTGCGTGCCTTTGGGAATTTCTATTTTATCGTTCCGTTGGACATTTGTCGAGATTGTCTGGGTCGTGGCAACATGCTTTTATTTTTCACAGAGGTCATAACTTTTTATAGCATTTATTGAGTGATGCAGTACATCACCAATTAGTAGACACCAACTATTGTTGGCGATGCTTGTTTATGAATCAAGGGATCCACACTCTCTTCCTTTTTTGCAAGAAGGCCAAGGCCATGTATTAAAATTGTATAACCCTTACAACACCATCCTTACAAAATAAGAAAATTAGAAAACATATCCTGGGTTATATCAAAGGCGTCTTCCTTCCGGACTTGTACGGCGTGAGCAAAGCTCGATGTCGCCTTTGGATTTCCAGAACAACCTTAGAGCCAGGGTAAATCATTCTCTACATTTTTCAAGTGAGTGCTCAATTCCTCAAAAAATAGTCAAATAAATAGTTTATGAATACAACTTTTTATTCTTTGATGGAGCACAAAAGAGCTTGTTTGACGTGGATCATATATGTGTAATCTATCTATTAATCGATTTCTATACTAATTAGAGACTCCTTCAAAATTCGCACGATTAATCACAAATACGAACCGCTCATTTGGTGGGAACGAATTATTACGGTGTAGATATTTTAAAATTTTCTCATATTAATAGAAAATAAACAGTAATTCTAAGCCACCCATCTGGTGGGACTAAGTTATTACCGAGTAGATCAACTCATATAGTCCTTGGCCGATATTTTTCTCTATTCTAGTAAATCCAAATAATAATCACTCAAAAATCTATTGTAAAAATAGAACCAAAAAAAGATACGATTCAAACTCTAGTCTCAACAATTCAAAAGAAAAAAAACTCCCAACTCAATATATGTACTACATGCTCTCTACCTCTCCTCATTAAAAAGATCATCAACCAGAAGCAATGTTCATATATTCCATGGTCACGCATACCACCGCCCATTGGATCTGCGACCGATGGTCTTGGTCGTTGGCGCAGGCCTTGCTCAATGGTGTGGCCGAACTGGATCTGCGGGTGAGGTGAAGATAATGGCTTTGGCCCTAGGGGTGTTGTATAGGGTTGTACCTTGGATCGGGGAAAGATAAGGAAAACCGACTAAAATGAAGTGAAGGTGGATCTATAACCCATGGACAAAGAGAAGCAAAGGCTGTGCACCAAGCTACTCACTGCGTGCACGCGGTTTCAACACTAGATGTTGTTTGTTATTACCAACCGTCTCCAATACTTACTGTAGGCGATTTGATTGTTCTAACCAGTGTGGGTACTTTACTGATGCACATAGCCATTTATTAAAAAGTATGGAGTCTCCAAGTAGTATGAGTAGCATCTCAAGTTGCCAAACAAGAACAAGAAATCAAATAAATAGCCATAACCGGAAAATTAGTACATTGTGCCTAAACACCTATCTTATTAATGGACCGACATCTAAACCGGTTATACGTAGCCCGTGCTACCGTCTCCGATAATTTTCACCCAAAGGCCATAATTCCCCTCTCTTCTGCACGGTGCAGTAGTGATCACACACGGATCCAGGTAGTCGCCTGATGGATAACCTGCAAAAAGTTTGTGATATTTGTCCTGTAATAAACACAATCATTTCGACGGTTCCAACTAGCCCAAAGTAATGCACAAATACCACACGAATTCGTGCCGCGGTATTGGTCTCAACCCCACCTAACCAGTTACCAAACAAGTTGGAGATAATATTAAGAAGAGGAGGTACGCTCAATGACACGTGTATCGTCCGCTGTGATAATTTGGCTAGGGGCAAGTGAGAAACAAATGTTGAATCGTTTCATCATGATCACAAATACAACATCATTTTCTCCCCTCCCACCTACTTCCTCCGTTCTAAAATAGATGACCCAACTTTATACTTAACTTCGTACTAAAGTTAGTATAAAGTTAGGTCATTTATTTTGAAACGGAGGGAGTACATTATACCAAGTTGTCCTTTGTTGAAAGCACTCCACTTTGCACGAATCACATAAAGACCTTGATTTTAAAGGGGCCCTTGATTTTTAAACTTGATTTCAGCACCTCCAGTGACCGGTGTGGGTATTAAAGGCCATGTCGTTCTTTTGATGATTGCTTTGCTCATGGTCTCCTATGGTGAAATCGGGGTCGCTCGACGCCTGCGTGCAACCATGAAGTTATTCGTGCATTTTTTTTTCTTAACTGTTGAAAATGACAAGTCTTTTACCGATTTAACAAATCAACTAGTAGCGTTACGCCGAGGAGCGACGCCAGCCAAACAGAGGTTTTGCACCGAGCCGCCCGTGGAATTGGCCTGATCGATTCGATTGCCGACGCGGCTAGCCGAGCTAGTTAGGCCAAAAACTGGGAGCGCCCACACAGATCTAATCATCTGAGCCGAAATGGAGTGCACGTTGACACTACACTCAAGCACATGCTCTGCTCCCACCTACTCCCTCCGTTCCTAAATAGTTGTCTTTCTAGAGATTTCAACAAGTGACTACATACGGAGCAAAATGAGTGAATCTACACTTTAAAACATGTCTACATACATCCGTATGTTGTAGTCCATTTGAGATGGCTAGAAAGACAAATATTTGGGAACGGAGGGAGTATCTGTTATCCTACGCACGCTCCCTAACCGTGATGGATGCCAGCCTCCTCTTATCCGGTGCAGAGTCTAGTGGAGCGCCCGCCCATCACGTGCTCCGCTTTTAATATGACCAACGAGGCGGCACCTCTGCTCCGCCGCAACGCCCGCCTGCCGGTACTATCAAAACCACGGTCTTGCCTCCCACCGTATCAACTCGCCTTCCTCCCCGCACGCCGGTTGCACGGTTTCCTGCAACCTATAAATCCTGCCGGAGCACCTTGCTCTGCCCATCTCATCTCATCTCACTCACACTGCTCACTTCCTTCGGAACTCGTGCTACCAAGCTCTCTTCCACGGCAACGGCCACGAAGATGTCGACGGTGACCCGTGCCCACCTAGACCAGAGGCTCGCCGCCGCCAAGCGCTGCTCCAGAGGTAACCAAAACGATGGCAGGCCCGTGTCGTTTTGCTGTTAACTTTGCAGCCTATGCACTGAAACTTGATCGCCATTAACATGCCTGTGTTGCTTCGAAACTGCAGAGGCTGCCATGGCCGGAGCCAAGGCCGCGGCCGTCGCTACCGTCGCAGCCGCACTACCCACCGTAAGTAGCTAGCTAGCCGTTCAGTTCTTGGACGAGAATCCCGCAAGAGTACATTGCATGTCTTAATGTGTTAGCTGTAATTTCAGCTGGCGAGCGTGAGGATGCTGCCGTGGGCCAAGGCGCACCTGAACCCAACCGGGCAGGCGCTCATCATCTCCACCGTCGCCGGGATGGCCTACTTCATCGTCGCCGACAAGACCATCCTCTCCATGGCCAGGAAGCACTCCTTCGACGGCGCGCCGGACCACCTCAAGAACACCTCCTTCCACTAATTAGTACTACTGTAGTGCGCAATAAACTACAATCCGGCCCGTACGGCCGTACGTGTCTGCTGAATGATACTATAATGTTCAGCGAGAGAGGCGAGGCGATGCAGATCAGGCCTTGCGCTTCTATCCGTGCAAGCATTTATCGGATGATGAAGTTACCATGTAATCCAGCCAGCATTTTCTTGAATTAATGAATACTAGTATTTGTACAACTCTGGTTCATCTGCCATCACTCATCTTACATGTGGCAGAGCCACAACGCCGGCCCCTCAAACGGACACTGTATCCGTTTGCGAGCCGGTCATTTGACGCTAATCCATCAAACGTCCAGGCACATTTCAAATAGATTTTAAGCAAACTAGATAAAGCTCATATAGACCAAATGATTTTCACTTAATTCAGGTCAAATTCATTACATTTTAGATATATTTCAACTAAACAAAAACGGACGACACTGTTTAACCCGGTCTAAATATTTGTTGCTCATGGAGCCTTTGTGTTCCGCATCATGTCTTTACTATGTCCGGCAAGTTCAGTGGCTGCAAGCTTTTGTGAAGTGAAGTTGCCGGAGGGGAAGGACACGGGTCACATTGGACCCGAGACTTGCCCATATCCTTGTCCCACCTCTTGCTCTTCCCGGCCAGAGTCCATCATGTGGACGTTGCTGGACATGGATGGATCGGCCTCGTGGTCGTTCCGGTTGGGCACGAACCGTGCTAGCGGCGCGACCAACACGGAACTGGCAACGTCTGTGGTGTTTCTTCCCCTCTCTTCGTCCGCCTCCATGTTGATCTCCGTGAGCTGGGTGTTAGTCTTTGCTTGCAGGCCGCACTGCCGCTATCGCTCGCGAGGGATTCGTGAACTGCGGCCAACGACCATGAGGCCAGTCCATCAACATTTCCGACACGGAGGTTGTCTCATCTCCAACGATAAGTACAACCAGGATAGTTTGATCTATGTATGATATAGTACGTGGTTTAATTTTATATTCCATGATGTATTATAAAAAAAACAGAGATTTAAGGTTTAGATCATCTCTAGCGGACCCCTAAAACGCGAACCTGTAAACTCAGTTTACAGTTCGCTCGTTATCTCGGATACGAGCCAAAAACCTCCGTGAAACAACGAAAACACTAACGCCCATACGTGTGGCAACATTGCAACTCGCCCACACACTTGGATCACCGTTTAGTTAAGTTTGCGCGAATCTTGACACACCGATGCAGTTTTCGCGTACCACGTAGGACAAGGCCGGTGTGTGGGCATTGGAGAGGTCGCCCACCCGCCCCACAACACGCGGTTGCCAGCTGCGCTGTGTAGGCGAACTAGTTTCTGCCCATACAGCCACCACCTAGTCCACGCGTGCGTGGGCGAACTGCTTTTCACCCACACGACAGTTGTACGTTGTTGAATGGCAACTGCAGTTGCGCGTACATGACAACTAGGTAAACACACATGGCAACTATGATTCGTTTGCTAGACGGCAACTGCAGTTGCGAGTACGTGCAATCAGGTAAACATACATGGCAACTGTGATTAGCCACATGTGGCAACTAGGTAAACACACATGGCAACTATTGTTTGACCATATGTAACAAGTAGTTAATCACACACGACAACTATGGTTTGATTACACGCGACAACTACCATAAATTAGGCATGGCAACTATAGTTACCCAAAACAAAGAGAGTTGTCATGCTTTTACAATCATATTTGCCATCCCGGATAACTACATCTGTCTTCCCGGATGGCAACTAAATCGTCATCCCGCGGGTACCTATTGTAGCTGCGTCACGTCGTGTGGGCATATTTGTTTCGTGCCACACGGGCGGGGTGGGGATGAGTAGTACTTGTTGGGCGTGTCGCACGAAGTAGCCACGCCCACACGTGTGGGCAATTCTACTATTCGCCCACACACGACTCGTGGGCTGCCCCCCCTCATGCCAAATACGGTGTGTGGGTGAATGCCTATTATGCCACACGTCTGGTGGATATCGGTGTCCTGAAAGAACAGAAACCGTAAATGAAACTGTAAATTTTGAATTCAAGACTTCGCGGAAGAAATAGAACGAGCTCATAGTTCTTGATCAGCATACATAGTTCATACATACACTAAATTACACAAAATAGCTAGGAGGATAGGCAACCACCGTAACACTACAGCCAAAAATTGGCTCACCGGCGCCATTATGGTGCGGTGGCGATGCTACGGTGGCGGACATCATCAGTCGACGGAGAAGAGGTCGACGTAGATGTCGTCCTGCGCCTTCTTCTCGCGTCGCCATGTGTCTTGGTTGTCGACGAACTCCTTCTCCTTCGCGAGCTCCTCCTCCTCCTTCCCCCACACACTGTGCGCCATGATTGCCCGCTCGAAGATGTCCGCCTCGCTTCGGAAGTGGAATCATCCAACCAGATGACGCCACCGCCCGACTGCACCGGCTCCGCCTCGAGCTCCCGCTTCACCACGCGGAGGGCCGGGAGATCCACCGGCTTCCTTTTCACCTGTGTGCGGCGCGGCGTGCGGGCACTGGACCCCCCCCCGGCGGAGGAGGAGCTCGTGCTGGCGGTCGTACTCCTCCGTCTCACGGAGGAGGAGCGACTCCAGCGAGTGGAGGCCGTGGTTGGTGTACATCTTCGCCGTGCGCTTCCTCGCGCCATCCGCTCGGACACACCGCTGGCGCTCGGGGTGGTCCCTCCCGCCGAAGCTGCGGCCGAAGCTCCACATACCACCCCACATAATGGCGTTCGGCGGCGGGACTGGACTCACCAGCGGAGGAATCGCGGCGGTGGGGGATAGGGTTTTGACCCGTATCGGCGCCGTGAACCCGTAGATATACTGCGTCTGGGGGGCGGTTTGCAGGCCATCATAAAATGTTTTACGGGCCAGGCGAGTATACGGGCTCTGTTCTGGCCAAAAAATGGGCGAGCCCGTATAGGTGCCGAGATTTTATGGGTCTACGCGTTTTGAGGGGTCTTCTAGAGATGCTCTCATGTTGTAGCGAGAGATAAATGAAGGGTGACCGGGCTCTGTACGTGGATGGGTCCAGACGCATTTGCGAACATATGGGGTCACTTTGAAATATGCAGCTGTAGATATTGTAACATTACCAAGATTTTCACGGAATTGAATCGGGATGCTTTTTTGTGTGGAAAAGAATGACAAGTTTCCTACCTCTTCATCTTTTTTTTTGCAGGAAAGGCTGAAATAAATCCAGGAAAATGCAAGTACCAATGTCAAGTCTAGAATTTAAAAGTTGGTGGGTTGAGATACCACTGTTCTCCTAATCATCGAACCACATGTTCATTTGCTTCTGCCTCATCATCTTAACGATTCACACATCCATATTTATATTTATTATAAACAATTGTGAGTAGGAGTAATAAAATTCAGTACAAATCAATCAGTGGCGGGAGAAACAACGCACAACGGGTGTAGGCAAACATGCCTACACAAAAAACATAATATTGCATCATCTATCCTATGTGAATGTTAAATTATTTTAGATAGAGATAAAATATTTGCCTCATCTATTAAGTAAGAAAAGAATAATGGGAGGAGTGTTTTGGCTACCGGGAGCATTTGCTCACGAATGAGCGGTACCGCCAAAAAGGTTGTAAATCGTTTTTAAAAAATTCTGATTTCTTATGGATGTTTGTGTTAGTGTCGCAAGCTTGCTTGACAAATTTCATGCGAAACGGAACAATAGTGTTTCATCGGTATAAAAATAAATTTGGGGTGACATTTTTGGGCAGCATTTGATGTTCATATTTGTTTTGTTTTCATAGGCCAAAATATTTAACCTTTTTGCCCAAAATTTTGCAGTAACATTTGGATATAACTATAAATATATAAAAAAATTGTTGGGGTTTTTTTACATTTCAAAAAATTATTTTTCACACGCAGGAGCACGTGCTCCCGGGAGCCAAGTTGGATTTCCGGAGAATTACTCAAAAAAAGGAGAATAGAGTGTGTGTGTGTTAGAAGCCCCATATTAGAATAAGATTACTCTCAAGCCCCAAATCTACGTGACTTTCTATATGACTTCACCCTTATAGATCGTAACAGAATTTAGTACATTATTCGAACATATGATCGAATTTATTTCCCCACAAAAAGCGTGTTCAACTTTATTGAAGCATATATGTGTATACGCCCTCCACTAGTAGAAAACAGGGCATACGTTCGGGTCAGGTTAGCCCATTAGTCCCGGTTTGGTCATGAACCGGTACCCATGATCCCATTGGTCCCGGTTCGTGAGGCCAAGGGCCTGCCAGGCCTCGTGGGGGCATTGGTCCCGGTTCGTCTCGCCTCTTTGGTCCCGGTTGGTGGGACGAACCGGGACCAATGGGCCTCGCTCCTGGCCCACCACCATTTGTCCCGGTTGGTGGCTTGAACCGGGACCAAAGGGTGGCCTTTAGTCCCGGTTCATGCCACGAACCGGGACCAATGAGTTGCCTATACATACCCCTCGCCCGCGAGCAGAGCACTCCCACTGCTCTGTTTTTCCTGGGCGGCGAGGGGAGAGCTTTGTGGTGCTCTAGCTCACCTCTTATGCACACGAGGTGTTCGATGGAATGCCCGAGCCACACTACTTAAGCTTTCTCCTCTCTAGGCTCGACCTCCAAACTCCATTTTCCTCAATATTTGTCTAGGTTTAGCGGTCCATCACGTCCCGTCCCCGTCTTCATCGCCGTCGATCGCCCGTGCCGATCTCGTCGCTGGCACCACCGTGGTGAGCCTCTTGTTCTTATCTTCTTTCTGAAAGGAAAAAATTCTTACTTGTATGTTTATATAGATACTTGTATAATTTTCTTACTTTTATTATTGCTTCTTATTATTTCGTGCGATGGTTTTGGTATCCGCCCTCGTCGGCCCTCGTCCTGTCTATGATTCGGATGTGGTATATATTATCTTTATAACTATTTGGTTCATTTATTGTTAATGGCAATTATGCCGATCAACGTGACATAGATTTTATTTATCTAGGAGGTATGTGAACCGGAAATTCCAACCGACCCTATTGTCGAGAGGTTCAATTTAGTTGAAGAACAAAACAATTTCTTGAAGGAAAAACTAAAAAAAATTGAGGAGGAGAAGATGATATTGGAGTTGCATGTTGCGGACACTACTAGGGAAAACCCTAGTAGTAGCGCCGGTTTTGAGGCTAGCAGCAGCGCGGGTAGCCGCGCTACTAATAAGGCGCTATAGCTAACTTATAGTAGTAGCGCGGTCCGTACCCACGCTACTACTGTTGACGATATCGGGATCGCTTTTGCCGAACGCGCTACTATTAGTTAGCTGTAGCAATTTCGCAGTCCTTCGCTACTGCTATATCTTTCATCATTTTCCCCCGTACCCCTTTCCCTTTCAGATACTAGATACTAGGTACTACTACTAGATATCAAATTCATAAACCATTATAAGTACTAGGTAGTACTCCCTTCGTTCCAAATTACTCGTCGTGGTTTTAGTTCAAACCACGACGAGTAATTTGGAACAAAGGGAGTACTAGATAACAATTTCATGCATAGTCAACATGCATCCTCAAGCAGTACAAGGTCATATCGAAGGCGATCATCATATGTAGTTCTAGATGATATCGACGACGATCATCATATGTAGTTCTAGATGATATCGGCGACGATCATCATATGTAGTTCTAGATGATATAGCCACACACACACATATGTAGTTCTAGATGATATCGAAGACAATCATCATCCTCAAGCCTGGGCGGTTGGTGTTCCTGATAGTAATTAGGATGGCCCGTCCAACACGAAGATTTTTGCCATCGAGGAATTTCTTCCACCCAACCGAGTTTAAGTGTGTGCGACCGTTCGTGTCCACGCAGTAAGTACAGGTTGTGATGGAGCTCTTGCAGTAAGGCGTAGTCCAGCTAAGCCCTCTTCATCAGGCTCGATACCATAACTCACAGATAGGCTCTTTGCCAATTTCTGAAAAAGAAAAACATATCAATTAATAAATAGCCTCGCAAATAAGTACATATGGATTATCTACACTATTAATAGTGCCTTAGATTCTACACTAATAAGCATGTGGTCGAACTCTACACTAAAACATATCATCGACTAGATTCCACACAACATACCATATCATTGGACTGTACACTAAGTATTTCATCGGATAATTTGCATTTGTAAGTATAACATACCATATCATGTCGATCAACCATGGTATTTGTCAGGCGGGTCACGAATGGCACCCGGACAAAGTCAGCACGTGGCGGAATTATGTCCCACAGGTTGGACACCTCCTCCTCGCTCAGCCTTGTTCTTTGAGCTACGATGGCTTCATGAAGTGGGTCCTCATCATCTTCATCAAGTGGGTCCTCATTATCTTCATCATCTTCATCTCTTCATCATCTTCATCATCTTCCACCAGGTTGAGATAAATGACAGCTAGCTTGGGTCTTTCTGCTCTGAAGGAGAAGCTGATCAACTCACCACCAGTAAGACGCATGCGGGCAACGAAACGGGCCCATCCATCTCCTCCAATCTGCGACATATTGCGTCCTTTCTCGACCTCCATAGTGTACGGGCCCCCAGGAGCCTCAAATGTCACAGTGTCTCATGTCAGCTTGTTGAATTTCAACCTCACATTGCATGGGACGATCTGTGTAAAATAAGCAAAATGACACAATGTAGTAATGCCAACACTAAAAATAAAACAGTTGTTACATTTCATCTAATTTCTTACCGCCGCATGATGAAAACTCGGCTGGAAGTAGATGCCGAACAGCTTGCCAGTTGCAAGGCTGCTGGCGCACCTTGACTAGCACAGTCGACATAGTGGTGGGGGTGGTGGCGCCATTTTTCCTAAAGCAATATGAGCAAAGGATTAACGATCCACTTCACAGGAAAGAAAAACAGTAGCATGTGATATTTTTGGTTCTTCCACGAGAAGCAATTTGATGGACAATTATAATCCTAAGATCTAGTAACATATTAGATGAGAAGGTACCACCTACATTTTGCCAAAAAGTAACTTATTACAAAAAAACAAAAGCATCTACCTATCCATGTACAAAAAAATAACAATAAAATGGTGCATACTAAATCAACTAAATCAACTTGCCTACTAAATCAACTAAATCAAAATGTTCTAAATCAACTAGCCTACTAAATCAACTAAATCATATCAACTAAATCAAAATGTTGCATATGAACTAGCCTACTAAATCAAAATGTAGCAGGGAGGAGGGAGAAGGAGGGGCAACTCGAGGAGGCAGAAGAGAGTAGGACGGAGGAGGAAGGCAGAGCGAGGAGGGGCCGGCTGGCGACCAGTGGAGGGAGGACGGAGGAGGAAGGCGGAGCGAGGAGGGGCCGACTAGCGGCGAGTGGAGGGAGGACGGAGGAGGAGGCCGGTACCGAGTCCAGCAAGGAGGAGGAGGTGACGGTGGTGCAGAGGGAGGAGGGGCGACGGGGGAGGACCGGCGCGGGGGGTTGAGGGGGGGTCCAGTTAGTGTGTGAGTGTGAGTGGATCGGATAGAGGAGAGGGGCCGTGGGGTGGGAGATGGAATGGCTTAGCAGTAGCGCGCTATAGAAAAAGACGTTACTGCTAAACTACCTAGCAACAACGCCTTTCACAAAGAAAGCGCTACTGCTATGTGTCAGCATGTAAAAATAGACTTCAATGTATCAAAAATACATTGATCATCAACGATCTTTTTATGTACAATCTGATTTGTCAATATGAGTCCTCGCCGGTTTAGGAACCAGTGAAGACTCATATTGCAGCCACAAATTCTACACATAGAGTTCAATGAAGACCAAGTGCTTGTCAAAGTTTGAGAAGTAACATATTTAAGGTGGTAGAAACTCTCTTCACAGAGCGAGGTGGGACTAAATTTTTGTAGTAAACTTAGCAGTTGCGCTTATTGGTGAAATGCGCTGCTACTATGCTAAGTAGCAGTAGCGCTCTTCGTGGTAACGCACTGCTGCTAGAACTAGCCTCGCGGTGGCCTTGTGGGAATTATATCAGTAGCGCGTCTTTGAGCGGGCGCGCTACTGCTATATTTATTTCAGCAACGAGTTAAGTTTGAGCGCGCTACTGCTACGTAGCAGCATCGCCTTATTTTAAGGCGCGCTGTTGGTAAGATTCTGTGTATAGGCTTTTCCCTAGTAGTGGGATGTCATCGATGATCACAAGATCAAGATGGATGCAATGCGCTTGAAGATTAGAAAGATTAGAAAATATACCATTCATACCGAGACTTGGTATCATTATGCCGTAGGATCAATTGTTACCTTGGTTGCGATTATGATAGCATTTGTTTTCGCATTGAAATGTTTTACATAGTTTCAATGTATGGTTTAATTAATTAGATTCTCTGGAGAGCTATATGTTGTTGGATGAGAACTATGTATGTACTTTGGTTTTAATGTGATGATGAACTTCTATTAATTTGGTCACTTAATTATCTATTCATGATGTTCTGTAATGGTTTTTGACACACTTAATTATATATAATGCACGCAGATGAACCAACAATGGATGTATGGTGACAAACACACCTCCGAGTACATTAAGGGCGTGCATGATTTTCTCGAAGTGGCTGAGGCAAACAAGCAGAATGGTTTTATGTGTTGTCCATGCCCTATATGTGGGAATACAAAGTCTTACTCTGACTCGAAAATCATTCAAACCTACCTGCTTTATAAGGGTTTCATGCCACACTATAATGTTTGGACCAAGCACATAGAAATAGGGGTTATGATGGAAGACAACGAAGAAGAAGAGGACGATGAGAACTATGTGCCCCCCGAATACGGTGATGCTGCAACGGGGGAAGCTGTTGAAGATCAAGAGGAACCAGACGATGTGCCCGATGATGATCTCCGCCGGGTCATTGTTGATGCAAGGAGTGAGTGTGGAAGTCAAAAGGAGAAGGTGAAGATTGATCTCATGCTAGAGGATCACAAAAAAGGTTTGTACCCCAATTGCGAAGATGGAAACACAAAGCTCGGTACCGTACTGGAATTGCTGCAGTGGAAGGCAGAGAATGCTGTGCTTGACAAAGGATTTGAGAAGCTACTGAAAATATTGAAAAAGAGGCTTCCAAATGATAACGAATTGCCCGACAATACGTATGCAGCAAAGAAGGTTGTTTGCCCTCTAGGATTGGAGGTGCAGAAGATATATGCATGCCCTAATGACTGCATCCTGTACCGTGGTGCGTACGAGGATTTGAACGCATGCCCGGTATGCGGTGCATTGCGGTATAAGATCAAACGAGATGACCCTGGTGATGTTGACGGCGAGCGCCCCCGGAAGAGGGTTCCTGCCAAGGTGATGTGGTATGCTCCTATAATACCACGGTTGAAATGCCTGTTCAGAAACAAAGAGCATGCCAAGTCGATACGATGGCGAGAGATGACCATAATAAAGACAGGAAGTTGAGAGCACCCGTTGACGGGTCGCAGTGGAGAAAAATCAAGAGAAAGTACAGGGAGGAGTTTGCAGGTGACGCAAGGAACGTATGGTTTGGTTTAAGCGCGGATGGCATTAATCCTTTCGGGGAGCAGAGCAACAATCACAGCACCTGGACCGTGACTCTATGTATCTATAACCTTCTTCCTTGGCTGTGCATGAAGCGGAAGTTCATTATGATGCCAATTCTCATCCAAGGCCCTAAGCAACCCGGCAACGACATTGATGTGTACCTAAGGCCATTAGTTGAAGAACTTTTACAGCTGTGGATTGGAAAAGGTGTACGTGTGTGGGATGAGCACAAACAAGAGGAATTTGACCTGCATGCGTTGCTGTTTGTCATCAACAATGATTGGCATGCTCTCAGTAACCTTTCAGGACAGACAAACAAGGGATACCACGCATGCACGCACTTTTTAGATGACACCCAAAGTATATACCTGGACAAATGCATGAAGAATGTTTACCCGAGGCATCGCCGATTCCTTCCGACCAACCATCAATGTCGAAAGAAAGGCAATCACTTCAAAGGCGAGGCAGATCACCGGAAGAAGCCCTCCATGCATACTGGTGATCACGTACTTGCTATGTTCAATGATTTAAAAGTAATCTTCAGAAAGGGTCCCGACGGACTATCTGTTCCGAATGACGCTGAGGGAAACGCACCCATGTGGAAGAAGAAATCTATATTTTGGGACCTACCCTACTGGAAAGACCTAGAGGTACGCTCTTCATCGACGTGATGCACGTGACGAAGAACCTTTGCATGAACCTGCTAGGCTTCTTGAGCGTGTATGGGAACACAAAAGATACAGTGGAGGCACGGGAAGACCTGCAACGTTTGCACGAAAAAGACGGCTTGCCTCTGAAGCTGTATGAAGGTCCTGCCAGCAACGCTATTACCAAAGAAGAGAAGGAAATCTTCTTTGAATGCCTGCTCGGTATGAAGGTCCCGTCTGGCTACTCGTCGAATATAAATGGAATAATAAATATGGCAGAGAAAAAGTTCCAAAACCTAAAGTCTCATGACTGCCACGTGATTATGACACATCTGCTTCCGGTTGCATCGAGGGGTCTTCTACTGGAAAACGTTCGATTAGCCATTGTGAAGCTATGTTCATTCCTCAATGCAATCTCTCAGAAGGTGATCGATCCAGAAATCCTACCAAGGTTAAGGAGTGATGTGGCGCAATGTCTTGTCAGTTTTGAGCTGGTGTTCCCACCATCCTTCTTCAATATCATGACTCACGTCCTAGTTCATCTAGTCGACGAGATTGTCGTTCTGGGCCCTGTATTTCTACACAATATGTTCCCCTTTGACAGGTTCATGGGAGTCCTAAAGAAATACGTCTGTAACCACGCTAGGATAGAAGGAAGCATCTCCATGGGCCATCAAACAGAGGATGTCATTGGGTTTTGTGTTGACTTCATTCCTGACCTTAAGAAGATAGGTCTCCCTCAATCGCGGTATGAGGGGAGACTAGGTGGAAAAGGCATGCTAGGAGGGGACTCAATAGTATGTAGGGACGGGCATTCTTGGTCTCAAGCACACTACACGGTTCTACAGAATTCTACCTTGGTGACCCCGTATGTCGATGAACACAAGAACATTCTGCGCTCCAAACACCCGGACCAGTGTGGGGACTAGATTACATGTGAACACATCAGGAGTTTCGGCAGTTGGTTCCAAACACGTCTCAGGTGTGACAACACTGTTTTCGATGACATGTACTCTTGGCGAGGGAACCATCCTCGACTGTAATGACCTACAAAGGGTACGAGATAAATGGGAATACATTTCACACGATCGCCCAAGATCAAAAGAGCACCAACCAAAACAGTAGTGTCCGCTTTGATGCAGCAACCACGAGGGGAAAGGACACATATTATGGTTACATAGTGGACGGGAACTTGACTATGGAAATGATATTAAGGTCCCTTTGTTTAAGTGCAAATGGGTCAATCTGTCAGGAGGTGGGGTACAGGTAGACCCACAGTACGGAATGACATCAGTGGATCTGAACAATCTGGGGTACACAGACGAGTCATTCGTCCTAGCCAATGATGTGGCGCGGGTTTTCTATGTGAAGGACATGTCTACCAAACCGAGAAAAAGAAAAGATAAGGAAGCGGATACATCATACGATGAGCCAAAGCGCCACATAGTTCTTTCGGGAAAAAAATACATCGTGGGATTGGAGGGCGAGACAGACGTGTCTGAAGATTATGAAAAGTTTCATGGAATTCCTCCCTTCAAAGTCAAGGCTGACCCAAGCATCCTGTTAAACAGTGAAGATTATCCATGGTTACGGCGCAATAAGCAAAGAACACAAGCGAAGAAAAAGTGAAGACTTTCTATCAACAACTATTATGATAATGCCTTTGATGTAGAATATCAGTGCAGTTACATTTGAACAAATGAAATCGCTTTGTAACAGATGAGTTTTCGTCTGAAACCCTGATACTTCCAAAGAGATTGTCTGTTTTGTATCCAGTTTTTGTCTTAACCCTCTCAACTTTTTAGCACATGCTATATGGGTGAAATGATGATACCATGCCAACTTTCAACCTTTTCAGAGTTCATTTGTAGTGCTTTTCAATTTAAGGGTCATTTAGCTCCAAAAAAATCAGTACATGCATGAAAAATACCAAATGAATTCAGAGAGGGTTGAAAATTTATGATGTGGCTTTGAATGGTGCATTTTTAACACACAAAAAGTCTGGAGTTCAAATAAGTTCAAAAAAATGGAATCCCTTTGTAACAGATGAGTTTCCGTGCGAAACCCTGATACTTCGAAAGAGATTGTCCATTTTGCACACGAAGTGCATCTAGTTTTTGCCGTAACCCTCTCAACTTTTTAGCACATCCTATCTGGGTGAAATTAGGGCTGGAAAAAAAGCTCGAAGCTCGTGAGTTAAACGAGTAGCTCGTGACTCGGCTCGAATCGACTCGAACTCGAAGAATAACGAGTCAAGCCGAGCTTTAGTTTAAGATCGTTTATAAACCAAGTTAAACGAGCCAATCTCACAAGTACTCGTGTAACTCGTTAGGCTCGGTACAAAAGATCAGCCACTCCCAATACAAAAAAAGATCTGCCACTCAGCACCCTATGTCCTAGGCGCACAACACAATGCCTAGCCATTGAAGGCCCAACCGCCTAGAAGACTCATGCGTTACAAGGAAATTTATTATTGTTTAGTGATATATATGTTTAATATATACATAATCATTTTTATAATATTTCAGGGTTTTATATTCATATCTTTAACGAGCTTAACAAGCTAAACGAGCCAACTCGCGAGTTATACGAGTCGAGCCAATCTTGGATTTGAACTCGTTATAATAACGAGTCAAGTCGAGGTAGCTCATTAACAAAATGAGCTCTAGCGAGTCGAGACGAGCTGGCTCGACTCGGCTCGAATTCCAGCCCTAGGTGAAATGATGATATCATGCCAACTTTCAACCTTTTCAGAGTTCATTTGTAGTGCTTTTTAATTTAAGGGTCATTTATCTCAAATAATGATCTAATATAAAAAAGAATGAACTAATAGTAAAAAGAATGAACTAATAGCAAAAAGAATGAACTAAAAATAATCAATTAAAATATTCTGTTATGATCAAAGTATTTTCTGTTCAAAACATAAAAAGCAAAAAGAATTTTCATAAAGAAATTTTTTGTTAGAAACTTTAATAGCAAAAAGAATTATCATAAAGAATTTTTGTGTTACAAACTAAATTTAAACTATTCAAATTGGAAAACAAATGGCACTAACATAAAGTTTATATTTTTATTAACTAAAAGCAAAAAGAACTAAAAAATAAAGCAAAAAATAAAAGAAAATAAATAATGCAAAACACACAAAAAAACTGGAAAAAATTAAAAAAATGCCACCTACTGGGCCACTACGGCCTGAATATGACTAGAAACCCTATCATGGGCCAGGATTCAGACCTGCAGAAGGCCCAGTAGGCCCATCAGGCATAGCAGTGACAATTAGGCCCGTAAGCCTGCAATAGAGAGGAGCTTGAGAGGGGTGCGGCAGTGGGGCTTATAAACCACTGCCTGCCCCTCTCAACTAGCGAGGTGGGACTAAAGTTTTGGTCACGGGCAGCACGAGGCCTTTGGTCCCGGTTGATGGCACCAACCGGTACCAAAGGGGGGCATTGGTACCGGTTGGTCTCTGCTTCCTGCCCTTTGGGCTGCTGAAAAGAGACCTTTGGTCCCGGTTGGTGGCACCAACCGGGACTAAAGGGCTGCATTTGTCCCCGTTCTAGCCACCAACCGGGACCAATGCTTCGTCTATATAAACAAAACTTGTCAAATTTTCATTTCAGTTCACGTTCTCTCGCCGCCGGCGCCGCCCTCTACCCCGTCGCCGTGCCGTCGCCGCCCGTCGCTGTCGCCCGCGCCCACCCGCCCGACGCCGTCGCCGCTGCTGCCACCAGCGCCGTCGCCGTCACCCCTCGCCGTCGTCGCCGCTTGACGCCATCACTTCTACTGACCTCGCCGCCTCGGCGCCGACCTCGAGCTTCGCCGTCCTCGTCGCCGACACGCCTCCGACGCCGCCGCCCGCGCCCTCGCCCCGCCCTCGCCAGCGCCCTTGTCGTCCCTCGTCGCCCGACCTCTGCCCCCAGCGGCCCGCCTGACAACGCACCCTGCCCCCGCCCGACGACCTCGGCCCGCCGTGCACCCCCTGCCGCGACGCCTCCCTCTGTGAGCACCGCTTCGCCCCTGCCCCCGCCGCCGCCGCCTCGTTGCGGTTTTTTTATATATGCTTTTTCATATATATATGTATTTTCATATGTATATATGTATTTTTAAATGTTCATATATATATGTATGTATGTATTTTTAGATATATGTAGTTTTTAGATGTATTTTTTTATGCATGTATGTGCTTTCTATATGTATGGAAAAGAGCAAGAAGGAAGAAAAATAAGGAGAGGAAAAAGGAAAATAAGAAGAGGAAGGAGGAGAAGAAGAAGAGAAGAAGAAGAAGAAGAGAGAAAGAAGAGGAGAGAAAAAATAAGAAGAGGAAGAAGAAGGAAAAAAAAGAGGAGAAGAAGAAGGAATAGAGGAGAAGAAGAAAAATAGAAAGGAATAGAGGACCTCTATTCCTTCTATTCCTTTCTATTTTTCTTCTTCTCCTCTATTCCTGGTCCTCTATTCCTTTCTATTTTTCTTCTTCTCCTCTATTCCTTCTATTCCTTTCTATTTTTCTTCTTCTCCTCTATTCCTCTATTTTTATTCTTCTCCTCTATTCCTTCTTCTTCTCCTCTTTCTTCTTCTTCTTTTTTTCTTCTATTTTTTCTTATTCTTCTCCTCTATTTTTCTTCTTCTTCTTCTTCTTTTTATCGGGAACGAGGGTGTCGAGGATTGCTGAGGGGTCGAGGGTCGGAAACTAGGCTAGAGGGTCGCGAGGGTCACAGAGGGATCGAGGTCATCGAGGCCGGTCGAGGGTCAAGGGTTTGAGGGTCGAGGGTTCGAGGGTTCTAGTGTTTGAGGGTCGAGGGTTCGAGGGTCGTCAAGGGGTCGAGGGTTCGAGGGTCGTCGAGGGGTCGAGGGGTCCAGGGTCGCCGAGGGTTCGAGGGTCGAGGGTCGTCGAGGGGTCGAGGGTTCGAGGGTCGAGGATTGCCGAGGGGTCGAGAGGTTGCCTAGTGTAAAAGTATTGAAGAAATCCATGGCTTCATCGTTAGTCGGAAGTAACCTGGGCATGATGGTACGAAGTTCTCCAAAGTTATTCTGGAACGGAGTCCCGTATAAGATAATCCGCCATTTGGTACAAATTTTAGCACAGGGCTTCCAAATAGCGATATTCGGAAGGCTCTTGTTGTACTTTGTACCAAAAAGCGAATTATCCTATCTGGGATTCCGTTCCAAAATAACTTGGAGAGCTACCATCATGCGCCTGTTACTTTCGCCTAATGATGAAGACATGGTTTTGTTGAATCCTTTGACACTAGACAAACGTGACATGAGCTGGTCGAGGGTCGGGAACTAGGGTAGAGGGTCGTGGATCGCCGAGCGGTCGAGGGTCGTGAACTAGGGTAGAGGGTCGAGGGTCGCCGAGGGGTCGAGGATCGCCGAGGGGTCGAGAGGGTGGCCTAGTGTCAAAGTATTGAAGAAATCCATGACTTCATCATTAGCCGGAAGTAACCGGGGCATGATGGTACGAATTTCTCCAAAGTTGTTTTGGAATGGAGTCCCAGATAGGTTGATCCTCCTTTTGGTACGAATTTCAGCAAATTCCTTCCAAATAGCGATATTCGGAAGGCTCTTTCTGTACTTTGTACCAAAAGGCGAATTATCCTATCTGGGACTCCGTTCCAAAACAACTTTGGAGAGCTTCGTACCATCATGCGCCTATTACTTTCGCTAATGATGAAGACATGGTTTTGTTTGAATCCTTTGACACTACACAAACGTCGGACAATCATGAGAGAGAGTCGGTCGATATAACCCCTCTCCGATAACTTCGACAAGAGGGGGGTCGATATATATACCCCCTCCCCGATAACGTTTTTTTCTATGTATATGTCTTCGTTGTCGATATACCCCCTCTCGGATAACTTCGACACGAGGGTGGGTCGATATATATACCCCCTCCCCGATAACATTTTTTTCTATGTATATGTCGTCGTTGTCGATATATATACCCCCTCCCCGATAAATTCGATATATCCATCTCTCATGTTTGTGTATTAATTGCCATGTTGTAATATTTGCAGAAACTATGGATCATCAAAGAGACTTCGATCAAGAAGAGATATTGGGGGACATAATCCGCGACAGAGGTAATGTAGTGTTGTCGTTTCTCAACGACATCGAAGAAGGTCTGCAAGGAGAGGAAGCAGGCTGCGTTGATCAAACAATGGAGGAGGGTCATGATCGTGATGGTGGCTCCGGCGACCGTGATGACGGCTCCGGTGACCGAACGGAGCCGGGATCAGCTCTTGCAAAGTCCGGCGAGGTATATTAAGCCTGTGCTGACTAGCTAATTGTGCATTGATTGTGTTGGTATGTACATATATTAACTCTTGTTTCTTCTTTTATATAGTCCTCCGGATCAAGCAATACTTCAGTAAAGAAACGAGGCCCGAAGAAAAAGTTGCGCCACGATGAAAGGTTCACGATCACAGAAATCGCGCGCGATGGCCAACCGATTAAACCCCTCCGGACCAAGGAAGCATTTTCTGCTCAGTGCGGGGTTCTTGTTAGGGACATGATCCCGATCAGCATCGAGCTATGGAATGAGCCTAAGAAGGAAGAGCTTCTTCAAGTTTCTTTTGTCGAAGATAGACAGAAAGAAGATCTTTGGAAAGCGCTGAAGGTAAATTTCACCCTACTGGAAGAGGAGGATCCGGAGAATCCAGTTATAGAGCCATTGATCAAGTCCTATTCTCTCAAGAAGATGGCAGATCTATTCAGGAGGTGGAAGAATGAGTTGAAAACAACGTATGTCGACCAAGACAAGACTCCAGAATTCACCGGCCGATTTGAGAAGATAAGAGATCACTGGCCCGCATTTGTCGCCAACAAGACATCAGAGAGGAGTAAGAAGATGTCAGCGACTAACAAGTTAAATGCTGCAAAGAAGGAGCATTACCATCGCATGGGGTCAGGTGGCTACCTCAAAGCCCGGCCGTTATGGGACAAGGCTGAGCAAGACCTGATTGCTAAAGGTGTCGAACAAGAGACATTGCACTGGCCAGACCGTTGTAGGACTTGGTTCTTCGGGGCTTGTGGAACATTGGACCCTGAAACAGGGAAGTGCTGCTGGACGAACGAGCAACATGCAACACCCGTCATGAAGCTTCGGAGAGCAATCAACAAAGTGCGGGAAGGGAAGTTCGTTCTCGACAGAGAGAACAACGAGCTCACAAGGGCCCTCGGGAATCCTGAGCACCCTGGACGAACACGAGGCACGCCAGGCTCCATTCCGTGGAAGGTTGGGTTTCCCGACGCAGGCGGTTACAAAACCCAAGAGAGGAGGAGAACTGGAGCAGAGCGAACTGCACGAGCTTAAGGCAAGGGTAAGAAAGCTAGAGGAACGAGATGCTGAGAACCAGCAGCTACGAGATCCTGTCCAAGATGCTACCCCAGAAGCTACCCCGCCATCTCAGCGGAGAAGCAGCGTGTCTTCCACCGAGCTCGTTCAGCAGCCTGACTTGACGGGTCCTAGCTACCCCATGGATTTATCACGGATTCACACCAGTGCCACCTTATGACGTAATGGGATCAGCTCAAAGTAAAGGCGGTTGTCGGCTCTGTGTTCCCTCCTTCACCCGGAGCAACTTTTCACTGCCGGCCGATTCCACAAGGCTGTGCTGTTGTGATGGTGGATGAAATAACGGAGGGATTTGAGGAGCTCCAGCTTCACCACCCTACAGGTGATGGGGGGACTCGGCTGGGTCTTCCAATGCATACTCCGTGTCTATGGCGGAAGGAGTACATCAAGCTTCTGAACTTCACGGCTCCTGCTAGTCAGCTGGGCACTCCGCCTCCTCCGCCTCCTCCTCCTCCTCCGGCGAGTGATCAGGGCACTCCGCGTCCTGCTCCGGCGCGTGAGGGCGGCAGTACTCCACCTCCTTCTCCGCCTGCTCCGACCCGTCCTTCGCTGCCTCCTCCTTCGCCGCCTCGTAAGCGACGAGGAACACAGACGTCGCCGCTCCGGCTGCTTTGGCGCGTCGTAGCAGTCCGCCTTTGGCTGCTCCACCTCTTAACAAACGAAAGAAGACAGCGCGGCTGCTCCGGCGTCTAGCAGTACAGCCAGAGGCAGGAGGCAATACAGATACGGTCCCTCGTCTCTCAAGCCTCTAGAACGGGAGGCAGTACAGCCAGAAGCAGAACGAAGAAAAGGGAAACAAATTCCTCAGCTTAGTGAACAAGTGAAGCAATCGTGCCCCTCGCTCAATGTGTCTAGCGATATCGTCGCTAATCTTCCGGGGGTGCTGCCCGGTACCAATCCTGGAGATTACATGGCCGACGACGATGCAATAATTTTTGGAACAATGGAGGTGGACACATTAAGATTCGAGCATGGGAAGCCTCTCGTCAGACCTAGTAATTCCCTAACAACGATGATGCAAAGATTCCATGATTGGTACATGGACATCTGCAGGAAGTCTGGGAAAAATTCTTTGTCGCTATCGGTTAAAGAGGAGCACGACCTCGTTGGAATTGATCTGTTGTTAGTTCCATATGAGGAGTTCTTCTAGTTCTACAATATACCATTTAGCATCTCCCATTGATTCTAGCTAGTTTCATCAATATACCATTTAGCATGCTTGCTTATCACTTTGATTGACCTCTATTTCTTGTAAAGTGGTTGTGGCAGGAACCCGGGAATGATTTGTGTGGATACTACATTTGCGAGTTCATCCACCACACCACCTGTGAGCGGGGCTACTCTAAACAACAATATGAAGTGCGTAAGCAATAATATTTACAATTTTATTTTATTACCATCATTTGTGTTCAGTTTCATTCATATTTATGTATTGACCCCCTTCTTGAAATTAGATGTGGCAGACGCGGGATGAACTCCTACCACAAGATCGCATACGAGCAATTCAAGAGGAATTGGTGGGATTCTTTCTTGACCAAGTCATCGAAAAACACAAAGAATACCATGTGGAAGTTGAGTTCAGATGTTAGGGGAAGTAAGAGATCTTATATATATGTAGCCAGTATCGTCGGATAGATATACGAAAACTTGTTGTTCGATCAATCTATCGGAGAAGGAGAGGTCGATCACTTCTCTCTATGTATATATGTTTATGATGATCTTCTGTACTTAATGGTTTCCTTCATTTGCTTACTAGCTAGCTAGCGTGTTGAGTCATGTCTATACGTAGCGTCTACGAAGCACGGAGATAAGAGAGTACACTTGTCGGTGTCAAAACCGGCGGATCTCGGTAGGGGGTCCCGAACTGTGCGTCTAGGCGGATGGTAACAGGAGACAAGGGACACGATGTTTTTACCCAGATTCGGGACCTCTCGATGGAGGTAATACCCTACTCCTGCTTGATTAATATTGATGATATGGATAGTACAAGAGTAGATCTACCACGAGATCAAGGAGGCTAAACCCTAGAAGCTAGCCTATGGTATGATTGATGTTCGTCCTACGGACTAAAACCCTCCGGTTTATATAGACACCGGATAGGTTAGGGTTACACAGAGTCGGTTACAATGGTAGGAGATCTACATATCCGTATCGCCAAGCTTACCTTCCACGCCAAGGGAAGTCCCATCCGGACACGGGACAAAGTCTTCAATCTTGTATCTTCAAAGTCTTGGAGTCCGGCCGTGACGATAGTCCGCTATCCGGACACCCCTAGTCCGGGACTCCCTCAGTAGCCCTCGAACCAGGCTTCAATGACGACGAGTCCGGCGCGCATATTGTCTTCGGCATTGCAAGGTGGGTTCCTCCTCCGAATACTTCATAGAAGGTTTTGAACCCAAGGATAGTGTCCGGCTCTGCAAAACAAGTTCCACATAACACCGTAGAGAGAATAATTTTTGCACAGATCTGCTGACGTATTCCGCGGCATGACATCACACCACGGCCAGGCCTTTATATGAATCGTTTTTACTGTTCCACCTCAGCGTGTTTAGCGAGGCGGTTTCCTTGGCACGTCTTATCAAAGCATAGATCGTGCCCCCTTATTCCGGGATTCTCATCAATACGGACGTGGGTAACCCAACCGTGCCCGTTGGCCTGCCTCCTCTATCAAAGGCGAGTCCTAATCGACCACGGGGTGGGCTCTTGGTATTCAACCTCTTTATAATGAGACCAAGGCCCTCTTCTTTTTACACCCTCCATCGAGTTCGCCCAGGCCGAGTTCCAACACCCAAAGCTTCAGATTCAGCGCCGGACTTTCGACGATGTCCGGATCCGACCAGCACGGCCGATGGATGTCTTCCTCCGTCACAGAAGAAGATGTGCTAAAGCTGCGCGACGCCAGGTATCTAACCGGCGAGATCTCGCATAGGCTGCCTGCTCCGGGGCAGGTCATTCCCACTCCTGAGCCCGGCGAGAGCGTGGTGTTCGTGTCCCACTTCCTTCGGGGTTTAGGCTTCCCGACGAATCCCTTTGTGCGGGGGCTCATGTTTTATTATGGGCTTGATTTCCATGACTTGAATCCGGAGTCCATCCTCCATCTCTCGTCATTCATTGTCGTATGTGAGGCCTTCCTCCATATCACCCCCCACTTTGGATTGTGGCTCAAGACCTTCAAGGTGGAGCCAAAGACGATCGAAGGGCAACAAGCAGAGTGCGGAGGGGCGGTCATAAGCAAATGTGCTGATGCTCCATGGCCCGAGGGGTCTTTTCAAGAGGAGCTTGGTTTGTGGCAACGGGAGTGGTTTTATATCACCGCTCCCAGGGGCACCAAATGGGCGGCGCTCCCTACCTTCCGCTCAGGTCCACCACAACGGCTGGCATCATGGGTCAACAAGGGGCTCGACTGGGGGCCGTCCAAGGACGTTCCCTTGCTGCAGGGCCGTATTCGAGACCTCTAGGAAAGAGGAATCAATCTGGTTGCAGTGGCGCAGGTTATGGTGATCCGGCGCCTTCAGCCCTACAAACGTCGCCCCCTCCGCCTGTGGGAATTCAATCCGGAGGGACCACGAGCGCTCCAAAATTTTATGGGCACAACGCCCGTGGAGATGTATAAATTGTTCTTCGAATCACAAGAGAAGTGTCCGGACTTGACCGAGGACGCAGGACTAAGTTGCAATCGCCCAGATACTCAAGTAAGTAGTCCTGTAACCGGACAAGCTGTTCATTCGTTTGTTTTATATATATGCCCTTTAAAGGAGCCGTTTCTTGAACAGGAGTGGATAGCCAAGGCAAAGTTAATAAGGTGTCCGGCTCCCCTCCCAGAGACCACGCCGGATCCCATGCTGACCAAGATGTTGAAGGTCACGCCTTTTGAAGAAGGCGAAGGGGTGAGCGGGGAAGCAACTGCCTCTACGAAGGAGGCTATCAAGGAAGGAGGGATTAAGAGTCCCACCTTCCGAGGAGAGAAGAGGACCGCTTCGGAAGATCCGGAGGTCAAGGCCTCAAAGAGGGGAAAGGAATCTTTGGCAGAGAGTCCGGCGCAGGGAAGTAACCCAGCCGCATTATTTCCCCAAGGGGATCAGCCCTCCAGCGAGCCGTAAGTAAAAAGAAGGGGTCTTGTAAATAAGGAACATCCCTGTATTTATTCATGAAGATAACCGAAATTGTACCTTGTAGTTCGGACCTCAGCCCTTCTCAGCAGAGCTCGTCTTCGGGGGATCTTCTTCCGGAGATGATGGAGAGCGAAACGCCTCCACCTGTCGCACCCTCATGTGAAGCGGACGACCCTGAGGTGTCGTCGCGGAGGGTTCCCCCAAGTCCGGCGGGGCCGGAAGGTCCGGCGCCTAGTGGTGTGCGGTCGGAGGAGCTGAAGGATCTGCTCGGGTGAGCGGCTATTTCAGAAGATCACCGTGCTCTAATGGGTACGGTGATTGAAAGAATTGCATCCGCGGAGAGCGGTTTGCATGAAGCCGTCAGAAGCTTACTGACGGGGTTTGAGGTACGCAAAAATGATGTACCTTCTGACAGGTCTGCATATAAAATGCGCCCTGTATAGATAGTAGCCCTCGAGACTCGGTATGTTGTCAAAATTGACAACGTGCGAGATCAAATCTCGATTATAACATATCGCCGCTCCTAAACAGGTGGCGGGCGTCCGGACGCCAGCCGGATGATGAATATGCCGAACTAAAGCGGCACTTGACGAGGCGGATCACGGACATCGCGCTGGTCAATAAGCGGTTTGACGAGTCACAAGGTATGCGACTTCTATGCGTACACTGGTAAGGGGCTTGACGCCCATGTCTTACTATTCGTATGCTTAATGCAGATGGTGCGCTGCCGTGGAGGAGCTGCGGGTGGAACTTCGCCCGAGCAAAAGAGCAAGCAGAGTGGTCGATGTCGGCGCTTTAAAAGGCGGCGAAGAGCTAGAAGTCGAGCGGGCTGCTCCTTGCCGAAGCAAAGAGGAAATGGCCGATATGGCCAAAAAGTTAAGGAATACTACCGATCGCTGCGAGGTTCTTGAAAAGAACGTCAAAGCGGAACAAGAGGGCCTAAAAAGGCCGCCCGAATCAAGAATGCCCAATCGGCTTTGAGAGCTGTCAAGGAGGAGCTGAGTCGGGCGGGGCAATTGCGGCTGGAAAACCGTTTCTGCTGCGGAGAAAATATACAGATCCAAAGTATGCTCAGTTGGATAAGTTGTGGAGTTCGGAGGATGCTTATCTGGACTTGGCGGCGAGCGCTGCGGACGCGGTTGAGCACTTCCGGGGCCAGAAGGGGCACAGAAGGGAAGAGCTATATTGGTCGCAATTCCATAGTCCGGAGCGTCCTCTTCCGCTGACCGGTTGGTCGAATGGGCTGAGCTGAATCGGTTGTCCGGATTTGCCATGAAGCATGTCTTGACTCACTTGTGGCCGGGCGGACCCCAGCCGAAGAGCTATTTTGGTTTAGTGCAGCAGTTCCTTGGTGCGGTACCACGTATCGATGCAATGAAGCGATCGGCGTGTATTGAGGGAGCGCGGATGGCTCTTGCCTGTGTCAAGACATACTGGACAGAGATGAAGGCCACCGACGTTGCATCCCAATATTCGGACAGAAGCCGAGTACCTGCCGAGCACTACTTTGAAGAAGTCCTGTCGGGCGCTCGTTTAATAGAGACGCAATGCTCGAAGGATATTATGTTTAAATGACATGTATGATTTGTGAAAACAATGTTTCAATATAATATAAGAGCTTTTTATACTTGTGCGTTCAAGTAGTAAACTACTCCCTGTGCGGCCGTTTATGTATATGTGTATATAACCTGAAAGATGGCAGTCCTTGGCTTAGCCCCACGCGCATAGTGCGTGGGTGTTCAAAGAAAGCGCTTTTCACACTTAATCCAACGTCTTGGTCCTGTTAAGGGGGTGATAGCGTAGAAAACCAGGCAACCGGACTATAATGCTTTATCACTTTCACTTAGCCATAGGAGTTCGAGGGTGGGGCTACTATATAGCCCTGGGGGCACCGCACTCTCCCGAATTCGGGGTGCGTATGTGCCTGACCGAAAACCAGTCCTTCGTTAATGCGGAGGGATCCTAAACATTCCTGTGATTCATTGAGTGGTTGACCAGTCCTCGCTATATCATGACGATCAGCGGCTTTCTCTCTTGAGGTGCTCGCCCGGCGAACCAGGGCACAATCGCGATAGTTCTCCGGTGTCGCGTTAGCCGTGAAAGCGGGCGTAAGGCAGCAAAACACAGGAGCCGGGCAACCCAACATTTGACCAAAGACATGATTCGAGCTGATGCATATAAGGCCTAACTCGAGACACGAATACTCACTAAGGTATTCGGTCTTTATGAAAATGGGCAGAATAATGCCTAAGCCCCAGTGTCCAGTGCACGCATAAAAATTCTGGTGCGGCCAATGCCAAAGCGTCAGCCTCCTCCTCGGTTATAGTAAGGAACCGGGGGCGTATATCAACAAGTGACAGTAAAAAGGTTTACGAGGGTCTTAATCTGAAAAGAATCCTTGCAACGGGTCCCCTGCTGCGTCTGCGCTTTGTGTCTCCGTTGTGCCGTATCCTGGACGGGTGTAGCACGTTGTTCATCTGTAAAAGAGAGGAACTTAGTTTACAAGAAAAAGGATCGTGCGAAAGATGTACTTAATATTAAATAAACAGAGTATGGTTCAAAGAAGTGAATAAAGTTGAGCTTTATTGTCTCTTGTTATACGTGCATGCAGCCCCTCGTATGGGGGTATGCCACTAGTAGGCGCCGGACTCGTCTAGCCATGTCCGGGGTTTGAATGACCAATTCAGGTTCTTTGCCTAGCAGAGCCTGATAGCTGTGGGGCTGTCAAGGCAGTCTCCCGTTCATCCGTGCTCGAGTAACACTTAATACTTCCTTTTAACGAGATGATGCCGCGTGGACCGGGCATTTTAAGTGTTAGAGATGCATAATGTGGTATTGCGTTAAAGCGGGTGAAAGCTTCGCGTCCCAATAGTGCTTGATGGCTACTTTTAAACGGGGCGATATGGAAGAGTAACCTTTCGCGACGGAAGTTGTCGGATGAACCGAACACAACTTCTAGCAGTATGGAGCCCGTACAATGGGCATATGGGCTGGCATTACTCCTTTAAAGGAGGTGTTGCTACTGGCGAATTTTGGTTGGGTTTATCCCCATCCTGCGGATTGTGTCTCGATATATCAGGTTTATGTCACTGCCGCCATCCATGAGGACTCGTGTAAATTGGAATCCGTCGATTATAGGATCCAATATCAGGGCAGTCCATCCTGCGTTCCGGATATTTTCGGAATAGTCCTGATGGTCGAAGGTGATTGGTTTTGACAACCAGTGTGCGGCGCGCATTTTAGTGGGCGCCGCTCTGTTTTTCCCTTTGATCACGTGAAGTGAGTTTACTGTTTTAACCTCTTGTGGGAAAGACTTTTGTTTCCCTCGAATCCGTCGAAGATCAAGTCTCCGCGGATATCGGCCGTATAGTTCAAACTTGCAAATCTGACCTGATGGCCAGGGGCGTAGCTTTCGATCTGCTCCAGATGGCCAAGCGAATTGGCCCGCAGTGCAAAGCCGCCGAACACGAAGATCTGTCCGGGGAGAAAAGTCTCACCCTGGACCGCATCGTTGTTGATGATCGAAGGAGCCATCGGGCCTATCGGTGACGACACAGAGGAACTCTCAATGAAAGCACCAATGTCGGTGTCAAAACCGGCGGATCTCGAGTAGGGGGTCCGTAACTGTGCGTCTAGGCGGATGGTAACAGGAGACAAGGGACACGATGTTTTTACCCAGGTTCGGGCCCTCTCGATGGAGGTAATACCCTACTCCTACTTGATTAATATTGATGATATGGGTAGTACAAGAGTAGATCTACCACGAGATCAAGGAGGCTAAACCCTAGAAGCTAGCCTATGGTATGATTGCTGTTAGTCCCCACGGACTAAAATCCTCCGGTTTATATAGACACCGGATAGGTTAGGGTTACAGTCGGTTACAATGGTAGGAGATCTACATATCCGTATCGCCAAGCTTGCCTTCCACGCCAAGGAAAGTCCCATCCGGACACGGACGAAGTCTTCAATCTTGTATCTTCATAGTCTTGGAGTCCGGCCGTGGCGATAGTCCGCTATCCGGACACCCCTAGTCCGGGACTCCTCAACACTCCTCTCTATTAGCTTGCTAACACAATATATGAAACCCTAAATTAACCCTACAAAACCCCAACCCCCCGCCCTTTCGGAAAAAAAACCCAGCCCTCGAAGCTGGCGTGGCGTGGAAGCCTTTTGGTCTGGTTGGTGGCACCAACGGGACAAAACCCCTAACAGGCACGCCGCTCCGGCCACGTGAGCCCTATCTGTCCCGGTTCCCAATCGAACCAGGACTAAAGGTGGAGGGCTTCAGTTACGACCCTTTAGTCCCGGTTCGGGAAACGGGACAAATGGCCCTCACGAGCCGGTTCGAATGGCCCTTTTTCTACTAGTGCTCGGGACCAAAATATAAGATGTCTTTGCAGTTTGAATGAACTAAAAACATCTTCCCTTCATGAAGGCGTTGCTGTTGAAGAACCTCGTTGTTCTTTTTTTTTGGGTAAAAAAAAAACCTCGTTGTCCTTGTGGTGTCATGAGATGGTTGGTGCGGACATGGTTATTATTGTCGATTGTCGGTCGTGGATTTGATCTCTTCGGATTTTTTTTTCTTGCTTAAGCATAGGTTTAGTCTGATATGACTTTGCCATTTGCTGGTCGATTTTTGTTGTGTGTGTGGAGGATGTTGTTGGTTGTGTGTATCTTAACTATGCAAACTGTTCATTTTTATTGTATTCACTTGATGCTTCATTTTGAGTAATATAAAATCCACCTTTTGTCGAAAAAAGCACGATAGTGGGGCGACCCCGCCAAACAAAGGATCAGGCGCTCGCGGAATTGGATCGCCGACGAGTTGGCCGTAAACTGGGAGCGCCCACAACACATCGCCAACAAAATGGAGGGCACGGAGTGCCCACACCGCACACATCGCCAACAAAATGGAGGGCACGCTGACAGAAAATGCTCTCACGCACATGCTCCTACGTGTTATCCTACATGTTTTGGTCGATCCGCTGCAGAGCCCGCCACCTGTGCTCTGCCGCACCTGCCCCGCCCGCCGGTACCAAAACCGGGGTTTTGCTTGCTTCCCACCGTATCAGGTCGTCTTCCTGCCCAGCCGCACGCTGGTTGAGCGGTTTCCTGCAACCTATAAATCCCGCCGGATCACCTTGCTCTGCCCATCTCATCTCACTCGCATTCACTCAACTGATACTGCTAGCAAGTCTACCTCTTGCCACCAAGCTCTGCTCCGGCGAAGATGTCGACGGTGACCCGCGCCTACCTCGACCAGAGGCTCGCCGCCGCCAAGCGCTGCTCCAAAGGTAACGGTTCCGGCCTCAGGCCAGCACTGCTCTGCTCGTATGGTCGTACATCCCACCCATTGCAGCCTATGCGTGTGCTGAAACCTGACCTGGATTAACATTCCCCTACGTTGATCCGAAACTGCAGAGGCTGCCATGGCGGGAGCTAAGGCGGCGGCCGTCGCCACCGTCGCTGCCGCAGTGCCCACAGTAAGTAGCCGTTCTGTTCTTCACTTCCAGAGTTCATAGCACATATCTCATGAATGCGTTACCTGTAATTTCAGCTGGCGAGCGTGAGGATGCTGCCGTGGGCTAAGGCACACATCAACCCCACCGGGCAGGCCCTCATCATCTCCACCGTCGCCGGGATGGCCTACTTCATCGTCGCCGACAAGACAATCCTCTCCATGGCAAGGAAGCACTCCTTCGAGGAAGCGCCGGAGCACCTCAAGAACACCTCCTTCCACTAATTAGCCCATAATAGATCCATTAGAATAGTGCGCAATAAACCGCGTAAGTCGGCCGCCGGCCGGCTTTTACGTGTTTGCTGAAGCCTGAAAGATGGTATAATGTTCAGCGAGAGGGGGGCGATCCGGCGAGGTGATGGTATAATTATCTGATGATGTATGTAATAATGTGGCCATGTTCTCCATCTTGTCATCTTTCCAGGGATCGTGAATTAATAACCAGCTCTTGTGCAACTTTGCTTCAAGTACACTCACTCATGACTCATCTCACTTTTTTCTTGTTTGTGATTACAGTTTGACATGCGGCAGAGCATTGCAAAAGACCGAGATAACAGTAGACTACTAGTTCATTCTTTTGAACCCCCTACTACTATCCTCTGTTCTGTCGCGAAAGGCCACCTGACCTCACACCCTAAATCTTTGAGACAGTTTATTGGATGCCTTGGCAAATAAGGATGGAAAATTTAGCGGTTTTGAAACTAGCTTTCTGTACTAGTGGAGCCCCCCTGTTAGGTTGGAGGTGTTTCTCGAGACCGGAGACACCTCGACATTTTTCTTGGTCGCTAGTTAATATACATTCTTATCGCATCCGCATGTAAGTGTGCACGTGAGATATTCCAAAAAATGAAAACAATGTGTAGAATATACAAAAGTTCGTAGAGTTGGGCTTGATTTAAGGTTGTAAAACTATGTGTGTTGAATTTGCTACGTAAGAACTTCTACAACCGGGGCTCCCATATCCGTCCTAAACTTCTCAAATTGCTTAATCAGATCCCTCCAAGTTACTATGGCAGCGTCTAAAGGCAATTGATAGTAAAACCTGTCACTAATTGTCAGGCTACCATCGGGCAGGCGATCGGTGTGACACCCATGCCGTATCTACATCATGAAGCTGCTGGGTGGCACCAACTGACCAACCTATGCAAAGTAGCATATCATGACCACACTGTTCAAAACACTAAAGCGGAATCACAAAACAACACAAGACAATGGTTGATTTCTTTACCCAATGGGAGAAATGACACTTTCAGCGGGCTCCAGAGGCCGCCGTCCCTCGCCGCCGTCAAGATCCGGGGGAATGGAAGTCGTGGAAGCAACAAGGGGGCGACATATCAGCGGGAGGACATGACTGGAAGTGGTGAGGAAAAGAGGGTCTACCAACCAAAATTTAGGGGCGTGGCACTATCGAGCATTGCAGGTGAGCCCACAGTGGAGAAAGACATGCATCAGAAGGGCAAAATGGAAATTATGGCCTCAATGGCGGCCCCCATGTTGACGAACACTCGAAGAGTCTTGTCATCAATATTGGTGGGCCCACATCGGAGTTGTCGTGGAATTAACACGTCAGATGTCCTTAGTGTCAGGACTTAGTCGCGAGGCCAACGCATCTATGTGGTAGCTTGAGAGGGGTTGAGCGGAGTCGAGAGACGCAACACAAGACAGGGATTTAGACAGCTTCGGGCCCCGGGAAACATCATCCGGTAATAGCCCTACGTGCTGTTTGAGGCTAGGTCTCATTATGATCATGAGGGAGTCGCCGTAAACCGGCTCTCCTCTAGTTGTGTCTAGCCCTAGATATTGTTGTTTGCTTGTAGCTGTAGCTTGTCCCCTTTGGGGAGCCCTACCTCTCCTTATATATTTGAAGAGGCGGGTTACATGTAGAGTCCAACTCGGACTTTAACTTAAACTATTCTAACTTACCGCCATGGGCTTCTTAACATCTTGGGCTTCATAACGTCTTGGGCTTCATAACCTCGACAACCCGATTATCACTGTTTGCGGTTTAACATTGTCGCGGTTTAACATTGTCTGCCGGTTTAACATTGTTCGCGGTTTAACACCAGCCGGTTTAACATTGTCGCGGTTTAACATTGTTCGCGGTTTAACACCAGCCGGTTTAACACCAGCCGGTTTAACACCAGCGGTTTACTGCTGTCTGAGCTATCTGTCTTGACTGTCCGCCGGTTTAACATCCGCGGTTTATCAAGTCGGCGGTTTACGACTCGGCGGGTCATTCATGAGGCATATCCCGACATTAGCCCCCAGTTTAATTTGGATTTATCCATGTTAAACTGATCCTGATCATCCTTAAGTCCTTGTCACTTCCTTCTTCTAGAAAATCCGGTTTAATAGGCCAGCTTCATAATCAATCTGATCTTCAGCCGGTTTAAGAATATAGAACTTTGCCGGTTTACAAATATTAATGGCACCGGATCATAACTGTTTGTTAACATCCCTTCAATATGAATGTCACAAGCTTGAAGAAATCCAGGTTGTTCATCTCAATCACTAGTCAGAATTGAGTATTCCACATATGTAGCCCCCAAGTGCCGGGTTGTCATGCTTGCAGCAACCTGGGACTTGTAATTTCCTGATGCTCATAAAAACAACTGAGCAGTGGACCCTTTAATATAACGGATAAAAAACTTTGTACCTTGAATAGTTGACATGAGCAATTGGTAGCCCCCAAGGGCCGGCTCATTATAATATGATGAGTCGGGTCTTCAATAAGGTGAGCAAACAATGACTTTGCATTAGCCCCCAAGTGTCATGGTGCATGCTTGCAGCAACATGAGACTTGCATATTTGATGTAATCTCAACTTGAATAATGTAGCCCCCAAGTGCCGGGTCGTAAGCCTGCAGCGACTCGGGACTATTCCTTCAATTGTAGAATAAATCATATCCATTGACAATATGATAGCCATTGCGCTAACGCGACTTTGAAAACCTTAATCATAATACTGGTTATTGATAACCAAAATAAAAATCCAGCCATGTTGGCTATTTGAATAATATATCCAATGATTTATAAGCGCATGATTCCAATGGCGCAATCCAAATATATCTTGGCGACTTATAGCGAAAGCCGGGCCGGGTCAATAAACACGGATTATAAGTGATTATGTCTTGTCAACTTGTAGTTGAAAGTCGAGCAGGTTAATGAACACGGGTTAATTTGATGATGATAGTCATGCGGGTCAATAGACACGGTTCAACATAAAATGTTATCAATGGAGAAAAATCTTGACAAAAGCAAATAAAATCGTGTAGTCGAGGCTTTTCAAGGGCTGCCAGCCCAAATTGAGGCTTTTCATGGGCTGCCAGGCCGCTGAGTTAAACCATTTGACAAAGCCTTTTAAGATGGGCCTCCAACTAACCAATCGTCGTTTTAACTTTGACAAGTTCAGGGTCTCGGTGAGAGTAACTGTCAAGCGTTCATGGGTCATGCCAGATTACCGGATAGGGTGGCTTACTTGATGAAGGAAGGTTAACCCGGGGTTTTAGGTGAATACACCAGGCTTCCAAGCCGTGGGTCGATACCCGGTTACAAGGGTCCTTTCAAACTCTTTGGTATTTGACACAAAGAGCCCCCAAGTAACTTTGTGAGCTGTGCTCAATGGGTGCCTATGTTTGAGTTTGTGCTTAGCAACAAGACTCTCTTTGGCCCCTTGGATGTGAAGCTCCCAAGCTTCGTTGTAGCGTGATAGCCGGATTAATGGACAGAACTCCGCTTTGTCAGCTGAAGCCCCCATGTAACTAATAATATGATAAGCCAATAAGGTGGGATACCCATGTTTGAACCGCGCATCATGGCAGCAGGTCCTCTTTGGCACCCTTTAATCTTTTTGCAAAAGATAAATCCTTCTTGAACCGGACATTAAACCGGATATTGAGAGCGTCAGAGCTTTGCAAGAGATAGTTTCCTCTTAAACCGGATCATAAACCGCAAGCATCACTGTGAGCCGGAATATATCTGACGGCCTTTTAAATTTTGCACCAATATGCCGGTTTAGGGTCCTGCATTAGATAACTTTGCAAGTCGGAGTAATTGCTCTTTTAAAGAAGGCAATATATAATATAAAAATATACTGGATGGATTTCACTTGATATGCCAGGCTAGTGATTATCCACCACAGAGTTGATGATCACCATGATGAAGTCGTTTAACAACAAGCAGGTGCGGACAGCGACGTATGATGACGCTTAACGCATACTTCATTGGCACAGCATGGCATCATCCTTATAATAAATTTTTGACCCGCACATAAAAAATATACAGACTAAAAGTAATTGTTCTCTTTATAAAAACAATATTTATTGATAAAATATACTTAGATGAATATCACCTGGCATTTTTTGTCGGATGATATTGATGGCGCAATTTTTAAGCCACTCTCTCCGTTTGAGGCAAAGCGGCGGCTGACAAGACACAGCAGAACCGGAACTGGATGACTCTGAACCAGATCCTTCGAGTTGTGTTGACCAATCCACTTTTTTTTTTTTCAGCCGCTGGAGCATATGCTTGAAGCTTTGGCCTTGGCGTCTTTGAGAATTTGGAAGCGAGCCCATAGAAAAACTTCTGAATAGTACTACTAACTGGCGTGTTAGTACCTTTTGTCTTCTAACGGGAGCAATTTTCCATCAAACTTTGGAAGCTGTGCCATGCAATAGTACTAGTAATTTTCCATCAGACTTAAGATCCACATAGTGCTATATGGCCTGGACTTGTGGCTATTTCCTCTCTACGTGGAGAGCTATTGGGGACCGTGCCATTACGCTCACACGATTAGTACTAGGCCATTTGGGTGGAAACCTAAAACCGTGGCTGCGTACAATTGCCATAGGAACTTTCTCCAAAATCTCTTAATGTGCCATTGCATCCTTTGTCCCAAAACAATTATTTCCAAGCGGAACCAGGAAGCAGCCTCCATTTAGCGTTAACTCAGAGCTCAGAACTTTATCTTCTTTTGCCTAGGGCGAAGGACTTGACTTCTCCATCAACACAAGCCGTGAAACGGAACTCCTTAGAACAGCTATGTATATACTTGTTGCTGTTGATAATATAGATTGAACAATCTCTGAACAACTGAAATTGAGCTAAACGTGCAGTTTTTGTTCAGATCATAGAACACCACGCCTTTGAAGACCCACCCAACAGAGGATAGAGCCCCGTTATTAATCAGCAGAGAAACAGCTGGTGGTGTTGGATGGAAAGGGCAGGCGACTCGGCACTTGGTTGTTGACCATAACGGAGGTGGAGGCGGCCGGAGCTGTGGCAGAGGGCACGGCGGGTTACGGCAGCGGTCAGAGGTGACCGTAGCAGCTCGCCATAAGGCCGTAGCAGCGGCTAACGCAGGCAGGATAGAACCGGCGCCGGCCGCGGGCAGAGGTGACCCGGCGGGGCGGCAACTGAAGCGGGCAGTGGTAACCCGGCGGGGCAGCAGCTCAAACAGGCAGTGGTAATCCGGCGGGGCAGCAGCTGAAACGACCGTCGGGGTGCCACAACCCGGAGGCGATTCAGTCCAGGTGAGGGCGGCAGCTCGCAACGGTCCACGCTGGTCGGAAAGCAAAACAAGGCGACCCGGTTGCGACATCCGGTACAGATGGAACGAGAGGCCTACGACGGTGACTCGGGGCCGGTTCAGTGCTGCAGAAGCACACGGCAGCGCGAGGCGGGCTGAATCGGGCGCCGCGCGGTTCAGAGGGCAGCCTGAGGTGACGGTGGTCGGGTTGGCTTACCAACTGGCGGCTCAACAAGCAATTCAACGATGGCGACTTAGCACAACGGTGTCCGTGGCAGCAGCGATTTGTCGGGTCAGCGTGAGAGGCCAACAAGCAACTGAAGCGGCAAATCAACAGCGGTAGAAGCCTGTCCGTGATCGCGTCCGCGCACTGTATTCGCTCGCAGTGGAGTCCCGGCGGCTTGGGGACTGAGCAGCGACTTTGCAGCGCAAGAACTGATAGCACAGACCAGCCACGAAACCATAGCGACAAGGTCTGATCAAGGTTCGCAGTGGCGATTTGAGGCGGTTCTTTTGTAGAAGACGGTCCGTCACTTTAAAGCAGAAATCCCGGGCGAAACACAGCAGCGGCGATTTGAGGCGATCCGCCTGTGAGGGTAAGGCGAGGGCGGTTTAATTCAGAAGCCAGGGTCGCAGCGTTGGCCGGATGATGAGGCCCGACGGCGAATCGGAGAGACAACAACTCAGCGACTGAAGGCCAAGACGGAGGAGGCGAGTACCAGCGGGAGACAGCTTATCAGCGGCCGGGCACGCTACGACACGCGGGTTATGGGAGGAGCACACGGGCGGCCCTAGCTGCAAACCGGCGAGCACGCCGGCGGTTTATAGGCGAGGGCGCGGGGCGACTCAGATGAAGCGGACATGGCGCACAGCTCGGAGGCGATGACGCGGTTTTGAGGCGGCAGAGGACCGCGCCGGGTCGATGTGGCGGCAGGCCAGCAAAGGCGATCCGTCGGCCGGGCCATGGCCTCCCTGTGTTCATCGCCGTTTTAATCCTCCTGCAGCGTACCCGGCCGGGTCAGTGGTGGAGCGGTAGACCCGTAAGTAGATCTCAGACGGCCACACCATCGAGCCGACGAAGCAGCTTGTTTGCAGAAGCCATATCACCGGGTCAGCGGGCGCACCGGCGGATTAATCGCTGTTCAAGGGCGAGTCCATGGATGGAACTACAGATGTGAGGAAGGTAAGTACGACAGCGGCTTGACGCGAGGGCCGCACCAGGAGGCTCCTTGGCCATGCAGGGCCGGCGACTTGGCGAGTCACGGCGACGGGGCGACTCACTGGTCTGCCTCGCGGCAGAAGCGGAAGTACTCGGGCGGCACCGCAACCCAGGAGCAGTGAGAATGGCGGCTTAGGGGAAGCTTGGCGCAACGGTGACTCGGACCGGAGGTGGAGTCCATACCAGTCACCGGTCGTGGCCGTCTTCTCCGGGTTGTGGACGCGGTTGCCTCTGGTTCTTGTCTTCTGTTTTGTTTTGATCCGTCAGACGTAAGGCTTAGTCAACTTCCAAACAGTGTCCAATCCCTCACCTGATCCAATACTTTGCATCAGATCCGTCCCATTAATGCTAAACAAAGCGGCGACTCTAACCATGCTGGTTTTTGGCGAGTTACAGATCCAGACTTGACCCGTCGGCGAAAACTGGCCATAGAGGAAATTGATGGTGTTGGTGAGTTGCGACTTCTTTTCTTGGCGATTTGCGGCAACAAACAGATCACAACCTTAAGTTACTTGAACTTTAAATCTCACAAATCTTCAAATCTGCATCGATGAACATGACCCTGATGCAAATCCTTTCAAATCAGCTTTTCTTCATTCGGAAAATTGCGAACATCTCAATCCCTAGGAGTGATCCCTCCAAGAACTCAACACCACCGTGCGCAGGCCCCACGGTGGGCGCCAACTGTCGTGGAATTAACACGTCAGATGTCCTTAGTGTCAGGACTTAGTCGCGAGGCCAACGCATCTATGTGGTAGCTTGAGAGGGTTGAGCGGAGTCGAGAGCATAACACAAGACAGGATTTAGACAGCTTCGGGCCCCGGGAAACATCATCCGGTAATAGCCCTACGTGCTGTTTGAGGCTAGGTCTCATTATGATCATGAGGGAGTCGCCGTAAACCGGCTCTCCTCTAGTTGTGTCTAGCCCTAGATATTGTTGTTTGCTTGTAGCCTGTAGCTTGTCCCCCTTTGGGGAGCCCTACCTCTCCTTATATATGCTGAAGAGGCGGGTTACATGTAGAGTCCAACTCGGACTTTAACTTAAACTATTCTAACTTACCGCCATGGGCTTCTTAACATCTTGGGCTTCATAACGTCTTGGGCTTCATAACCCCTGACAACCCAGTTATCACTGTTTGCCGGTTTAACATTGTCTGCCGGTTTAACATTGTCTGCCGGTTTAACATTGTCTGCCGGTTTAACACCAGCCGGTTTAACATTGTCTGCCGGTTTAACATTGTCTGCCGGTTTAACACCAGCCGGTTTAACACCAGCCGGTTTAACACCAGCCGGTTTACTGCCTGTCTGAGCTATCTGTCTTGACTGTCCGCCGGTTTAACATCCGCCGGTTTATCAAGTCCCGGCCGGTTTACGACTCCGGCCGGGTCATTCCGCGGGGCATATCCCCGACAGGAGTGGAAAATGGAAATTATGGCGCAACATTGGGCCCCCACATCGCCCGAAAGGGCCAATCAAATCTCCTCGTGGCTGTATTTGATGTGGCGAAGTGGTGAGTCCAAAATGGAAGAAAACAACGCAAAGTTGACAGCAACCGACGAAGATGACATGCAGTGTCATACACCTAATTTTTTTTCACAATCGTCAGTGGCCTAGATGGAAATATGGAAGTTTGAGTGGAAGGACTCGAATACGCAACTCTGGCAGTGGCACAGGCCAATTCTTCCCAAAAATATAATATGAAAACTTTTTCATGATGGGTTTGAGGATATTGATCGCTATCGTACATGTTAATATTTCCTTCTTATAAACTAGATCAAAGTGTAATCAAACAAAACTAATATGCACTCTACTCTGAAATGAGGAGAGTAAGCCCTACCTATTAGACAACATGACCGTGGCTATTGATGATTTTTGGGTACTAGTAATGACATTTCATAGGATTTTTTTTTGGCATTTATTTGGATAAGTATAACCTTTATCCAACCAAAACTGAAACATATCATTTAATGACATTAATTGGATAAGGATAACCCCCACAAAGGATAAGGATAACCTTGATGCCACCACATCTATATAAGGCGACTGAATTGTACCCGTCATGACCACAAAAACATACTGGTTGGCAGACTATTGCATAACTATATATTTTCTGTTGTTTTGTGTTCTCAGGCAATGGCAAAAAATGGCATCTTCCAAGTGATCATTGTTTTTCTCATGGCGCAAGTCTGCTTGCTCATGATGATGGCAACACCGGTAGCACATGCAGCTGCTAGACCGGTGGGGTACAATCCAGTGTGCTGCCCTAGGAACATCTATTGTTGCGGGTTCGGTAGTGGATTGGCCAATTCACCCGCACCATCCATTGTATCTTGATGTGTGGTTTTATTCTCCCTCAAGCAGTAAGCTCCACATATAAATGATATATGTGGTTCATGTGTTACCTAATCCTGAATATTTGTGATGCTACTATCAAGAAGGTATTGTACTAGTTACTTACATAATAATATGGGAGGAGATTATTATATATCTTTTTCGGAATATACTGCAAAGAGATTTAAGCTTATGTATACTTTAGTCCTTTTGGAAACTACATTATTTGGCCACTTTGATTTAAGACCCAAAAAATGAGTGGCGTGGCATACACGTAACCTCGTGAGTCTATAGTGCGTGCCTTTGGGAATCTCTGTTTTATCATCATGTTGGAAGTACATTGTGTCGAGGTCATCCGTGTCGTGGGAACATGCTTTATTTTTCACCGAGAAGATAATTTCAAAGCATCTATTGGGTAATGGAGTATATCAGCAATTACTAGCAACCAAATACCGTTGGGTAGGCTTGTTTGTGAATTCAGGGGTGCACACTCTATTTCTTTTTGCAAGAATGCCAAGGCCATATATTAAAATTGTCCAAACCTTACAACATCATCATTACAAAAGCAGAAAATAAAACACATATCCTGGTGTATATGAACGACGTCTTTCTCCTGCACTCGCACCCCGTGAGCAAAACTCGATGTCGCATTTGGATCCCTAGAAACAGTCGTGAAGGAGAAAGACTTTGCGGTGTCTGCTCTTGCACCGCTGCTTTCCACATCTCATCGGCCCGCAAAATATATCAAATCCAGCATAATACAACAAACAAAAGCAAACTAAATAATTATTAAAATTCAACACAATACAACAATCATTCACATTACAAATAATTATTCAAATCTTAAATAATGCAATACAAAACTTGTGATGAGTACAAATACAAATGAATACAAAAAGGAGTCACTGTCCAGCCCTTTGCCAATGGTGCTCAATGAGATTCTCCTGAAGTTGAAAATGTGTGTCTGCATTTTCAATCTCCTTGTATGTCTAAAGAAAAGCTCTAATACGGTTAGAGTCTCTAGCTGGTTTGACACGGCTACCCACGTTGTCGTAGAAGAATTCCAAGTTCATTCCTCTCTCATCTTCAAGAATCATATTGTGAAGGATATGAAGGAAATATGCCCTAGAGGCAATAATAAAGTTATTATTTATTTCCTTATACAATGATAAATGTTTATTATTCATGCTAGAATTGTATTAACCGGAAACATAATACATGTGTGAATACATAGACAAACAGATAGTCACTAGTATGCCTCTACTAGACTAGCTCATTAATCAAAGATGGTTGTGTTTCCTAACCATAGACATGTGTTGTCATTTGATTAATGGGATCACCTCATTAGGAGAATGATGTGATTGACATGACCCATTCCGTTAGCTTAGCACTTGATCGTTTAGTATATTGCTAATGCTTTCTTCATGACCTATACATGTTCCTGTAACTATGAGATTATGCAACTCCGTTTACGGAGGAACACTTTGGTACTACCAAACGTCTGGCGTAACTGGGTGATTATAAAGGAGTACTACAGGTGTCTCCAAAGGTACTTGTTGGGTTGGCGTATTTCGAGATTAGGTTTTGTCACTCCGATTGTCGGAGAGGTATCTCTGGGCCTTCTCGGTAATACACATCACATAAGCCTTGCAAGCATTACAACTAATGAGTTAGTTGTGAGATGATGTATTACGGAACGAGTAAAGAGACTTACCGGTAACGAGATTGAACTAGGTATTGGATACCGATGATCGAATCTCGGGTAAGTAACATACCGATGACAAAGGGAACAACGTATGTCGTTATGCGGTTTGACCGATAAAGATCTTCGTAGAATATGTAGGAACCAATATGGGCATCCAGGTTCCGCTATTGGTTATTGACCGAGAATGGTTCTAGGTCATGTCTACATAGTTCTCGAACCCGTAGGGTCCGCACGCTAACGTTCGATGACAATTCATTATGAGTTTATAAGTTTTGATGTACCGAAGGTTGTTCGGAGTCCCGGATGTGATCACGGACATGACGAGGAGTCTCGAAATGGTCGAGACATAAAGATTGATATATTGGAAGCCTATGTTTGGACTTCGGAAAGGTTCGGATGAAAGCAGGAAGTTATCGGAACACCGGGGTTACGGAACCCCGGGGTCTATGGGCCTTGATGGGCCATAGAGAGAAGAGGAAGGGCGGCCAGGGCAGGCGCGCGCCCCTCCCCTCTAGTCCGAATAGGACAAGGAGGCGGCCCCTTCCCTCTTCCCTCCTCCAATCCTAATCCAACTAGGAAAGGGGGAGTCCTACTCGGTGGGAGTAGGACTCCTCAGCCGCTGCTGGGCTGGCCGCACCCCTTGCTCCTTTATATCTGAGGCAGGGGGCACCCCGGGACACACAAGTTGATCTACGGATCGTTCCTTAGCCGTGTCGGTGCCCCCTCCACCATATTCCACTTGGTCATATCGTCGGAGCTTAAGCGAAGCCCTCGCGGAGAAGTCATATCGTCGCGGAGCTTAGGCGAAGCCCTGCGTCGGTGGAGCATCATCATCGTCCTGCGCCGTCGTCTTGTGGAACTCATCCCGACACTTTGCTGGATCGAGTCCGGGATTGTCATCGAGCTGAGCGTGTGCAGAACTCGGAGGTGCCGACGTTCGGTGCTTGGATCGGTCGGATCGTGAAGGCGTCGACTACATCAACCGCGTTGTTATAATGCTTCCGCTTTCGGTCTCACGAGTGCGTGGACAGACACTCTCCCTCTCGTTGCTATGCCATCACCATGGTCTTGAGTGTGCGTAGGAAATTTTTTGAAATTACTACGTTCCCCAACAGTGGCATCCGAGCCTGGTTTTATGCGTTGATGTCATGTGCACGAGTAGAACACAAATGAGTTGTGGGCGATATAAGTCATACTGCTTACCAGCATGTCATACTTTGGTTCGACGGTATTGTGAGATGAAGCGGCCCGGACCGACATTACGCGTACGCTTACGCGAGACTGGTTTCACCGCTTCGAGCACTAGTTGCTTAAAGGTGACGGCGGTGTCGTTTCTCTCACTTTAGTTGAACCGAGTGTGGCTACGCCCGGTCCTTGCGAAGGTTAAAACAGCACCAACTTGACAAACTATCGTTGTGGTTTTGATGCGTAGGTAGAACGGTTCTTGCTCAGCCCGTAGCAGCCACGTAAAACTTGCAACAACAAAGTAGAGGGCGTCTAACTTGTTTTTGCAGGGCATGTTGTGATGTGATGTGGTCAAGGCGTGATGCTATATTTTATTGTATGAGATGATCATGTTTTGTAACCGAGTTATTGGCAATGGCAGGAGCCGTATGGTTGTCGCTTTATTGTATGAAATGCAACGCCATGTAATTGCTTTACTTTATCACTAAGTAGTAGCAATAGTCGTAGAAGCAATAGTTGGCGAGGCGACAACGATGCTCGATGGAGATCAAGGTGTCGCTACCGTAACGATGGTGATCATGGCGGTGCTTGGCGATGGAGATCACAAGCACAAGATGATGATGACCATATCATATCACTTATATTGATTGCATGTGATGTTTATCCTTTATGCATCTTATCTTGCTTTGATTGACGGTAGCATTATAAGATGATCTCTCACTAAAATTATCAAGAAGTGTTCTCCACGAGTATGCACCGTTGCCAAAGTTAGTAGTACCCGGACACCACGTGATGATCGGGTGTGATAAGTTCTACGTCCATCTACAACGGTGCAAAACAGTTGCACACGCGGAATACTCAGGTTAAACTTGACGAGCCTAGCATATAACAGATATGGCCTCGAACACGGAGACCGAAAGGTCGGCGTGAATCATATAGTAGATATGATCAACATAGTGATGTTCACCATTGAAACTACTCCATCTCACGTGATGATCGGACATGGTTTAGTTGATTTGGATCACGTAATCACTTAGATGACTAGAGAGATGTCTGTCTAAGTGGGAGGTTTTAATATGATTAATTAAACTTAAATTTATCATGAACTTAGTACCTGATAGTATTTTTGCTTGTCTATGTTTACTTTAGATAGATGGCTCGTGCTGTTGTTCCGTTGAATTTTAATGCGTTCCTTGAGAAAGCAAAGTTGAAAGATGATGGTAGCAATTACACGGACTGGGTCCGTAACTTGAGGATTATCCTCATTGCTGCACAGAAGAATTACGTCCTGGAAGCACCGCTGGGTGCCAGGCCTGCTTTGCAGAGCTACGCGAAGTTGTGAGCGTCTGGCGAGCAAAGTGATGACTACTCGATAGTTCAGTGTGCCATGCTTACGACTTAGAACCGGGTCTTCAACGGCGTTTTGAGCGACATGGAGCATATGAGATGTTCCAGGAGTTGAAGTTAATATTTCAAGCAAATGCCGGATTGAGAGATATGAAGTCTCCAATAAGTTCTATAGCTGCAAGATGGAGGAGAATAGTTACGTCGGTGAACATATACTCAAAATGTGCGGGTATAATAATCACTTGATTCAACTGGGAGTTACTCTTCCGGATGATAGTGTCATTGACAGAATTCTCCAATCACTGCCACCAAGCTACAAGAGCTTCGTGATGAACTATAATATGCAAGGGATGACCAAAACAATTCCTGAGCTCTTCGCAATGCTGAAAGCCGCGGAGGTAGAAATCAAGAAAGAGCATCAAGTGTTGATGGTCAACAAGACCACTAGTTTCAAGAAAAAGGGCAAAGGAAAGAAGAAGGGAAACTTCAAAAAGAACAGCAAGAAAGTTGCTGCTCAAGAGAAGAAACCCAAGTCTGGACCTAAGCCTGAAAGCGAGTGTTTTTCTGCAAGCAGATGGACACCGGAAGCGGAACTGCCCCAAGTATTTGGCGGATAAGAAGGATGGCAAGGTGAACAAAGGTATATGTGATATACATGTTATTGATGTGTACCTTACTAGAGCTCGTAGTAGCACCTGAGTATTTGATACTGGTTACATTGCTAATATTTGCAACTCGAAACAGGGACTACGGAATAGACGAGCACCGGCAAAGGACAAGGTGACGATCTGGCGTGGGAAAGCGGTTCCAAAGTCAATGTGATCGCGGTCGGCACGCTACCTCTACATCTACCTTCGGGATTAGTTTTAGACCTAAATAATTGTTATTTGGTGCCAACGTTGAGCATGAACATTATATCTGGATCTTGTTTGATGCGAGGCGGTTATTCATTTAAATCAGAGAATAATGGTTGTTCTATTTATATGAGTAATATCTTTTATGGTCACGCACCCTTGAAGAATGGTCTATTTTATTGAATCTCGATAGTAGTAATACACATATTCATAGTGTTGAAACCAAAAGATGCAGAGTTGATAATGATAATGCAACTTATTTGTGGCACTGCCGTTTAGGTCATATCGGTGTAAACGCATGAAGAAACTCCATCTTGATGGGCTTCGGAATCACTAGATTATGAATCACTTGGTACTTGCGAACCGTGCCTCATGGGCAAGATAACCAAAACGCCGTTCTCCGGAACTATGGGCGAGCAACTGATTTGTTGGAAATCATACATACTGATGTTTGTGGTCCAATGAATGTTGAGGCGCTTGGCGGGTATCGTTATTTTCTCACCTTCACAGATGATTTGAGCAGATATGGGTATATCTACTTAATGAAACACAAATCTGAAACATTTGAAAAGTTCAAAGAGTTTCAGAGTGAAGTAGAAAATCATCGTAACAAGAAAATAAAGTTTCTACGATCGGATCGTGGAGGAGAATATTTGAGTTACGAGTTTGGTTTACATTTCAAACAATGTGGAATAGTTTCACAACTCACGCCACCCGGAACACCACAGAGAAATGGTGTGTCCGAACGTCGTAATCGTACTTTACTTGATATGGTGCAATCTATGATGTCTCTTACCGATTTACCGCTATCGTTTTGGGGATATGCTTTAGAGACGGCCGCATTCACGTTAAATAGGGCACCATCTAAATTCGTTGAGACGACACCGTATGAACTGTGGTTTGGCAAGAAACCAAAGTTGTCGTTTCTTAAAGTTTGGGGCTGCGATGCTTATGTGAAGAAACTTCAACCAGATAAGCTCGAACCCAAATCGGAGAAATGTGTCATCATAGGATACCCAAAGGAGACTGTTGGGTACACTTTCTATCACAGATCAGAAGGCAAAGTTTTCGTTGCTAAATTCGGATCCTTTCTAGAGAAGGAGTTTCTCTCGAAAGAAGTGAGTGGGAGGAAAGTAGAACTTGATGAGATAACTGTATCTGCTCCCTTATTGGAAAGTAGTTCATCACAAGAAACGGTTCATGTGACAACTACACCAATTAGTGAGGAAACTAATGATGATGATCATGAAGCTTCAGATCAAGTTTCTACTGAACTTCGTAGGTCAACCAGAGTAAAATACGCACCAGAGTGGTACGGTAATCCTATTCTGGAAGTCATGTTACTTGACCATGGCGAACCTACAAATTATGAAGAAGCGATGGTGAGCCCAGATTCCATGAAATGGCTGGAAGCCATGAAATCTGAGATGGGATCCATGTATGAGAACAAAGTATGGACTTTGGTTGACTTGCCCGATGATCGGCAAGCCATTGAGAATAAATGGATCTTTAAGAAGAAGACCGACGCCGATGGTAATGTAACTGTCTACAAAGCTCGACTTGTTGCGAAAGGTTTTCGACAAGTTCAAGGGGTTGACTACGATGAGACTTTCTCACCCGTAGCGATGCTTAAGTCTGTCCGAATCATGTTAGCAATTGCCGCATTTTATGATTATGAAATTTGGCAAATGGATGTAAAAACTGCATTCTTGAATGGATTTCTAGAAGAAGAGTTGTATATGATGCAACCAGAAGGTTTTGTTGATCCAAAGGGTGCTAACAAAGTGTGCAAGCTCCAGCGATCAATTTATGGTCTAGTGCAAGCCTCTCGGAGTTGGAATAAACGCTTTGATAGTGTGATCAAAGCATATGGTTTTATACAGACTTTTGGAGAAGCCTGTATTTACAAGAAAGTGAGTGGGAGCTCTGTAGCATTTCTGATATTATATGTGGACGACATATTATTGATTGGAAATGATATAGAATTTCTGGATAGCATAAAAGGATACTTGAATAAAAGTTTTTCAATGAAAGACCTCGGTGAAGCTGCTTACATATTGGGCATCAAGATCTATAGAGATAGATCAAGACGCTTAATTGGACTTTCACAAAGCACATACCTTGATAAAGTTTTGAAGAAGTTCAAAATGGATCAGGCAAAGAAAGGTTTTTACCAGATTACAAGGTGTAAGATTGAGTCGACTCAATGCCCGACCACAGCAGAAGATAGAGAAAATGAAAGATGTTCCTATGCTTCAGCCATAGGCTCTATCATGTATGCAATGCTGTGTACCAGACTGACGATGCTTAGCTGTAAGCTTGGCGGGAAGGTACCAAAGTAATCCAGAGTGGATCAACGGACAGCGGTCAAGAACATCCTGAAATACCGAAAAGGACTAAGGATATGTTTCTCGTATATGGAGGTGACAAAGAGCTAGTCGTAAATGGTTACGTCGATGCAAGCTTTGACACTGATCCGGACGATTCTAAATCGCAAACCGGATTTTCTTTTATCGAATACTGACTTTGTTTGGTTCGTGCGCTTTTGTCCGGTTTCCTAATCACCCTCAGCTCGGCTGTTTTTGACTCTGGGAAGGCCCGTATCAGAAAACGCTGCCAGCGAATACATAGTACGCGAACCAAACGTAATCTGCCGGTTTCGGGAAGCGTGGGTATCGGAAACCGTAGCCAAATCATCGAAACAAACGCGTCGTAATATTTTGCCATATACATTTGGTCAAAGTCAACGAGCTTACTGTTTGCCGAGTTGATCTTGTGGACGGCCAGCTTCTCTGGGTCCTCCACCCCCGCCGGCTCCGGCAACTCTTCGTACGGGTCCGTGCGCTGGCAGGCGGCGAAAAGCGCGGGAATTTAACAAAGAGGGTGCGGGGTTTTGGCATGAAAACAGTGTAGGCCCCTCCCAATGCGGGGGCTTCACCATGATTTTGGGTGGGCCATTGGTGTTTCAGTCCTACGTGGTGGAGGTCTGAAGTCCCGCAAAGCCTCCTGATTTGCGTCCAATTTACCGAAAAACTAACTCATGGACGCGTCCATAGAAAAATACGAGGTCAAGTTGAATGATAAAGTGCGTCTAAACAACTAGATCTTCCCCGCAAAAAAAAAAACTAGATCTGGATATTTGTGGGTTGCTTGAGGGTCTGAATTCAATGAAGTGTTCTATACAAAATCGGTAGGCACATACCAGAAAAAAACGTGAAAAAATGCAGAAGCAGTTCACGCATCACAAAGGGAAGGGCTAGCCCGGCCGGGGAGCACATGCCGCCGGTTTGGCCCGAAAACTGGGAGCGCCACTCCCGCTCGCTGACGGACGATTACGAGCGAAACCGGCGGCACCTGCTCTGCTCTTTTTCTTTTCTTTTATCTTACACAAAGGACAAACGCCTCGTGTAGCAAAATTATCTATCTATTGTGATCAGATCAGCACTGTTGTGCCTAACTTTAGATCGATCGAGATCTCCCTTTTCTTGCTACCTTTATTTAGTTTGGTGGGTACAAAAAGAAAGACGAGGAAGGGAGCAATGGAGGATGCCCTCCAACAAACAAACATCAACGTATCCTGTGGATTCCCATACCACAGTTTTGGATGCCGCTCCCGGAAAGCGTGCTCTGCCCACCAACTCTGTTCAACACTCCAAGTCCAAACGAGCAGAGCACCCGCGGTTTGCACCCAAAACCGTGCGTGGCCGCCACCTTTTTGCCCGCTACAAATACATGGCTGGCTCCGCGTCCTGGAAGCATCAAGCAGCAGCCAGCCAGCCAGTCAGTCCATCTCATCTCACTCGATCATCGCACTCTTTGCACTGAGCCGTTTTTGCACAAGATCACGGCGAAGATGTCGTCGACGGCCACCATCACCCGCGCCCACCTCGAGAACAAGCTCGCCCTCGCCAAACGCTGCTCCAGAGGTACGTCGTAACCAGGATCCACTTCTTCAGAGTTCTGTTCAGCCAAGTTGTGCACTGATAGTCTGACACTAGCAATGCATTTCTTTTGTCCCCAGAGGCGACGTTCGCCGGGGCAAAGGCGGCGGCCATCGCCACGGTCGCGTCTGCGGTCCCAACAGTGAGCTCCTCCGTCCGGGATTTATTGATTTTCATGCACGTTGGTCTGGTTTACATAACTGAACTGTTTATCGTGTAGCTGGCGAGCGTGAGGATGGTGCCGTGGGCCAAGGCGCACCTGAACCCCACCGGCCAGGCCCTGATCGTCTGCACCGTCGCCGGGATGGCCTACTTCGTCGCCGCGGACAAGACGATCCTCTCGCTGGCCAGGAAGCACTCGTACGAGAGCGCACCCGACCACCTCAAGGACACCTCATTCGCCGGCGCCACCGCCGCAGCACGCCCCCGTCCGCCGGCATTCTTGAGGCCTTGAGCTAGTGTCAGCTGCTGCTACTGCGCAGAACGTCGATACATACCGCATATTCAACGCCAAAACTGAAATCCACTGCTACTTACATTATCACCGTTGTACTAGTTGCAATCAGAGACGGTGGCGCCTAATACTGTGGCCCCTGTAACCGGCTTGTAATGCTATACTGGTGCTCCCCTTAATTGATGACAATTAGGTGCTCTCTGGTAAACTCCATTATGAATCCCCCAACTCGGTGATGAACGCCGGATTCCCAAAATGAGCAGGGGCCAAAATCAATAAGGAAAAGATGTCTAGCGTATCTGAATTTCAAAAGATTTGTCCATAAAGCTCATGATCCAATTTCTATTTGGTCCAAAATCCTACAGGCGCGGACACATTGAGTTTTCTTCTTCTTTGTGGACTTGAAATTGAACTTGTGACCAGCCGAACGATTTTGGACCAACCTCAACCCCAATCACAAGCTCGTGAACCATTTGATTGCACTTTTGAAATTCATGTATGAGTATGACAATGTTCCCACAACGCAAGTTCGTGTGCCTCACTGCGTCTGCTCCCTCCGTTCCATAATGTAAGTCGTTTTTTGACACTATTTATATCACCGGTTGCAGGGAGTATCTCTTTCTGTTTCGTTTTTAGGAACTACAGTTACCTCCATGTTATAGGATGTGAACAACATGCTACGATCCTTATATTATGAGACGCAGGGGGTACTTCTTTCTGTTTTGTTTTTAGGAACTACAGTTCCCTCCATGTTATAGCATCTGAATAACGTGCCTACGTTCCTTTTAGCGCTCCTTTCCCCTGCGGCCTTGTCCTCCCTTTCCCCACCCTTCTTTTCTCATTCAAAGAGAAAAATGGGTCTTGTTCCTTCCTCACATGAGAAGCTCTTTCGGATGGAGTGGTAGACAACACAAAGGTTGTTGTCGCGAGCCCGTGTTCGAATCTCTCATCGCCTATAAGAATAAGGCAGGTGGGAGTCTCCCCTCTTTTCTCATTCCCTCGGATCACTCTTCCATTCCTACAAGCTCACCACGACCCACCCCATCCCCTCTATTGCATGAAACAATCTGCAAACTATAAAATTCCCAGCACGTGTGGTAATACTTGTTTAGTATTGCAACTTTGAGCTGCTTGGGTGATCAAACTGATTGCAAAATTTGCTATACCTCCGTCGTTTGAGATTTTTGCTCGAGCAGGAGACGGGGAGGCCAAGGTCAGCCGCAACGTTGGAATGGCGTCGCCGGTGAAAAAGAGGAAAATGGCTGATACGGGGTCGCCGACACTGAAAATGGTTGAACGATTTAGAGGGACTAGCGAGCCAGTAGCGGCGACATGGTAGAGGCAGCCGCTTGAACACCGTGAGGCGGCATGCGTCAATGTCACCGGCCGCGGCTGGCAAGGGCCGATGATATGGGACGCAGGAGCAGGGAGGGGGGCTGTGAAGGCGCAGAAACGTCAACATAATTAATTTCAGACACCAAGCGTAGGTGCCCCCAACTAATCATGATAGTAACGGACTCGATATTTTCTTACTTTATTTAGTGTATTGTGTTTTTTGAAGTATACTGTATTTAGTATGTTGTGCACATTGCCGGCCATAGAGAAAAAAATTAAAATATCTATGAAGGTCACTTCACATAATAAATACCAAGTCAATAAAATTATGTTTTACTCCAATAAACTTTATTGGCGTGTCAGATCGCCGCTAGCAACGTCCAACGGCTCTCTCGCCTGATGATGACCTGAGCCGCTGGAAGACGGCCCGCTGCCGGAGGTTCTCGCGGAGGCGTTGCGCAGCGAGGACGCTGTCCGGGACGAAGTGGCAGAGGCACCACTGTAGCCGGTGGCCGAGGTTGGGCATGCAGACCGTGCGGCGGTGCCCGATCCAGCGCGCCGCCGCGCCGGCGTAGGCGTCCGACGTCGGCATGATCAGCCGCGACAGGAACCCTCCCCTCGTCACCATGTTGGTCACCATCTTTGTGTCAACATACAGCGAGGCCTGGCACTGCACGTCGATTCCTTTGCCCCTGTATTCAACGCAGAGGCTCCGGGAGAACTGGGAAACGTACCGCTTGGTGGCGGCGTAGACGGAGTAGAGCGGGTAGGAGGGCAGCGCCTCCGCGGCGCCGGAGCCGATGTTGACGACGGCGCCCCTCCCGCGCTCCACCATGCCGGGCAGCACGGCCGCCGTCACCTCCGACACGGCCCACAGGTTCACCCGTATCATCCTCAGTTTCCTCACCCACGCCTCCGCATCGGCCTCGTGGAGGTACGCCGCGTGCGGCGTCGCCGGCGACGCCGGCGTTGTTCACCAGCACCCCCATTTCCAGCCCCTCCACCGCCTGCCGGAGCCGGCCCATCGCCTCCTCCCCTGCCAAACAAAACACGGTCGATCAGTGCACCGCGTACGGTGGTTCCTTGCAGAGTGCTGCGCGGTGCTTGCTTTCACCTTGAGGAGTGGAGACGAGGGAGAAGTCGAACTGCACGGTCTTGGTGAGCACGCCGTGGGTTCCGGAGGCGGTTCCGGCCATGTCCTGGAGCTTGACCGGGTCGCGGCCGACGAGGACGAGGTTGAGGCCGCGCCGCGTGAGCTCGAGAGCCATGGAGCGGCTGATGCCGGACGTCGGGCCGGTGACGACGGCCCACGCCCCGTAGCGGCGGCGGAGGTCCTTGTGCCCGCGCAGGCAGAGCGCGAGGCCGGACGTGTGGAGGAGGCGGTACGCGACGGCTGCGACGTAGAGGGCGCCGAGGATGGTCAGCGAGACGAACCATGGCCCCTGCTGCCGGAGCGGAGCGAGAGCCTCGGCGCACATCCTGCCCCTCGGGCGCTCTCTCTCGCGCGCGCGACGCTGGATTGTACCTGCGTGTCGTGAACTCGTGATTCGAGAGGCTCTGCCGCACGAGGCCACGCTCCACCACTACGTGCACCTCCCACATAGCCATAGTACTGTTGTACGACCACCAACGCCATACTTTACTCCTAACAACAAACTACATGTGTTGTGGTTCTGCTTCACACTGATCGCCCAATCCATCAGTCAATGATTGGTTACAGGCGGACCGGACGGATATTGATGCCGCAAGACTCACCTTCTTTTTTCCGCAACTCCTGCCGGCGAGTCCGGTTCAAGGTTGCGGAGCGGGAGCGAGCGTCGTAGATCACACACACGTACAAAAAGTAAATGGACACAGAGATGTAGAGGGAAGTCTTTCTTTATTAATCATCATCAATTGTACATACACAGGATGCTCTTCTCTTTATATATCTAGGGATGGAGGGATAAGTGCCCATTTTAACGTTAAGTGGAGGGACTTGGTCTATAATGGGCCAATGACTTGTTCCATCTAAAGCCCAAGTTTCCCAACAACTCCCCCGTTATCCGTATATCCATGTCTCAAAACTCTGAAAAATCCAGTGGGAAAAAGTATGGAGAAAGAGCATATAGTATACGTTGTTATTGCATGAATTGCCTCATCAAAAATCTCATGTGAGAAACATCAGGAAAACTCACTCAAGGGAAAAAGAGTACAATCCACTCAACCATCAAGTTGAGTACTCGATCATCAGGACCGATATTTTAACAATGAGTTTGTGAAGTTTCTCCCCCTGAACCTTGCATCTCCCTAAGTCTCATCATACCGATTCTATGCACACATCTCTCGAAAGATGGTGTCGGTAATGATTTAGAGAACAAACAGCAAGATTAGCATCAGACTTAGCATGCAAGATTCTCACCTCCTTCATCTTTTGCATCTCATGTGCATAGAAGAACTTAGGATTAATATTCTTTATGGGATTACACTTCACATGACCATATGAATGTGTACAACACAATCAGTATTATCTTTAAAGATAATGATAGGGGTTTGTACGGTGTTCAGCCCACATGTCTGCTGAATGTGGCCGATCATCTGCCAAAGCGATACACATTCTTTTGACGCTTCGAATAGTGCCATGATTTCTGAGTGGTTCGTGGAAGTCGACACAAGAGTTTGCTTGGACGATTTCCAGGAAAACGCAGTTCCACCACAAAGGAAAACATATCCAGTCTGCGATTTGCAATCATGCGGGTCCGATAGGTACCCAGCATCGGCATAGCCTATAATAGATAGGTCTTGATTCCTTTTATAAAACAGGCCAGAATCTTTAGTCCCTTGCAGGTAACGGAAGACGTCCTTGACACCTTTCCAATGTCTTTTGGTAGGTTCAGAACTGTACCTCGCAAGCAAACTAACAGCGAACACAATGTCTGGCCGTGTACAGTTTACGAGATACAAGAATGCTCCAACTGCACTCAGGTAAGGAACCTCTGTTCTCAGAGTTTCCTCCCGCCTCTTCCTTTTGCCTGAATGGGTCCTTGTCTGGCTGTAAAGATCTCCCGACCATCGGGGTCTTAGAAGGATATGCCTTATCAAATCCAAATCTTTCCAACACCTTCGGGTGTAGGCCGATGATGCACTAGAATCCCATCGGGGAATGTTCAAGTTGCAGACCTAGATAGAACTTGGTTTTACCCAAATCCTTCATCTCGAATTCCGACATAGGAACTCGCTTCCTCAATATCCTCAGGCGTACCGATTATGTTTTTAAATCATCCACGTACACCGAGATTATACAGAATCCATCTTGGGATCGCCGTATGAAAACACATGGGCAATTTTATTGCTCGTGTAGCCCTTCTGATGAAGGAAATCGCTTAAGCGATTGTACCACATTCTACCAGACTGTCTGAGTCCGTACAGTGCCTTTTGAAGTTGAACATTGTATAGACCCCTGTTTGCTCTATCATGGTTCGGAACAGGGATATCTGGAACCTTCATGTATATGTTCGAATCCAAGTTACCATACAGGTAAGCAGTGACAACATCCATTAGTTTCATTTTCAAGGCCATGTTTACTGCCATCGAGATCAAGTATCTAAAGGTAACTCCAACCATGACCGGGGAATAAGTCTCCTCAAAATCGACACCTGGTCGTTGAGTGAACCCTTGAGCGACGAGCCTTGCTTTGTACCGTACTACCTTATTATTTTCATCTCTCTTTCGAACAAAAACCCACCTATGGCCAACAGGGCGAATGTGGGGAGGAGTTCGACAAACTGGTCCGAACACCTTCCTTTTGTTGAGAGATAATAATTCGGCAGTAATTGCCTGGTGCCAATCTTTTCAATCCGACCTTTTCTTGCAATCAACGAGCGTGTTAGGCTCAGGGTCAAGATCTATGATTGAGCCAATTTTCGTAGCAAAGTTAATGTCGACAATCACCGTTGCTCGGTTCAGGGACTCCCCCGTATAAATATAATTTATGGCCATTTCGTCATGGAGCACATCCGGCGCAAACACTTGCTCTACAAATTTCCCATTATGGGAGCAAGGTCCTTTAGATTTCCCGCACCGATGTGTGCGCTCACATCTCCGTTGGGTGTTTCCCATATGGGAAAGTTTAAGTCCGGAATTTCGTGCACTGAATTTTCCGTACTTGTGCCAGGTCTCGACTGGCTCCCCGTTTCAATTTGGGGTACTTTGGCGATAGACTATAATAAATCTCTCTTATCCTTTTTCGTCAGGCGTCCTCGAGTACTTGGGATTTGAGAAGCTGGATTTCTCGTCCTTTTAGGCCTTTGGACGGGAGCGGGTATACCATCATTTTTCTTTGGTATTTCAACCCTTTCCGGTCCATTGCGCGCGTGCACATGCGATTTTGTCACAGTCTTTTAAGTCACTAAAGTGGTCAGGCAGTTGATTTGCTAAAGACTGCAAATCTATTATCTTTTGGATTTCTCTCTCAGTCTCGGCAGTGCTCGGGTCATGAGTGTGGATCCCCGTGGCTTGCCACGTGATTTCTCGACTTTTAGCATCAAGGGGTTGATTCTCTCCCCCTAAAGTCGGGAAAAAATCTTCGTCAAAAATGCAATCAACAAAACGAGCCGTGTGACAGTCCTTTTTTTCTGATGTAAATTCTGTCTGTCTCCTTTGTCCTTCCTAACGCTAGTCTAGTCTCCGATTAAAGGATTGATACGGGCGTGCTTCCTTGCAGAGGGTTGTTTTGCAAAAATATGCAGATTAGAAGCTAGTATCTCCAGTTTTATGAGAAAAAGAAGAGGAAGAATCGGCGAACATCCTAAAAAATGGTACTTTTGTCTCAATCCGATAGTCACCTGTCATGGGGTCCAGATACCTGATTATGGACACAGTCTCATAACTAACGTATATCCCCTACTTACGGAGCGGGCCCATCGCCGATCGCTGAGGGGTTGGTATTGGTACATATACCTGGCAACCGAACCTACGAAGGTGGGAAATTTTCAGTGCCGACCCTTGCGCAAGTTGAACAGGAGAGTGGATGTTGTAGGCCGACGATCGAAAGTTGACGAGATTGGCCGCGTGTAACACCGCGTGGCCCCCAACATGTAGCTGGTAAATTACAACCCTGAAGGAGCGGTCGGGCAATGAATTTAATTCTTTTAATCAATGCCTCGGCAAGTCCATTTTGTGTATGAACATGTGGTACCGAGTGCTCAACTTTGATTCCCATTGCGATGCAATAATCATCTAACGCCTTTGAAGTAAATTCTCCGGCATTGTCCATTCGAATAGACTTTATACGATAATCAGGGAAATTATTCCTCATTTCTATGAGAGATCAACTTTGCAAAGGCATGGTTCCGTGTTGACAGCAGGCAAACATTGGACCATTTAGAGGAAGCATCAATGAGCACCATGAAGTACCGAAACGGCCCCGTGAGGGGCTGAATTGGACCGCATATCTCCCCTTGGATATGTTCCAAGAACGCGGGGATTTCATTCCTCACCTTGAGGGGCAATGGCCTAATGACTAACTTACCCTTAGCGCATGCGGAGCACACGAAATCATCGGGATTCGGGAAGTTCTTCATGTTAACATTATGACCATGCGAGTTGTTAATTATATTTCTCATCATCCTAAGTCCGGGGTGGTCTAACATATCGTGCTAGAGGCAGAAGAGTTCAGAGCTTCTAAAAATGGTCTTGAGGGTAGTGTACACGGGCGGTGCTACTATCTTAGTGTAGTATAGTCCTGTGTTGAACGAAGGAAGCCTTTCGATAACATGTTTACCACTTGCATCCCGCTTTGTGATGAGTAGGCACTCCTTGCCGTTTTCATCATCGGTCTCAATATGGAGACCATTAGCGCGGATGTCTCTAATGCTCAAAAGAGTACGAGTCGAATCCGGGTACAACATCACATCATTAATGATCAAAGTTGTTCCCATAGGAATTATAATAGTGGCTCGTCCGGAGCTAACTATGTGAGAACCGCAGCCGGCAATTGTCATAATACTTCCCAGAGATTTTTTTAATAGACTCAAAGCACTGAGTTGCTCGTAAAATGGTATTAGTTGTACTGCTATCAACAAGGCACATTTCCTCTACTCGGGTGCCACACGCATTCTAAAATATGACATCTAACTATATAATGTAGCGAGGAAGAAGCTACATAAATAATAAGTGCACATATTTCAGAACATAACAAGCTATCATAATTAAATAAAGGAATAAATGGATGAATGCAACATCATCCAAACGCCAAATGATGAATAAGGTTTTTGCTCTAATAGAGTACAACCTACCGAGATGAATGTATCAGTTTAATCTAGGGAATTATAAACAAATGGGAAACCAAGATAGTAAATGAGGGGGGGCACTTTCTCTAGTCGAGATGTCGAGGCGGCTAAGCATCTCCACATAGGAGAGCTTTTGCGAGGATAAAATCACCATCGAGTTCGTGTGTCATGGAAGGGGACGCCAATGGCTCTACTGTGGGCACCTATAAGGCGTTGCCATAGGAGCCTATGGTGCTCCCCCTAGACAATGTAGACACCCCCAAGCGGTTGCGCAACAATGGTTCTATTCCTCTCCATGGGGACAAACAATGTGCTCCAGCCTCTCGAACCACCCTTTTGAGAGCAACCTAAATGACTAGGGCACTTCGGTCTATCATGTACACATTTTGCGGGGTGCCACAGAGGTGGAGTTGAAGAAAGTGCAGTAACCGGGCATTCACCCTAGGAGTGGCGGCGACCATCTGGGTCTCCAAGTCTATTGCCCTAAGTCATCCAAACTCGAGGACAACCTCCACGTTGAATGACAAGGTGGGTACCCTAGCCCATACATTATCCGCGCATTCACCCTAGGAGTGGCGAAGACCATCTCGGTCCATGAGCCTATCGCTCTCTATGGTCACGCGGACCCGAGGATGATCTCCACGCCGAATGCTCGGTAGGGTAGTAGAATCCCTTATGGGCCAACTTGATGGACTCTCGGTTTATTGATTCCGTCCATCAACGATTATCAAGTGGTTACATCAGGTAATCCACGACATAAAAGCGATGATGATACATTTTATTCATCAAAATGACATTCCGATATTTATAACATGCCAAAATATGCATTACATAGCGATTAAAAGTAAGCAACAATTAGTCTACAACAGTAAAAGCATATAATAAAAGCATGTACATGAAAGTAGCATGTGAAGCGCGTCCTAGACGTTAAAATTGGCCCTGCAATCGAATTCCCGAGCCTCTTTTATGCCTGAAAATGTCTTTTTAGCTACAACTGACACGTCCAGCGCTTTATACGCAAAATAATTCAATAGGAATAAATTTGCATGCAAATACGGAGGACTACAGGGGCTCAAAGAAAATACGCGCGTGCAGCAGCGTTTTTGCTCCAGTCCATTAATGAAACATGCCGGAACGGGCCGTCGGCCCATCTAACACCTTGCGCAACACTTTCTTTAGTAGGGTAACCGCGCGTACCGCCCAGCCTACCATGGCCCATTAAGCCGGCCCACCACTGCACTGCCCACCAGGGGGCGACACTAGGGTTCCGCCTAGCGCCCGAACAGTGGCGGCGACTGCTGTTGGTGGGGCCTGGGGCCCAGGCTGTTGCGCGCCCCGTCTGGTGGCGCCGGCGACCCGCACGGCGGCGGTTAGGGCATCTCGGCCGCGCCCCAGAAGGCCTCCTCAGCGATTTTTTCACAAGGCCGAAAAACGCCCGATCGCGCCTCAGAGCCTGATTTTGCCGGCTTGGGCGAACAGCGCCGACGGACTCAGTCCGAACCGGCTGTTGGGCGCCTGGGCGCGCGAAAGTAGTTTTAGCGCGAAAAAAAGACGCTGGCCAGCCAGCGGCGACTCGGCGATCGTCTTCCCCTAACGGCCTCGGTTCCGCTGGAATTAATGGCAAGGCTGCGCCGGTCAGCCTTGCCATTGATTCTCACGGCGGCGCTTCACGGAGGGGCGCCGACGCCCCTCTCTCGCACGCGCAGACACACGGGCGCTGCCCGGCTATAAAGCCGGGCGGCCTCCACTCGCTGTGCCCACACCAGCCCCGCCCCGCCGCCGTCTAGCCCTCCCTCTCCCTCGCTCTCCTAGCGCGCCGCCCAGCCCCTCCTCTACCTCTCCCGAGCCCGCCAGCCCCGCCAGAGCTATGGCGTAACGCTTCGAGACGAGGCGGCGGCTAACGGTTGCCGCCGTTCGCTCCGCGACAGAGTCTGGCTCTGTTCGGCGAACATCCCGCCGCCCGGACATGCGCGTCGGGCCAACGGGTGGAGACTCGCCGGGAGTGCCCATTCCCCGCTGTTCGACGCCGCGGCGGCCGGCATTCGCCGAGGAGGTCGAGATCGCGGCGCGCCCTCACCGACGCCCAACTCTCCTCCCAAATCGCACGCCGACAACCACGCGCCTGGGCGGAGTATTTCGAGCGCCGCCAAAGCAGCGATTGGCATCCACCAACGCGCGCGGTGGTCGGCGGCGGTAGAACAGCGAGGGCGCCACCTCGGTGGGCGCCCCGCCGCACACTCGAGAGCGTGCTCACGCACTCGAGGGCGGCAACGACCGCCGTTATGCGTTCCCCGCGCAGCACCGACGCTGCCGGGCCATGGGCGCCAAGGAGGTTCGGGTCCTCCTCCTCCTCTTCCTCCTCCCGATCCTCATCGCACCTCGGCACTTCGCCTGCTCGGCGCCAAGGCCGAGCCGCGGCGGAGTCGCCACTCGCCGGGCGCTTTTCGCAGCGCCGACATCGTCATCAACGAGGGCGGCCGGCGCGCCTCCTCCTCGTCGGCTCCTCCGCGCTTCGTCAAGCCAAAGACGGAGCCGGGGCTGGCGCCGGTGAAGGCGGAGTTCGACGACGACGACGCGGCCCTAGAATGGGCGCGCCAGACTCCATTGCAATGGAGAAGGCGCGAGGGAGAAGGCGGCGAGCGCGGTAGCGCCGCCTGCGCCGCTTCGAGGAGCGCCGACGCTGCCGCGATTAAGACGGGTCGTCGCCCTATGCGACAGCGACGACGACGACGACGACGCCGCCGCCATCCGCCATGGCGACGCTGGTCCAGCAGGGCGCCAGCGTCAGGGAGAAGGCCGGCGGCGATTTACGATGGTGGCGATTTACTTCAGCCCCTTTTTTCTTTTTTTAGATTAGGTTAATGTAATGAAAATGCGCGAATTTCACCGAAATTTGCCATGTTTAACCGAAATATAACTACTTTTTATCATAACTTCGTCGAACGGCCCTTTTATTTTATTTTAATACGCTGCGCGGGCCGCGGGCCGACGGCGGTGAGGGACCGACTCGCCTTAAGGCCATTTTTGCGCGGCTCACCCCAGCGGCGCTTTTAGACGCTCATGGGGGACCAACGGCTGGAGATGCCCTTACATGGCAGGAGTCCATGCTGCTGCTCGCGTACAGTAGTGCAGCCGATCCAGCACGCGAGCGGACGGTGGCCGGCATGGGCATGCACGGCGTCGGCCGGACTGCGTTCGTGGCGCGGCGATGACCAACGTGTGGTGGTCAGTACTAGCTCGCGGTTGCCCGGAGCCTGGCGCGGTGGTGGCCAGTAGAGCCGATCAACGGTAGCTGGCGAGGTGGCACAGCGACGCACGCGGCAACGGCCATGCGCCAGCTGGGCGAAGTGACCAGCGCGTGGCGGTGGTGCGCCACACGCGCATGCACGCGGCGATGGCTGTGCTTGACGAGCAGACGACGCACACTGCGGCAATGCACGCAGCGGCCAGCAGGGCCATGTCGGCGTGGCTTCGGCAGTGCACGTTCGCGGCCATCTGCGGGCCCGATGGGCTTCAGCCGTAGGGACACGGTGGCGTGGTGCGCGACGGACAGCAACGCTCAGCAGCTGGCTGGGCGGCATGCGTTAGACGGTTAAGCGCCACCCACGGCCACGGCCCTATACGCTGGCGCGTGGGGTGCACTAGGCAGCCACAACGGACGATGTCAGCGGCTTGTGGCGCCTATGTACGATGCAACATCATTGGGATGGTGCATACAGGACTATAGGCTCGGGAAGACGAATCCGTCTCGTTCGTCCGTCATCAGGACGGCAGAAAATCACAGAGACGGCGCTAGCGTATGCGTCGCGGCGGTGCCGTGCTCGTCGGGAGCCTGTGCACCGTCCGTCTCCTTGATGTAGCCAACAAATTCCTGGCATGTGAGATCGATCCGCATCGGCGGGCGACAACAAGTCCGCCGCAACCTCACAAGGAAAAATCCACATCATAGGTCAAAATCTAACGGAAACACTAATGCCCACACGTGTGGGCGATACCTAACTCGCCCACACGCCTCGATCATCATCCATTGCCTTTTGCACGAATCTTGGCACGAAAAGGTTGATTTTATGTGCCACGTAGGACGAGGCTGGTGTGTGGGCGTTGGAGAGTTTGCCCACACGCTAGCACCACGCTGTTTGCCAGCTGCGCTGTGTGGGCGAACTAGTTTCTGCCCACACAGCCAGCCATCTAATTCATGCGCGTGTGGGCGAACTACTTTTCGCCCACATGACACTCCTACGTTGTGGATGGCAACTGTAGTTAGACGAACGTGGCAACTAGGTAAACACACTTGGCAACTGTGATTTTTTGTTAGACGGCAACTGCAGTTGCGCATACGTGGCAACCAGATAAACACACATGAGACCTATGGTTGGACCATACATGGCAACTACTGTTTGACCATATGTGGCAAGTAGTTAATCACACACGGCAAGGTTGGACCACACGTGGCAACTAGGTGAACACACATGACAACTACTGTTTGACCATATGTGGCAAGTAGTTAATCGCAAACGGCAACTACGGTTTGATTACACGCGGCAACTGCCATAAATTAGACATGGCAACTATAGTTAACCAAAACAGATAGAGTTGCCATGCTTTTACAACTACACTTGCCATCCCGAATAACTACATCTGCCAACCAGGATGGCAACTAAATCGTCATCCCGCGGTGCACCTAGTTGCGGCAGAACGTGTGGGCATTTTTGCTTCGTGCCATACGCGCGGGGTGGAGATGAGTAGTATTTGTTGGCGTATGGCACGAAGTAGCCGCGCCCACACGTATGTGCAATTCTAATATCTGCCCACACACAACCCTTGTGGACTGCCTCCTGCTCATACCACACACGGTGTGTGGACGCATGTCGAATATACCACACGTGTGGCAGTTATCGGCGTTCATCTAATCCAAAAAATAAGGTGATCGCAAAGACGGAATCACAACAACAGGAGGAATTCATTTTTGTGAACAAATTTTGGATCCATACCTCCGCGAGATCGACGAAAGCCTGCTTGATGCGGGCTTGACGCAGGCTTGATGGAGAGTTGGAGGAGCGAAGCGTGCTGATAACGTGTTTCGCAACTCCTGCTGGCGAGTCCGGTCCAAGGTTGCGAAGCGGGAACGAGCGTCGTAGATCACACACAGATACAGAAAGTAAATGGACACAGAGATGTGAAGGGGAGTCTTTCTTTATTAATCATCATCAAATGTACATACACAGGGTGCTCTCCTCTTTATATATCTAGGGATAGAGAGATAAGTGCCCATTTTAACGTTAAGTGGAGGGACTTGGTCTATAATGGGCCAATGACTTGTTCCATCTAACGCCCAAGTTTCCCAACATTTTTTACCCGAATATACAATGTCGGATTTTTAGGTATGAAAAATCAAAAAAATTGAGGCAAGTTTAGTTCGTCAAGGATGGCAAATTTAATATAAATTGCCATGAAAAATGTTTCATTTGCCATGTCTAAAAGTCTGCATTTCCATTTTCTTTGCAAACTAAAGCCCCTGATTGTTGTACTCCAAGATTCGGGGCACAAGATGGTACCCCTCTATTTTTATTTACTCCGTGTATTAGTTTTGGTCAAAGTCAAGCTTTGTAAACTTTGACAAAGTTTAGAGACAAAATATTAACATATATAATAACAAATCAATACCAATAGATTCATTATTGAATATACTTTCACATCATATAGATTTATTATGATAAATGTATATGTTATTTTGAATAAAAACTGAGGAAGTACATCGGAATACCACAGCTGGCATCTACAAAAAAATTACAAACATGTGAAGATATACTTGTATGAAGACACACAAGCAGCACAAATACAACCTGAAGCTTTCTGAAGCCGCACATGAACACCAAAAGGTGCAATATGTCCGAAGATCCACGCCACGTCTGACCGGAACCACACTCCGGTTACCACCAGAACGGCGGCGGGGACAACCATCAGAGAGCCTCTGTTTAGTCCACTGAGTGTTACTCCGACACAGGGGATGATGGCCGTACACATGTGCCGACGACCGCAATAGCACCCGCCGACGCCAATAGAAGAAGAAGCACTTGTGACCACTTGTGACGGTAAGAGAGCAAACTGCTTGGACGATAAAGTGACTCCAACTAGAGAGCCAAGCAACGCCACGGACGAGACTGGGACAGATCCGCTCTCTCAGGACCCGCACAGCGGGGCAGAAATCACATATTTGATCTAAGGATAAAATCAAATCACAATTTGCCCTGGTCTTGAAAAAATTTCACATAACAGACCGTTTTGTGTGGCGCCCGACAGCCTGGCGCTGCACTGCACTATGCAGCGCCTTTGCCTTACGCATCCCATGTCCGGCCAGTGTGGCAGCCCGGGGCCAGGGGCGGCCCCACAGCCAGCCATGCAGCGTACAATGCATATGCGCCACACTTGTAATGTGCAGCGCCTAGCGCTTAGGCGTCACACTTGTAATTTTCAGCGCCCGTCCCTTAGGCGATGCACACTCTGTTTGTCACTTAGGCTGGCCCACCCTCTCTCCCCTCCCACCCAAACCCTTAGCCTTGCGGCCCTCCTCTCTTCCCCTCTCCTCCCCTCTCAAATCCTTCTCAAATCTTGCAAATCCGAAGTATTTGACCGTGGATTTCGCAGTCAACCCCTCCCTTAAGGTAATCTCCTCTGATCCCCTCAATTTCATCTGTTTGACACGAGAAAAATATCTATGGACTCCGGGAGAAGGGAAGGGGAGTGTATTTCTCTCATATGTCGGGGAAAGAAGAAAAGAAAAATGCGGGAGTGCCAGTGTACTGTAGTACACAAAGAAAAGGATACGGGAAAGGAGTATTTCGTTAATCTCATTGGAGAAACAAAATCACAACATCCCGTAAACAAAAAAGTGCGCTTCATGGCCTACTAGCGCGGCCAGCCTGACTGTGGTGATTGCGGTCTTCTGGTTCCTGGGGCCTCGGAAGGCTCCCGGTTAATTACTCCCGCAGGTTGCTCCGCGGGATACCTCCGATTAAGCCGTGTGGTCGTCTTCGTCGTCTTCGCTTCGCGTTCTTCATGAATGATGATGGTGATGTGTGTACGAGCAGCGGCAGAGCCCGTGTCCTCGTCGGTACACGCGCCGCAAGTGGCGTGGCCTTAGCGGTGGCCGTGCCTGCCCTCGCCGTCGTGCCTCGTCGGTCTTGTCGGCGTTGGAGTAGTTGGTGTAGGGGTAGCATGGGTCGCGCTCGGCTTAGACTTCTTGACGACCTGTTGCTTCATCGTGGTGTTCAAGGGGCTACGCCCTGCGGGAGTAATAGTTTGGAGAGACCGGTGAGGGAGTCCAGGATTAGGGGGTATCCGGACAGCCGGACTGTGTACGATGTCCGTGCTATTGAAGCGTGAAGATACCAGATTCAAGACTTCGGCCCGTGTCCGGATGGGACTTCCCTTGGCGTGGAAGGCAAGCTTGGCGATCCAGATATTATATTTCCTTCCTTGTAACTGACTCCATGTAAACCCTAGCCCTCTCCGGTGTCTATATAAACCGGAGAGGTTGGTCCTTAGAAGGCCGTTCACAATTACAATCATACCATCATAGGCTAGCTCTTATGGTTTAGCCTCTACGATCTCGCGGTGGATCTGCTCTTGTACTAACCATATCATCAATATTAGTCAAGCATGAAGTAAGGTTTTACCTCCATCGAGAGGGCCCGAACCTGGGTAAACATCTGTGTCCCTTGCTTCCTGTTACCATCAGCCTTGACGCACAGATCGGGACCCCCTACCCGAGATCCGCCGGTTTTGACACCGACATTGGTGCTTTCATTGAGAGTTCCTATGTGTCGTCGCCGTCAGGCTCGATGGCTCGTCTCATTGTCAAGCACGACATTACTTCGGAAGAGGCTCTGGCTGTAGGCCAGATGCTCCGGATCGGCGGCTTTATCATGACCGCCCCAACGGCGGTGGCGCTGACGATTACTTCTAGGGTCATCAATCATAACCTTCGCGTCAGTTCGGAACTTGCCGAACAGATGGATCCAATGGAGCTCTCCAACCTTAACGAACTCTTGGATCGCATCGCTGCTCTGGGAGTTGCTACGGACTACGACCGGATTGGGCTTAAACCCGACCGAAGGGACATCAGGCCCCCGCCGGCCACCCATGAGATAGTGATAGTGGAGGAACCACGCGCGGATTGCCCCTCAACTTTGAGGACAAGTTGTGTTCGGATCACCGAACTCCTTGAGCCGAAGACCTGCTCAAAGGAAAACCTGACCCAGGTCCCGGACTTAGAATCGGGCATCGGGCCGAAGAAATTGGGCACCCCGGATCCTGAGCCGTTTAGCTCGGGACCACCTCGCCTTAGGCGTTAGATCGGATCAAAATCCGGACTCTAAATCGACCTAAACTGCTCTCCCGCATCGTGCAGAGCCCCCAGAAACCGTGACATCGCCATCGGGCCAGATTCCTCCTTGCGCTTAACAAGGTCAGGGACTGCCGCGAAGAGAACATGGTCTCACTTTTCTGCAAAAACTGCACGGACGAAGGACTCCTCAATGCTATAAGCCGCCGCGACATAGTACGCTTCGCGGACTTGGCAACCATAGTACGGAAGTACTGTGCGATGGAGAGCGCTTGGAAGACCCAAACAGAATTTTGGGATAGTACTGCTCTCGCCAAAACCTTTGTCCGAACTAAACGGACGAACTCTCGTAAGTCGTCCCTCCCAACCCCCAAGAAACCAAAGCCCACTCCAGGGCGGAGATCCGTATTGGAAGAATGGCTCGACGGGCCATGTAAGCTCCACAGTACTCCGGATACACCACCTACTCATAGCCTTAAGGCACGTTGGATACTCCGCAGGTGGCAAAAGTGGCGAGGATCTTCTTATGGGCCACACAACGGAACAACATCCCGCCAAATAACACAATACGGTACTAACAGTCTTGAGACTTTTGCATCGAACAATAGGCGCAAGCGAAGCTCGTCGAAGTTCGCTGAAATTTACCATGTGGCAAAATAAACCCTTGAATAACACTGCTATAACTTTTAACGCCAAGGATTTAACCTCGATCCCAGATCGTCCGGGCCGCCTGCTGCTCGGTTCTTAGCCCAATCGTGGACGGATTTCGCTCACCAAAGTGCTCATGGACGGTGGAAGCGGATTAAATCTGATCTATGAAGAGACACTCAGCAAGATGGATATTGACAAAGGCCGCATTGAACAAAGCGGTACAACCTTCAGGGGAATTATCCCTAGTCGAGAAGCACGGTGTGCGGGAAAAATCACACTTGACGTGGTATTCGACACCGGGAGAATTATAGGTCCGAAGAAATCACATTCCAAATGGCCCCTTTCAGCAGCGGATACCACGCCCTTTTAGGGCGGGACGCGTTTGCAAGCTTTCAAGCTATACCCCATTACGGGTACATGAAGCTTAAAATGCCCGGGCCCAATGGAATCATCACTCTAGCCAGTGACCGGGACGTCGCACTTCGCGCCGAAAACAAAACCGCAGCATGATGTCTACTACGCAACCTTCTTCTTGTAGACGTTATTGGGCCTGCAAGTGCACGGGTTTGTAGGACAGTAGCAGATTTCCCTCAAGTGGATGACCTAAGATTTATCAATCCGTGGGAGGCGTAGGATGAAGATGGTCTCTCTCAAGCAACCTTGCAACCAAATAACAAAGAGTCTCTTGTGTCCCCAACACACCCAGCACAATGGTAAATTGTATAGGTGCACTAGTTCGGCGAAGAGATGGTGATTCAAGTGCAATATGGATGGTAGATATAGGATTTTGTAATCTGAAAATATAAAAACAGCAAGGTAACTAATGACAAAAGTGAGCGTAAACGGTATTGCAATGGTAGGAAACAAGGCCTAGGGTTCATACTTTCACTAGTGCAAGTTCTCTCAACAATAATAACATAGATAGATCATATAACAAGCCCTCAACATGCGGCAAAAAGTCACTCCAAAGACACTAATAGCGGAGAACAAACGTAGAGATTATGGTCGGGTACGAAACCACCACAAAGTTATTCTTTCAGATCAATATATAAAAGAGTTCGTACTAGAATAACACCTTAAGACACAAATCAACCAAAACCCTAATGTCACCTAGATACTCCATTGTCACCTCAAGTATCCGTGGGCATGATTATACGATATGCATTACACAATCTCAGATTTATCCAACCAACATAAAAGTACTTCAAAGAGTGCCCCAAAGTTTTCTACCGGAGAGTCAAGAACGTGTGCCAACCCCTATGCATAGGTTCATGGGCGGAACCCGCAAGTTGGTCACCAAAACATACATCAAGTGGCACATGATATCCCATTGTCACCACAGATAAACACGGCAAGACATACATCAAGTGTTCTCATAAAAGACTCAATCCGATAAGATAACTTCAAAGGGGAAACTGAATTCATCACAAGAGAGTAGAGGGGGAGAAACATCATAAGATCCTACTACAATAGCAAAGCTCGCGATACATCAAGATCGTGTGAAGTCGAGAACACGAGAGAGAGAGATCAAACACATAGCTACTGGTACATACCCTCATCCCCGAGGGTGAACTACTCCCTCCTCGTCATGGAGAGCGCCGGGATGATGAAGATGGCCACCTGTGATGGATCCCCCCTCCGGCAGGGTACCGAAAAGGGGTCCCGATTGGTTTTTCTTGGCTCTGGAGGCTTGCGGCGGCGGAACTCCCGATCTATCTTCTGTTCTGGAAGTTTTAGGGTACGACGGTATATATGGCTGAAAGGAGTACGTCGGTGGAGCTACGGGGGGCCCATGAGGCAGGGGCGCGCCTGGGGGGGGGCGCCCCATCCTCGTGAGCAGCTCCGTGATCTTCCGACGTGGGGTCCAAGTCCATCAGTGGGTTTCCTTCCAAAAATAACTTCTCCAGTTGATTTTGTTCCGTTTTGACTCCGTCCGATATTTATTTTCCTCGAAATACTGAAATAGGCATAAAACAGCAAATCTGGGCTGGGCCTCCGATTACTAGGTTAGTCCCAAAAATAATATAAAAGTGGATAATAAAGCCCAATATTGCCTAAAACAGTAGATAAAGTAGCATGGAGCAATCAAAATTATAGATACGTTGGAGACGATCAAGCATCCCTAAGCTTAATTCCTGCTCGTCCTCGAGTAGGTAAATGATAAAAAGAATTTTTGATGCGGAGTGATACTTTGGCATAATTTTAATGTAATTCTTCTTACTTGTGATATGAATATTCAGATCCGAAAGATTCAAGACAAAAGTTCATATTGACATAAAAATAATAATACTTCAAGCATACTAATCAAAGCAATCATGTCTTCTCAAAATAGCATGGCAAAAGAAAGTTCATCCCTACAAAATCATATAGTTAGGCTATGGTTCATTTTCGTCACACAAAGATGTTCCCAACTTCTATACCCCCGATGACAAGCCAAGCAATTGTTTCATACTTAAATAATCTCAAACTTTTTCAACCTTCACGCAATACATGAGCGTGAGCCATGGATATAGCTCTATGGGTGGAATAGAATATGATGATGGGACTGTGTGGAGAAGACAAAAAAGGAGAAAGTCTCATGTTGACGAGGATAATTAACGGGCTATGGAGATGCCCATCAATTGATGTCAATATGAGGAGTAGGGATTGCCATGCAACAGATGCACTAGAGCTATGAATGCTCAACAAAAGAAAACTAGTGGGTGTGCATCCAACTTGCTTGCTCATGAAGACCTAGGGCATTTGAGGAAGCCCATCGTAGGAATATAAAGCCAAGTTCAATAATGAAAGATTCCCACTAGTATATGAAAGTGACAACATATGAAACACTCTATATGAAAAACATGCTGCTACTTTGAAGCACAATATATGAGACTCACTACATGAAGAACAAGGTGCTACTTTGAAGCACAATATATGAGACTCACTACATTAAGAACAAGGTGCTACTTTGAAGCACAAGTGTGGAAAAAGAGATAGTAGCATTGCCCTTTTTATTTTTTTATTTTTTTGGCCTTTCTCTTTTTTTTGGGCCTTTCTTTTTTTGGCCTTTCTCTTTTTTTTCGGGGAACAATGCTCTATTGAATGATGATCATCACACTTCTATTTATTACAACATAAGGATTACAACTCGAAACTAGAACAAGATATGACTCTATATGAATGCCTCCGTCGGTGTACCGGGATGGTGCAATGAATTAAGAGTGACATGTATGAAAAATAATGCATGGTGGCTTTGCCACAAATACGATGTCAACTACATGATCATGCAATGGCAATATGACAAAAGTAAAGTATGTCATGATGATGATGAACGGAACGGTGGAAAGTTGCATGACAATATATATCTCGGAATGGCTATGGAAATGCCATGATAGGTAGGTATGGTGGCTGTTTTGAGGAAGATATAAGGAGGTTTATGTTTGAAAGAGCGTATCATATCACGGGGTTTGATGCACCGCTAAGTTTGCACCAACTCTCAAGGTGAGAAAGGGCAATGCACGGCATCAAGAGGCTAGCAAATGCGAAAGGTAAAATTGCGTATAATTCATGGACTCAACATTAGTCAAAAGAATTCATATACTTATAGCAAAAATTTAGAAGCCATCAAAAATCAAGTACTACGCGCAATGCTCCTAGGGGGATAGATTGGTAGGAAAAGACCATCGCTCGTCCCCGACCGCCACTCATAAGGATTCACAAGCCAGGTACACTTCATGTTTCAAATTTGTTACACAACTTTACCCATACGTGCATGCTACGGGACTTGCAAACTTCAACACAAGTATTTCTCAAATTCACAACTACTCAACTAGCATGACTTTGATATTATTACCTCCATATCTCAAAACAATTATCAAGCATCAAACTTATCTTAGTATTCAACGCACTCAAAAGAAACTTTCACATATCTTGAATACCAAGTATTTTAACATTAAGCAAATTACCATGCTATTAATGACTCTCAAAATAATGTAAGTGAAGCATGAGAGATCAAGTTTCTTTAAAACAAATCCACCACCGTGCTCTAAAAGATCTAAGTGAAGCACTATGAGCAAACTATCAAGCTCAAAAGATATAAGTGAAGCACATAGAGTATTCTATCAAATTTCAATTCATGTATGGCTCTCTCAAAAGGTGTGTACAACAAGTATGATTGTTGTAAACTAACAAGCAAAGACTCAAATAATAAAAGACGCTCCAAGCAAAACACATATCATGTTGGTGAATAAAAATATAGCTCCAAGTAAATTACCGATGGAAGTAGACGAAAGAGGGGATGCCTTCCGGGGCATCCCCAAGCTTTGACTTTTTGGTGTCCTTGGATTATATTGGGGGTGCCATGGGCATCCCCAAGCTTAGGCTCTTGCCACTCCTTGTTCCATAATCCATCAAAAGAATTCACCCAAAACTTGGAAACTTCACATCACAAAACTCAATAGAAATCTCGTGAGCTCCGTTAGAGAAAGAAAACAAAAGACTACTTTAAGGTACTGTAATGAAATCATTCTTTATTTATATTGGTGTTAAACCTACTGTATTCCAACTTCTCTATGAATTATAAACTATTTTACTAACCATAGATTCATCAAAATAAGCAAACAACACACGCAAAACAGAATCTGTCAAAAACAGAACAGTCTGTAGTAATCTGTAACTAACGCAAACTTCTGGAACCCAAACAATTCTACCAAAATTATACGACCTGAACAATTTGTTTATTGATCAGCAGCAATTGAAATCAGTATTTTATCACGTTCTGGTGATTTTTAACAATTCGGGCACTGAGCACAAAGATTCTGGAAATTACAGCAAGATCAAATAACTATCATCCAAGAAGATCCAATAGGTTCAACTTGGCACAAAAACTAATTAAAAGATAAAACCACATCTAAACAGAGGCTAGATGGATTATTTATTCCTGAACAGAAGCAAAAACAAAAGCTAAAAAATAAAATTGGGTTGCCTCCCAACAAGCGCTATCGTTTAACGCCCCTAGCTAGGCATTATGATTTCAATGATGCTCACATAAAATATAAGAATTGAAACATAAAGAGAGCATCATGAAGAATATGACTAGCACATTTAAGTCTAACCCACTTCCTATGCATAGGGATTTTGTGAGCAAACAACTTATGGGAACAAGAATCATCTTGCATAGGAAGGTAAAACAAGCATAATTTCAAAACTTTAAGCACATAGAGAGGAAACTTGATATTATTGCAATTCCTACAAGCATATATTCCTCCCTCATAAGCATCATGAATGAATTCAACAATATAACCAGCACCTAAAGCATTCTTTTCATCATCTACTTGCATAGAAATTTTACTACTCTCCACATAAGCAAATTTATTCTCATCAACAATAGTGGGAGCAAACTCAACAAAATAACTATCATGTGATTGAAAATTAAGATCAAGATGACAAGTTTCATGGTTATCATTATTCTTTAAAGCATACATGTCATCACAATAATCATCATAGATAGGAAGCATGCTTTCATCATAGTAAATTTGCTCATCAAAGCTTGGGGGACAAAAAATATCATCTTCGTGAAACATAGCTTCCCCAAGCTTGTGGCTTTGCATATCATTAGCATCATGGATATTCAAGGAGTTCATACTAACAACATTGCAATCATGCTCATCATACAAAGGTTTAGTGCCAAACATTCTATAGATTTCTTCTTCTAGCATTTGAGCACAATTTTCCTTTCCATCATACTCACGAAAGATATTAAAAAGATGAAGCGTATGAGACAAACTCAATTCCATTTTTTTGTAATTTTCTTTTATAGACTAACTAGTGCTAAAACAAGAAACAAAAAGATTCACTTGCAAGATCTAAAGATATACCTTCACTTACCTAGCCTCCCCGGCAACGGCGCCAGAAAAGAGCTTGATGTCTACTACGCAACCTTCTTCTTGTAGACGTTGTTGGGCCTGCAAGTGCACAGGTTTGTAGGACAGTAGCAAATTTCCCTCAAGTGGATGACCTAAGGTTTATCAATCCGTGGGAGGCGTAGGATGAAGATGGTCTCTCTCAAGCAACCCTGCAACCAAATAACAAAGAGTCTCTTGTGTCCCCAACACACCCAATACAATGGTAAATTGTATAGGTGCACTAGTTCGGCGAAGAGATGGTGATACAAGTGCAATATGGATGGTAGATATAGGTTTTTGTAATCTGAAAATATAAAAACAGCAAGGTAACTAATGATAAAAGTGAGCGTAAACGGTATTGCAATGGTAGGAAACAAGGCCTAGGGTTCATATACTTTCACTAGTGCAAGTTCTCTCAACAATAATAACATAGATAGATCATATAACAAGCCCTCAACATGCGACAAAGAGTCACTCCAAAGACACTAATAGCGGAGAACAAACGTAGAGATTATGGTCAGGTACGAAACCACCACAAAGTTATTCTTTCGGATCAATCTATAAAACAGTTCGTACTAGAATAACACCTTAAGACACAAATCAACCAAAACCCTAATGTCACCTAGATACTCCATTGTCACCTCAAGTATCCATGGGCATGATTATACGATATGCATCACACAATCTCAGATTTATCCAACCAACATAAAAGTACTTCAAAGAGTGCCCCAAAGTTTTCTACCGGAGAGTCAAGAACGTGTGCCAACACCTATGCATAGGTTCATGGGCGGAACCCGCAAGTTGGTCACCAAAACATACATCAAGTGGCACATGATATCCCATTGTCACCACAAATAAACACGGCAAGACATACATCAAGTGTTCTCATAAAAGACTCAATCCGATAAGATAACTTCAAAGGGGAAACTCAATTCATCACAAGAGAGCAGAGGGGGAGAAACATCATAAGATCCAACTACAATAGCAAAACTCGCGATACATCAAGATTGTGTGAAGTCGAGAACACGAGAGAGAGAGATCAAACACATAGCTACTAGTACATACCCTCAGCCCCGAGGGTGAACTACTCCCTCCTCGTCGTGGTGAGCGCCGGGATGATGAAGATGGCCACCGGTGATGGATCCCCCTCTGGCAGGGTATCAGAAAGGGGTCCCGGTTGGTTTTTCGTGGCTCTGGAGGCTTGCGGCGGTGGAATTCCCGATCTATCTTCTGTTCTGGAAGTTTTAGGTTACGACGGTATATATGGGTGAAAGGAGTACATCGGTGGAGCTACGGGGGCCCCACGAGGCAGGGGGGCGCGCCGGGGAGGGCGCCCCACCCTCGTGAGCCACTCCCATATCTTCTGACGTGGGGTCCAAGTCCATCAGGTGGGTTTCCTTCCAAAAATAACTTCTCAAGTTGATTTTGTTCCGTTTTGACTCCGTCGATATTCCTTTTCCTCAAATATCGAAATAGGCATAAAACAAACAAATCTGGGCTAGGCCTCCGTTAATAGGTTAGTCCCAAAATAATATAAAAGTGGATAATAAAGCCCAATATTGCCTAAAACAGTAGATAAAGTAGCATGGAGCAATCAAAATTATAGATACGCTGGGGACGATTACCGCACTAGCCCTCGAGGCATTATCTCGAGGCCCTAGCAGCCAAGAGTTAGCAACATCAAGGGCCACCGTAATCGGGACGACGTGATACTAGACAAGCGACCCAAGTCCACCTCATTTAAACCTGCGCAGACGAGATAGTCAAATTCCAGGTCCATCCAACGGACCCCACGAAGACAGCTTCCATCGGGACACAGCCTGAGCCTCATGATTGACGCCAAGATCGCGAGATTTCTTACGCGAGAATTGGGACATTTTCGCCTGGCACCCATCGGACATGCCAGGCATCCCGCGCAGACTGGCCGAACACAGTCTCAATATTCTAGAAGGATATAAACCAGTCAAGTAGACCCTAAGGCGATTCTCAGAGCCCAAACGACATGCAATGGGGGAAGAGTTAGCCAAGTTACTCGAGGCCAGATTCATCAGAGATATCAAACATCCGGAGTGGCTGGCATATTTGGTGATGGTACCAAAGAAGGACAAATCCTGGTGCCTATGCGTCGACTTCAAAGACCTCAATAAGGCTTGCCCCAAGGATCCCTTTCCCCTCCCTCGCATCGATCAAATCATCGATGCCACAGCGGGACACTACTCGCTGTGTTTTCTCGACGCATACTCTGGATACCATCAAATAAAGATGGCTGAGTCTGACCAAGCTGCAACAGCTTTTATAACGCCATATGGCCCTTTTTGCTTCAACACTATGCCTTTCGGGCTCAAGAATGCCGGCACAACTTATCAACGCATGATTCAAACATGCCTGGAAAAATAAATCGGCAAAACAGTAGAAGCATATGTGTGGACGACGTGGTCATAAAAACTAGACACGTCGAAACCCTGATAGATGACTTGAGGCTCACATTCGAAAACCTCCGGACATACGACATCAAGTTGAATCCGAAAAGTGCGCTTCGGTGTCCCATCGTGGAAACCGCTAAGCTTCATTGTTTCCAATAGAGGAATTGAAGTTAACCCAGCAAAATCCGAAGCTTTGTCTCAGCTTGGCTATACCAATGCACCTCAAGCACATCCGAAGCTAGCCGGATGCGTGGCGCTTTGAGCTACGTTATTCCGCCTAGGAGAAAAGACATTGCCTCTTTACCGCCTCCTGCGGCGCACCGAACACTTCGTATGGACGGATGCAGCCGCGGCCGGACTCGATGAAATAAAGACCTTACTGGCCAGTAATCCAGTCCTAACAGCGCCGAATATCGACGAACCTATGCTGTTGTACATAGCTGCAACACATCAAGTCGTAAGCGTAGTGCTCGTCGTTGAACGAGAGGCTGACGGGTACAAATACACGCTCCAAAAGCCGGTCTACTACGTGTCCACGGTCCTAACCCCATGCAAATCCAGATACCCACACTATCAAAAAATAGCATACACGGTGTTCATGGCATCCCGGAAGCTACGACACTACTTTCAAGAGTGTTCGATTACAGTGGCCTCCGAAGTACCACTCAATGACATAATAAATAACCGGCATGCTACGGGCCGGATTGCCAAATGGGCCATCGAGCTCCTCCCGTTCGACATAACATACAAACCACGGCGGACCATCAAGTCACAAGTGTTGGCTGACTTCGTCGCTGAATGGACAGAAGCTGAACTCCCTAAAGAGTACGTCGCATACTCAAACTGGATCATGCACTTCTACGCCTCTAAAATGCTGGCCGGATTGGGAGCAGGTGTAGTCCCGACGTCTCCCACCGGAGACACTGTCCAGTACGTCCTCCAAATATTATACATAGACTCCAACAATGCAGCCGAATACGAGGCTCACATGCATGGTCTTCGGATGGCGTCTCTATGGGCATTCAACGCCTAGAAGTGCGGGACTCAAACCTCGCAATATCACAGATAAACGGAGATTTTGATGCCAAGGACCCGAAAATGGCGGCCTACCGAAATGCCGTCCTCAAAATGTCAGCTCGGTTCGAGGGGCTCGAATTCCACCACGTAGCTCGAGAAAACAATCAAGCGGCGGATGTCATCGCTCGCATCGGTGCTAAACGCGACCCTGTCCCACCTAATATATTCCTGGAGCGGCTTTTCAAGCCATCCGTGGTATGGGAAGGGGAGTCCGGCAACATTAGCACGGATCCGAATACACCCCCAGACTCCGAACCATCAGACATAGTGTTGGAAATATGCCCTAGAGGCAATAATAAATTAGTTATTATTATTATATTTCCTTGTTCATGATAATCGTTTATTATCCATGCTATAATTGTATTGATAGGAAACTCAAATACATGTGTGGATACATAGACAACACCATGTCCCTAGCAAGCCTCTATTGGCTAGCTCATTGATCAATAGATGGTTACGGTTTCCTAACCATGGACATTGGATGTCATTGATAACGGGATCACATCATTAGTAGAATGATGTGATGTACAAGACCCAATCATAAGCCTAGCACAAATATCGTGTAGTTCGTATGCTAAAGCTTTTCTAATGTCAAGTATCTTTTCCTTAGACCATGAGATTGTGCAACTCCCGGATACCGTAGGAATGCTTTGGTGTACCAAACGCCACAACGTAATCGGGTGGCTATAAAGGTGCATTACAGGTATCTCCGAAAGTGTCTCTGGGTTGGCACGAATCGAGATGGATTTGTCACTCCGTAAACGGAGAGGTATCTCTGGGCCCACTCGGTAGGACATCATCATAATGTGCACAATGTGACCAAGGGGTTGATCACGGATGATGTGTTACGGAACGAGTAAAGAGACTTGCCGGTAACGAGATTGAACAAGGTATAGGATACCGACGATCGAATCTCGGCAAGTACAATACCGCTAGACAAAGGGAATTGTATACGGATCGATTGAGTCCTTGACATCGTGGTTCGTCCGATGAGATCATCGTGGAACATGTGGGAGCCAACATGGGTATCCAGATCCCGCTATTGGTTATTGACCGGAGAACGCCTCGGTCATGTCTCAGATGATTCCGAACCCGTAGGGTCTACACACTTAAGGTTCGTGACGCTTAGGGTTATAAAGGAAGTTTGTATGTGGTTACCGAATGTTGTTCGGAGTCCCGGATGAGATCCCGGATGTCACGAGGAGTTCCGGAATGGTCCGGAGGTAAAGATTTATATATGGGAAGTCCTGTTTTGGTCACCGGAAAAGTTTCGGGCGATATCGGTAATGTACTGGGACCACCGGGAGGGTCCCGGGGGTCCACCAAGTGGGGCCACCTGCCCCAGAAGGTTGCGTGGGCCAAGTGTGGGAGGGGACCAGCCCCTAGGAGGGCTGGTGCGCCCCCCACAAGGGGCCCAAGGCGCATGGGAGAGTGGGCGGGGGCAAACCCTAGTTCTGGGATGGGCCTTAAGGCCCACCTAGTGGGCGCCTACCCTCCCCTCTTGGCCGCCCAAAAACCCATCTAGGGCTGGCCGCCACCCCTAGGGGTGGAAACCAGAGAGGGCGCAGCCCTCCCTTCCCTATATATATGAGGCCTAGGGGCTGCCCATAATACACGAGAAATTCTCCTCTTGGTGCAGCCCCGCCTCCTCCTCCTCTCCCTTGGTGCTTGGCGGCCTGCGGGATTGCCACGCCTCCATCACCACCATGCCGCTGTGCTGCTGCTGGATGGAGTCTTCCTCAACCTCTCCTCTCTCCTTGCTGGATCAAGGCGTGGGAGACGCCACCGGCTGTACGTGTTGAACGCGGAGGTGCCGTCTGCTCGCACTAGGATCTCCGGTGATTTGGATCACGACGAGCACGACTCCTTCAACCCCGCTCTCATGAACGCTTCGCTTAGCGATCTACAAGGGTATGTAGATGCACTCTCCTTCCCCTCGTTGCTAGTTTCTCCATAGATAGATCTTGGTGACACGTAGGAAAATTTTGAATTTCTGCTACGTTCCCCAACACATAGTCGGAGGCTCTACCCCCGAAATAGCGTTCTCTGCCCACGAGATCAGGGCTGTAATCGCCCCGTGGACCGAGCCCTTCTTGGCCTACCTAAATAGGCAGGAGCTCCCCGAAGACCAAAACGAAGCACGTTGCATAGTCCGGCACTCTAAAGCTTACAAGGTCCACGAAGGGGAACTCTACAAGAAAAGCGCGACCGGAGTGCTCCAAAGGTGCATCTCCGAAGAGGAAGGGAGGCAACTCTTGGCTGAAATTCATGCCGGTCTGGGCGGACATCACACGCGGCTCGAGCGCTGGTCAGCAAGGCCTTCCATAAAGGCTTCTATTGGCCAACGGCCCGGGCAGAGGCACAGGACCTCGTCCAACATTGTGTCGGCTGCCAGCTCTTCGCCAATCAGACTCACATGCCCCCTACTGCTCTTCAAACCATCCCGATAACTTGGCCCTTCGCGGTCTGGGGGCTGGATATGGTCGGACCCCTTAAAGGGGGAAGCCATAAGAAAAAATACCTACTGGTCATGGTGGACAAATTCACCAAATGGATAGAGGCCAAACCAGTCAAAACGGCCGAATCCGGACCCGTGATAGATTTCATATCCGGGGTCGTACACCGATACGGTGTCCCCCACAGCATCATCACTGATAATGGCTCAAATTTCACAGCCGACGAAGTGAAAACTTGGTGCGCCAAAATGGGCATTAAGCTCGACACGCTCGTCTACCATCCCCAAACAAACGGCCAGGTCGAACGGGCAAACGATCTCATCATGAGCGGCATCAAACCCAGACTAGTGTGATCTGTAACAGAATCAGATACACACTGGGTAGAGGAGCTCAACTCCGTACTCTGAGGGCTGCGGACCACACCCAATCACACCACCGGATATACACCATTTTTTATGGTATACGGTGCGGAAGCAGTATTACCCTGCGACATAATACATGATTCGCCATGCGTACGCATGTACGAAGAAAAGGAAGCCGAGTTAGATCGGCAGGATAATTTGGATGCCCTGGAGGAGGAGCGCGATGTCGCAAAAGCCCGTTCCGCATTCTATCAGCAACAGGCTCGACGATATCAAAGCAGAGAAGTGCGGGCCAAAACTCACAATATTGGCGAGCTGTTCACGCCTACCGGAGAAGAAGAAGGACAAACTCAAACCCAAGTGGAAGGTCCTTTGTCATTGACAAAGTTCTCACCGGAGGAGCGCATCGCCACGTAATGCATCCGACAACAGATCGGAGCGAACCCATGGAACGCGCCGACTACGGAGATTCTACGCCTAGCGCCGAACATAGTGTTCGCCTCCTAACCCCTCCTTTTAATTACGCCCATCTTTTTTCCTTTCTCAACCTTTACTCTCTTCACACAAAGTATTCAATACAGTGCGGATTTCGGATCACTCCGCCGCACTAAGTGTGTGTAAATACTGGGGCTTCCTATACGGAAGCTAAAAATGATTACTCACATGGCTTTTCGCCCATCACATATGCATTCTTTCCATATGTGCCTTTTCTTCACCATTATATGCATCGATATGACTTAAGATGTTGCCAAGCTGGGTTGTTCGGTTTGTGTTTATGCCCTACGTTCCCGCTAATCGGCTAGGGCATAATGGGAGCACCTTCGCGATTGTTACCGCCGGTTCAGCCGGATGTGTACCTCAGACTGGGTGAAGCTGAAAGCTAGCTTCCTTAAGAGAATATTCGGTCGGTGAACAAAAGATGTGTTCGTTTATTATAACATGAATCCCCAGAAGTCGTGTATCCTGCGCCATTGTTCGCAGTCCTGACATGTGCATCGTCGCATGCGTACCCAGGGAAAGGAACCCCTAACGGAACTATTCTCTCTGGAAGATGTTTCTTACTATCCATGTAATATACCATAACTAGTTGGGTACTTGTCTGTTCAAGCACTTATGACCCCTACGCCTTGTTTCCACGCATACCCCGGTTTTGTATAACTGAGTGGGTATTCGGACACACCCCGGACTATAGGGTCCGGGGGCTGAAGCGAAAAGGTCCGCCATGACAAATGATTTTAATCCGCTAGGGCTACTTAAGCCCATTAAATTACACAAATACTTGACTGATTACATTCCTCTTCTATACCGTCCAACAGGCTATCTAGCTTACAATCCTGTTGAGAGTACTTAGCGGCTAACGCTACCTGGTCATACACCAGACTTACGGGAATTTCTTGCCCATCGGGCCCCGCCGGTCCCACTTCGGCCATATGGTTCGGGTCCAGCTCGGTGTAGCGCGTCTTCACCATTGCCCAGGCTTCTCTTGCTCCTTGTCGGCATGCTGATATCTTCCATAGACGGAAGCGCCGTCGGGCTCCTCGAAGGAGGTCCGCCAGTTCCTCCATGCCATTCGGCAGTAGGCTTGATGGCCACAAAGCCTGAGCAACACCATGCATCACTTGCCGAGCTCGCCGCAGTTCGCATGTAAAGTTCTTGCAGTAAATCATTTGTAGATGAGGGCATCTCCTCCTCGTGGGCACCGCTAACATTCCTGCAAGCAAAATTCTTTCAATATACTTCCTCGCCAAACTATACAACAGTTCGTCTTGGCACTTACCATAAATGCCGCGTCTAAGCCTCTTGTTCTCCTTCATCGAGTCCGCCACCGAGCGCCGGAGATCTTTTAACTCCACGTCCAGCTGAACTTTGGCATCTTGAAGATCGTTCTTCTCCCGCCTAACTCGCATAAGAATGCGCTCGCCAGCCTCCAGCTGCTTTTTGAGATGCGACGCGTCCTCTCTTACGCCCTCCGGATTCACCCCGAGATTGTCTGCAGCATTTTCTGTTAGACTTGTCACATCGGCCATTTACTAACGGGTGCATCTTCGCAAATGTGACAATTGTTACCGATTTAGGGCTTTGGGGTTCTCTAATTTGGCAATCGCAGCCCTCGTTCGCCTTTGCATCCCTCCAGCTCCCGAGACAGCTTGCTCGTTCTTCTCTACAAGGACTCAGGTATAATTGATCCTTAAAACAGTTGTTTCAACCGTTTCAAGTCTCAGTGGGCTACTGCTACACATGCTTATAAAATTTTCTTACCAGATATCTTTGGTATACTGGTCCGCCGCCGGCAAGCCCGCCTTTGAGAAGCTCGGATGTATGCGTCACGAATTGAAGGCATTAAAGGCCTCTTCGAAAAGATGTTGTTCCGAAGTACGGCCCATCGGCGCCTGTGATTCATGGCGCTCTCTACTTCAGAATTTGTGGCCGAGAGCGTATCCGCACTCTCTGTTGGAGAGCTATGCGGTGCTGGCCCCATGTACGCCTCCGCCCCCGAAGCCGGTTCTGGAACCTGGCTGGTGGAGGCGTGATTGGTAGGGTCGCCGGATATAGTCCGGTTGTTCCTCTTCCTGCCAGACACAAAGGGCGCTGTCATATTTTAAATTCTACAATTACAGGACAGGTTATTGCTTTACCTCTGTAGCGGTGTGTCAACCCTCACCGCCTTCCTCTTGAGCCTACCCGATCTGGACGCCCGTGGTTGACGAGTCCCTAGGGGCTCGGCCCCTCGCTCCGGCCGTTGTTTCTACAAATAGAGCGATTCCTCAAAGGTAAATGGTAATACCTGGGAAGAGTCCTCTTCGAAGGATAGGGTTTTTCAGTTCGGCTTACACGCGATGCGGGAAGCAGTCCAGGGTAGTCGACCGTAATGGCCACTAGGGCACCATCCCAGCTCGCCTGATAGAATACCCCGTTGACAAGCTCCACAGTGATATCCGGATCCACTTTAAGTCCCGGATCTAGGGCCCTTCTAGGGTCCTCTGGTTGGGGGTGAATATTCCTTCACGGCCCTCCTTAGTTCCTGCCCAGAAGCATTGATGCAAGTAATCTTAGCAGAAGAACGCTAGAGTAATTAAAGCAGGGAAAAAAGAATAGCAACTTACACACGCTGGGGGGTTGTACATGGAGAATCCGTCCCGCGTTTTTATGCGAAGGAATTCCTCCTCTTCCCCTTTGTACAAATCGGACAATATCCTTGCTTGAGCAGCAGCGGAGCCCGGACCCTTACGGCCGCAGCGGGTGGCGTCATCTTCCCCGTTGAAATGCCACATGGGCTTCCCCCGATATTGGAGCGGCTGCACTCCCCGTCTTATGCATATCGCGATAACCTCAACTATCGTCAGTCCGAATTTGGCCAGTAACTTTATCATGTCCATCAGGAGGAGCATTTCCCTTGTGTCCTCTTCTTGGGGGCCCCGGGGGCGCCAGCTTAGGCGTGCCCTCGGCGGGGCGTTGCTGAACTTGTGGAGACTTGGCCGGACTGGATCCGGAAGAGGGACGCTGCTTATATAGAACCACTCAAGGCCAGTTTTCGGTGCCTTCAGAGTGCCGGACAGGTATCCGGTCTCGCAATGCGCCATACTTGCCCTGCCCGCTGACATAGGGACTTCGGTGCGGGAGACGAGGCAGAACAACTTCCTCCATAATCCAAGTGTGGTTCGCAGCCTAAAACAGCTCGCAAAGGCAACATACCCCGCTATGTGCGTAATCGAGGCAGGGGTGAGATCGTAATCGGAGGCCGAGAACTCAGGAGCCCGCGAAGAAATGGGTGGATAGGAAATCCGACGCCCCTCAACAGATGCAGGATGAGGCATACGCGCTCCTTTGGAGATCCCTCTGCTTGTTCCCCTCCGTCATAAGTGGCTATTCCAGCCCGGACGGAGACCATGAACGCCGGTGGGAGAAACCCTTGGGTTTGTAACTTTATCAAACGGCTATGAGGAACTGAGCACTCTTCCCAATCCCCCGACTTGGAATGAGAAGGGCAAGCAGAAGAGCTGTGGACGGCCGCCATGTTGGAATGGCTTTTCATGGAGTGCTCGTTGGATGTCGGCTCGGGAGGAGAGTGAGGTTTGATATGATAATCCCGCCCCTTCAAATAGACGGTTAACTCAAGGATCAAGGGTGGCAATGCAAAATGCCTCGACTCGTGATTCGCCCGACGCTGTAGATGGTCACATCGAGGCACCAAAGCTGAGGAGCACAACATTGATTGGAGGTCGGACACTATTCATCATAAATGTACTTTGAGTATTCGAGAAGGAACCCGCCTTGCAATGTCGAAGACAATATCGCTACCGGACTCATCGTCATTGAAGCCTGGTTCAGGACTACCGAGGGAGTCCAGATTAGGGGTATCCGGACAGCCGATCAGATACGACGTCCGGCTATTGAAGCGTGAAGATACGAGACTCAAGACTTCGGCCCGTGTCCGGATGGGACTTTCCTTGGCGTGGAAGGCAAGCTTGGTGATCCAGATATTATATTTCCTTCCTTGTAACCGACTCCATGTAAACCCTAGCCCTCTCTGATGTCTATATAAACCGGAGAGGTTGGTCCTTAGAAGGCCGATCACAATTACAATCATACCATCATAGGTTAGCTCTTAGGGTTTAGCCTCTACGATCTCGTGGTGGATCTACTCTTGTACTACCCATATCAACAATATTAATCAAGCAGGAAGTAGGGTTTTACCTCCATCGAGAGGGCCCAACTCGGTAAACATCTGTGTCCCTTGCTTCCCGTTACCATCAGCCTTGACGCATGATCGGGACCCCCACCCAAATCCACGGTTTTGATAATGATAACCGCGCCGAGATAAAAGCGACGCGCCACATTGGCTTGGCTGGGTGGTTTATACTGCCTCGGCTAGACGCCGAGTATTCTGCGGTCCGCCAAGACAAAGGAGGCCGCCTCACGAGGCTGTGGAAAGGTGGCGTTGTAGAGGCCACGTCGCCTTGGGCTGGTGCTACGCCGAAGGGTGACCTGTACGCCGGCGACGCTGTGGACCTGTTAGCCATGGTGGGTGCACCTCTCAAAGGAGGGATCGGTCTTGTACCGCGTCGCTGCAAACTCCGGCTCGGTGAAGGATCTGTACGCCATTGACCTGTTCGTCGGGGACGCGTCCCTCGTGAAAGAGGAACCGGTCTTAGATATGTCGTTGCGGATATTGGTTCCACCAAGGACCTGTACGCCGTGATGGGAAAAGCGAGTCTCGGGCTGCACCGCCCCCTCCAAGAGTTTGACGCAAAACCTGTACACCGGTGTCTCCTTTGCCATAAACCTATCCACCGTAGCCTTGTCCGTTGCAATCTCACTAGTAGAAAAAGGGTCTAATGTGAAACTCATTAGTCCCGGTTTGCAATTGAACCAGCATTAATGTGACCATTAGTGCCGGTTCCAACGGCCAGGCGAGCGGCGCTCATTAGTACCGGTTCGTGGCGAACCTTTAATAGTGGTCCGTGCCACGAACCGGTACTAAAGAGGTGGTGGCCTTTAGTACGGGTTGGTGGCTCCAACCAGTACTAAAGGGGTTTTAGTACGGTTGGAGCCACCAACGGTATTAAAGTTGGTGGCCTTTAGTACGGGTTGGTGTCTCCAACCGGTACTAAAGACCCCCTCTTTAGTACCGGTTGGAGCCACCAACCAGTACTAAAGGCAATGTTTAGTCTTACCTCGCTAGTTGAGAGGAGCTCGCACCGGTTTATAAGCCCCGCCGCGGCTACCGTGTCGAGCTCCTCTCTAAGTAGGCCTTTGTGGGCCTATTGCAAGTCTTCAGCCCTGTGGGGCCTACTGGGCCGTACGGGCCTGCATCCTGGCCCAAATAGAGATTGGGTTTCTAGTCGTATGCAGGTCGTGCCGGTCCAAAGCATGGCTGTTTTGCTTTATTTCAAAAATAAAAATAAAAAAAATCCTTACCAACCGGGACTAAAGGTCCCCCAGACCACGGCGCGCCTCGTGCCACGTGGTGGGCCTTTGGTCCCGGTTCGTGTTGAACCGGGACTAAAGGGGGGACCTTTAGTCCCCACTCTTTAGTGCCGGTTCAATAACCGGTACTAAAGGTCCTTACGAACCGGTACCAAAAGTCGTTTTTCTACTAGTGTCTGTGCATCCTGAAGGGAAAGGCGAGTCTTGGGCTGCGTCATCAGCGAGCTCCGGTTCCGCCATGCTGTCTCCTCCAAGAGCGTGATGCAAAACTTATACGCATGTGTATCCTTTGCCATGAACCTGTTCACCGTGGCCCTATTCGTCGCAATTTGTGCTTGGCATAGACAAACTCTAGCAGTGTCGGTGTAGTTTTTTGGTCCGGTGAGGTCGTTAACTGCGGCGGCGACGCGATCACACGAGCGTCGTCTCCGGTGACCGGCACGTACTTTCGGTGTAGTGCATGCATGCTGGATGGAAGGAAGAGAGGCAGGAGAAAAAGTTATTAGACGATCATCTCACCATCAGGAAACATGAGCTTGGTGTTCATGTCGTCGAAGTCCTTGCCACCCTTGCACGGATGGCCACCGATCTCCGTTGCGGCTGCGGTTCCTACAAGATGCGTTTAGCCTCTGATGTTTTGTGAAAGAATTTGCCGTGTGTTGGATGGATGGATGTGGTGGCTGGCGAAGTGCGTTGGATGTGTGCTTGGTGGCTGGTGAGTGCGCCGGCGACGAATGGATGTGGCACTGGCGAGACTTCTCTCTGGACGTGCGTACGAATGGATGGATCTCCTGATGGATAGATGTGTGCGTTGTGAAGGGCGGCGGCCTTGTGGCGTCTACGCGTGCGTGCCTCCTCCCTTCTGGCCGTCGCTGGGTTTGTGTATTTATAGGCAGAGGAGATAGGGCGCTGGAACGCGTAAACACGCCCCGGCCGTTCGGCCGTTCTTGATTTTCACGGAAGAGATATGGATGACGCCGTGTTTATCTTTCTTCGCATGCTATCCCATCCGCTGCTCTTCTTGGTGCACACGCCTGTAAAGAAAACTATACGTACCTGGCTGGCTGTAGTTTGGACCGGCTGGACCAAGGAGTAAAAAACCACACGTATAAGTGCATGCCGGCCGGTACATGGGTCTTCGGATACGCGTACGATCCGACCGAAATGTGTACTGGGACTTGAACTGCACCAAGTCTTAGACATCTGCATGGTTATTTTATGGCCACACCTGATCAACACGTGAGTAGCCTTGCTCATAATACGCATCCGATTAGCAAAACAAATGTACGTGCGTGCGTGCATGCATGATACATCGGTACGTGAGGCAAAGCTAGTGACTCTACATGCATAAACACGCCGGTGCACATGGAATTGTCAAATGTAAACGTGCATAACCTGTATTTAGAAAAATCCTTCGTGTCTACAAATAAATTAAGTGTGTTCCCAAAAAAAAAGTAAAAATACTCGTCGAACATCATCCGTAGGAAATTTGCTCAACTCTTGCTAGTTTGGGGAAACCCGTTGTGGTTATTGTTGAGTGGGGGTTAGGCTTATTGTTTCATATATATGTTAGGGCTTATGTATTTTGTGCAAATATTTTGTTAAGTACTTACTTGATATATGTGTGTTTTTGATTATTGTAGGGATGGGAAGAACATGTGTTTATGTTTATCATATGGATAAAGAGGCCTTTTTGAAAGGCAATGTTGAGCCGGACCCGGATGAGCTTGACATGGTGTTTGAGAGTAGTTCTAGCTATGCGGATGTCTTGGAACAAGTGAGGAAGAATTTGAATTGGATGGACCCAAGTGATGTTGTTGAGTTCGAGGGAAGGCATAATGTTGGTTTTGAAATGCACATCCGTTGGAAGACAATGCATGTGAACTCGGAGCAACGTTGGGTTACATACAAGGAGACGGTTGCGGAATCTCTAGACATAGCTCTTGAGTTATTTATCTCCAAGAAGGTTGAGTCTAGTTTGCATTTGGATTTGAACCGGAACCCCTCCCCGCTGGTTGCTAGTACTCCCCCACCCATGAACCAAGATAAAGTTAGTGAACCTCATTTGATGCAACAAGTTTGGCCAACATTGAACCCGGTTTCAAACAGCCAGAATGAAGATTTTGAAGAGGACAATTATGAGTACGAGAAGGATGACAACGAAGTTGATCTTCATGACAACAATGTGGGTGATCTCGAGCAATATCATGTGCAAGAGACAATGGACCAATCCAGCCCTTTTTCTTGTGCATATGCATCGGACTCCGATGACGATGGTCCCGATGAAGAAGTTGATGAGGAGGGGTTCACGCCCAAGGAGGCCCAAGCATTTAAGAAGGTATTCGGGCGGGATCACAAGACACCATTGTTCAAGGATCTTAGTCTCGCGGATGAAGCCGTTGTAGATGGTGGCAAATGTATATCTCTTGGAGCTAGGCCAAGTTCTCACCGTGATTTGGAAGACGACAAGAACGGGATATATCCTAGTTGTGAGTTTCAATCCTTCTTGGAATTGAAGATGTGGCTCGACAACTACTCGGTTATCCACATAAAGTGGCCAACTCGGACGTCATTGTGCGTTACACGGTTAAATGTGAAGTGCCAAGATGTCCATGGATTGTGCGTGCAAGGCCATGGAAAGGAGGTCCCACTTGGCGCATAGTGAGTTATACGGCAAGTCACATGTGCCGACACAAGAATGCGGATGGCGAGCTTGTGTACCAACAACATAGAGAACTCACGTCCGAGTTCATTGCTTACAGGTTATCCAACCAAATATCCACACTTCCAATAATGAGCGTCAAGAGTGTCATTGACCTTGTGAAATCCCTCTTTCTTTACAAGGTGAAGTACGACAAGGAAGGGAAGGTGAAGCAGGCCGCATTCAAGATGTTGTATGGAAATTGGGAGGAAGCATACAACCGACTCCCTAGGTTGTTGTTAGCCATGGCCGCCACAAACCCAAGCATGGTTCACGTGGTTGAGCCTCATGGGCAGCAAACATTGATTCACAACGGGAGGACCGTCTGAGTATTTGGCCGTGCATTTTGGGCCTTTGAGCAATGCTTGAGGGCTTTTGAGCATTGTCGGCCCGTCATCGCCATAATGACACGTTCTTGACGGGACAATACAAGGGCACTTTATTGGTTGCAATAGCAAGTGATGCCAATAACCGGGTGTTGCCTTTGGCTTTCGCTTTGGTTGAGGTGGAGAACAATGATAACTGCGAGTGGTTCTTGCGTCAATTGAGAACAAGTGTATTACCGGCTGAAAGGGAAATTTGTGTCATATCGGATCGCCATCCAGGAATTCTAAATGATGTGGTGGTTGACATTCGCGGACATACAAAGTTGCACCGTCGATGGTGCATGATGCACTTTTGTGCAAACTTCTATAGGACATGTGGTATCAAGGAGTTGGCCGATGATCTTCAAGATTGTTGTCTCGCTTTCTCCGACAAGCAGTTTGCCACATTTTTCAATGCATTGCTCAGACACAAGAAACTTGACCCCGGTGGTCTTGAATTTCTCAATAAGAACATTGTCGAAAGGAATATGCGGGCACGTGCTTTTGATGAAGATGGCCGGAGGTATGGTCAAATGACAAGCAATATGGCAGAATGCTTAATTAAGGTGCTCAAGGGTGTACGTGCATTACCCGTGACGGCAATAGTTCAATACACATTTGACAAGATGAATGCATACTTTTTAAAGTACTCAATGGAGACGGATAAGAAGATTGCTGGTGAGAACAAGGAAAAGCACAAGTACAATTTCCCACCAAAGGTTTAAGAATGGTTGGAATTTCAATCACGAAAGGCAGACTCCCAAGAAGTTGTACTATATGACGACAATAATTGGATGTATGAAGTGAAAGAGCCTGGAGGAACCACAAACGATGGCCACCAAAACGGAGGCCAGGCTTTCAAGTTCTCCCTAACACGATGTGATTGCACTTGCATGAGGCCATCCTTGCTTCATCTCCCATGCTCGCACTTATTAAACGCATCTCGTGTTAGGAATGTGGACGTCAATCACCCTCTTACCATGCGGGAGTTCGAGTTCTCAATCATGACTGTCAAGAATAAATCATGAGGGAGTCCTGGATTAGGGGGTCCTCGGATAGCCGGACTATGTACTTGTGCCGGACTGTTGGACTATGAAGATACAAGATTGAAGACTTCGTCCCGTGTCCGGGTGGGACTCTCCTTTGCATGGAAGGCAAGCTTGGCAATTCGGATATGTAGATCTCCTTCTCTATAACCGACTCTGTGTAACCCTAGCTCCCTCCGGTGTCTATATAAACCAGAGGGTTTAGTCCATAGGACAACAGCAATCATAATCATAGGCTAGCTTCTAGGGTTTAGCCTCTACGATCTCGTGGTAGATCAACTCTTGTAATACTCATATCGTCAAGATCAATCAAGCAGGAAGTAGGGTATTACCTAGAGGGCCCGAACCTGCGTAAACATTGTGTCCCCCGCCTCCTGTTACCATTAGCCTTAGACGCACAGTTCAGGACCCCCTACCCGAGATCCGCCGGTTTACACACCGACATTGGTGCTTTCATTGAGAGTTCCATTGTGTCGTCATCGTAGGGCTTGATGGATCCTTCAATCATCCACAACTATGCGATCCAGGGTGAGGTTTTTCTCCCCGGACAGATCTTCGTACTCGGCGGCTGCGCACTGCGGCCAATTCGCTTGGCCATCTGGAGCAGATCGATAGCTACGCCCCTGGTCGTCAGGTCAAGTTTGGAAGCCTGAACTACACCACCGACATCCGCGGAGACTTGATCTTCGACGGATTCGAGCCCATGACAGGTGTGAAGAACAGTCACGATGAGCATGACTTAGATCTGCCATCGGTCAGTGTTCGGGTGATCACACCTGCAGCTACCCCGGCCTTAGATCCGGAACAGATCGTGCCCTCGGTGGATGGGTGGATAGACCCCGCCACGGAGGCCGCACACTCATCGGCGATAGAACCAAACACAGAATTCGCCTCCAATGAGGTCTGTGTCATCGGAACCTCGGACTCGTCTTCGGTCATAGGCTTCGAACCGCGCGTATCCATGCCTATCGAACCTGATTGGGCACCAATCATGGAGTTTACCTCCGCGGATATCTTTCAGCACTCGCCCTTGGGCGACGTGCTAAATTCATTAAAATCCCTCTACCTATCAGGAGAGTCGTGGCCGAACAATGTCCGGCTTGAGTGGGAAATGGACGACGAAGAAATTCGTTCCCCACCCACCACCCACTTAATAGCCACTATCGATGACTTAACCGACATGCTTGATTTCGACTCCGAAGACATCGACGGTATGGATTGTCGGTGTCAAAACCGGCGGATCTAGGGTAGGGGGTCCCGAACTGTGTGTCTAAGGCTAATGGTAACAGGAGGCGGGGGACACGATGTTTAACCAGGTTCGGGCCCTCTCGATGGAGGCAATACCTACTTCCTGCTTGATTGATCTTGATGATATGAGTATTACAAGAGTTGATCTACCATGAGGTCGTAGAGGCTAAACCCTAGAAGCTAGCCTATGATTATGATTGTATGTTGTCCTACGGACTAAACCATCCGGTTTATATAGACACCGGAGGAGGCTAAGGTTACACAGAGTCGGTTACAGAGAAGGAGATCTACATATCGAATTGCCAAACTTGCCTTCCACGCAAAGGAGAGTCCCACCCGGACACGGGACGAAGTCTTCAATCTTGTATCTTCATAGTCCAACCACTACTAGAATCAGCTTATTTGCCGTCTGCCAGTTCTTTGCCGTCAGCTGGCGGACGGCAAAGAGGCACTTTGCCGTCTGCTTGCAAAAAACAGACGGCAAAGAACTGACAGACGGCAAAGATGCCAGTTGCCATCAGCCAATTATTTGCCGTTTGCCAGCAGATGGCAAAGAATCTTTACCATGTGCTGGCGGACGGCAAAGAGGTCGGGCTATCTCTTTTTTTGCGGGTACAAAAGAAAATCGTTGACCCCCACCTCCTCTCTCTGTCTCCCCTCTCTCCGCATGGCCCCCACCTCCTCTCTCTCTCTCCCCTCTCTCTCTCCCGCTCGTCTCTCCCTCTCCCTCGCGCGAGCACCAACGGCAGCCGATTTCGGCGAGCTCCGACGGGATTCGACGCCGCCCAGCACACCCACGTGACCCCCTCGCCCTTCTCCTCCATCCCCTCCGACCAGATCTGACTCGCGCGTCCTCCAGCGACCACGCGTGAACCTCCCCTGCGGCTAGGGTTTCGGCCACCACATCGCCGGCGTGGCTCCGGTGACTCAGGTGAGTCTCTTCACTCCTCCTCGTCACATCCATCCCTCTCTTTCTCACCGTGTCGCGTCGCGTCTCCTCTCCCTCACAGATCCATCACGCCGGGAAGCCATGGACGGGAAGGACGCCGTGGAGGATGCAGCTCCACCACTGCCTCAACGCCATCCAGGTCCGCCCCTTCTCCTCTCCTCCTCTCTTGGATTTCTTCTTTTCCTGCCTTGCACCCGTCCACTCAAGTTCTGAACCAAACAAGAAAAATTATCAATCTTGTTTTTGCTGCATATGCAATAATGGTTGAGGAGGACTCAGTTGTTCACTTCTATAATTGTGCCATAAATCGGTTTACTCTGCTTGAGGGCTGCCGTGGTTAGCTCGATTTGATAGGGTCCTTACTACATATGCTGCAGGGATTTAACTTAACTTGTTAATAATGAGTGTCAATCAATCAAACACAAGGAAACTATAAATGCTTACTATTTCGTATAGTGATCGTTGTGTTGTGTATAGGTAAAACTTGTGTTGTCCTTATCTACTTTGGAGGCATCATCATGTGTTGTCAATTTAGTTTCTGCCATGGTTTTGGTTTGGTCCTGCTTATGCCAAATCGATCATTCATTGCTTCTGAACACTCTACCTTTAATCTTTGCTTCTGTAAAACCGGCCTTTCTTCTATTGAATGGAGTGTTTGCTTGCTATGCGGGAAAATTAGCTCATTCATCGCTGATTTGGCATGTGCAACCAAAGTGGACGGACCGCATTTAGGTCCAGTCGCCGTGAGGATCCTCTGGCGGTGCTGGATGTGTCGTGGCGCGGTGGTGCCCCCGGGTGGCGCCTCCGTGCTGCGGTGCCCCTGGTTGGCGCCTTCGTGCCCGTGCTCTCACTGGCGCCGCCGTTGTGGTGCTCTCTGGCAAGCTCCGGCTTGTTGTGGTGGTGTTGGTTGTGATGCTGGTCACACCATAGTGATGGTGTGGCTGCATCCTGCTTCGGCTACAACTCCTTTTGGTGAGCTTCTCCTTGCTCCCCTCCTGATCTCTCTAATGCATAGCTCTTGATCTTGTTGGATGTGAGGCTCTATTAGCTGTGGTTAGCTGCTGTAGATGAGCATCAACTTGTATTGGAGCTCTGTGATGGATTCTTGCTGTGTCGTGGTTTTGGTCATGACCATCTATGTGTATTTGTGAAGTATATATACTCCTGATCGCTTCTGTTTCGTGTAGTTGATCCTGAGTTGTTACTTTGGTCAGTTACTTTACTCATGAACGGATACTCACTTGTTCTTAGTTATTTTACTTCTAATACTGATATGAACAGATACCACTTGGTTTGGCTATTCCTATTTGTCTCTTTCTAATAGCCTATGAACATATATTATACTTGGTTTTGGCTGTTACTTTCCTAGTTTTCTACTGATAAGACAGATACTACATCTGATTTGGGCAGTGATGCTCGTCTGAGCCCCCCTCTCTTAGGCTTAATTTACATGTGACTATCCTGTGTTTGTGATGAACTAGCCACGCACTTCCAGTTGTTCGAGCACATAATCCCTCAAGTATACCTTGAGGTCTTCTGTAGCTCTCCTTAATAGTTACCTCTTCTAAGTTGGTGGTGGTTGGATGTGTTGAGACTTGGTCTGGTTGGCTGGTTGTGATGTATATCTCCTCCTGGAGCTTTGTTTTTTATGCTGCATGTTGACATATACCAATTGTCACTAGACAAAACTGATTGTGGTGATGAAGTCTAATCTTTGGCTTTAATCACTAGTTTTTAGTTGGCTTAATTCCTGGAGCTAGTACTGATAGTGGTCTTTGTGTTGGCATTTAACTTACTGCTAATTGTGGTGGCTTCTTGATTGGGTCCTTGGCTGGTTCTCTTCTTTGGCTCTTTGGTATTGGTTTACTCTATTTGGCTTTCTAATTAAGATCACTTTGAAAGTCAGGATCTTAACTAAGATTATCTTGATCTCAAGTACTGGCTCCTATAGCATTGCATTTCACCAAGTGAAATGCTACATTTCTACTCCTAACCCATTCTCTCTTTCTTAGTGTTTTTGTTATGCAGGTTGGAAGAAAAGAAGAAGATCCAGAGAAGATCTTAGTAATAAGATAGTTTTTAGGAAAATAGATATTTAGTTTTAGATCATTCCTTGTAATATTTGTTGGATATGTGTTCATGGATATGTGTTGGATATATATGTGTTCATGACTATATATTGGTAACATGTGTTGGATATGTGTTCATGGATATGTGTTGGATATATATGTGTTCACAGTATTGGTAATATGTGTTGGATATGCTATATTGGTCATACATATAGTCTGTGTTTGATTGTGTTTGATTTTCTGTGAAAATGAATTGATATAAGAAGAAACAGAATTAATGCCTATTTGGTCTCTTTGCCATCTGCCAACAGATGGCAAAGAGCCTGCAGCCGTTGCCGTCTGCCAGCAGATGGCAAAGAGCCGTGCCCTTTGCCGTCTGCCAGCAGATGGTAAAGAGTCGTGCCCTTTGCCGTCCGCCACTGACGGCAAAGGCCTCTTTGCCGTCCGCTGCAAAATACAGATGGCAAAGAAGGCCTTTGCCGACCCTGTCTTTGCCGTCGCTGTTTGCCGTCCGCCATGGCTGATGGCAAAGTACCAGATTCCTGTAGTGAACAGTCCGGCCAAAGTATATAGTCCGGCTGTCCGAGGACCCCCTAATCCAGGACTCCCTCGGTATCCCTTGAACCAGGCTTCAATGACGATGAGTCCGGCGCGTAGATTGTGTTCGGCATTGCAAGGCGGGTTCCTTCTCCGAATACTCCATAGAAGATCTTGAATATGAGGATCGTGTCCGGCACTGCAAAATAATTTCCACATACCACCGTAGAGAGCATAATATTTTACACATCTAATATACTGACAACTTTTCACATCGTGACATCACGCCATGGCCCGGTCATTATTCGAACCGTTTTTCTCAACCAGCTACTGCACATATTGCAAGGCAGTTTCCTTGGCACGTCGTCCCTACTCCGGAACCCCATGAGAGGGTTGTGTTTCTCACCCAGAAGGGGTTAGCCTGGGGTGCACCGGCAGAGCTGACCGGACTCCAGAAATGCGTTAAAAATATGATAAGCAAGATGATCAATCTTGTCAACGTGGTCCAAGTCATGCTCTTCTGCCGGATCCTCCCGTGTCAAAGACGGGCATTCAATATGTGGGAGTTCGATTCGGCCAAACACCAGACACAGCGAGAGCTCTTCGACATGACGCACAAAGACGTCTGGAAGGTGCTGTTCAAGGCCGCCGAAGTACCTCCTCCCGTCACCGAGGATCGGGACTTAGCGCAAAGCGCCCCGCCAATTCGGTAAGCTCTCTATATTTCACAACATGCTCCTTTCCCCAGTGTATTTGTGAGAGGAGTCTAAGCCCCCATACTAATTTAACAGGGCTAGCTGGCAATAGCGGAGCTGATCGATTGTCCAGCTCTGCTACCTGAAGATCCAGCAACTGCTCCCCTGACGGAGATGCTGTTTCCGGCGCCCTATGAGGTGCCGGAGAAGAACGCCAAGAAAAAGGCAACGGGGACCAGGAAAGGTCTCCGACGCAAGGTTGTGTCGGACTCATCGTCTGAAGACACCTAGGCGCACTCCTCCAACGAAAACAAGGAGGAGGAAGAGGAAAACCCTCCCCCCCCCCCCAAACCGAGGGGGGGAAGAAAAGGAAGGCCGCCCCGTCTGGGGACGCCGAAGGGTCCAAGAAGGGAAGGACCCTCCCTCCGTACCACTCCACAACAGCCGCCTACAGCGACGAGGAGTGGTTGCCCAGGGACAAGCCCCGGGCAAAGTCGTAAGTATTCGGACACTTATAATGCTTCCGGTATGTTTTGCTTTATTGCTTCTTATCATGTTAGATGTGATTGTGTAGTCCGTCCAAAGCCCACATCAACATATCCTCCTCAGATGGTTCTCTGAGCCAGTCGGAGATGAATAGCTATTCACTCCCGACGGCCACCACCCCCAGCCCGCGGACGACACCGAGGTGTTGTCTCAGAGGATACCTGAACAGGGGGAGACGGTTCTGGAGACGCCCAAGGCGAAACCCCAGAAGCCGGACACATGGGGGGGGGGGGGAGACCCCCATGGATTCTGATGACGGGGGCTGCAGCAAGACTGGCCCCCGGCCGGATATTGCGTCGGAACCCCCACTGGTTACAGATTCAGGTAGGCAGCCCCTCGCTAAGGAGGGCGAGACGCCTGTGCCGATGACCTCTGTCCATCCAGAGGCATCGGATAATTTGTTGGAAGCGCTTCGCGGTGCTTCCATTGACGAAGAGCACCGTACTCTTATGAGTACGGTGATTGAGAAGGTTCGGTCCGCCAAAAGGGGATTGACCGAAGCCTGCGCCAGCCTCCTAACAGGTTTTGAGGTAAGTAATCACATTATGAGGAAAAATCACAGCATAGACAGTAGCCCCTGATGCTCTGTTTGGTGTTCGGAAAGAAAGGCCGAACAGAGGATCAAATAACCTCCACAGGAGTCTAACCATATTATGTGTATGTGAATAAGCAGGCGTCGCTACTGGTCGCTGCCGCCCGCACTACAGAGGTCTCCGGACTGAAGCGGGACCTGGGGCAGGCCGAGGAAGAGCTCGGCCTCGTGAAGAGGCAGCTCGAGGAGAACAAAGGTAAGCGATACCCCGTCCGTGTGTCATATAAAGGAAAAATCGTTGATGCTAATAGAAGCATTATGAATTTTAATAGGGGCCACAACCGAAGTGGCGGCCCTTAAGAAAGCGCTATCCGAGGCTGAAGACAAGGCGGCCAAGGAGCGCACCGAGCGCGAGAAAGGGGGCAGCGGGCAGGGGCTGCTGCTTCTCCTGAGGAGGGGGATGTGGGGAGGAGGAAAGGCGGTCCGCCTCCCACCAACCACGGCGACAGCGGATGTGGAGGATGGCTGGAGGCGGTGGCTCGACAGAGAGAGATGTACGGGAGAGAGAGAGGTGCGGCGGGACAGCGAGAGGGAGGAGGAGGCTAGGTCATCTCCACAGGGGCTAATGCGATTTATACCGCTACTTGGGAAATGACGAAAATACCCTGGGGGGCGCTGTAATTGCACGCGGTGGCACGAACGGGTTGTAACTATTCATTCCTACAGTCGCCCCTCTCCGGTCCAACGGGCGAGACTCTCCAGCGGCTTGATCGAACGGCCCAGTTCGCATCAACCAGCCAGATCCAACGGCCAGGGATCCAAATCGGTGAGGTGGCTCGGTGGAACACTCCTCTCTTATTTCTGGATTCTTTTGAACCCCTACTACTCTCCTCTGTTCTGTCGCGAAAGGCCACCTGACCTCACAATCTAAATCTTTTGAGACATTTTACTGGATGCCTTGGCAAATAAGGATGGAAAATTTAGCAGTTTTGAAACTAGCTTTCTGTACTAGTGGAGCCCCAGCGCTTATGTTGGAGGTTTTTCTTGAATGTGAGATATGTTAGATAGATTAGATAGATATGAAGCTTGTTTAAATATCTATCTCTTCTTCTGTTTTCTCCGTTTAGCTCTCCTCGATGTAATCCCTCTCTGCCTCTCTCTTTCAACTCCTGGAGTATCCTAGCGATCTCCACAACTTGTAAGCCACGGCAAACCTCTCAATAAATACATCGCGACCGAGACCGAAGGGTTCAATGCTTCCTCCAACCTTTACAAGATATTCCAAAAAATAAAAACATATGTAGAATATAAAAAAGTCCCTCCTGTTGGGCAGGATTTAAGACTGTAAAACTATGTGTGTCAAATTTGTTACGTAAGAGCTCCTACAGCCGGAGCTCCCATATCCGTCCTACACTTCTCAAATTGCTTAACCATCCCTCCGAGTTACTACGGTTGTGTCTAAAGGCAATTGATAGTAAAACATGTCACTATTTGTCAAGCTACCATCGGACAGGCGATTGGTGTGACACCCATGCCGTATCTTCAACAACATCATGAAGCTGCTGGGCTGCACCAACCTATGCAAAGTAGCATAGCATGACCACGAAGGAAATATGCCCTAGATGCAATAATAAAGTTATTATTTATTTCCTTATATCATGATAAATGTTTATTATTCATGCTAGAATTGTATTAACCGGAAACATAATACATGTGTGAGTACATAGACAAACAAATTGTCACTAGTATGCCTCTACTTGACTAGCTCGTTGATCAAAGATGGTTATGTTTCCTAGCCATAGACATGAGTTGTCATTTTATTAACGGGATCACATCATTAGGAGAATGATGTGATTGACATGACCCATTCCGTTAGCTTAGCACACGATCATTTAGTATGTTGCTGTTGCTTTCTTCATGACTTATACATGTTCCTATGACTATGAGATTATGCAACTCCCGTTTACCGGAGGAACACTTTATGTGCTACCAAACGTCACAATGTAACTGGGTGATTATAAAGGAGCTCTACGGGTGTCTCCAAAGGTACTTGTTGGGTTGGCGTATTTCGAGATTAGGATTTGTCACTCCGATTGTTGGAGAGGTATCTATGGGCCCTCTCGGTAATGCACATCACTTAAGCCTTGCAAGCATTGCAACTAATAAGTTAGTTGCGGGATGATGTATTACAGTATGAGTAAAGAGACTTGCCAGTAATGAGATTGAACTAGGTATTGAGATACCGACGATCGAATCTCGGGCAAGTAACATACCGATGACAAAGGGAACAACACATGTTGTTATGCGGTTTGACCGATAAAGATCTTCGTAGAATATGTAGGAGCCAATATGAGCATCCAGGTTCCACTATTGGTTATTGACCGGAAACAGTTATAGGTCATGTCTACATAGTTCTCGAACCCGTAGGGTCCGCATGCTTAAGGTTTCAATGACAGTTATATTATGAGTTTATGAGTTTTGATGTACTGAAGTTTGTTCGGAGTCCCGGATGTGATTACGGACATAACGAGGAGTCTCGAAATGGTCGATACATGAAGATTGATATATTGGGCGACTATATTCGGACACGGAATGGTTCGGGAGTTATCGGATATATCGGAGTCTGGGAGGATTACGGAAACCCCGGAGGTTAATGGGCCTCATGGGCCCAAGTGGTGGAAGAGGAGGCGGCCAAGGGGCAGCCGCCTCCCTCCCAAAGTCTGAATTGGACAAGGAGGGGTGCCCCCCTTCCTTTCCCCTCTCTCCTTCCCTCTCCTCTCCTACTCCAACAAGGAAGGGAGGGAGTCCTACTCCCGGTGGGAGTAGGACTCCTCCTGGCGCGCCTCCTCCTGGTCGGCCGCACCTCCCCCCTTGCTCCTTTATATATGGGGGCAGGGGGGCACCCTAGATACACAACAAGTGATCTATTGATCTCTTAGCCGTGTGCGTTGCCCCCCTCCACCATAGTCCTCGATAATATTGTAGCGGTGCTTAGGCGAAGCCCTGCGACAGTAGAACATCAAGAACGTCACCATGCCGTCGTGCTGACGGAACTCTTCCCCGACATTCTGCTGGATCGGAGTCTGGGGATCGTCATCGAGCTGAACGTGTGCTAGAACTCGGAGGTGCCGTAGTTTCGGTGCTTGATCGGTCGGGCCGTGAATACGTACGACTACATCAACCGCGTTGTTATAACGCTTCCGCTTTCGGTCTACAAAGGTACGTGGACAATGATGAAGCCTTGTACCTTGGGTAGGGTCATGGACCTGTCCAAGATACCCTCCTCGAGGACATCTCTGGAAGAAACCACTTGTCAGTCGACCTAGAAGTATTCCACTCTACGGACTTGAAGACACTCGACTATGAAGCCAACCACTCGACCACCAGAAGATCTAAAGTTAGTCTGCACACAAATGTTCGGTCATTAAGTAGCTTTTATGGTCATCATAGCACTTTATGTGGGGCGTTACCAGTAACCCCCGATCTTAATGTACTTTAAACCCTGCATAACTGAGGGCTGGAGGGGTCTAGCAAACTCTATATAAGCCACCTCCCTCCTCAGTGTAAAGGGTTCGCACCCCTATAACTTATACGCACATAATACAATCGGCCGCCTCCGGGCTCCGAGACGTAGGGCTATTACTTCCTCCGAGAAGGGCCTGAACTCGTAAACATCTTGCGTGTACAACTACTCCATAGCTAGGATCTTGCCTCTCCATTCCGACCCCCCTACCTTACTGTCAGAGTTAGAACCACGACAGTTGGCGCCCACCGTGGGGCAGGTGTCTTAGCGACTTATTGGAGAAGATGCAATTTTTCCGATCCCCTTCATCATGATTTCAGGTTGAATTTTGGTTGAGGGCCGCGAGATCCGTCTCGGCACGCTCATGTTCATCGCCGACGACTCCGCTTGGCAGGGGAGGCTCCACTCGGCGTCGGCCGCGCTCCCGTCCATGAGGCGCTTTTCGCGCGTGCGTCATGGCGTCCTCCAGCGGCAACCGTCGACCCAGTATTGAGTCGGCTCTGTGTTGTCCTCCTTTCCGAATCCCGCGGTGCAAGTGCTCGGTCGGTCGAACTTCAGCGGTGGGTGAGGACGCGGTGGCCCTTGGTCGGCCACTCCCAAGTCGCGGCAATCGAGCCCGACGAATCTCTCTGGCCTGTTCGACTGTCGGCTGGCTCCTTGAAGACTGCATCCGAGTGCGACAACGGTGATCCAGCGGCGAAGTCACGATGGTCAATGGGCCACGCAGTCCCCGAGCTTTCCCAGCGAGCGATGGCGGCGGCAAGGCGATCCGTCGCAAGCCCATGAAGAGTACTTGCACTGAGCCACTCACTTCGCTGAGAGGAAGAACCGCCGCGGAACATGGATGCACTTCACCTCCTATAGTTGGAGAAACCCACGAGGCTGTGCCTTAGAAGGCAGCGCTGCCAACTTGGCTGGCGCTTTTCATTGGAGAATCTCGGCGAGTACTCAGCAACGAAACACGACAACGGGTCCCGTCGTCTAGTCGGCGTCAACTCTTTCCACCACCGACTCAGGTATATCGAACTCCGATTTAGAATCTAGCAGCTGCAGCCCGTATAGCAGAGTCTATTCGGCCCTCCCAGTCAGAGGCTGATAGGGGTTTGCTACAGATCAGAGATTTACTCCGGGCAGCAGGGGATCAAAATTCAGCTGTATCGCAGTCGCGGAATAGGATTCACAAGCAGATCCATCGCTGCGAATCTGATCCGGTCGGCCCATAGTCCAAGATAGCCTGTTGGGGATATTACTCTTGAGTGTGAACCGGCGAGACAGGCGGGTTAACCGTCGGCGATTGAGTATGTTAAACCCAAGTAAGCGAGATGAGGGCTCAAGGCCCATAGCGGTTTAAGGCACATGGCCGTAAATCGGCGTCGGTATGTAACTTGTATTGTAAGTTAGGAATATTGGAGACCGGGCGGATACATCTATGAACGGCATCGGGACTCACTGTAAATCGACGGCGCCACCCATGTATATAAGGGGCGACCAGCGGTGATTCGAGGACAACAGACAACAACTTCGAGACTTAAGCGAAGCTTGTTTGCTCCTAGTCATGAAACCCCATCAATTCCATCACAACTAGGCGTAGGCTTTTACCTTCATCGAAGGGCTGAACTAGTATAAACTCTCTTGCGTCCTTGTGTCGCTTTAACCCTTCAAGCTAACCCGTAGCGATGGCTCCACGACTAAGTCCTTTCATGAGGACATCTGCTGTGACAAAACCACGGCGGTTGGCGCCCACCGTGGGGGCTATCGTGCGATTTTTCAAGTTCTTGGAGGCAACTTGAAGGACTCAAGGGTTATGCTATGGGCGGATGACCAAGAGTCATCGCGGCAAGCTCTATCGGCGATGCAGGGTGGGGCCCGAGGCGGCTCGATTGAGTCTGGTGCGGGTCCCCTTTGGTGGCATACACGTCTTCATCGGCAAGATCGGTGAACCGGGCCCTGAGCCGGACATCTGCACCGACCTCGTCGAAACGGCTCAGCGTGCGCGATCTGCCCAGGTTAAACCGACCGTGAATCATACCTTCGTGGGAGTCATCCACGGAGGGGAATATGAGGATGGATCGGAATCTGGTAGCAAGACCGTCGTTTATTCCGGCGACGAGTCCTCAACCGGAGAAACCGAATCGTTATATCAGTTACAAGATGGCCGGATTGGGGGCTGTTTCGATGGCGACAGTATTCCGGACCCCTTTGATCTGCCCAACCGGGTTGGAATATTCATGGCCTATACACAGGCGGCGATCCACTCTTCGACCGCAGCAGCAATGATCTCCGGGTTAGCAGCGGCGACGGCTGCCGGGGCAGGAGGCCCTGTGCACCCACCGGCTCAAGTTTTATCTGATCTGTTTGATGCGTTGGCTGTGCTTATGGCAGAGGCTAATCCGACAGATCAGGACGCCCTACGCGGAAGTTGCAAGGGTGAGGAACAGATCACTCAAGCCAAGGCCGACCTAGCGGCGAGAATGACAGATAGTCGCGAGCGGGCCGCTTTGGATCTGTGAGCCTATGGGCTTATCTTGGATCGAACGCGTCACATGAAGTCTGAAGAGGAAGCACCGGTCTCGCTTGCCTCCGGTTTTCGAAGCCAGAAATCTCTTTAACACCCCAGGAGCAGGAACTAGTAACCCGCCGGTGATAAACCGGGCGGAGGCACCTGAGCTGGGCGCGCCGATTCAGCCTCGCCTGATGAAGCCGCCCCGACAAAACAATATCGTGCCTCAGCCTGTCCCGACACCTCCGGGTCATTATTCCAATCCAATGGAGAATCTTGTCGGCGCCGCTTCACGGCTGGAGGCCATCCCGATTGAAGGTGATTCCCCGCAGGCGGTGGTGACGCGTCGGGTTAAGGAGCTTCTTCGGACAGCCTTGATTCAACAGGAAGCATATTCATACAGCCGTGACCGAATTCATTCCACCCCCCATCCAAGCCGGAGCTACAGCAGGCGTATGGATGAACCGGCCATGTCAAGCAATGCACGGAACCGTGAAGCGCCCCGTGGCAATAACCCGGCAGGTGGTATTGGTGATGCTCAGGAAGTGGTGGACCGGGCCCGGGCGCGCAGGGAGGCCGAGTTAGCGGCGCAACATGAGGCTCGTCGACTTCGCGGTTAGTCCAACCACCTCGGTCGAGCAGGGGTTACTTCCAGTTCTTTGGGAGTGCCTGTCTTGTCCCGTTTACACAATGGCGCCTGCCCAAAGTTTCAAGGGCCCGCAAGGTGCCAAATTACTTTGCCGATTTGTCTCCGAAACATGGGTGGAGAGCTATGAGATGGCCATGGAGATGCTTGATGTGGATGAGATGGGCGTGTCGAAGTATTTCTCCATGATGCTTGAAGGACAGCCCGTACTTGGTTAAAGAGATTACGGCCAATTCTATCGGTTCATGGGCGATTGCGAGCCGGTTTATCCAGAATTTCAAGGATACATGTAAGCAGACCATGTCGATAGTGGACTTAGCAGCCTGTGTCCAGGAGGAAGGAGAGTCAACAACCCGCTGGGTGCGCTGGGTCTCGGAAATTCTGCACTCATCGGACCGTATCAACGCCGATTCCGTGGTTATAACCTTGGAAGGCAACTGCCGGTTTAAGCCTCTGAAGTTGAAATTGGGACGGATGAAGCGCCATTGTAACGATATGGGGACCCTCATGGCTGCGTTAGTGAAGTATGCTAATTCTGATAGTACCAAGGATCCCGAGTCTGATGACAAGACAGGGAAGGGAAAGAAGAGCAGCAACTCCAAAGGGCAGCAACACAACACGGCAGGTCATGGAAACGGAGGCAAGCGTAAAGCGGATAGCAACATGGACTTTGTGGCTAATACTAGCGCGTAGGACAAGGGCCAGCGGCGAAAGGGTAAACCGTCAAATTGCGGTGGGGCTCCAAGTCCTAACCCGGACCGCCTGACCTATCTGTTAAACCAGCCCTGTCCAAAGCACGGGATGAAGGAGATGCCAGCCAACCACCTTTGGAAGGATTGTTACATTATGCAGGAGTTCAAGAATTCTAATGCTTTCCGATATGATCACGGATCGGGTGGTGGCTCAGGATCCGGGTTACATCGGCCGGGTCATGGTGGAGGAAATTCCGGTTCAGGCTTCAATGATAATCAGGGTGGACATAACAATCAAAATAATCGGAATAGCCAGGGTTGTTACAACCAGCAGCAGCAGCAGTCGGGTTATCAGAGAAATCCGAAGCAGTTGAATAAAGGGCAATATCATGTCTTCACCACTAGCTTGGATAAGCGAGACCGGAAGCCTCACAAGCGAGCGGTAAATTCTGTTGAACCGGTCGTGCCTCGTTATTTACGCTGGTCTGAACAGCCGATCGTATGGAGCAGAGAGGATCACCCTCCCCGGGTTGACAATCCGGGTCAGCTAGCGTTGGTGGTGGCACCTCAGGTGGGAGGTTATAAATTCACCAAGGTGCTCATGGATGGAGGGAGCAGTATTAATATCCTATACTATGAGACCTTCCGCCGTATGGGGCTAACAGATACAAATCTTAAACCGTCCAATACGGTATTCCATGGTGTGGTACCTGGTAAGTCAGCATATCCTGTTGGCAAGATAGCTCTGGAAGTGGCCTTTGGAGGCGATCATGATTCAGGTCGAGACATTGACTTTTGAAGTGGTGAAGATCCGGGCCCATATCACGCCCTATTTGGGCGGCCGGCCTATGCCAAATTTATGGCACGGCCCTGTTATATTTATTTGCAGCTCAAGATGTCGGGTCACAAAGGAACAATAACTGTTCATGCAAGTCGCAAGATTGCTTTGGAGTGTGAAGAAGCTGATGCGGCCTATGCAGAGTCGGTTTGTGCCACGGAAGAGTTGAAATACTACAAGGATAATGTTGACCCGGCGGACATGACTCCATTGAAGAAGCCAACTACAGAACATGATCCGGCCCTAAAGTTCAAATCGGCAGCTGAGACTAAGCTTGTTGACTTCGTACCTGGCGATTCGTCCAAGCAGTTCAGTATCAGTACCAACTTGGATCCAAAATAGGAAAGCGCGCTCATCGAGTTCATCCATGAGAATCGGGACATTTTTGCATGGAAGCCTTCTGACATGCCAGGTCTACCGAGGGAACTCGCTGAGCACACTCTTAATGTCGATCCTAAATACAAACCGGTGAAGCAGTTTCTCCACCAGTTTAATGAAGAAAGGCGCAAAGCTATCGGAGAGGAGGTGGCCAGGCTCTTAGCGGCTGGCTTTATTGTCGAAGTTTTCCATCCTGAATGGCTGGCTAATCCAGTGCTGGTCCTTAAGAAAACGGCACTGGCGATGTGTGTGGATTACAGACCTTAACAAGGCTTGTCCAAAGAGATCCTTTTGCCCTCCCGCATCGATCAGATTATTGATGCTCTGCGGGTTGTGAGCGTTTGAGTTTTCTGGATGCATATTCTGGTTATCATCAGATCAAGATGGCAGTTAAGGACCAGGAGAAGACGGTGTTCATAACTCCCTTTGGAGCCTTCTGCTATGTATCTATGCCCTTTGGGCTCAAGAGTGTCCAGGCAACTTATCAACGGTGTGTATAGAATTGCCTTCATAAGCAAATTGGCCGTAATGTACATGCCTATGTGGATGATATTGTGGTTAAGTCAAGGGAGAAGGAGACTCTGGTTGACGATTTGAAGGAAACCTTTGATAACCTGCGGACATACAAGATGATGCTCAACCCGGCCAAGTGTGTTTTTGGTGTACCGGCAGGCAAATTATTGGGTTTCCTGGTATCCAACAGGGGAATTGAGGCTAATCTGGAGAAGATCACAGTTATCACATCCCTGGCTAAACTCAAATGTATCAATGACGTTCAACGCTTGGCAGGCCGGATGGCCGTGTTGAGCCGGTTTATCAGCCACCTCGGTGAGAAGGCGATCCCTTTGTATCAGATGCTGAAGAAAACAAATCAATTTGTCTGGAGTTCGGCTGCTGATAAAGTGTTGGAGGATTTAAAGCGGTAGCTAGCCAATCCGCCTGTTCTTGCTGCTCCGATTCACAAGGAACCATTGCTGCTATATGTGGCAGCTAATGCTCGTGCACTCAGCATAGCTATTGTGGTGGAGCGCAAAGAGGCGGGTGAGGGAGTCCCGGATTAGGGGGTGTCCGGATAGCCGAACTATCACCGTTGGCCGGACACCTGGACTATGAAGATACAAGATTGAAGACTTCGTCCCGTGTCCGGATGGGACTTTCCTTGGCGTGGAAGGCAAGCTTGGCGATACAGATATGTAGATCTCCTACCATTGTAACCGACTCTATGTAACCCTAACCTATCCGGTGTCTATATAAACTGGAGGGTTTTAGTCCGTAGGACGAACAACAACCATACCATAGGCTAGCTTCTAGGGTTTAGCCTCCTTGATCTCGTGGTAGATCTACTCTTGTACTACCCATATCATCAATATTAATCAAGCAGGAGTAGGGTATTACCTCCATCGAGAGGGCCTGAACCTAGGTAAAAACATCGTGCCCCTTGTCTCCTGTTACCATCCGCCTAGACGCACAGTTCGGGACCCCCTACCCGAGATCCGCCGGTTTTGACACCGACAACGGGCAAGGAATATCCGGTTCAACGTCCGGTTTACTATATCAGCAAGGTGCTTATTGAGTCCAAGCAAAGGTAACCGCATTGGCAGAAGCTGGTGTATGGAGTTTTCATGGCAAGCCGTAAGCTTAAACAATACTTCCAGGGACATCCCATCACAGTGGTCAGCTCCGCTCCTTTGGGAGATATAATTCAGAACAGGGAGGCAACTGGCCGGATTGCCAAGTGGGCTATAGAGCTTGGGTCGCACGGATTGAAATACGTGCCTCAGACGGCGGTCAAATCTCAAGCACTTGTAGATTTCATCAATGATTGGACGGAACTACAAGCACCTGAAGAAAAGCCGGATCACACCTATTGGACTATTCATTTTGATGGGTCCAGGCAATTGGAGGGCTCGGGGGCTGGAGTCGTGTTAACTTCCCCACGAGGTGATAAGTTCTGTTATGTTCTCCGCTTAATGTTGCCTTGTACTAACAATGCAGCTGGGTACGAAGCTTTACTCCATGGTCTCCGGATGGCTAAGGAGATGAATCTCAGCCTAGTTAAGTGCTTCGGTGACTCGGACTTGGTGGCCCAACAAGTATCTGGCACTTGGGATTCCAAGGATCCGCTCATGGCAGCATATCGTCGTGAGGTGGATATTGTTGCAGGTCACTTCAAAGGATATCAGGTGGATCACGTGGACAGACGGAAGAACGAAGCGGCAGACGCTTTAAGCTGGCTGGGCTCTTAACGTAAACCGGTCCCGCCTAATGTCTTCTTGGATGTTCTGCGTAACCCATCTGTCAAGCTCCCTGGTGAAGAGGATTTGGCTATTCCTGATCCGGAGGCTCAGTTGGTGGCGGCTCTGCATGTCATTCCGGATTGGACGGTTCCTTATCTTGCGTACATGAACCGGGGCGAGTTACCAGAGGATGAGACTCTGGCCAGGCAGATAGTCCGGCGATCCAAGTCCATGACTATTGTCAATGGCGAGTTGCATCATTGCAGTGTGTCAGGGGCGTTTCAACGCTGTGTGTCTCCTGAGGAAGGCTGTGAAATCTTGCACGAAATCCATGAAGGGGACTGTGGTCACCACGCCGGTTCAAAGTCTTTGGTGGCTAAGGCGTTTCGTCACGGCTTCTATTGGTTGACTGCTCATGCTGATGCGGAGGACCTGGTTAGGCGATGTGATGGCTGTCAGAAGTTCTCAAGACACACTCATGTACCTGCTCAAGAATTGAGTATGATTCCAATTACTTGGCCGTTTGCGACTTGGGGGCTGGATATGGTTGGGCCTTTCAAAAGATCCAAGGACAAGAAGACCCACCTTTTGGTGGCGGTTGACAAGTTTACAAAGTGGGTGGAGGCGGAGCCCGTTAGGAAGTGTGACGCAGCCACGGCGGTTCTATTCATCAAAAAGGTGATTTTCCGGTTTGGCTTTCCACACAGCATCATTACTGATAATGCTACCAACATGTCCAAGGGTGCTATGAAGGAGTTACGTGAGCGTGAGCACATCCGGCAGCGTTTCATCGATGGCTCACCCACAGTCCAATGGCCAAGCGAGAGGGCTAACCAAGAGATCTTACGAGGCATCAAACCCCGACTTATGGTTCCTTTGCAGCGGACGCCGGGTTGTTGGGTTGAGGAGTTACCATCTGTATTATGGAGCATCAATACTACGCCCAACAGATCGACATGATACACACCGTTCTTCATGGTCTACGGAGCGGAGGCGGTTCTCCCCAGTGATATCTTTCATGATTCACCTCGTGTAGCAGCTTATGTTGAAGCGGACAACGAGGTAGCACAGCAAGACGCTTTGGACCTGTTGGACAAGGAGCGTGACATCGCAGCTGCCCGTTCGGCGATTTACCAGCAGGATCTTCGTCGCTATCACAGTCGCCGAGTTAGAACCAGAACCTTTCAAGAAGGAGATTTGGTGCTCCGGCTCATCCAAGACCAGACTGATATGCACAAGCTATCCACACCTTGGGAGGGACCTTTCGTGGTCAACAAAAATCTGCACAACGGGTAATACTATCTGATCGATATTCGAGAGCATAAAGACTCACGTACATCAGAGGAGGAGACCAACAGGCCGTGGAACATAGCTCATCTTCGGCCTTACTATACTTGAGCCATAGGCTCTACTTATGTACATATTATAACAACGTATATATTATGATCAGTACAATAAACCGGAGCCTTAGCTAAAGCGGGGTCTCTTTTATTTTTACATCATGTGTGGTTACACGGAGTTTTTATCTTAAAGCGGCCTCCGGTTTACCCCTTGAGTTAGCTTTTTCAACAAGCTTTATATCATATCACTTGGGGGCTTGGTCGTGCCCGAACCAACGCAAAACCTTTTGATAGGCGAAAGCCACAGAATCACTTAGGGACTTGGTCACGTCTGAACCAGTCACGCCTCTTGATCGGCCTAAGGCCACAGAATCACTTGGGGGCTTTGGTTGAACCCGAACCATCGCTACACCTCTTGATCAGCGTAATGCCACTACATCATTTGGGGACCTGGCTGACTTGACCCATAGCTACGCCTATCGGGGGCTTGGTCGTGTCCGACCATGGTAATGCCACTTGATCGGCTCAAAAGCCTCTTTTTGCAAATAATTCTATCTTTGTTTTTTCTTGAAATTCGTTTCTCTTTTTGCATATTTCTCTTGTTGTGTTTTTAAACCAACAATTATTAAACCGGTTCGACTGTCAGTTGACGGAGCACGGTCCACTTTTAATCCGGAGACTCTTTGCCAGGTTTGATTTTTTGATAACATCCTATTATGGAGTAACACCGGTGTTCATCGTAACCCAGCACGGTTTACCTGGTAAACCGACCATATATTCACAGGAGCTGTTTTCTCCTCCAGCAGAGTGGGTTTCATAAAACTCCGTTTCAAGATTGGCACAACCAACTTCATGCCCAACGATGGCAGGTATCATATATTTCCATATTTGATCATATGTTTAAATCTAAGATATTATCTTTGATTTCATAAACATAGATATTATGACCCGCCCGGTGATACAACCACAGCGGCGTTTTAAGCTTTTTGGCTGCAGACAACAGTTTAAGCTTGATGATTCAACGGAAGCATAAGTTGCAATAAATATGCACGAAGGCATATCAAAACCAAGTGTGGCAGCTAGTCTATTACAAGGCAACACGGTGCCCAGATAAGATAATTGTTTTCTGCATAACATAAAGGCGCAGTAATTTAAACCGGCTTCCGGTTCATGCTTGGTCGCCAGCTTGGCCTGATGGTTGCGGGTCATCTTGTGCCGCTTCAACCTCTGCTTCCCTACCCAGCGGCTGGAAATCAACAGTTGTCCAGTCGATTCCCATTAATGCTTGAAATACAGCTTCATCATTGATCAGTAACGACGGTTCAATGTCAGGAGCGTAAGTATGCTTACGGATTGGAGGTATAAGATTCTCCGCTTTAGGAATTGGTGCATCCACTTGTTTGTTCTGACCATCGTATTGGGCTTGATACTCAGACAAATCTGCCTCTTCAACCAATTGACAAGCCAGAGGGCGCACTTCCCGGTTTATAGCTCGGAGATCTTCTTCGCTGAATTCTGTCCCGTCTTCCTTCAAGCTTGCGAAGCCCTGGGCCGCTTCAATGGGATCAAAATCCGGCACCCATGCTTTTGCCCGGATTAAGGCGTTTATAGCACCGGTTCTAGCAGCAGATTTCTTTAACTCTTCAACCCGGGCAGGAAGCATTGACAACCTTTTAATAGTGTCCTGGATCAAGGTCGGTGCCGGGTTGTTGTGAGAAGCAGTGCAAATGATCCGTTGCGCACTAGTATACAATTGTTCTATCAATGTATAGGCGGCTTTCAATTTCTTCCGCACATCTGATCCCAAGTGACCAATACGTGTCCCTGTATCATTCAAAGGGTCAGTAAACCGACATTTACATGGGAAGGCCTCATTACTTTAGAAATAAAGAAGGCTTACCAAAGACATCAACAGTCATGGCATGCACTTGCCGTTTTACGCTGGTCAATTCATCCACCACTGGTTTGAGTGCAGCCTCAGCCTTTTCTGCCCGTTGAGTTAAAGCGGCTTTTTAAGTGGCCCAATCCGCCCGCTCCTTGTTGAAACCCTCTTTAAGCTTTTCCATGACGCTTAAAGCGCTGGTTAATTCATTTTTTGCATTCGAGGTTTCAGCTTGCTGGGACTTCAGATTTTCTTGCAGATCGGCGATTTGACTTTCTTTCTTGCTCAGATCAGCCTACATACAGATAATCATTTGATAAAGATTACGGTGCAGAACTGAAGTACCAACCACATAACAAGTTATGCCCTCGGTATTTGGGGGCTAATGCATATTTGCTTTTCATCATACAATTTCTATATAAGTCCCAAGCTCAATGCAAGTATTCAACTTGGCACTTGGGGGCTAATGCCTATTTGCTCTGTCCTTCAGTGACACGGGAATTTTACTATATAAAGGCCCGGTTTAACTGCATTAAGTTGAACCGGCTGCGTTCAAGTTCACATTGGAAAGTCCCGGTTTAAGTTGATATCTTAAAACCGTCACTTGGGGGCTATTAGAGTTGACAGATTGAAATATACAAGCAGAGAGTCATATGGAATTTACCTCATATTTGTCCTTCATCATATTTACCAGACCGGCTTCATAATCACGGCTGGTATGTAGCCGATTCAGATAGCCGGAATGAAGATCTTGGGTGTTCAGAGCGGAATAAGTGGCCAAATTGGCATTCCATTTGCCTTTGCCAAATGCAGCAAATTCATCTTTGGCAGTGTGCTTAGATAAAGCGACAGGATTGCCTGTCTCGGAACGACCAACGCCAGTAATAACAACATCATCATCTTTGGCTTCACCGGTCCGCACTGGGGTCATCGGGTTATCAGTATACTTTGATGGGCTCGTTGTTTTGTCAATTTGGACAGGACTTGTGGGTTGATTAAAAGGGCATGTGGCATCAACATGTGCCTCTTCAGCAGTAACATCATGATCTTGCGATGGTGGGTCGTTCAGCACATCGTCGTGGATGTGTTCTTCGGGATCTGGTATTTTGTCTGGTACAGGAGCGTCGTTTTCTTCTGCCGCTTTGTCCAGACGAGCTTTCTTGCTTGGCCTAGGCTTGGCCTGAAAGGAAAAAGACGGATCAGTCCAGTGAATATTGAAAGTGATATATCAAACAACATTATAAGGGATAAGGCTCACCCAACATTATAAGAATGAGAAGTGCCCTAATAATCGGAATCAGATGGATTAAGAGGTTGATGAAAACAACCCGCTTTAGGATAAGCATTGACGAAACAGTTAGAGACCTCTGAACGGCGTTTCCGAACCAGACTGTTCGGTAAACCGGCGGAGGTAACTACATGGCAGCTATGCCGGGTTGTGCGGCGAGCTTCATGCTGTTGTGTCTTCATAAGAAAGTTTCGGTCCAAATAGCAAGAGGATGAGAAAATTTAACTTTCCGGTTTGCCCGATGGATTTTTAGTGAAGGCAAAGGTTTTGAATTGGAAGAAAGAGTGATTACCTCTACATCAGCGTGACTGACTTCAGCGTCATCCTGGCAATAATCATTATCAGTAAGGCGTGTGAAAAATAAACCAAGTGAGTCAAGCTCTACCTCAAGGTCCGGATTACCCACATCATCGTCAGCTGGTGGATCGGAGAATGCAGTGGTCCTCTTCCTATTGGCTGGTTTCTTCACAACTCTGGTTTTGGGCCGGGTTGTTTTCTCCGGTTTCTCTTGTGGAGGCTTGTTGCTCCAAAATGGATCATCACCCTGTTTGAAAGATGTTAATGTCAACAAAGGGTGCTTAAACATAGTCAGCTTTCATGAAAGCATAAGATATGAGTCTTATGGCTGGCGGTTTGTTAATGGTACAAAAAGGAGGCAGGCCAGTTTGAGAGCAAGCAGCTTCCGGTTCATTTAATATCTTCTTCACAGCCTCAGTAACCTCGTCATCTGTCAGCTGGATCTCAATATGCCGTAGAGGGTCTTTTACATCTCCTGTTTATTTGCACATCAAACCGGAGCATAGGCTTATGGGCAATATACTCCAAGATATCCAGCAGCGAGCAAGGTCAACTCCTGTCAACCCATTAGCCATGTAGGCCCTGAGCTTGGATAATTGAGGAGCATATTTTCTTCTCTCCTTAGCAGTCAGTCTCTGAGGGAAGGGATGTGTGTTGCTTAGCCGCTCTGGACGATAACCTGGCAAGGGATTTTCTCCATCAGGAGAGGTATGTTTGCAGTAAAACCATGTTGAATTCCACTCTTTGGGATGGCTGTGCAGTTTGGCGTGAGGGTAAGTGACCTCTTTCCTCTTTTGAATCGCCATACCACCTAAGTCGGTATTGGGACTGTCAGTAAATTCGGTGTGGCGGTTCAGATGGAAGCAATCTCTGAATAATTCAACTGTGGGCTCCTCTTGAAAGAACACCTCACAGAGAACTTGAAAGTGACAGATGTTGGTTACGGAGTTGGGGCCAATATCTTGTGGACGCAGTTGGAAGTTGGCCAAGACATCCCGATAAAACTTTGAACCGGGCGGACTGAAGCCCCGGGCTAGATGGTCAACAAAAACAACAACCTCTCCATCTTCCGGTTCTGGAGGACATTCCGGGCCAGGGTCCCTCCAGTGAACGACATCTTTCTTGCCTAAAGCGCCGGTTTGGACTAGGTTATTCAGTTGAGTCTCGGTCACTCGAGAAGGGACCCAGTTGCACTCATACACTTGCTTGGCCATGGTACAATCTGCAAAGCAGTAATACCGGTTAAAGAATATGTTGGAAGGATATACATTGATGCATTCATTGCTAAACCGGAAGCAGTTACTTATAAATAGTAGTTCTGCAAAGTGGCATGTCACAGCCCTAGAGCTTGCTTGTAACTAGTGGCATTGCATTCATGCATCATGTTTAATTGTCATGAAATTTGAAATGGGGATGACAAACCGTAGCACTAAATGAAATGCATTTAGGATCAAAATAAAAATATTTTCAATGAACCCAGAATGCCCTTTAGAAAAATTCAATATTTTTGATGAAGGTGAAAACCTCTGCCAAAAATAATGCACTTATTTTTAGGCCACTCTGGATTTTTAAATTAATTCATATTGTATTTGAATTGGGGCCTTTAAATTCTATATATATATATTAGATGCTCCAAAAATGTTGGAAATTGTTAAGGGTCCCTGAAATAATTCAGAAAGCACCCATAACTGTTCCCAGGATTTTATGAAATGGTTTAGTATTTTACTAAACTAAAACAAAATAGAACAAAATAGAAAAAAACAGAAATAGGAAAAGCAGAGAGGAGAGAAACCCTACCTGGCGCTCACCTCTCAGCCCACCTGGCCCAATTCTAGCGGCCCAGCCCACCCGAACCGCCACCGTCTCCCACCTCGCGCCAGAAGAACGCGAGGCGTGTGGCCACCGCACGCCGCCACGCGCCGAGCCACCTCCTGCTTCCGCCGCTTCCCCGACGCGGCTGTGAGCGCCACGCACTTCCCCCCTGGACCCCCTCGCTCTCTCCCTCTCCCTCGCTCCCCTCCCCTGCCTCGTTCTCTCTCGCACCACCGAACGCGCCGCCACCGCCGACGTGCACCGCCGCAGCCACTGCCTCCGCCTCGACCTTCTGAGCCGACCACGAGCTCTGTCACTCCGTCCTCGACCTCCTCACCAAGCCAAGCATCGCCGGACACCCTGCATCACCGGCATCTTCCTCGTCTTCTACCTCGGACCCACCGGCCATCACCGTGAAATTCGTCGGCTCCGGACCGTCCCCGACCTCGCCGAGCGTCCCGTCATCATCGCTGTGAGCTCCGCCTTCTTCTCCCTGTTCCCGTGCCCAGACGCACCCTCCGGCCGCCCTAATCACGGGCGATTTCTCCTCGCCGCCGGCCATGGCGTAGCCGTGGTACAACCCGCAAGCTTCGCTTCCCAGCACACCACCGCCCTCACCGCACTCGCAGGAGCGCAAAACGCCACCCCACGCGCCTCGCCGTGCTCCCTAGCGCCGTGTTCGACCTCGGCCGAGCTCTGGCGACCGCCTAGGTCGTCGCCGGCGTCAACTCCGGCCACCCCCTGTCCAACCATCACCACCACTCGATGCGGGGGAGCGCCCGCATCACGTTAAGCCCCTCCGCCGCTCTTTTGGTCATCGGACGGCGAATCCCGACGCTCTCCGCCGTCTCTGGCTCCGCCGGCGACGAGGCGCGGGTCAACTCCGGCGAGTTGACCCGGGTTTGACCGCACCTTGACCCCTCTCTCTCACTGACGTGTGGGCCGCACTGCTAATTAAACCTAGGATTAGGACTAACTAAAATTAGTTAGTCTAATGACTTTGACCCGTGGGTCCCGCGCCACAGGTTTGACTTTAGCCAACCCTGTTGACTTGCTGACGTCACACAGGCGTCATGCTGACGCAGTAATAGGTTTTTCTGGATTTAATTTAAATCAGGAAATTTCAGAAAATACTCTAAACTTCTAAAATTCATAGAAATTCAACCGTAACTCCAAATTAAATAATTTATATATGAAAAATGATTAGAAAAATATGAAGAATCTGTTTATGCCATGATCATGCATGTTTGAACAAGTTAACCTCCCTGAATAGGATGAATCATGATTAGGGTAATTTATGAACTAGCATTTGGAGTTGGAGTTCAACCTTGTTTGAATTCCACTTCAATTAACTTGGCTTACTGCTGCATTAGGTCAATTCAGTTCCTTAACATGACATGTCATTCATTTGTTTGTGCATTGCATTGATTGTGTTTCTTCTTGTTTGTCGGTGGTTGTTCCCTCTCGATAGACGTGGTTTCGACGATGAGATCGATGATACCGATGAAGAACTATAATATCTTCAGAAGTGCCAGGCAAGCAGAACCCCCTTGTTCATTCCGATATAATCCCACTCTCTCGCTCCTGCTTTATTTTACTGCATTAGGACAACAACGACTCATGTGTTACTTGTTGCAGTAACTGAACCCCTTTATCCTCTGCATGACCTGTCATTCGTCAGTAATTAGATGAAACCCACTAGCATGAGTAGGAGTTGTTTGAGCCCTGATGTGCCTACTCATTCATGCTTGTTTGTCATGCCTGCTACTGCTTAGAGTTGAGTCAGGTCTGATTCATCGGGAATGAATTGGAATGGTGTGTGAACATGTCCTACTGCGTGTGAGCTAAGTGTGTGAACACGATTTGGTAAAGGTAGCGGTGAGAGGCCATGTAGGAGTACATGGTGGGTTGTCTCATTGCAGCCGTCCTCAGGAACTGAGTTCTGTGTTTGTGATCCATGAACAGCTACTACCACACATTGGAATGCTTAAGTGCCCCTCTCGACTTATTAATCAACTCGATCTCTGTCCAGGAGTTGCAACTAGTTTCTGGTGTTTGTAGGATATGTGTTGGGGGCCGTGCGTAGCGCTGACCCTAGGGGTGGTCTATGTTGCCGTAGATACACCGTGGCATGGTGTACCGGGCGCCCGTTTGGTGTCTCGGGAACCCTGCTCACATCGTTTGGGGCCGTGGCGACACCCGGCGGATCTCCTGCGGATGGAACCCGAATAGGCGATAAACCTGGACGAGAGACTTGTATGGTTAGTCAGGTCGTGGCCGACTCCCTCGCCCGGCTTCCGCTTGAAGGTTGCCGAGGTACATGGCGTGTACAGGGCGATAAGTGGCGAGAGCGTGTGTGAAGAAGTACACCCCTGCAGGGTTAATATGATCTATTGAATAGCCGTGTCGCGGAAAAGGACTTGGGTTGCCTATATCAGTTCATAGACAAGTGAAAGTGGATACTCTAAAATGCGCTAGATAAGCGTGAGTGCTATGGATGGCGTTCTCGTGAGGGAGGCGGAGGCGGATCCATAGTGGTGTATTGATATGGTGAATATGTGGACTCGTGTGCGCCACCTCAAAAGAGTTACTTGCAATGTAGTTCAGGATAGCCACCGAGTCAAAGCTGGCTTGCTGCGGTCAAACTCCACCACCCCTTTGTTGATAATGATGCATATGTAGTTAGTTACGATGTAAGTCTTGCTGAGTACATTTGTACTCACGTTTGCTTATTTTATGTTTTGCGAGAGGCGTCGGTCTCGCTAGTAGTTCCGCTTGGGCTTCGACGTTTAGCTTGTTACCTCAGCTACGATCTTGTGCCCTCGGCAGGATCTGGTAGATAGTCGGGCTTCTCAGCCTTTTTCATTTGTAGATGTCGTACCCGGACATGTTAAGCTTCGCTTGTGCTTGACTTGTATGTTTCGAGTGTTGGGTCATGAGACCCATGTTTGTAATATCTCGCTCCTCGGAGCCTAATGAATAAATATTTGAGTCGTAGAGTTATGTTGTGATGACATGTTGTATTTACACATATTGAGCATATTGTGTGTATGTTTGAAATGCTTGGTATGTGTGGGATCCGACAATCTAGTTGTTTATCCTTGGCAGCCTCTCATATGGGGAAATGTAGTCTAGTGCTTACGGCGATAGTAGTCCGCTACAGCCCGGTTCACGAGTCCTGCTAGCCCAGACTACTGCTTGGACACTTGGTGGCGGCATGTGTTCCGCCGTTCCTATGTACGTCCCTTCGGGCAATGTCACTTGATGATATTCGAGTCCTGCCTAGCCTGCTACAGCCGGGATGCGAGTCCTGCTAGCCCAGTGCTACAGCCCAATTCATACGTTGATGACCGACATGCTCGATGTGATTCATGTATGCCTGTCCCCATGGGTTAGCGCCGCTTTGGGTTCACGACTAGCCATGTCGGCCGGGTTCTTTGTCATATGGATGCTAGCGACACTATCATATCGTGAGCCAAAAGAGCATAAGCGGTCTGGGCCATGGTAAGGCGACACCGTGGGAATACCGTGCGTGAGGCCGCAAAGTGATATGAGGTGTTACCGGCTAGATCGATGTGACTTGGAATCGGGGTCCTGACAGCGTTGGTATCAGAGCCTGACTGCCTGTAGGATTACCAAGCCAAACTGGTCGAAGTCGTGTCTAGAAAGTCTTTAGTTATGTAAGGAAATTGATTGTGGGAGGGAACGTAAGGCTCTTTTTACTCCTTATACCTCATGGCCCTCTGATCTGAGTCATCCTCTTCTCTTCTACGGGGTTTAAGAACTAGGCTTCTCATCTATCTATCAGGATGATGTGTTACTAATCCCTAGACCTTTAAGATTGTTGGATTTAAGCCCCAGTTCAGTTCCTACTATTTCTGTATGATAATTGTTGATCTCAGAACCTTGATATTGTGATGTTGAGTGGTTATGCCACCATTTTTTGCAGGATGTCTCAAATCATTTTGAGCATTTACAGCCGTTATGCTGTCCGAGTCATCCCAGGTCTCTAAATAGTCTGATGCATTTGCAAATCCTTTCCTTCCGATCCCGATGTCCTTTTTGGTCAGAATAAGCACACTAATTGGTAAGTTGAGGTACTTCGTTGCCTCGACATATATGTTGGAACTATTATTATGACCCTAGGTGTTAGGAAGGCGCCTAGCAATTTAGCAATGCTTTTGTGTTTCCCGTGCGATGATTCTGGCCATCATTCTCGAGAGCATCCCGTGATGCAATTTAGTTAGTATGCATTCTACTTCTGGGTTTCTGAACCCGAGATTCATCCTACTTCATGTTGTTAGTATTTGCTAGTTCCTTTAGGATATTAGTAACCTTGCAATAGTCCTCGAGGTCCGTGGTATTTCCTTCTTCCAAATACCATGAACTGCTTATGGCAGAAGTTCTTTTGAGCCAAAAGATCACAACCAGGGTGCTCTTGAGGAGTACTCCATTCTATATTGTGACTCTGCTAGTTCTACTTCCCTGCATGGGTTATCCGGAAGAAACCTGTTGAACTTGGTTCGACATACTAATCTGTGCATCCACAACTCAGAAAATTATACGTTCCTTTGGGTTGTTCTCTTTAGTTGTATTCCGACCCTCCTCTATCAGTTGATAACCAAGAGTATGTGTGTGATCGTGTTTATCGATGCCTATTATCCTTGTGGTCCGTCAAGCCATTCTATTCCGGAATGACTAGGAGAAACAAACTCCAGTACCTCATCCATATCTAGGATTGGGTCAAAGTAGTTGTATTCCGCAGATTAAAATGCCAACCCAGCTTTTGAGTCTGTTCCACCTGGAGTGTTACCATCTTTATGTCAAGAATGTCATGAGAATTGCACCACCTCCTATGGATTCTTGACGCAGTGATACTTCTCGCTATCATTGTTCATTCCTCGGTCCCGTGTTGATGCAACCGGAATGCCGACAAGTGAATTGTGATGTGTGAAATCGATACTCCTAGCAACCTCGTTGCTTGGTAGTAAATGGACAATACTCTCATTCTTAGCGTGTTGGTTATTGAATCATCATCCTAAGATTAGTCGTGCTACCTAGTCCTTATTTCTGGTGCACACTTCGATTGATGAGTTAGGATCTTGTCAAGTCCTCGCTCATTTGATCATATCGTCTTGCCCTCAAAAGCAAGATTGTTCTCGAGCCTAGTAACATACCGGTGGTTCGTGACTTTCCAAATATCTTCTTGGAAGTGTTACCGGGTTGTTTCCTGATTGTTATGTTGAGCTCGTGATCAAGTTGGTTTCTTGTAAACCACCCTTCTCCAAGAATCTGTGTTGGATATCCCCGAGCTAGTTGGTCAGGCTAGACAACAACTTGGAGAGTTGGAAGATAAAAGCTTGCCTAACTTAGTTCGTTCCAAAGGGATATTCTTGTGTAGTGTGTGTTGAAGAAAGATGATATCTTCATCGATTGGTCCCTGTGCTCAGTTGCTGGACCTATTGTCTTATCAATCCTTTGATTTGAGTGTGGGCTATCGTCAAATCAAATCAGTACCAACGATGCTCGTAATGTTGTCTTACTCGTGGTTGATCCCTCGAGCATACCCCGTTACATCTTTTGTCTGATCAATGCTATCACCGTGTTCACATGATGGTGGAAGTCCAGTGATATGGAAATTCCGATGAGTTGCCGTTGAGCCCATCAGCAGTATTTTGTCTCCCCCATGATTCATGTTGAACATCAACCTAGTGTTGAAAACTTTGTAAGCAATGCTTTCGTGTTCCGTTCATGAAGTCTATGCTTGGATGGAAGAAGTGACTTCCTCGAATTCATGTGCTTTAGGTGTAAGTTGCCGCCATGAATTTGAGAAAGGTTTGTTTTGTTTCCTCTGGAATCGGCCCAAGTTAGTCATGCACGTGCGAAGTGCCCTATGGTTTGATAGGTTGGCCGCCTCCACTCCATATGTGTTCCTAGCACACCAAGCCACTGATTGATTTATTCAAGGAGAATAAGTTCCTTCTTAAGACTGCGGCTTATACAAGGACTTCGATATCCTCGATGATGGTTCCCCACCTGAACTCGGTAGTGTTTTGTTGTAAGACTACCATGTGGTCATGCTTGTCTGGGACAACGTGTTCACATGTGTGTAGCAGAACCAGCTCATGTTTTGGAGCTTACTACCATAGTCCATCTCCCGAGAATCTCGCAACATCATCTCGTCGATTTGTGTTGCAACCTTTCCTTTTCAGACATGCTGAGTCTGAAGTATCCTATCACCAATCGGATCTGAATCTCAGGCAGATATGATGATTGGAACATTCCAACAGTTGCATTTCGTTCCCAGCTTGCACCGTCCTTGTGCCATTTCACTATGGGCTGCCTTCTTAGTAATTCTTGTCCAGGTTCATCTTCAAAGGTGGACTTACCAAGGGTCCCCTCCACCTCCAATGATAGGCAAAATCATCTATTGCGTTGTCTTCAACAAGGTACTCCACATCATCCATTCTAGTCTGAGTATGTCATTCTTTCGAACTCCTTCTAATGATCGATTGTGATTGCCTTAGGCTGGTATAAAGAGCTCCAACGTTCCATGGATCAAAAGTAATTCTTTTTGCCACTTAAGGGAATAGTTCTTCGAGTCACCTTTCCTAAGGTATTCCGTTATGGAATCATGGCAATCATCTCCTTGTTACCTTGAAACCATGCACCATCCTACTTAAGCATGGAATGGTTGCTTACCAATTTGAACCTTCGTCATCCATTTCTTTACCATCATTCCTAATGAGTGTTTGGTGTCTCAACTCAAGAGATGTTCTTACGTCTCACTCCATGAACTGATCTTGAGTTGCTCGATCTTCAAGAAGATTAAATCCTGTAGGGTTCCCCCTCTTTACGTAGTGGGTGTCGAGTGAAGATCTCGAAAGCAAACACGTCAAGACCAAGATGATGGAATGAATCAATCTTCGAGAAGGGCAAATGGATCATGGAGATTGTGATAGCTTTGTGACTTCCCTTTTCCTCTTACCTCACGTCTTGAATCTCGGGGCGAGATTCTTGTTTAGTGGGGGTGAGTTGTCACAGCCCTAGAGCTTGCTTGTAACTAGTGGCATTGCATCCATGCATCATGTTTAATTTTCATGAAATTTGAAATGGGGATGACAAACCCTAGCACTAAATGAAATGCATTTAGGATCAAAATAAAAATATTTTCAATGAACCCAGAATGCCCTTTAGAAAAGTTCATTATTTTTGATGAAGGTGAAAACCTCTGCCAAAAATAATGCACTTATTTTTAGGACACTCTGGATTTTTAAATTAATTCATATTGTATTTGAATTGGGGCCTTTAAATGCTATATATATATATATATATATATATATATATATATATATATATATATATATATATATATATATATATATATATATATATATATATATAGATGCTCCAAAAATGTTGGAAATTGTTAAGGGTCCTGAAATAATTCAGATTGCACCCATAACTGTTCCCAGGATTTTATGAAATGGTTTAGTATTTTACTAAACTAAAACAAAACAGAACAAAATAGAAAAAAACAGAAATAGGAAAAGCAGAGAGGAGAGAAACCCTACCTGGCGCTCACCTCTCAGCCCACCTGGCCCAATTCTAGCGGCCCAGCCCACCCGAACCGCCACCGTCTCCCACCTCGCGCCAGAAGGACGCGAGGCGTGTGGCCACCGCACGCCGGCACGCGCCGAGCCACCTCCTGCTTCCGCCGCTTCCCGACGCGGCTGTGAGCGCCACGCACTTCCCCTCTGGAACCCCTCGCTCTCTCCCTCTCCCTCGCTCCCCTCCCCTGCCTCGTTCTCTCTCGCACCACCGAACGCGCCGCCGCCGCCGACGTGCACCACCGCAGCCACTGCCTCCCACTCGACCTTTTGAGCCGACGACGAGCTCCATCACTCTGTCCTCGACCTCCTCACCAAGCCAAGCATCGCCGGACGCCCTGCATCACCGGCATCTTCCTCGTCTTCTACCTCGGACCCGCCGGCCATCACCGTGAAATTCGTCGGCTCCGGACCGTCCCCGACCTCGCCGAGCGTCCCGTCGTCATCGCTGTGAGCTCCGCCTTCTTCTCCCCTGTTCCCCGTGCCCGTACGCACCCTCTAGCCGCCCTAATCACCGGAGCCGATTGGTCCTCGCCGCCGGCCATGGCGTAGCCGTGCCACAACCGCGCAAGCTTCGCTTCGAGCACACCACCGCCCTCACCGCTTTCGCAGGGCGCAAAACGCCACCCCACGCGCCTCGCCGTGCTCCCTAGCGCCGTGTTCGACCTCGGCCGAGCTCCGGCGACCGCCTAGGTCGTCGCCGGCGACAACTCCGGCCACCCCCGGTCCAACCATCACCACCACTCGATGCGGGGGAGCGCCCGCATCACGTTAAGCCCCTCCGCCGCTCTTTTGGTCATCGGAGGGCGCATCCCGACGCTCTCCGCCGTCTCTGGCTCCACCGGCGACGAGGCGCGGGTCAACTCCGGCGAGTTGACCCGGGTTTGACCGCACCTTGACCCCTCTCTCTCACTGACGTGTGGGCCGCCCTGCTAATTAAACCTAGGATTAGGACTAACTAAAATTAGTTAGTCTAATGACTCTGACCCGTGGGTCACGCGCCATAGGTTTGACTTTAGCTAACCCTGTTGACTTGCTGACGTCACACAGGCATCATGCTGACGCAGTAATAGGTTTTTCTGGATTTAATTTAAATCAGGAAATTTCAGAAAATACTCTAAACTTCTAAAATTCATAGAAATTGAACCGTAACTCCAAATTAAATAATTTATATATGAAAAATGATCAGAAAAATATGATGAATCTGTTTCTGCCATGATCATGCATGTTTGAACAAGTTAACCTCCCTGAATAGGATGAATCATGATTAGGGTAATTTATGAACTAGCATTTGGAGTTGGAGTTCAACCTTGTTTGAATTCCACTTCAATTAACTTGGCTTACTGCTGCATTAGGTCAATTCAGTTCCTTAACATGACATGTCATTCATTTGTTTGTGCATTGCATTGATTGTGTTTCTTCTTGTTTGTCGGTGGTTGTTCCCTCTCGATAGACGTGGTTTCGACGATGAGATCGATGACACCGATGAAGAACTATAATATCTTGAAGTGCGTGCAAGCGAACCCCTTGTTCATTCGATATAATCCCACTCTCTCGCTCCTGCTCTATTTTACTGCATTAGGACAACAACGACTCATGTGTTACTTGCTGCGGTAGCTGAACCCCTTTATCCTCTGCATGACCTGTCATTCCACAGTAATTAGATGAAACCCACTAGCATGAGTAGGAGTTGTTTGAGCCCTGATGTGCCTACTCATTCATGCTTGTTTGTCATGCCTGCTACTGCTTAGAGTTGAGTCAGGTCTGATTCATCGGGAATGAATTGGAATGGTATGTGAACATGTCCTAATGCGTGTGAGCTAAGTGTGTGAACACGATTTGGTAAAGGTAGCGGTGAGAGGCCATGTAGGAGTACATGGTGGGTTGTCTCATTGCAGCCGTCCTAAGGAACTGAGTTCTGTGTTTGTGATCCATGAACAGCTACTACCACACATTGGAATTCTTAAGTGCCCCTCTCGAATTATTAATCAACTCGATCTATGTCGAGGAGTTGCAACTAGTTTCTAGTGTTTGTAGGATATGTGTTGGGGGCCGTGCGTAGCGCTGACCCTAGGGGTGGTCTATGTTGCCGTAGATACACCGTGGCACGGTGTACCGGGCGCCCGTTTGGTGTCTCGGGAACCCTGCTCACATCGTTTGGGGCCGTGAGCGACACCCCGGCCGGATCTCCTTGCGGATGGAACCCGAATAGGCGATAAACCTGGACGAGAGACTTGTATGGTTAGTCAGGTCGTGGCCGACTCCCTCGCCCGGCTTCCGCTTGAAGGTTGCCGAGGTACATGGCGTGTACAGGGCGATAAGTGGCGAGAGCGTGTGTGAAGAAGTACACCCCTGCAGGGTTAATATGATCTATTCGAATAGCCGTGTCCGCGAAAAAGGACTTCTGGGTTGCCTATATCAGTTCATAGACAAGTGAAAGTGGATACTCTAAAATGCGCAAGATAAGCGTGAGTGCTATGGATGGCGCTCTCGTAGGGAGACGGGAGCGGATCCATAGTGGTGTATTGATATGGTGAATATGTGGACTTGTGTGCGCCACCTCAAAAGAGTTACTTGCAGTCGTAGTTCAGGATAGCCACCGAGTCAAGGCTGGCTTGCTGCAGTCAAACTCCACCACCCCCTTTGTTGATAATGATGCATTTGTAGTTAGTTCTGATGTAAGTCTTGCTGAGTACATTTGTACTCACGTTTGCTTATTTTATGTTTTGCAGAGAGACGTCAGTCTTGCTATTAGTTCCGCTTGGGCTTCGACGTTTAGCTTGTTACCTCAGCTACGATCTTGTGCCCTCGGCAGAATCTGGTAGATAGTCAGGCTTCTCAGCCTCTTTTTCATTTGTAGATGTCTGTACCCAGACATGTTAAGCTTCCGCTTGTGCTTGACTTGTATGCTCTGAGTGTTGGGTCATGAGACCCATGTTTGTAATATATCGCTCCTCGGAGCCTAATGAATAAATATTTGAGTCGTAGAGTTATGTTGTGATGCCATGTTGTATTTACACATATTGAGCATATTGTGTGTATGTTTGAAATGCTTGGTATGTGTGGGATCCGACAATCTAGTTGTTTATCCTTGGTAGCCTCTCATATGGGGAAATGTAGTCTAGTGCTTACGGCGATAGTAGTCCGCTACTGCCGGTTCACGAGTCCTGCTAGCCCAGCACTATTGCTTGGACACTTGACTGGCCGACATGTGTTTCACTTTGTTCCTATGTCTGTCCTTCGGGAAATGTCACGCGGTGATATTGAGTCTTGCCTAGCCTGCTACAGCCGGGATGCGGAGTCTGCTAGCCAGATGCTACAGCCCAATTCATACGTTGATGACCGACATGCTCGATGTGATTCATGTATGCCTGTCCCCATGGGTTAGCGCCGCTTTGGGTTCACGACTAGCCATGTCGGCCGGGTTCTTTGTCATATGGATGCTAGCGACACTATCATATCGTGAGCCAAAACGCATAAGCGGTCCCGGGCCATGGTAAGGCGACACTGTTGGGGAGCGTTGCAGAAAATTAAAATTTTTCCTACGGTTTCACCAAGATCTATCTATGAGTTCATCTAAGCAACGAGTCAAGAGAGTTTGCATCTACATACCACTTGTAGATCGAAAACGGAAGCGTTCGAGGGAGTGGTGATGATGGAGTCGTTCCCAGCGTGATTCCGATCACCGATGACCAAGTGCTGAGCGGACAGCACCTCGCGTTCAACACACGTGCGTGGCGATGGCGTCTCCTCCGTCTTGATCCAGCAAGGATGAAGGAGAGGTTGAGAAGACAACTCCAATGGCAGCACGACGGCGTGGTGCAGTTGGTACGGCAGTTCTCCGGCAGGGCTTCGCCAAGCTCGCGTGGAGAAAGAGAGGTGTTGGGGAGGGGAGGGGCTGCGCCTTCAATGGTGTATGCAGCCCTCCCCCACCCCTCTATTTATAGGAGGAGAGGGCACGGGGCCGGCCATCTAGGGAAACCCTAGATGGGGGGCGGTGACAAAGGGGAGGAGGGGAGGGTGGCTTGCCCCCCAAGCTAGGGGGCGCCCCTTTAGGGTTTCCCCTCCCCATGCCCTAGCCGCATGGGCCTAGGTGGGGAGGTGCGCCCAGCCCACCAGGGGCTGGCTCCCTCTCCCACTTAGCCCATGTGGCCCCCCGGGAGGGGTGGCCCCTCCCGGTGGACCTCCGGAACCCTCCCGGTGGCCCCGGTACATTACCGGTATACCCCCGAAACTTTCCGGAGTCCGTTTAACCACTTTCCATATATAAATCTTTACCTCCGGACCATTCCGGAACTCCTCGTGACGTCCTGGATCTCATCCGGGACTCCGAACAACATTCGGTAATCACATACTTGTCTTCCTAATAACCCTAAGCGTCACCGAACCTTAGTGTGTAGACCCTACGGGTTCGGGAGACATCTTGCACATGACCGAGGCGATCTGGTCAATAACCAACAGCGGGATCTGGATACCCATGTTGGCTCCCACATGTTCCTCGATGTTGTCATCGGATGAACCACGATGTCAAGGGTTCAAGCAACCCCGTATACTATTCCCTTTGTCAGTCGGTATGTTACTTGCTCGAGACTCGATCGTCGGTATCCCAATACCTCGTTTAGTCTTGTTACCGGCAAGTCACTTTACTCGTACCGTAATGCATGATCCCGTGACCAGACTCTTGATCACTTTGAGCTCAATATGATGATGCACTACCGAGTGGGCCCAGTGATACCTCTCCGTCATACGGAGTGACAAATCCTCGTCTCGATCCGTGTCAACCCGCAGACACTTTCGGAGATACCTGTAGTGCACCTTTATAGTCACCCAGCCACGTTGTGACGTTTGATACACCCAAAGCACTCCTACGGTATCCGGGAGTTACACGATCTCACGGTCTAAGGAAGAGATACTTGACATTGGAAAAGCTCTAGCAAAGCGAACTACACGATCTTGTGCTATGCTTAGGATTGGGTCTTGTCCATCACGTCATTCTCCTAATGGCGTGATCCCGTTATCAATGACATCGATGTCCATAGTCAGAAACCATGACTATCTGTTGACCAACGAGCTAGTCTTCTAGAGGCTTACTAGGGACGTATTGCAGTCTATGTATTCACACGTGTATTACGATTTCCGGATAATACAGTTATAGCATGAATTAAGACAATTATCATGAACAAGGAAATATAATAATGATGCTTTTATTATTGCCTCTAGGGCATATTTCCAACAACACCCGTGGGAATATCGTGCGTGAGGCCGCAAAGTGATATGAGGTGTTACCGGCTAGATCGATGTGACTTGGAATCGAGGCCCTGACATGGCAATACTTAGCTAGGGAATCCTGGCGGTTCAACAAGGGGACTAATGGTATATACCGAGTTATCAATTTTTTTACAAAGTTAAATCGCCTGGTCTAAAATATTGCAGAGTCAAGATTGCGGATGAGTAGGTGTGCGAAAACAGGTTTCACAAAATTACATCACAGTTTTGGATCTGGAACATGTTCAGAAAAAGAGATAAATATTCAAGGTCCAAAAGGGAGCAGATGCTGAATCAATGAGCAAGGATATAGAGAGATCTATGGTCTTGAGACGCGCAAGTGAAAACGGATGATAAAAACTACCGCTACGCAGAACAAAGATTTACACACTCGTCTAAAGTTTATCATATGAATAGGAAGTAAGTGATGAACGCTGAAGAACATGGAAACCCTAGAACAGATCTATGATGACAAAGATAGAAGACTTACCAGAGCCGAGGAAAAAATGGAAGATCGCCGCGATGCTCTGGTATATTCAGGGTGATGCAGCGGCCAAGGTTGGTGCAGAAGTCGACGTTGGCGGCGGAGCTCCGAAGCTGGGCGACGCGAGGAAGACGAAGCAGAAGGACACGAAGGGGAAAAAGAAATGACCCTTCGGTCTTATTTATAAAGCAAGGGACATGTGTCAGGCGCGAAAATCAAGGGGCCACGAGTTTGGTAACGGAGCTGTCGTCTCGATTGTCGCAGATCCATTAGACAAAAAAGGTATCATGGATAGATTTTTATGACAGGTGACGTCACGCCGGTTTACAACGACCAGAGAAGATGACATCATGGCAGTTCACCGAACTACACAAAGATGCTGAAGATGAAGTTTTTTGCTAAGGATTGACATGAACCTGTTCAAATCAATCTGGGGCCTAATGTTGGGGATATTACTACTGGGTGTAAACCGGCCAGGACATGCCGGGTTAACTTCGTCAGCAGTTGAGTATGTTAAAACCCAAGTAGGCAGATGAGGGCTCAAGGCCCATAGCCGGTTTAAGGCCTGTAGTCGTAAACCAGCGTCGGTATGTAACTTGTATTGTAAGTTAGGAATGTTGGAGACCGGGCCGGATACATCTATGTACCGGCGTCGGGACTCTGTAAACCACGGGTGCCACCCATGTATATAAGGGGATGACCCGGCGGTGATTCAGGGACAATAGATAACAACTCGAGACTTAAGCGAAGCTTGTTTGCTCCCTAGTCATCGAAACCCCATCAATTCCATCACAACTAGACGTAGGCTTTTACCTTCATCGAAGGGGCCGAACTAGTATAAACTCTCTTGCGTCCTTGTGTCCGCTTTAACCCCTTCAAGCTAACCCGTAGCGATGGCTCCACGACTAAGTCCTTTCATGAGGACATCTGTTGTGACAAAACCACGACAGCCCCCGAGGCGTGAGGAACGTGGAAGCCGGCGGGATGATCAGTACAAGGACCGTGAGCAGTATGATCACCGATTCGAACGTGATGATCGACGTCGAGTGCCCACCCCTCCCCCAAGGGGTGGATTGTACGCGCCTCGACAAGAGGATGTGAGCGCCCTCACGGTCTTTGGGCGAAGGACTCAATCGACCCTGAGAACCAGGCTTTGATGCGAGATCCATTCTTGTTCATGGTTTGGTCGACAGGAACAGAGCTCACCGAGGAGGTCATGACAGAGATGCCCCCACCAGCAGCAGAGTGCACGTCTCTGGACCAGAGTGCTTCAGCAGAGCCGTCAGGGCCGCAGTGATTCCTCCCAACTTCAGGTTGGCGACTGGAGTTAGTAAGTTCACTGGTGAGTCCAAACCTGATACTTGGCTTGAGGACTACCGAGTGGCTGTTCAGATTGGCGGCGGTAATGATGAAGTGGCCATGAAACACCTGCCTCTTATGTTGGAGGGCTAGGCCAGAGCGTGGCTAAACCAGTTGGCACCCAACAGCATTTACACTTGGGAAGATCTTTCCCGAGTGTTTGTCAGAACATTTGAAGGAACTTGCAAGCGACCAGCAGGGTTGACAGAGCTACAGTCTTGCGTGCAAAAGTCGAATGAAACTCTGAGGGATTACATCCAGAGATGGATCAGGTTGCATCACACGGTAGAGAATGTATATGATCACCAGGCAGTCTGTGCCTTCAAGGAAGGTGTTAAGAACAGAGAGCTAAGTTTGAACTTCGGTCGGACCGGAGACATGACCCCTGAGTCAAATGATGGAGATTGCCACCAAGTATGCCAATGGTGAAGAAGAAGATCGGCTCCGGAGTGGCAAGTACAAGTCAGCCGCTCATGAAACCGGGGGAGGGAACTCCAGACGGAAGCAGAAGCAGAAAGCCGAGCTAGCTGCTCCTGGATGAAGCCTTGGCCGTGACTCAAGGAAAGTTTAAAGGGAAACCCAAGGGGCCTTGGAACCCCAAAAAAGTGAAAGAACAAGATGGAAATGATGTATTGGACTTGCCATGTCACATTCACACAAAGAAAGATGAAGAGGGTAAACTCATTTACCCAAAGCATACCACTCGACAGTGTCGGCTCTTGATCCAGCAGTTCCAGGGGAAGCATCCCAAGGATAAGGAAACGGAGTCGGACAAAGTAGAGGACAAGGAAGATAGTGATGGTGGATACCCCCAGGTCAATTCCACCCTGATGATTTTTTCTGACATTGAAAGCAAAAGTCGATTGAAAGTTATCAACCGAGAAGTGAATATGGTCGCTCCAGCGACACCCAGTTATTTGAAATGGTCTCATACCGCCATCACATTCGACCAGTCTGATCACCCGACACACATAGCCACCCCTGGGAGGCAAGCTTTGGTGGTCGACCCAGTCGTCGAAGGCACTCGACTAACTAAAGTTTTGATGGATGGTTGCAGTGACCTGAATATACTGTATGCGGAGACGTTGAAAGGGATGGGCATTCTGATGTCCAGACTCAGTACCAGCAACATGAGCTTCCATGGAGTCATTCCTGGAAAGAAGGGTGAGTCACTCGACCAAATTGCTCTCGATGTGGTTTTTGGTGATTCCAAGAATTTTCGTAAAGAAAAGTTGACCTTCTAGGTCGTGGATTTCCAGAGTGCTTATCACGCTATTCTGGGAAGGCTGGCGTATGCACGTTTCATGGCTCGACCATGTTATGTGTACCTTAAGGTGAAGATGCCAGGCCCCAAAGGTGTGATCACTGTCACTGGCAATCGGAAGAAAGCGGAAGAGTGTTTCCAGAAAGGCTCGAAGATCGCCGATGCTCAGATTGCAGTGGTAGAACTGCAGGAATACCAGAAAACTGTAGACCTGGGTGATTTTTTGCGAGCCAAGAAGCCCGCCACGGAATCAGCGTTTCTGTCGTCCGGTGAGACAAAGCCGATTCACATTCACCCGACCGGCCCCAATGCTGCTCCGACTCATATCTCTGCAACACTCGACTCCAAATAGGAAGAAGCGCTCATCCAGTTCCTCCGTGAGAACTGCGACATCTTCGCATGGAAGCCTTCTGACATGTCGGCTGTTCCCAGGGGGCTGGCTGAGCACCGTCTACGAGTCGACCCAAAAGTTAAACCTGTCAAAGAACATCTTGGACGGTCCGCCGTCCAGAAGAGAAAGGCCATTGGCAAGGAAGTGGCTCGACTCCTTGCAGCGGAGTTTATCCGAGAAATTTACCACTCCGAGTGGCTCGCCAATGTTGTCATGGTCCCCAAGAAGGACAAGTCACTCCGCATGTGCATTGACTTCAAACATATCAATCGGGCCTGCCCGAAATATCATTTTCCTCTCCCCCGCATCGACCAAATAGTCGACTCGACTGCGGGATGTGAGCGGTTGTCTTTTTTAGACGCCTATTCCGGTTACCATCAGATCCGTCTGTATGGACCCAACGAGATCAAAACAGCTTTCATCACTCCATTCGGGTGCTTCTGCTATGTCACCATGCCATTCGGCCTCAAGAATGCCGGAGCCACGTTCATGAGGATGATTCAGAAGTGTTTGCTCACTCAAATCAGTCGGAATGTGGAAGCATACATGGATGATATTGTGGTCAAATCAAGGAAGAGTTCCGACCTGTTGACTGACCTTGCTGAAACATTTGCCAATCTCAGGAGGTATGATATCAAGCTTAATCCATCAAAGTGCACATTCGGAGTTCCTGGCGGGAAGTTACTCGGTTTTCTCGTTTCCAAACGAGGAATCGACGCCAACCCAGAAAAAGTTGGTACTATACTCCGAATGAAACGCCCTGTGCGTGTGCACGATGTCCAGAAGCTTACTGGATGCTTGGCCGCTTTAAGTCGATTCATCTCTCGTCTCGGTGAAAAGGCATTGCCTCTTTACCGATGAAGAAGTCAGACAAGTTCGAGTGGACTCCCGAAGCAGATGCAGCATTTGCAGAGCTAAAAGCTCTGCTCTCCACCCAGTCGGTGCTTGCTGCCCCAATCAGCAAAGAGCCTTTGCTGCTTTACATTGCAGCCACAGGACAAGTCGTCAGTACAGTACTTACGGTCGATCGGGAAGAAGAAGGAAAAGCCTTCAAAGTTCAGCGCCCAGTATATTATCTTTCTGAAGTGTTGACCCCATCAAAGCAAAGATACCCTCATTATCAGAAGCTTGTTTATGGGATTTATATGACCACGAAGAAGGTTGCTCATTACTTCTCTGACCATTCCATTACGATCGTCGCCGACGCCCATTGTCGAGATTCACTGTGAGAGATGCAAGCTGGTCGAGTGGCGAAATGGGCGATTGAACTCCTTCCCCTTGATATCAAGTTTGAGGCAAAGAAAGCCATCAAGTCCCAAGCAGTAGCAGATTTCATCACCGAGTGGATTGAACAACAACTACCGACTCAAGTTCACTCGGAGCACTGGACCATGTTCTTTGATGGTTCTAAGAAGTTGAATGGTTCCGGTGCTGGGGTAGTGTTTGTTTCCCCCCGAGGAGATAAGCTCAGATATGTGCTCCTGATCCACTTTGATTCCTCCAACAATGAAGCAGAATATGAAGCACTTTTGTATGGGTTGCGTATGGCCATTTCTCTCGGCGTCCGTCGCCTCATGGTCTATGGCGACTCAGATCTGGTGGTTAATCAAGTGATGAAGGAGTGGGACGTCAGAAGTCTAGCCATGACTGGTTCTTGCAATGCAGTGAGAAAGCTAGAGAAGAAATTTGAGGGGTTAGAGCTTCATCATATACCCCGACTGAAAAATCAAGCTGCTGATGATTTGGCAAAAATAGGGTCCAAGAGAGAAGCCATTCCCAGTAATGTGTTTTTGGAGCACATCCACACACCGTCAGTTCAAGAGGATCCTTTCACCGAAGAAGCCCCGCAGCCAAAAAGTGTCACTAATCCGACTGAAGTAGAGGTCCCAGCTGTGGTCGACCTGATCATGGAAGTTTTGGTCATCACTCCCAATTGGACAGTGCCGTACATCACGTATATCCTAAGGAAAGAGCTCCCGGAGAACGAAGAAGAGGCTCGACAGATCATCCGCCGATCCAAGGCCTTTACTGTGATCAAGGGACTGTTGTACAGAGAAAGCGCGACTGGAGTCAGCCAGAAATGTATAACACCAGAAGAAGGTCAGATAATTCTTGACGATATCCACTCGGGGACCTGTGGTCATCATGCTTCCTCTCGGACCATTGTGGCTAAAGCATACCGAGCGGGATTTTACTGGCCAAGAGCAAATGAAATGGCGAAAGAGATAGTCGACAAGTGTGAAGGATGTCAGTTCTACTCCAACATGTCACACAAACCCGCGTCAGCCTTGAAGACCATTCCACTCATCTGGCCCTTCGCTGTTTGGGGTTTGGATATGATTGGACCACTGAGAACTGGCAGGAGCGGCTTCACTCACGTGCTAGTGGCAGTCGACACGTTTACTAAGTGGATTGAAGCTAAGCCTATCAAGAATCTCGATGCGTGCACTGCTATCAGTTTCATCAGAGAGTTGATATTCAGATATGGAGTTCTGCATAGCATCATCACTGACAATGGGTCAAACTTCGTTTCCGACAAATTCAAAGCCTTTTGCGCCTCTCAAGGCACACGAGTCGACTACGCTTTAGTCGCTCATCCCCAGTCGAATGGACAAGCAGAAAGAGCAAACAATCTAATTCTCAAAAGACTGAAACCCCGACTGATGCGTGATCTCAAGCACGCAGCCGGCGCATGGGTCAACGAACTCCCGTCAGTTCTTTGGGGATTGAGGACTACCCCTAATCGGTCAACCGGACGAACTCCATTCTTTCTGGTCTATGGAGCTGAAGCAGTTCTGCCGAGCGATTTTCTTCACAATGTGCCCCGAGTCGAGCTGTACTCTGAAGATGAAGCCGAACAAGCCCGGCAGGATGCAGTCGACCTCCTAGAAGAGGAAAGAGAGATGGCCCTGATCCGCTCGACTATCTATCAGCAAGACTTGCGTCGATTCCATGCCAGAAATGTGAAGAGTCGAACCTTCCAAGAAGGAGACTTGGTCCTCTGAGTGGATCAACAGAAACCACACAAGCTCGCTCCCACTTGGGAAGGTCCCTTCATTGTCACCAGAGTGCTCCACAATGGAGCATACCATCTTTACAACGTCGGTCGCCAGATTGATGAGCCTCGAGCTTGGAATGCGGAGCTGCTCCGCCCCTTTTATACTTAAGTACTCACTCGGATGAGATGTAATAAAAGTACCTCTGTAGTTTGTTTATCAAAGAGAAGAATGTTATAATTTTCCCAGTGATTGTTATTACTTTTTGTTTACATGAGAACCCCCCCCCCCCCCCGCCACAGTGGGTGGCTTAGCTGCGAATCCGTTTCGCCTAAGTTTGTAAAAATCCCTACAAAGTGGTGAGCCAGCCTCCCACTCGGTGGCTTAGCTGCGAATCCGTTTCGCCTAAGTATTTGAAAATCCTACCGAGTGGTGAGCCAGCCTCCCACTCGGGGGCTTAGCTGCAGTCCAAGTACTCGCCTAATTGTTTAAAATCCTACCGAGTGGTGAGCCAGCCTCCCACTCGGGGACTTAGCTGCAGTCCAAGTACTTGTCTAAGTGTTTAAAATCCTACCGAGTGGTGGGCCAGCCTCCCACTCTGGGGCTTAGCTGCAGTCCAAGTACTCCCCTAAGTGTTTAAAATCCTACCGATTGGTGAGACAGCCTCCCACTCGGAAGCTTAGTTGCAGTCCAAGTACTCGCCTAAGTGTTTAAAATCCTACCGAGTGGTGAGCCAGCCTCCCACTCGGAGGCTTAGCTGCAGTCCAAGTACTCGCCTAAGTGTTTAAAATCCTACCGAGTGGTGAGCCAGCCTCCCACTTGGGGGCTTAGCTGCAGTCAAAGTACTTGCCTAAGTGTTTAAAATCCTACCGAGTGGTGAGCCAGCCTCCCACTCGGAGGCTTAGCTGTAGTCCAGTACTCGCCTAAGTATTTAATACAATGTGCGCTTTGCAAGGACGACGAGGTGCAAGTTGACTACTGCCTTCTCCTTCGGAGCTACGCCACAAAAAATCCTACCGAGTGGAGAACAAACCTCCCACTCGGGGGCTTAGCTGCAGTCCAGTACTCGCCTAAGTATTTGAAAATTCTACCGAGTGGAGAGCAACCCTCCCACTCGGGGGCTTAGCTGCAGTCCAGTACTCGCCTAAGTATTTAAAAATCCTACCGAGTGGAGAGCAAACCTCCCACTCGGGGGCTTAGCTGCAGTCCAGTACTCGCTTAAGTATTTAAAAATCCTACCGAGTGGAGAGCAAACCTCCCACTCGGGGGCTTAGCTGCAGTCCAATACTCACCTAAGTATTTAAAAATCCTACCAAGTGGAGAGCAACCCTCCCACTCGGAGGGTTAGCTGCAGTCCGAGTACTCGCCTAAGTATGAAATTCATTCCGATCCGCAAGGACAACGAGGTGCAGGTCGACTGCTACCTTCTCCTTCGGAGCTACGCCACAAGTACAACGTGCGCTCCATCCCGATCCGCAAGGACGCAGGTCGACTGCAATCTGTGCTCCATCCCTACCTGCAAGAACGATGAAGTACAGGTCGACTGGATTTTCCACCTCAGAGCTGTGTCTCAAGCACTGAAGTATACTCCGAGTGAAGAACAAAGTTCGCTCGAAGGCAAATGAAAGCATATTCAATGATAAGCCAAGTTCAGATAACATCCTATGGATTCAGAAGTGCTCAAGCGTCAAGCCTGTTGTTTATCGGTTACAAAACCACTCGGCATTCCGAGGCAAATTTAAGGCGAAGCATAGAAGTTTTTCCTACTCCTCAGGTGGAGGACTGGAGGGCGCGACAAACTGGTCCAAGTCAATTCCGTCAGCAATACGAGTGGCGGCAGCAATGAAGGTCTCCATGAAAGATTGGAAGTTGTACTTCTTGGTATTGGCAACTTTGATGGACGCCAGCTTTTCCTCTCGCGCCTCCTTGCAGTGAACACAGACTAGGGACAGAGCGGCGTCGGCGCCCTTTTGGCGAAGACTTCTTCCATTCCTGCACTCGACACGGAACTTCATTCGATCCGAGTCATTAGAACTTCGAGGTCATTTTGAAGCGTCGCTCCTGGCCAGAGTGTCTTGTCGATTCGCGACGCCGCAACCTTCAGTCGAGCAAGGTAGTTCACCACACCAGCGACACGAGACTCCAGTCGGAGCACGTTCATAGCAACTTCAACCTTCACAGGAGAGTTAATGGGGTCCAAGCTTGTCTCCACTCGACTGGTCTCCTCCTCGAAGTTTTGGCAGAATTCTGTAAACACAATTCAAAGATGAATCAGCAGTTCTGCGATGAGTCGATGATAACAAGTCAGTCGGGTAAGAGAGATTACCCTCAAGCATGATGAATAACTTCTTGGCGAGCCCTCCTAGATAAGCCTCCAGATCGTTCCTCTTCCCCACCAGTTCACTAGCCTTGTCATTCAGAGCTATCTTATCATTCTTCAGACGGCTGACCTCCTTGTTGGCCACGTCGAGAGCGGCTTTCAAATTGGCGTTCTCCACTTCAAGTTTACCGACTGAAGCCAGTTTTTCTTCCGCAAGCTTCGCTTTGTCCAAAGCCGCCTTCTGCGCCTCGGCAAGGTCATGTTCCTTCTTCTTCGGAGCCTCCTCCATTTTATCTGCAAAATGACAATGAGATCTGAATTAGGAATGAGCAGAAAGATAAAGACAATCGTCAAGTTCTCACCAGCCATACCTTTTGCTTCGTCTCTCGCCTTCTGCAAGTTCTCCTGAGCAAGCTTCAATTCAAGGTTGAGCTGGATCTGTTTGTTTTCCAATTCAATATAGCGAGCCACAAGCTCGCAGGATTTCTGCGAAGGATCAGTCGGCAGACATCAAAGATAGGTTGCTTCCGAGTGACTAAGAGAAAAATCGTAACATTTCTAAGACTACAGCCGAATCAAAATATTCAACAGTAGTCTCGGGGACTACACCCAGTGGGTGCACTCAGCGTGCCCCCACTGGTTCTACCGACTTGGTCCGATCAGTCGACCGAAAGAGACAAAGAGGTTGTGATCCTAAACCATAGCTAACTGCCAGTAGTCAGCCACGGTCTCATCAGGATCTACCAAGAAAACACAGGTTCTTCAGACCTTAATCGACTGCCAGCAATCGACCATGGTCTCAGGGACTACACCCAGTGGGTGCACTCAGCGTGCCCCCACTAGTTCCAATATTCCATTCAACATGGTCCGACCAGACCTAGTGAAGAAGTTCGAGTGAAGAAACTCAAAATACAAAGACTACAGTCGACTGCCAGCAGTCCGCCATAGTCTCGGGGACTACACCCAGTGGGTGCACTCAGCGTGCCCCCACCAATCCAAAAATTTAATCGACACACCCAGTGGGTGTACAGATACAAAGATCTTCGGAAAGAGAGTCTTCAGATAGCATATCCTAACAGAACAAGCGGTGACCAACTAACCTAGACATTGTTCTGAAGAGATGAGCTAGCATCATAGGCCGCCTGGCTGGCTTCCCGGACCACCTTCACCTGCTCCATCATGATCCCCGCCTGGCGTATAGCCTCCTTAGCAGCACCCACTTGGTCCTCTGGGACGTGGTGTGTGGTGAAAAGGGAGGGCGGGTCAACAGTCGACGATGAAGGCCGAACACTCGGTAGCGGCACAGCGAAGGACACGGAAGTCGGAGTGGTATTGCCACCCTCCTGAACCGATGTCTCAGGCACTGATGCAATCTGAGTTTTCTTGCCGGGCGGCGCCTTTTTATTCCTCCTCGGCCTCAGTGGCACCTCGTCGTCATCATCAGGAAGATCAATGACATGAGGAGGAGCTACAGGAAAAATCCAAAGTTAAAAACGGAAATCCAATCAACCAAAAGCGAAACTACAGAGATCATACCAAGGTTAGAGGTGGCAGCATCTTCCATTTCCTGGTCTTCGTTCCTGGATGAGGTCTCGGAGGTAGCAACGCTGCAGATTTCAGAAATCAGTTGATCAGTCAACGAGTCGACCAAATGTATGTCCATGCTAAACGAGAAAACAAAAGTTCTGTTGTTACCCGGAAATGGTAGGAATGGCCATCCTCATCTTGGGCAGGACCTTCGTCGGCTTTGATGGCATCGCTCGGGGTTAATTCGGCGCTTTTTCAGTCGGCGCCGGCGAGGTCGTCCGAGGGAGTTTCATCGACTGCCCGACAGGCGCGGTGGCCTTGCCACGATCGACCGCGGGGTCATGGGTGAGCTTGGATCACCTTTCCGTGCGAGGAGGGTCGACTTCGTCCTCCTCTTCCTCCTCCTCCTCTTCACCAGAGCTGTCGTCATCTTCATCCTCCTCACCATCATATTGCCATTCCTCCTGACTTTCACCTCCGCTCCCCTCCTCCTCCTCGACCTGTTCTTGCGCCCCGTTGGGCATCGAGTACATCTCAGTAGTGGCCTGGAAGACAACAAACAAGACAAAAGTCAGTCAACCGATTTTAAGCAAACAGGATGGAGAAAGCAGGATCACAGTCAAAGATGCAGTATTGGACCTTGTCTACCCATTATGACTGGTCGAGTGGAGGAATCGTCACGGCTCCTCGAGGTTGTCCTTGTTTACGTGATGCTCGCGAGCGCCTTTCCAGCTTGGCATCCTCGACCTCCTCCAGGTGGATCCGAGTGGTGTCCTCAGTGCCAGAGTACAACCACATCGGATGGTCTCGAGCTTGAAGCGGCTGGATGCATCGTCGGAGGAAGACCTCCATGAGATCCATGCCAGTCACTTCATCTCGGATGAGCTGGACAACGCGTTCGACCAACACCTTAACTTGCGCCTTCTCTTCCAGGATCACCTTCAAAGAGGACGGCTTGCTCACTCGGTCCATGGAAAAGGAGGAGTCCGATCGATCGCCACAGGGTCGGCTGGTCCATCTGATAGAACCAAGTCGACTGCCATCCACGGACTGACTCGGGTATGATCATGGCCGGAAAAGAACTTTTTCCCCTCATTTGAATCCCGAGACCTCCGCACATCTGAATCACTTGCGTCTTATCATCACTCGACTTGGCTTTCTTAACCGACTGAGAACAACAAGTGAAAATGTGCTTGAAAAGGCCCCAATGAGGACGGCAACCCAGGAAATTCTCGCATAAAGACACGAAGGCAGCAAGATACACAATGGAATTTGGAGTAAAGTGGTGGAGTTGCGCTCCGAAAAAGTTCAGAAATCCCCAAAAGAAAGCGTGAGGCGGCAAAGAAAACCCGCGGTCAACATGGGTGGCCAAGAGGACACACTCACCCTACTGAGGCTGCGGCTCCGAGTCCTTCCCCGGGAGCCGCGCTGATCCATGGGGGATCCGTCCTTCATTGGCCAGGTCGTCAAGATCTTTCTGACGGATCGTCGAGCGGATCCAGTCGCCCTGGATCCAGCCCTGCGGCAAGCTGGCCCTTGACGAAGATCCGCCCCGACTGGTCGCCCTTCCCTTCGCCTTCGCCGTCGCCTTCTTCGCCCGCTCCAAAGCCGACGTCTTCTCCTTCACCATCGTCGCCGGCGAAGCGCGTACGGAGCAGCAGCGCGGAGATGGGGGCGAACGCGGCGGATAAATCTGAGGAAGAGGGAGAAGAAATGAGAGCGCGTTGTTCAAAAACCCCCGTCCGGCGCCTTATATGAGGTTGCTTCGAGTGATCGACTTATGCGCCGGGCTATCTGTCAAATCCGGAACGATCGCGCGCGATACGTGGCGAAAAAGGTGGCGCGGAGATCGAGGCATTTCTGCCTTATCCCATCCGAGTACCACGGCCTCCTCGCCAAGCGCTTCCGAAGTCGGATCCCGCTAAATCCGCGAACCACAGAGCAACTTATCTAACGGGAGATTTTCTCCGCTCTGTCGTTCGGAGATCTCCAAGTATGGAAAGCTCACTCGACGGATACAAAGAATTGATCAAGGCGACTGTCGGTGTCAAAACCGGCGGATCTTGGGTAGGGGGTCCCGAACTGTGCGTCTAGGCGGATGGTAACAGGAGACAAGGGACATGATGTTCTTACCCAGGTTCGGGCCCACTCGATGGAGGTAAAACCCTACTCCTGCTTGATTAATATTGATGATATTGGTAGTACAAGAGTAGATCTACCACGAGATCAGAGAGGCTAAACCCTAGAAGCTAGCCTATGGTATGATTGTTGTTCGTCCGATGGACTAAAACCCTCCGGTTTATATAGGCACCGAATAGGGTTAGGGTTACACAGAGTCGGTTACAATGGTAGGAAATCTACATATCCGTATCGCCAAGCTTGCCTTCCACGCCAAGGAAAGTCCCATCCGAACACGGGACGAAGTCTTCAGTCTTGTATCTTCATAGTCCAGGAGTCCGGCCAAAGGTCATAGTCCGGCTATCCGGACACCCCCTAATCCAGGACTCCCTAAGTAGCCCCTGAACCAGGCTTCAATGACGACGGGTCCGGCGCGCATATTGTCTTCGGCATTGCAAGGCGGGTTCCTCCTCCGAATACTTCATGGAAGATTTTGAACACAAGGATAGTGTCCCGCTCTGCAAAATAACCTCCACATACCACCGTAGAGAGAATGACATTTACACAAGTTCAATCTACTGACGTACTCTGCAGCGTGACATCACACCACGGCCAAGCCTTTATTGAATCGTTTTCTTGTCCAACCTCGGTAGCGTTTAGCGGCGGTTTCCTTAGCACGTCTTGTCAAGCGAGATCGTGTCCCTTATTCCGGATTCTCATCAATACGGGCGTGGGTAACCCAACGCGCCATTGATTCTGGCGCTTGGGAGATAAGCGAGTTTTATCGGGCGGTGGGGACGCATAGCTTTGTCCGTCCATATAAGGGATAAGGATCCGTTTTTTCACACGCCTTCTTCCTCCTTTGCTTATCCATTTCCGACCACTCGAGCTCCAGCGCCCAAGTCCGCACATCCCACCTCAACCTTCTCCAACTATGTCGGGCGGGAGGCAAGTGGATGGCCTCCTCCGTCACGGAGGGCACATCAAAAGATGCGGAAGGCGGATACTTGTCCAGCGACATCGCGCATAGGCTCCCCAGCGAGGGGCAGCTCATCCCTACCCCTAGGCCCCATGAGAGGTGGTGTTCCTCCCCACTTCCTCCATGGACTAGGGTTTCCACTTCACCCATTCGTCCGGGGGCTCATGTTCTACTACGGCCTAGATTTCCATGATCTGGCCCCGAATTTCATCCTCAACATCTCGGCGTTTATCATCGTGTGCGAGGCCTTCCTCTGCATCCAGCCCCACTTCGGCTTATGGCTGAAGACCTTCAATGTCAAGCCGAAGGTAGTGGGCGGCCGCCAAGCGGAGTGCGGAGGCGCCATGGTGGGCAGGATGGCCAACGTCCTATGGCTCGAGGGCTCCTTTGTGGAGACCATAAAGGGGTGGCAATCGGGGTGGTTCTATATCACCGAGCCGCGCGACTCTCATTGGGCGGCGGCCCCCAAATTCTGATCTGGCTTCCCCACACGGCTCACCTCATGGAAAGAGACGGGCTGACGTGGGGTAATTCGGAAGAGCTGGCCGGACTCCAAACTGCGTCACGAAACACGGTGGACAAGAATCTCAAGCTTGTCAGCGTAGTCCGGTGATGCTCATCCGCCGGATTCTCCCATGCCGACAGCAGGATTTCAACTTTGTGGGAGTTTGATCCGGCACAACACGAACCTTGAACGGCTCTTGACACTATCTACGAAGGCGCTGGAAGGTCTTTGTTCAAGGCGCCGAAGCTCCGCATCCATGACGGAAGATCGCGGATTCAGCTCATGACATCAAGCCAGCGAGGTAAGTTATTTTACCCTTTACGGGACTCTTTTTCATAGTTTGACTCTATGCGGGATCTAAAACTCCCTCACCTTTGGCGGGGCTGGTTGAAGGCGTCCGGACAGATCGACTGTCCGGCTCCCTTGCCAGAAGACCCAGCAGACGCCCAATTAGCGGGGCTGCTGGTTCCGGCACCTCACGTGGTGCCGGAAAATAAGGCCAAGAAGAAAGCCACGGGAACTCGAAGGAGTTCCCGGCGCCAGTGTTATCGGACTCATCGTCGTGGAGATCGCAGCCCCGGCGGTGTTCACCACCATCCTCGTCGGTAGCGGTCGGCCGAGCTAAAGGTCGGGCGGACTCAGTGCGGCCTCGGGACCTTTGTCCGTGGCAGAGATAGATCATGCCCCTCGGGGCGGTCTGGCGGCGCTTGGCTGTGGCTCGAACCGTCGAAGATCAATTCTCCGCAAATGTCGGCCGTGTAGTTCAAACTTCCGTCGACACGATGGCGGGCGTAGCCTTCAATCTGCACCAGATGGCCAAGTGAATTGGCCCGATGCAAAACCGCCGAATCTGAAGATCTGTCCGGGAGAAAAGTATCACCTGGGCGCATCGTTGTTGATGATCGGAGGAGCCATCGGGCCTAAAGACGACGGCGACGGAGGAACTCTCAATGAAAGCACCAATGTCGGTGTCAAAACCGGCGGATCTCGGGTAGGGGTCCCGAAGCGTGCGTCTAGGCGGATGGTAACAGGAGACAAGGGACACGATGTTTTTACCTAGGTTCGGGCCCTCTCGATGGAGGTAAAACCCTACTCCTGCTTGATTAATATTGATGATATGGGTAGTACAAGAGTAGATCTACCACGAGATCAGAGAGGCTAAACCCTAGAAGCTAGCCTATGGTATGATTGTTGTTCGTCCTACGGACTAAAACCCTCCGGTTCATATAGGCACCAAATAGGGTTAGGGTTACACAGAGTCGGTTACAATGGTAGGAGATCTACATATCTGTATCGCCAAGCTTGCCTTCCACGCCAAGGAAAGTCCCATCCGGACACGGGACGAAGTCTTCAATCTTGTATCTTCATAGTCCAGGAGTCCGGCCGAAGGCTATAGTCCGGCTATCCGGACACCCCCTAATCCAGGACTCCCTCACCCCCTCTCTCTCCTTCCCTCTCCTCTCCTACTCCAACAAGGAAGGAGGAGTCCTACTCAGTGGGAGTAGGACTCCTCTGGCCGCGCCTCCTCTGGCCGGCCGCACCTCCCCCCCTTGCTCCTTTATATACGGGGGAAGGGGGGCACCCTAGATACACAACAATTGATCTCTTAACCTCTTAGCCGTGTGCGGTGCCCCCCTCTACCATAGTCCTCGATAATATTGTAGCGGTGCTTAGGCGAAGCCCTGCGAAGGTAGAACATCAAGATCGTCACCACGCCGTCGTGCTTACGGAACTCTTCCCGACATTCTGCTGGATCGAGTCCGGGATCGTCATCGAGCTGAGCGTGTGCTAGAACTTCGGAGGTGCCGTAGTTTGATTGCTTGATCGGTCGGGCCGTGAAGGCGTCGACTACATCAACAGCGTTGTTATAACGCTTCGCTTCGGTTTCGAGAGTGCGTGGACAACACTCTCCCTCTCGTTGTTATACATCACCATGATCTTGCGTGTGCGTAGGAATTTTTTGAAATTACTACGTTCCCCAACAGACCACACTATTTGAAACACAAAAAGGGAATCACAAAACAACACGAGACAATGGTTGATTTCTTTACAAATGGGAGAATACCACTTCAATAGGCTCTAGAGGCACCGCCCTCACCATGAGATCCGGGTGAATGGAAGCCTTGGAAGCAACGAGGCGGTAACAAATCAGCGGGAGGATATGACTCGAAGTGGTGGGTAAAAGGGGGTCTAACAACCAAAATTTAGGGACGTGTCACTATCGAGCGCTGCAGGTGAGCCCATAGTGGAGAAAGACATGCATTGGTGGGGCAAAATGGGAATTATGGCCCCAACGGCGGGCCCCCACATCGACGGACACTAAAAGAGCCATGTCATCAATATTGGTGGGCCCACGTCGGCGTGGAAATGGAAATTTTGGCGCAATGGTGGGCCCGCACCTCACCCGAAAAGGTCAATTGAGTCTCCTCGTGGCTGCAGTTGATGTGGTGGGTGCAAAATGGAAGGAAACAACGCAAAGTTTACGGCAACCGATGGAGATGACGTGCAGTGTCGTACACCTATTTTTCTCAATCGTTAGTGCCCAGACCGAAATATGGAAGATTGAGTGGCATTTATTTGGATAAGGATAACCTTTATCCAATGTAAAACGAAACATGTCATTTAATGACATTAATTGGATAAGGATAACCTTGATGCCAACATATCTATATAAGGCGACTGAACGGTACCCCTCATGACCACAAAAACATTTTGGTTGACAGACTATTGCATAACTATATATTTTCTATTGTTCTGTGTTCTTAGGCAATGGCGAACAATGGCATCTTCCAAGTGATCATTGTTTTTCTCATGACGCAAGTCTGCTTGCTCATGATGATGGCAGCACCGGTAGCACATGCAGCTGCTAGACCGGTGGGGTACAATCCAGTGTGCTGCCCTAGGAACATCTATTGTTGCGGGTTCGGTAGTGGATTGGCCAATTCACCCGCACCATCCATTTTATCTTGATGTGTGGTTTTATTCTTCCCCAAGTAGTAAGCTTGACATATAAATGATATATGTGGTTCATGTGTTACCTAATCCTGAATATTTGTGATGCTACTTTCAAAAAGTTATTGTACTAGTTACTTACATAATAAAATGGGAGGAGATTGTTATATATCTTGTTCGGAGTATACCGCAAAGAGACTTAATCTTATGTTTACTTTAGTCCTTTTGAAAACTAGATAATTTTGCCGCATTGATTTAAGACAAAAAGAGAGTGGTGATGCATACAGGTTGACCTCATGAGTCTGCAGTGCGTGCCTTTGGGAATCTCTGTTTTATCATTTTGTTGGTCATACGTTGTGTCAAGATCGTCCGTGTTATGGTGACATTCTTTATTCTTCCCAGAGATCATACTTTTTAAAGCATTTATTGGGTAATGGAGTATGTCACCAATTATTAGAAACCAACTACTATTGGCAGGCTTCTCGCAAAAAAACCCTACTATTGGCAGGCTTGTTTGTGCATTCAGGGATGCACACTATTTCTCTTTGCATGAATGTCAAGGTCATATATTAAAATAGTCACGTCCCCCGTAGCGGTGGTTCCGGGCCAGGATTGAAGCAGGCGCCAAGGACTTGATTGCTTTTTCTTTCGTCTTCTAGGGTCCTATTGGCCAAGTTTCTAATCTGGGCTATAATTTCTACTTTCTGTTGGGTCCTTTTGTTAAATGTTGCATCCTGGTTTGTCTTCTGGGGTCCTATTTGTAAAGTTTCTCATCTGGGCTGTCATTTCTACTTTCTGTTGGGTCCTTTTGTAAAATGTTACATGCTTATCTAATTTAAGTCTGGGTTCTTCCTGAGTTCAAAAATATATACTAAAATGGTCCAACCCTTACAAAACCATCCTTCCAAAAGCAGAAAATAAAACACATATCCTTGTGTGTATCAACGACGTCTTTCTCTCGCACTCGCACCCCGTGAGCAAAGCTCGATATTGCATTTATATATCCAACACACCCTCAGAGCCAGGGTAAATCATTCCTCTGCATGTGCTCAATTCCTAAAAAATAAAAAATCATATATGAATACAACTCTTTGCTCTTTGACGGAGCACAAAGGATTGTTTGTTGTGGATCCTATATGTGCAATCTATCTATCTATACTTTAAAGAGTTCTCAGAAACTCCAACGGTTAATCAGAAATTATGAACCGTTCATCTGGTGGGGCGGAGTTTGGCACAGGGTCCGGGCAAGGACCGGAAAAAGGAAGGGAAATGGACGGAAACTAAAGAGAAGTGAAGGCCCTGCCCCGAGCTACTCACTAAGCACAAGCGGTTTCAATAGTAGATGCAGTTTCTTTTATTACCAACCGCCTCGAATACTTACAACAAGAGGTTATGTTGTTCTAACCGCCTCCGGTGTGCATATTGCAATCGACTTTGTTCTATTTGATCACAACCGCTTGCGGAGGCCGCTTCTAATGCCCGTTTTCTACTAGTAGATGTTGGTTAAGTGCATCAACTTGTGATGATTGCATTGTTCATGGTCGCCTTTGGTGAAGTCGGAGTCACTAGATCTAGGGCGATAGGTGATAATGATGACGGCTTTGTCCAGCCATGGCGGTTGCTCTTTCCGGTTCTGTGTGGAGTCTACGTCGGTAGCTAGATCGGCCGCTGCCATGTGTATTGTCATGTTCCATGACGATAGTTCGCTCAGCGTGTTGTTATGATTTTTGCTCGATTTTTAAAAATTAACCAAATAATTCTTTTTATTAATAATGAAAATGACAAATCTTTTCTCTCGTTTACTTTCTTTTTGCAAATCAACTAATCTCTATTCATCCGGAACTGCAGAGGCTGCCATGGCCGGAGCCAAGGCCGCGGCCGTCGCCACCGTTGCAGCCGCAGTACCCACCGTAAGTACAAGTTTCTCACCTTGCAAGCATCCCCAAGATCCAACAATCATGCATCTCACCGTGTTCTTCTTCTTCCGTGCCTTTCTCTGCAGCTGGCGAGCGTGAGGATGCTGCCGTGGGCGAGGGCGCACCTCAACCCCACCGGGCAGGCGCTCATCATCTCCACCGTCGCCGGGATGGCCTACTTCATCGTCGCAGACAAGACCATCCTGTCCATGGCCAGGAAGCACTCCTTCGAGGACGCGCCGGAGCACCTCAAGAACACCTCCTTTCAGTAATTAGGCACTTGATTAGCCAGTCCCCAATAAACTGTGTACGCAGGCCCGTACGTGTCTTCTGAAACATAGTATAATGTTCAGCGACAGGGCCAGCAGGGGAGGCGACGATGGTTGCAGGTGCTGAAAGGTGGTGTACAGCCCTTCAATCTGTGCGAGCAAGCACTAATTATCTGATGATGTATGTAATAATGCGGCCATGTTCTCCATCTTAGTATTTTCCGGAGATCTTGAATTAATAACAACTACTAGTTCTAATTTTGTACAACTCTGGTTTAAGTGCACTCACTCATCTTACCCTTTTATTGTTTGCGTTTATCATTTAACACGCGTCAGTGCATTGCAAAAGATCGATAACAGTGACCCCCCTACTCCTGCTCTGTTGTGTTCCGAAATGCACGTGAGCATCATGCCACCTCATACGTTGAATCTTCTGGTATGGTTTAATGGATGGGTTGGCAAATAAGGATGTTTCTGAAAAATGAAAAAAAAAATTGCCATTTTGGGACAAGCTTTCTGTACTAGCGTCCCCGCAAAAACAAAAAGCTTTCTGTTGTACTACTAGTGGAGGACCCGTGTGTAGGTTTGAGGTGTTTGTCCACAGAGACCGGGGCACCTCGACCTTTTTCTTGGTCGCGAGTCAGATAAAATGTATTCATACCGCATCCGTGTGTAAGTGTGCATGATAGATACTCTCTCTTGTTCCAAAATTCAATATGGGTCGTACTTCCATATGCTCTTATTATCTAGAGCGTTAACATGTCTTGGGATCTGGGTGCTTGAGTGTATTGTGATCCGTATTTTTTGTTTTCTCTTCATATTGCAACAGTTTGTAGGCCCACCTCTGCAATGCATTGATTTCGCATGCTGCTACCTAGCCGGTGGTGTGCATCACACAACATTTACATCGTTGAAGAGCCACCAAACCATCACTGCATGTATGTCTCCTTGGCTATATACTCAGTCACGACTCACAAGCCCTGTTCATCAGATGCGAAACAGCGTCATGAAGTCACTGCCTCCATTGCCTCCATTCTTCACCACGTTTTGAGTCATTAATGGCTAGCCCATCTTTTCCTATCATGTCCATCGTCTTCCTCCACTCTCATGCTGCATGTTTTGGTTTCATTTTTTCTAGTTGCATGTTTGGTTAGTAGCAGCAAAACGAAGGTTAAATGTCAGGTGATACAACTCTTCACATGCTTCAAAATTTTAAAAATCACACCTAAAATGTTCCAAAATTCAGTTTTTTTTAATGTTCAAAAGGCATGTGCATACGACTTCTACAAAATTGAAAATACCGTGAGAGCAACAAAAAAGACAAAACTGGGACGAATTGTGTTAAAAAGGTAAACATGAATAGTGTCAAAAATGACACTATTCACATTTGGATTTACCATTTTAGTTTATCTATGCGTCTTTCAAATTTGGATTTGAACTTCCTAAGGTTTGTAGACACATGTCTATGAACATTCACCAAAAAGAATTCAGGATATTTTTAAATATTTATCAAACTTGGGAGCACGGAAGCATGTGAAGGGTGGTATCATCTGATACTCTTCCAAAACAACAGGTAGAAAGGAGATTTCAACACCTTCTTAATCTATCCTAATTTTTTCATAATTCCAAATATATTGGATTGTAGGGAGTACTTGAAAAATGGTTCGGTTGAGTACGTAGAACCTTTTTCTTGCGGGGTGCTACGTAGAATTTACTACTACTATATAAGGCCTTGTAAGACTAAGGTTACAAAGCAAATGACTCTGCGGCTAAATACAATCATCTAGCCAACTAATGCATGTGATTTCACTCCAAGTCAGCACCGAAAGATACGCACAGCTAAACTTTAGCTTTCCCAACTAAAATAAAGACTCAGCTTCAGTCCGACCAAATTCTGGACAAGGTATATTTACAGTGCAACTACTGTTCCATCGGTACAGACGTGAATCGTCCATTGACCGTGCCTCCCGCCGTCACACCCTGAGCCACATGCGTCAGACATACATACTGTATTCCGGCGAGGCACCAATTTCCCCAGCTCGCACCCATTCACATTAACTGTTGCTGCACAGTTCATCAAGCTGCTACTTGCGGTCCAGATAATATGAGCAAGTGCCTGTATGAGCCATATCGCTTCCACAAATACAAGTTCGGGTTGGATGGCAGAGTGCGTCGAGACAACTGGATCCTGATATTTAATGGTTGTTTGAGGGTCTATGAGTTGAATGGAGATGCCTAAGAGCATCTACAGCCGGGTGCCCCAAACCCAACCGCTCAAGCGCCCATGAGCGTGGCGTGCGCGTCCATGCGGACGATGACGATCACGTCTCAAATATTTGATTCTACAACGGACACTTCAAATTAGAAATTTCAAATCCATATTATTACATGTAATGTGAAAATTAATCTAAGTGGAGCTCGCCCGGTTCTACCATGGTCATGTCCAGCGGCTGGCTGCGCTCCCCGGAGTGTTGGTCCGATCGCCGACAAGGTAGACGAGGGCATGGGATATGAGCCGGCTCACGGGCCTCAAGGAGCCGCCGTCTCCCATGCTCTACTCTTCCTCATCGGAGCCCGGGGCCCAATGGTGCCGGTGGACGTTAGATCGATGATAGATCCGTACTAGGACGAGCCGGGGACATCCCCACGACGCGGTTGCGGCGCCCGCACGGTTGCACCATACGGGGCGTTGGGTAATGCGACTCCGCCTCGCCGATGTCCACCGCTGCGAAGGCTGCCGCCTCCTCCCGCGCCCGCTGCCTTGCACGATGGACACGCCGCGCCATGTTTGCGTCGGACGATGTCCATGTTGCGTCCTGCTGCTCCGCACGTCAACGGAGGGGTTGCTCGTCCGCCACCGCGTTCGGACGCCAGACGGACCACACCGCCTCCGGTGAGGTAGCAATGGCGCACCTAGCGCCGGATCAATGCGCCATTTGGACGGACGCGATGGATTTCCGACAGAAGGAGTCCGACCGCTACCTCGCACGGGCCTCCTCTCGAAAGCGGCAAAGCACAAGCGGGACGACCATCTCCTCCTCAGGGGCGCGTGAGATGATCTGCGGGTCAACGGATCTTTAGGTAAAGGACTTGGATCCGCTGCCACCCATGCCGGAGACGCTAGAGATCGCCGGAGGTGAGCTTGGGTGGCGGAGGGGACTGGAGTGAAGTGGCTAGGATTTGCTCCGGCGAGCGGATGAGGAGGAATATGTGTGGGGTCGGTGGACCGGCGTGGGCCGGGTCCGACATGGCAGACACGCCTAGGTGTTAGAATACAACTTGTATTAGGATTATGACTCCTACTCGGTTTGTAATAAGGCTAGGTAAGGTGCGGCTTGGCTCATATATATACTTCTTGTACCGGCACAATATTGCATCAACAATTATTCAATACAATTCTACATGGTATCAGACTTTCGATTCTAGATTATGGCTAACACGCCAGCCATGCCACCGCTGCCGCCGCCCGGCTACTTCGAGCGGCGCGCCGCCATCGTCGCCGCCAAGGTCGCCGCGGCCACGCCCCCTCCGCCTCTACCTCTACTCTAGCTCTATCCCCACCAATACCCCCTTCCATCTCCTTCACTGACACCATCTCTGATATTAGCCCCTACATCCCCATAACCCTAGACCTCGCTGCTCACAACTACTACCATTGGCGTCACCTCTTCGACGTACACCTTGGGCGATGCAATCTCCTCTCTCACGTTGCTGACGACTCTCTTCCTCAACTTCATGATCCGCAATGGGTCAAGGATGATCTCGCCATTATTCAATGGATCTACATGTGAGTCTCCATAGAGATCTTCAATCTAAATCCTTTGTGACGGTGCCTCCGCCGCCCGATCTATGGGCGACCCTTAAATCGACTCTTCGGGACAACATCGGCGCTTCGCGCCAACAATCTCCACACCGAGCTTCGGAATACGGTGCAAGGTGATTCACCAGTTGGCGTCTACTGCCAACGCCTCAAGGCGATTGTGGATGAACTCCGCGAACTTGGTGATCCGATCGATGATCGCCAGCTCATCAACGTCCTCCTCGTCGGCCTCAGCAAGCGGTTCGAGAAGCAGGCCTCCTTCATCCCTATGATGCGTCCGCGTCCCTCCTTCGCCGAAGTTCGCTCGATGCTCCAATGGGCCGGTCGTGCTCTAACTACGAAGGACTCTCGTCCTCAGGTCTTCACTGCTTCTCCTCGCCTGCCCGCATCGACGCCGCCACCGCCACCTCCACGAACAGCACCTCCTCAACCATCCGGCTGGCGTCCAAGTCCCAACTACCGGGCAAAACCCTAGGCGCGCCCGAGTTCCGCCTGCGGCGCTGCTCTGCTCCGCCCGGCTCCACCAACTGCAACACCGCCGCCCCGGCTTCATCAACTGTACCACCACCGCCTCCCGGATGGCGCCCATCTCATGATCCATGGACAGGGCTAGTCCAGGCATGGCCTATACCCTGGTCCGCCCCTACGCCATATGGTGCCCTGCCTGCTTATACCAGTGGCTGGCAGCCCGGTACTCGCCCTCACACCGGCGCGCCCGTCCTCGCGCCCCGACAGCCGACGGCCACGTACCACGCTGCTCCCACCTACGCGCCACCGATCTACAACACCAGTCCTTATGCATCTTATGGAGCTCCATCGTCCCCCTACATGCAGCAGTACAATGATGGTATCTCTCTCTTTACGCCGATGCCGGCCCTACTGCCGACGCCACCACACCCGCAAGCTCTCATGACTACGACGACCTCTACTTCGACTCCGAGCTGGGACCAAGCTGCTTTTCTACAAGCCATGAATAACTTTGCTGCACAAGGGAACTCAGGTACGGATTGGATTTTCGATTCTGGTGCTTCTCCTCATATGTCTGCATCGAGTAATTTGCTTTCTTGTTGCACACCTTCATCTTTTCCCTCTATTACTCTCGGTGATGGATCTTCTATTCCTATTTACTGTGTCAGTCAGGCTCAAATCCAATCCTCAATTAAGCCTTTGCTTCTTCGTGATGTTCTTGTAGCTCCTGCTCTTATTAAAAATCTGATTTCTGTTCGCCAGATCACCACTGATAATCATGTTTCTATTGAGTTTGACCCCTTTGGTTTGTCTATGAAGGACTACCCGACCAAGGTCGAGATCGCTTGATTCAATAGCTCCGGTGATTTATATTCTCTCCATGGTGTTCCGGTCACTGCTCCTCCGACATCTATGGTGGCCTTTGTTGATTTGTGGCACCAACGTCTCGGCCATCCCAATAAAAATGTGTTATCCACACTTCTTAGTGAATTTTCAATACCTTGTAATAGAGACTCTCATAGTTCTTCTATGTGTCAGTCATGTCAATTGGGCAAACATGTTCGCCTTCCCTTTAGTTCCTCTCAATCCTCTAGTACTTTTCCTTTTAAATTACTTCATTGTGATCTCGACATCAAGAATAGAAAGTGTATCTGGTTTTAAGTATAATCTCATGATTCTTGATGATTTTACTCATTATGTTTGGACTTTTCCTTTACGCAACAAATCCGACATTCATAATATATTCCTTAACTTTTAGCACTATGTCTCGGTTCACTTTTTCCTCCCTATAAGATTAATACAATGTGATAATGGTCGTGAATTTGATAACTTTAAAAATTGAAATTTCTTTCTACAATATGGAATTCTCCTGCGTTTCTCCTGTTCTTATACCTCCCCTCAAAACGGCAAAGCCGAGCGTTCTCTTCGTACTCTTAATGACATCATTCGCACTCTGCTTGTTCAATCTTCTCTGCCTCCGAAGTTCTAGGCTGAGGCCCTCCACACGGTCACATATTTACTCAATAGTCATCCATCCAAAGTTAACCCACAAACTACTCCTTACTTCTCTTTATTTCTCTCTCATCCAAATTACTCCGACGTTCGCGTCTTCGATTGTCTTTGTTTCCCAAACTTCTACTCCACTTCTCCTAACAAACTTTCATCGCGCTCTACCCTGTGTGTCCATCTAGGTTTTTCTGACGAGCACAAGGATTATCGTTGTCTAGATCTTGTTAGTGGTCATGTTCATGTGTCTCGTCATGTAACATTTGCTGAAAACATTTTTCCCTTTTACGAGCGTCAACAATTAGATCCCAACTCACCCATGCCGTCCACTAGTCCCTCTCACCGCAATCATCTTCCCTTCTTTCGCCCGCCGACCTATCCAGCGAAACCAGCTGAATCCTTTGTCGCGGTCGCGGATCCTGCCGCGACCACTTATGTCATCACCTCTGTTCCGGCAAAGGAAAACCCATTACACTCTGTCGCAGCAGACCTCCTGCCGCCGCAGTCTTCACCGCCATCTCCCGCGTCCGCTTCCTCCGCTGCGCCGAACGCGTCCACCACATCTTCCCCCACCCCTCCTGCGCATGCTATTCCCGTTCCAGCTAACGATCATACCATGCGCACACGTGCCAAGTCCGGGTTTCGTTTACCTGCAAAAGATCGTCTCAATCTTCATGCATCTCTATCTCCTTCCTCTCTACCCAAATCTTACAAATCATCTCTCCTAGATCCTAATTGGGCCGCAGCTATGAAAGATGAATATGATGCCCTTCTGCAAAATAACACGTGGCAGTTAGTTTGTCGTCCTTCCAATACAAATATCGTTTCGGGCAAATGGGTTTTTCGCCATAAATTTAATTTTGATGGGAGTCTTGCACATTATAAGGCTCGATGGGTATGCCGTGGTTACTCTCAGCAACACGACATCGATTATGATGAGACTTTCTCTCCAGTTGTCAAGCCCAGCACTATTCGCACTGTCCTTAGCATCGTCGTCTCTTCTTCCTCGCCAATCCATCAACTAGATGTCAAAAATGCTTTTCTTCATGGCTCTCTTCGAGAAACAGTTTATTGTCAACAACCTCTTGGTTTTGAACATTCCTCCTCTCCTAATCATGTTTGTCTTCTTCAAAAATCTCTTTATGGTCTTAAACAAGCACCACGTGCCTGGTTCCAACACTTTTCTACTTATGCTCAAATCATCGGGTTTACCCCTTCCCGTTTTGACACTTCACTCTTCACCTTTCATCACAACAATAACACTGCTTACCTTCTTTTATATGTTGATGATATTATCCTCACAGCTTCCTCACAACAATTTTTAGATCATATTATCTATCTTCTTCGCCACGAATTCTCTATTACAGATTTAGGTCTTCTTCACCACTTCTTAGGTATTGCTGTTATCCATGACTCCTCTAGTCTTTTCTTGTCTCAACGTCAGTACACTCTGGATCTTCTTTCTCGTGTTGGTATGCTTGACTGTCAAACTTTCCGTACCCCTGTTGCTACAGGTTCCAAACTCTCTGCCGACGGTGATCCTTTCTCTGATCCTTCTCTTTAGCATAGTCTTACCGGTGAACTTCAGTATCTCACTCTCACTCGTCCTGAAATTTCTTTTGTTGTCCAACAAGCTTGTTTATACATGCATGATCCTCGTATTCCACACTATAATCATGTCAAATGTATTCTTCGGCATTTCAAAGGCACACTAGACTTAGGTCTTCATATCAACAAATCCTCTCCCACCTCCTTGACGGCTTACTCTGATGCAGACTGGGCTGGTTGTCCAGATACTCGTAGGTTCACATCCGTATTTTGTGTTTTTCTTGGTAAAAATTTGGTTTCTTGGTCTTCAAAAAGGAAGGTTACGGTCTCCCGCTCGTCTGCTGAAGCTGAGTACAGCGTTGTGGCTCATCGCGGTTCTTGTCTGGTTTAGTTGCGCCCGATTCGCGGTCGGAGCTGCACCGTCCTATTGAGCAAGCTACCATTGTTTACTGTGATAATATTTCAGTTGTCTACATGTCAGGGAATCCGGTTCAACACCGTTGCACCAAGCATATTGAGATCGACATTCATTTTGTTCGAGAGAAGGTGGCTTAGGTCAAGTTCGCGTTCTCCATGTGCCTACTTCTGCTCAGTTTGCTGATATCTTTACTAAAGGCCTGGCGATTACTTCGTTTCAAAACATTCATTTCAGTCTTAACGTCGTCGAGCCTACCATTGAGACTGCGGGGGATGTTAGTGTTGAGGATATAGCTACTTAGTGTAAACCGGCCAGGAGGGCCCAGTTCACCCTCGATTATCTGAAGCCCATGAAGATCCAGAAGAAGGCGTTTTACTAACGAAGCTTAGAAGCCCGCAGCCCAAAGGCGGATTAGGGCCCATAGTGGTAAACCGCCATGACTATGTAAACTTGTAACATAAGTTAGGGAAGGAGAGACCGAGCTAGACACCTTGTATGAGTCGGCCTCGGGGCTCTGTAGACCGGCCGGGCGTCAACCTGCGTATATAAAGGGACGACCCGGCGGCGGTTCAGGGACAACAGACAACAACTCGAGACTCAAGCAAGCGTATTCCGCTCCCTAGTCATCGAAACCCAATCAATCCCATCACAACTAGACGTAGGCTTTTACCTTCATTGAAGGGGCCGAACTAGTATAAACTCCCGTGTCCCTTGTCGGTTTAACCCCTTCAAGCTAACCCGTTGCGATGGCTCCACGACTAAGTCCTTTCATGAGGACATCGGCGTGTTAATTCCCGACAGTTGGCGCCCACCGTGGGGCTATCGCCGCGATGGTGTCGAGTTATTGAAGGGCTGCTCACGAAGGACTTAAAGTGCGTGATCGGCGGATGACCAAAAGTCATCGCGGCAAGCTCTACATCAACGGCGAAGGATGGGGCCCGAGGCCGGCTCGATCGGTCTGGTGCGGGTCCCCTTGGCGGAATTCATGTCTTCATCGGCAAGATCGGCGAACCGGGCCTGAGTCGGACATCTGCACCGACCTCGTCGAGCGGCTCAGCGTCGCGAGTCCAGCCGGGTTAAGCCGCCGTGAAGCATCGTTAAATGGATGTGTCCATGGGATCAGATCTGAACCGGTGTCTGAAGGCGAGACGGCCGTATACTCCGACGGCGAGTCATCCACTGGCGAAACTGAATCCTTGTACCAGATTCATAGCGGTGTGTTCGAAGGATATTCCGATGGCAACAGTATTCCGGACCTCCTTGAACCGCCAAGTCGGGTTGCTGTCTACATGGCCGGAACACAGCCCACGTTGCACTCTTCATCCACCGCAGCGACGAACACCGGATCAGCAGCTGCGGCAGGAGTCCCGGCGCGCCGTCCGGCGCAAGTCCTCTCCGGTTTGATGGGCGCTGGCGACCTTGTTGACTGCAACAGTCACCCGAGAGCGGGATCAGCACAATGCGGACGTTGCGGCCCGAAGGACCAAATAGCACAGCCTAAGGAGGACACGCAGCGAGAGGATGCTAGGATGGGTGAGAGCGGGCGCTTTGGATGCTCAATCACAGCGGATCTGAGCACATAATTACCAGCTCATGCTGGATCGGACCGCATCGAGAGGATGTAATGCGAAGGAAGTACCGGTCACGTCTGCGCCGGTTCTGAAGGTTATATCTCTTTCAGACGCGAGGCGCTGGGCCGAGCAATCCGGTAGCTGCAAACCAGACGGAGGCGCCTAGGACAGCTCCGGATCAACTACGGATAACGGAGCCACCCCGACGAACAGATAACCCGCCGCAATATGTGTCTACACCGCTGGGTCATTTCTTGAGCCCTCTGGATAACATGATTGCCGCAGCTTCAAGCCTGGCGGCCATTCCGATGGAAGGTGATTCAATAGCAGCAGTGGAAACGCGGCGGGCGAGAGATCTTCTCCAAACCGCCGTGGTGTAGCAGCAGGCTTATTCATATAGTCGGGATAGAATTCATTCAACCCCTCGTCTGAGCCCAAGTTATAGCAGGCGTATGGATGAACCGGAGGTGTCTAGCAGCTGCTGACATCGCAATGCTCAAGATGTGGTGGATCATGGTAGAGGCACGAAGGATGCCGCTTTGGGTCGTTATCAACCCGCCCAGGTTCAGCCAGCAGCGTCAGTTGAACGAGGCACCGGGCTTGCCTTCAGTTCCTGGGGAGTGCCGTGCCTTATTCCGGCTCTCCATAATGTGCGTTTGCCCAAAGATTTCAAGGGTCCACGGAAAGTGCCTAACTACGGCGGATCAGCCACGAGGCATGGGTGAGAGTTATGAGATGGCAATGGAGATGCTAGATGTAGATGAAGCAGCTTGTGCAAAGTACTTCACAATGATGTTGGAGGAACAGCCCGTGCTTGGTTGAAAAATCTGCCGGCTAATTCCATCGAGTCATGGGATCGGTTGAAAGCCGGTTTATAGCCAATTTCAAAGACACGTGCAAACAGCCCATGTCCATTGTGGGTGCGGATGCTTGTGTTCAAGGAAAACGAGTCCACAACTCATTGGGTGCGCGGGTTTGAAGTTTTACACTCGTCCGACCAGATTAACGCTGGTCAGCGATTATCACTTTGGATCGCAATTGCGGTTTAAGTCATGAAGATGAAGTTGGGGCGGCTCAAGCGCCCCTGCAGCGACATGGGAACCCTCATGGCAGCCTTGGTAAAGTATGCCGATTCGATAATACCAAGGATCCCGATTACGATAATGAGAAACGAGAGAAGGAAAGAAGAATGGCGGTGCAAAGGGACAGCAGCACAACCAAGGAGGCCATGGGAATAATGGTAAGCGTAAAGCGGATTCAGATTTTGTGGCTAACGCTAATGTGCAGCGCCGAAAAGGTAAACCGCCCCAGCGCGGCGGGGCGATGAATCTGGAGCGTTTGTTGAATCAGCCATGTCCGAAGCATGGGACCAAGGAGGCTCCTGCAACGCATCTCTGGAAGGATTGTCACATTATGAAGGAGTTCAAAAACTCTGATCTTTTCCGGTATGATCAGGGTCCGTCGGGCGGTTCAGGTCCAGGTTTCCACGGTGGCGGCGGTTCAAACTCTGGGTTTCAGAGTAATTATGGCAACCAGAACAACCAAGGTGGTAATAACCAGCAGAATAATCAAGGGAATCAGCAGCAGTCGGGTTACCAAAGTCACCCAAAGCAGTTGAATGATGGGCAGTATCATGTGTTCACCACTAGTCTGTGCAAGCGTGATCAAAAGCTTCACAAGAGGGCAGTCAATGTTGTTGAACCGGCAGTTCCACGTTATCTGCGGTGGTCGGAACAACCTATTGTGTGGAGTAGGGAGGATCATCCGCCCCGGGTTGACAATCCGGGTCAACTAGCTCTGGTGGTGGCGCCTCAGGTGGGAGGTTATAAGTTCACCAAAGTACTCATGGATGGAGGAAGCAGTATCAATATTCTGTATTATGAGGCATTCCGTCGCATGGGGTTGACAGATAAGAATCTTAAACCGTCCAACACTGTTTTTCATGGTGTGGTACCGGGTAAATCGGCGTATCCCGTAGGTAAGATCGCTTTGGAAGTTGTGTTTGGTGATGAGCATGACTCTAGGTCTGAGACATTGACCTTTGAGGTAGTAAGAATTCAGAGCCCGTATCATGCGCTGTTTGGGCGGTCGGCTTATGCAAAATTCATGGCAAGGCCTTGTTATATTTATTTGCAGCTCAAGATGCCGGGTCGTAAAGGGACTATCACGGTTCATGGAAGTTGAAAAATCGCGTTGGATTGCGAGGAAGGTGATGCGGCTTATGCTGAGGCGGTTTGTGCTACAGAAGAGCTAAAGTTTTATAAGGAGAATGTTGATCCGGCAGATATGACCCCTCTTAAGAAGCCCACCACTGAGCATGACCCAACCCTGCATTTCAAACCAGCTGACGAGACTAAGCTTGTTGACTTCGTACCTGGCGATTCGTCCAAGCAGTTCAGCATCAGCACCAATCTGGATCCAACATAGGAAAGCGCGCTCATCGAGTTCATCCGTGAGAACCGGGATATTTTTGCATGGAAGCCTTCTGACATGCCAGGTGTACCGAGGGAACTCGCTGAGCACACTCTTAATATTGATCTGAAGTTTAAACCGGTCAAGCAATTTCTTCGTCGCTTTAATGAAGAAAGACGCAAGGCAATTGGTGAAGAGGTAGCCCGGCTGTTGGCTGCTGGTTTTATTGTCGAAGTGTTTCATCCTGAATGGTTGGCTAATCCGGTGCTGGTTCTTAAGAAAAACGGCACTTGGCGTATGTGTGTGGACTACACGGACTTGAATAAGGCTTGTCCGGCTGATCCCTTTGCTCCCCCGCGTATTGATCTGATCATTGATGCGACGGCGGGTTGTGAGCGCCTAAGTTTTTTGGATGCTTATTCAGGATATCATCAGATCAAGATGGCAGTTAAGGACCAGGAGAAGACAGCCTTCATCACTCCTTTTGGAGCCTTCTGCTATGTTTCTATGCCCTTTGGGCTCAAAAGTGCTCAGGCAACTTATCAATGTTGTGTGCAAAATTGTCTTCACACGCAGATTGGGCGTAATGTTCATGCTTATGTGGATGACATTGTGATAAAATCCAGGAAGAAGGAAACACGATCGATGACCTCAAGGAGACGTTTGACAATCTTGGTTTACAATATGATGCTTAATCCGGATAAATGTGTTTTTGGTGTTCCGGCAGGCAAGCTTCTCTGGTTTCTGGTATCCAACAAGGGCATTGATGCTAACCCAGAAAAAATTAAGGCCATCACATCCCTGGCTAAACCGAAGTGTATCAATGATGTTCAGCGTCTCGCAGGTCGGATTGCAGCCCTTAGCCGGTTTATCAGTCGTTTGGGAGAGAAGGCAATTCCTTTGTATCAGATGTTGAAAAAGACGGATGATTTAAATGCAGGTAGCGCAGCCAATGCGGCCTTTGAGGAGATTAAAGCGGCGATTGGTTGAACGCGGTTCTTGCAGCCCGATTGATCATGAGCCTTTGCTGTTATCGTGGCTGCCAATGCCCGGCGATCGATGTGGCGATTGTGGTTGGCGTAAAAAGCTAGGAAGGAATATCCGGTTCAACGACATGTATACTACATCAGCGAAGTCCTGATCGAGTCAAAACAACGCTATCCACATTGGCAGAAGTTGGTGTACGGGGTTTTTATGGCCAGTCGAAAACTCAAGCAATATTTTCAAGGCCATCCAGTCACAGTGGTTAGTTCTGCTCCTTTGGGCGATATAATTCAAACTAGGGAAGCAACTGGCCGGGTTGCAAAGTGGGCAATCGAGCTTGGACCATATGGTTTAAAGTATGTACCTCGAACAGCCATCAAGTCTCAGGCTCTTGTGGATTTTATCAATGACTAGACCGAGCTGCAAGCACCGGAAGATAAACCGGATAATACATACTGGACCATTCATTTTGATGGATCCAGGCAGTTGGAAGGCTCGGGGGCTGGAGTTGTCCTTACTTCCCCTCGAGGGGATAAAATTTGCTATGTCCTCCGCTTGATGTTTCCTTGTACTAACAACGCATGGCTGAGTCTGACTTTACTCCATGGTCTCCGTGTGGCCAAAGAGATGAACTTAAGTCGAGTTCGTTGTTTTGGAGATTCTGATCTGGTGGCTCAGCAAGTTTCTGGTACTTGGGATTCTAAGGATCCACTCATGGCGGCTTACAAGCGTGAGGTGGATATTGTGGCGGGACATTTCAAAGGGTATCAGGTTGAGCATATCGATCGGCGCAAAAACGAAGCAGCAGACGCTTTGAGCCGGCTTGGATATCAGCGTAAACCGGTACCTCCTAACACCTTTTTAGATATCTTGCATAACCCGTCTATTAAGGTGCCTACAGAAGAGGATTTGGCTGTTCCGGATCCGGAGGCTCAGTTGGTGGCCGCTTTACACGTTATACCAGATTGGACGGTTCCATATCTGGCGTATATGAGCCGGGGCAAGCTACCAAATGATAAAGTCCTGGCTCGACAGATAGTCCGGCGGTCCAAGTCAATGGTTATTCACAATGGCGAGTTACACCGCTGTAGCGTTTCGGGCGTATTTCAGCGTTGTGTTTCTCTGGAAGAAGGCCAAGAGATCCTACGGGAAATTCATGAAGGGGATTGCGGTCATCATGCCGGTTCAAAGTCCCTGGTTGCAAAAGCTTTTCTTCATGGGTTTTACTGGTTGACAGCTCATGCTGATGCGGAGGATCTGATAAAGCGTTGTGATGCTTGTCAAAAAAATTCACGCAGAGCTCATATTCCGGCTCAGGAACTACGGATGATTCCTATTACTTGGCCTTTTGCTACTTGGGGGCTTGATATGGTGGGACCATTTAAACGTTCCCAGGATAAGAAGACCCACATGTTGGTGGCAGTTGATAAATTCACCAAGTGGGTTGAAGCGGAGCCTGTTAGCAAGTGTGATGCAGCTACATCGATTCAATTTCTCAAAAAGATTATCTTCCGTTTTGGCTTTCCACACAGTATCATCACGGATAATGGTACTAACCTTTCCAAAGGTGAGATGGAGGATTTACGTCGAGAGAGCACATCCGCTTGACCTAGCATCCGTGGCACACCCTCAATCCAACGGTCAAGCGGAGCGAGCTAATCAAGAAATTTTAAAGGGTCTTAAACCCGGCTCATGATTCCCTTGCAGCGGACGCGGGTTGTTGGGTGGAAGAATTACCTTACGTGTTGTGGAGTATCAACACCACCCCAATCGATCAACAGGTTACACGCCTTTCTTTATGGTATACGGGGCAGAGGCGGTTCTCCCAAGTGATATACGTCATGACTCGCCCCGGGTTGCTAATTATGTGGAAGCAGACAACGAGCAAGCTCGCCAAGAGGCACTGGACATGTTAGATGAAAAACGGGATATGGCTCTGGCTCCATCGGCGGTTTATCAACAAGATCTACGGCGTTATCACAGCCGCCGGGTTAGGACAAGAGCCTTTCAAGAAGGTGACTTGGTGCTCTGGCTCATCCAGGATCAGACCGACATGCACAAGTTATCCCCGCCTTGGGAAGGACCCTTTGTGGTCAGCAAGAACCTGCACAACGGATCATACTACCTCATTGACGTTCGAGACAACTCACGCAACTCTGAGGAGGAGACCCGGCAGCCATGGAACATAGCTCTCCTCCGGCCTTATTACACTTGAGCCATAGGCTCTTTTTATGTACATATTTCAACAATGTATATATTATGATCAATAAATAAATTAGCATCCTTCCTCTATGCGGGGCCTCTGCTATTCTTTCTCAAATATCCTTTGAGTTGCATGGGGGCTTCAGCTGACAAAGCGGAGTACTACTTGTTAAACCGGCTATCAGGCCACAAAGCTTGGGAGCTTCACACCCAAGGGGCCAAAGAGAGTCTGGATGCTATGCACAACTCAAACATAGGCACCCAATGAGCACAGCTCATCACGTTACTTGGGGGCTTATTGTGTCAAATACCAAGGAGTTTGAATGGACCCTTGTAGTTGGGTATAGACCCACGGCTTGGAAGCCTGGTATATTTACCTAAAACCCCGGGTTAACCTGCCTTCATCAAGTAAGGCACTCCTATCCAGGTCATCTGCACGGCCCTCAAGCGTTTGTGATTCATCGTCATTGAGACCCTGCACTTGTCAAAGTTAAAACGGTGATTGGTTAGTTGGAGGTCCATCTTAAAAGGCTTTGTTAAATTGTTTAACTCAGCGGCCTGGCAGCCCACAAAAAGCCTCGAATTTGGGCCTGGCAGCCCTCAAAAAGCCTCGACTACACTGTTTTATTTGTGTTTTGCTGAATTTTATGTTAAACCGATTTTCTTGGCCTGGTCAGTCATTTTATTAGCCTGGTATTCCTTAAACCGGCTTGGTTTGCAACTACACGTTGACAGACCTTATTCTTAAACTGGAGTTTGTTAACCCGGCCTGGCATTGACAACCAGTCACCAGCTTTGATCATCTGGTGTGCATCATCACCCAGTATGACTTACTGTACAACATCAGTACATGATGGGGTTATACAAAGAATTTCAGATTTGGGTTTTCACCCTTATTACAATCAAAGTAAACCAGCCAAATAAACAGGGATATTACATCGCAGGTATGAATCATTTCATATTTTTACCGTTTGATTATCAATCAGCCCTTTTCTTGGGCATTATGACCCGTCCGGCGGTAAACCGCCAGGACCCTGCTTCTTTTTATGCACACACAGGAGTTGCATATTATGATGGTAGCATATCTGAACCAAGATTGGCATTGACATGGCGGATCAAGTAAAGTATCTCCTCCTGCACGATGGCAGCAGATCAAAATAGTTTTTGCTACCCTATTACAAGGCATTCAGAGGCCCAAAATATGGAATTGTTTCACAACGGACAGTTTCTGACGTATCAACCGACTTGACGGATTAAGCTTCATCGCCGGGTTGATGTGAAGTAGATAGGTCATCTGGCGTCGGTCAGCCTCCTCCTCCCCATCCAATGGCCGGAAGTCATTGGTGGTCCAGACAATCCGGGTTAAAGCCTAAAAGACAGCCTCTTCACTTATAAGCTCAGCCGGATCAACGTCAGGGGCGTAAGTGTGCTTACAGATTGGTGGAACAAGGTTTTGCACTTCAGGAATAACAGCTTCAACCCGTTTGTTGTTTGCGCCGTAGAAGGATCGGTGAACCGTCAGATTAGCCTCTTCTGCCAACTGACTCGCCAGAGGACGCATCTCCCTTGTTACCCGTTTGAGGGCGTCGTTGTCAAATACTTCGCCATTTTCTTGTGCACTGGGGAAACCCTTGGCTATATCAGCCGGATCAAGATCAGCTATCCATGCCTTGGCTCGAGTCAGTGCTAGTAAAGCGCCAGCCCGGGCAGCGGATCGCTTCAACTCTTCTATCTGCGCTGGCGTCATAGATAGCCGGTCCAGCGTGTCCTTGATCAGTGTTGGAGCCGCATTGTCATAAGAAGTGGCGCAGATAACCCGTTGGACGCCGGTATATAGCTGTTCAATCAGAATATACGCGGCCTTGAGTTTCTTCCGTATATCAGAACCCAGATGAGCAATGCGCCTGCCTATAGCGGTTTAAGAAGTTCATGTTAAACCGGAGACAATTTGAAAGCGGAATATTCATAAAGCCTTGGTAAACAGTGCTTACCAAATATTGCAGAGGTCATGGCATGGACTTGGCGCTTTAATCCAGTAAGCTCTTCCGTCACCGGTTTAAGAGCTGATTCAGCGTCTTCCGCCCGCTTCAGCAATCCAGCCTTTTTAGTATCCCAGTTGGCATGTTCAGGCTTGTACCATTCCTTGAGCTGCTCCATGGTGGTTAAGGCGCTTTTCAACTCATCCTTGGCCTTGGTGGTTTCTGCTTGTTGGGATTTCAGATTTTCTTGAAGGTCAGCTATTTGTGAGACTTGTTGGCTTTATTTCACTCTGCAACAGTAAGAGAGCCTGTTAATATCTTTGTTAAAGTCCCAAGCATCTAACCAGTTATACACTTGGCACTTGGGGGCTAATGCGGATCATTTTTATGCTGATTATTGAAGTCCCAAGGATTAATACAAGTTTTAATCATGGCAGTTGGGGGCTAATGTGTGTTTGATCAGAAATGCACAAGGAAATCTCTTAAAGTACAGTATGGAATATACAAAGTCCCGGTTTGACTTTCTAAAGACAAACCGGCCCTTGGGGGCTACAATGCAATGAAGGTACAGAGCAAAGAGCAAACTGCTTACCTCATAGCGCTCCTTCATCAGATTTACTAAACCGGCTTCATAATCACGGCTTGTGTAAAGCCGGTTCAAGAAGCCAGAGTGGAGCTCTTGAGCAGAAAGATCGACATAAGCTGACCAATCAGTTTTCTCCTTCCCCTTGCTCATAGCAGCAAATTCATCCTTGGCAGTGTGCTTTGATAGAGCAACCGGATTACCAGGGGCGGTATATGCAGTGCTAGTAACAACAACATCATCATCTTTGGCCGGACTGGATGAATTGACGTTCTTAACAGGGCTTGGTGCCTTGGCAGTAGGGCTTGGTGGATCAGCAGTTGAGCCCCGCTGTTCCACTGTTGGACTTGGAGGAGCAGGAGGATGTGAAGTATCAACCTCTACATTCGGTTCAACCTCTGGCGGTTTAGCATCAGCATCTTGGTCTTTCCCAGCAGAGCTGTCTATAGCAACTTCAGGGTCTTTGCCATTATGCTCTGGAGTCCCCTCTAGATCAACATCAACAATAGGGTCGCTGGTCTTGGCTTTCTTACTTAATCGAGCCTTGGCACTACAACATCAAAGGTTAGAGTATGGTAAACCGACAAATAAAAGAAACAAATTAAGGAGTAATATACTTACCCAGCGACGAGTTTGAGAGGAGGCAGTTGAGTGGTTGATGAACCGCCAGACGAGTTGGAAGAAGCCTGGTAATTCGGGTCAGACGGATTGAGAGGGCATCGGAAGGAACCTTTCAAAGGATAACGTTTTTCAGGAGAACAAGTCACCTCTGGACGATGTTTCCGGGTTGGCGTATCAGCTAAACCATATGATGTGATTTGTTGACCGCTATGCTGGTTTGTGCGACGTTCTTCAACTTGCTGTGTCTCCAAAGAAAATTTTGGATCCAAATGAGCAAGGGGGTGAGATTGTTTTACTTTCCGGACTGTGCGGCGAATTCTTTGAACCGGTACAAGATATGAATCGGAAGAGAGAAGGATTACCTCAACATGTTCTGCATGGCTGGCCTCAGCATCATCCTGGGAATAGTAATTGTCAATAAGATGAACGAAAAAGGAACCAAGTGAGTCAAGTTCTACCTCAGCGTCTGATTCTTCATCTTCTGGCGGATCAGAAAACTCGGTGGTTTTCTTCTTGCCAGCTTTCTTGGTGGCCTTGGTCTTTGCACGAGGAGCCCGGGCCGGTTTAGTCCATTTCCAAAAGGAGCTGTTAGCCTGAAATTAAGACAATGAAAGGTTAGTACACAGTCAATACGGAAGCAAATCAGTAAAGTATTTAAATGAACTTTACCGCTGGCGGTTTATTGGAGACGCAAAATGGAGCCAACCCGGTTTGGCTACATGCAGAGATCGGTTCATCAAGCATTTTCTTCACCTTCAGTAACTTCAAGATCGGTCAATTACTATTTCGTGATATCGTTGAGGGTCTTTGACATCACCAGTATATTCATGCATCAATCCGGGGCGGCGGCTTAAAGGTAAAATGCCCCAAGAAACCCAGCAGCGGACAAGATCGATGCCAGTTAATCTGTTGGCCATCAGAGCCCGGAGCTTGGTGAGTTGAGGTGCAAAATTCTTCCGTTCTGCGGCGGTCAAGCATAAAGGTAATGGGTGGCCGTTGCTAAGCCGGTGAGGGCGATAACCCAGCAAAGGATTTTCTCCATTAGGGGCAGTGTTCCGGTAGTAAAACCAGGTCTGATTCCAATCTTTAGGATGGCTATGATGTTTTGCATGAGGGAAGTCAACTTCTTTCCTTTTCTGAATTGAAACGCCGCCAAGCTCTGTGTTGGGACCATCTGAGAATTCCGTACGGCGGTTCAAATGAAAGAAGTCCCAAAATAGCTCCACGGTTGGCTCTTCTTGAAGATAGACTTCGCAGAATACTTGAAAGTTGCATATATTGGACACGGAGTGTGACACTCCAAAAATTTTCCTTTGGTTTTCTTCAAAATTTTGTTGGATTTGAAGGAGGTCACCAAAACCCTTCCAAAAATCTCTATCAAAAGCTTTTTCCCTCTGGCAAATATTTTACTTTTGCATCTCCTTCAACTCTGGTGTTTGGTTTTTAAATTTTCCTCTGATTGCTCTCTTCTCAAGGATTCAAGGAAAATCTTTGAAGTTTATTTTTCTTTCAAAAAGAAACTCTAGGAGTCTTTCTTTCTCTCCCATATTTGAGATCATTTATGGTTTGGCCATACACCACATGGTAAAATCTTCCCAAATATGTCTCCTTCCACCTTGGGCAATCCAAACATTCTGTCTCTACTAGTTCAACCCTCTTCTGAATTTTTATTTCAATTAATTCTCTCCCAAATCTTTTCTGTCTATTATTTTGAGCCTAGGTAATTTGCAAATCAAGTACCTTAATGCATTTGAATTTTGACCTCAAACCAACTCCCTTGGATAGTCCTTGGTACCCACAACCTAGACCTATCAAGATCCACTCCTCTCCTGTTCAAAAATTTCAAATTATAGTCTCTGCAAGTTTGGACCAGATTTGCCAAATTTGGTGAAATTCATATCTACACTACTCCAAAATTCCACAAATATTCAGGCAGCCTCTAGATGCAATGAGAGGCCCTCCACCAAAAACCAGCTCAAGGAAAATCCCTACATGCCTAGATCATTCTGTCGAACACCTTGCATGCCTTGTTTACATGCATCTTGATTAAGTTCGAGTTTGATGTCAATCTTCGTCAGAATTCAGTCACATGATCACAGTGCACTTGGCACGTTGCTCACGGCCTAGCTTGCTTGTCCGGAGCCTCACACGCGTGCTTGGCGCGTTCCTGGCGTCGGTGTCACCCTGGCCCGCCTGCGCCGGCATGTCACGCGGCGGCCGAACCACCGTAGCGGCCGACCGGGAGCAGAACGGCGGCATAACGCCGTTCGGCGCCGCCCAAACCCCCTGGTGGCTCCGCGTGGCCATTTCCTCGCCAGCGCACGCATGCAGCACCGTCGCCATGGCGCTGCACGCCTGAGCATGCTCGCCGCCGACGGGGCCCGCGCCGCCCGTTCCGTCGAGCTCCCCTAAGCAACCAAATCCCGACGCAGTTAGCACCTAAACGGAACCAGGAACACCACGGCGGCGCTCAACCTCTGAACCCTCCCGTGCAACCACAGCGCCGCCGTAATCACCTCGCCGGAGAACCCGTTCTCGGCAACCGCCTCAGGCGGCTATATATAACACCCGAGCTTGCCCTCGCCCGCACACCTCCTCTACCCTCCAAACCCGCCAAGTCCTGGAAGGGCCACGAGGAGCTCTCCTTCCCGACTCGGCCGCCGTTTCGCCTCGGCCTCCACCTTGATTCACTGCGGTGAGGCCATCTCCGCGCCCAAACCTCGTCCGTAGCCTTCTCTTACACCTAGTGCTCTAACCCCACCTCAATTCGATCCTTGCAGCCCTCCTCGGCGAGATCCATCAACGCCCGAACCACCGTCGCGGAGTTGAGACCGTCGTCAACGTGGTGCTCATCGGCGACCAACTCCACCACCCACCGGTGCGGAAGGACACGGTGAGCACGTTGGTAACCTCCGATCCTCCTGCCTCGCCGTAGATCGCCGCCGGCGATCACCGCGGCCCTCGGGCGCCAAATCTCTGCTTTCGTTTTCAAACCCGACGGGTGGGTCCTCCCCGTCAGCTTTTTCCTCTTTTTGAATCATTTTCTGGAAACGCCTTCGGGCAAAATACGTCTTCCCCATCGGGTGACGTATTCGAGACTCAAGCGTTTTCTTTTTATAAAAAACACAGGAAGTTTCGTTTCATTACGAAAGGTCCACGGACTAAAACGCTAATAACTTTTAAATGAAGAGTATTTTTGATTGATTCTTTTTCTGTCCTCTTTGAAATTTTGTCTAGTTTGTTATCAGATTTATTTGAAAAATATTTGGAGTAATTTTTGTGCACCTCATGGTATTTACGTTAGCGTGTATGTTTTCTTTATACCGTAGATACCGAAGGAGGTGACGGAACCGCGAACTTCATTGAGCTAGGCTCCGACTACTCTGAACCAAGCAAGCATGTTTGAACTTTTGATATGATGAGTGTTCTGGCAGTTTTGCATTAAGTAGTTTCATGGCATGTTTGTGAGCATACCGATGAATGTTATTTTCATGCAAAGTTGAGGCAAGTGAGTTCGATAATCCATACGTGTTGGATGTGAATGTGCATGGCCATGTGTTGGCATGAGGATGGGTAAGATGGTAGTGTTGTAGCATGCGAGTCTTATGCCATACTATTTGACTTTAGTGTCAACCTGTATCAGTTCGGTTCCCATCCATTTCCCTTCCCATACTACCACATGTTTTCCGCAAGGGATATGGCTTAGTAAGTTGCAAACCGCTTTCCTGGTACACACCAAATGGAGAGGCCGTGATGATGGTTCCATGGCCTGGATTAAAGCCAGTCATCCGGTCAGGGGCATGGGTGTTTCGGTTGGGACCGAGAGGGGGCACCCTTAGAGCGCTGTGAATATAAATTTGATCCCATGCTATTCGAGATTGTGATCTCCCCGTCTCAAAAGTTTTTCTTCGACGATGTCTAGGGTGATTCCTGGCATCGTGAGGTAGGATGGGTGTGTACTGGTTAGCTGTGTTTCTTCCGAAATACCATAAACGGAACTAGTCCTTCAGGACTACGGAAATCCGTTGGCTGTCGGTAATTCTAGTACAAACTCTGCAGAGTCATAAATCCTCGAATCATCTTATCCATGTCCAAGTTCTGTATTATCTTATCGACAAGTGTCGGTTTGGTGATGATACTCGGTGAATCACATGAGTACTAAGTCCGGTTAAATGTTTATTCCTGTGGATGGACTAACTCGTTTATATTCATGTGTTGAATATTTATTATGAGTGCTATATCTTTGTGATGAAATCCCTTTCTGTGATGTCACTCAGACGTCCGACTGCGGCATTGCTGTTATTATTTTTATATAAGCCCTTTCTGTGATGTCGCTCAGACGTCTGACTGCGGCATTGCTATTATTTATTTTTATTATAAGCCCTTTCTGTGATGTCGCTCAGACGTCCGACTGCGGCATTGCCGTTATTTATTTTTATTATAAGCCCTTTCTGTGATGTCGCTCAGACGTCCGACTGCGGCATTGCTGTTACTTATTTTTATTATAAGCCCTTTCTGTGATGTCGCTCAGACGTCCGACTGCGGCAAGCATGCATTTTTATTTCAATACAAGCCCTTTATGAGGTGTCGCTCAGACGCCCGACTGTGGCAATATTTTTCTTATTTATTCACCTTTCGAGGCGTCGCTTCAGACACCCGATCGGTTTTGAGTTTGGTCTCTTTGGGTTTTCGAGCGGATTACCGCCGACTCCCATTTTAATTATTTTTCTATACTGCTTTAATTGAGCATTGTTAAGATTAACTATGTCGCATTCATGCTTTCATTTGTTATATCTTTTGTCCGAACTGTATTGCGAGTACTTTCATAGTACTCACTGGCTTGTTGATTTGGCGAGATCTTGTGGCGATCTCATGGATGAAGAGTTCGATAGCGAGTCCGGCGCCTAGAGGAATCCCAGTCAGTCTCGTGCGACCCCTGGATTTGTCCTTGTGAAATATCCTCTTCCGCTACCCAAATAAATTCATCGAGCCTCACCTCGACGCTCGATGAGCCGCCAGTGCAGTAGACTTATTAACCACCCCACTGTGTTATTTCATCAACCACGCATACTCCAAGTCAGTAGTATTTCCACCCCACACCTTGTGCCATATCCGTCATCATGTATAATTATTGGCATATTGTAATAATTGGTTGGGCATCTTTAGTCCGACCCCTGTAATGTTGTAATGCTACTGGCTTCTTGTATCAAAGTTTTGTCTACCGATATGGAGGATTTATCCTCATATTGGATTTCATGGGTCGGTTGTTCAATAAATATTTTTATTGAAAATCCGGTCGTGACAAGCTTGGTACCAGAGCCAGGCTAACTGTAGGAAGCCACTAGGTGCGATCGCTAATCGGTTATTAGCATAATAGAGCTATTTATTATTTTTACAAATGTAGTCAATTTCTGACAGTCAGCATAAATTTATGATTTGACTACTCAGGATTTTTGCCTACTTTTGTAGATGGCCAGCAACGACTGCGAGTCGCAGATGTTCGCCAACATGCCCGATGGGTTTGTTAAGCTTCTCTCCTTCATCGTCCAAGTCGCGATGGGGCCAGATGTGCGCCCAGTCTTCTCTCTCTCTCAGCACAAGGTCAATGACCGTCTAACCATGCACCAAGCCACGATGGAATTCAAGAGAGGACGAGTTGAGCGTTACCGGTTCGTGGGGAGAGCCATGCCCACAGAGAAGCACGCACTACAGATGGCAGCCCGTGAGGCGATAGCCCGTCTCAGGGATGTCCTTCCTTCAATGAAGACTCGTCGCTACCGCTACCTGCCACGTCACGTGCCATACACCTGCCACTACGCGTTCTCTTGCCCCAGAGGAGAACGGGACGAAGCTTTTGAGATGCTCATCGAGTATCTCCGGGCTTTGGAGGCAGCCTTCGACAACCTGGTGGACGACTTTGTAGCTGCCCGCATGGACTCAGTCCATGGCTGTGCCGCCAACAGGAGGGAGCTCATGCGTGCTGCACCGCCACTGACTTTCGTCTCGTCATCAACATCGTTCGCTCCTACTGCTCGCACCGCTACTCGTCGCCTGCCTACCACGGAGGAGTTCAACCATGTCATTGCGCCTACTCCGGTTCGTTCTGCACCACCCCTCGTGCCCGCTCAGATCCGAGTTTTCCCACTCAGGGCACTTGCTCCACCAACTCCGCGCAGCACCTCTCGTCTGGAGCCTATCTCCGAAGAGGAGGTTGAGTCCCCAGCCTCTCTACGCCTCACCCTTGGCAGGCCAAGGGAAATCCTTACCATCTCCTACTAAGTACGCTTAGCCGCCATGCGATGTACCGACTTGTACGATATGTTTATATGTAAATAGGCTGTGAGAAGTAGTTTGTTGACGCATCATGTAGGATCTGGAGGAGTGCACTAGACTAAATAACATGTCAGGATTTATGTACGCATATCCTGAGTGATGTATTGTATAATTACTGCTTGCGTGTAAGATATGTAATGAGCAGTCCTTCTCTGTGCGCAAACGTTTATTCTCTCGAAAAATCTTGGAGCATTTGCAACTTTTTGCATCCTTTTGAATTTATTGATTTTTGCGGCTCAATTTCTTTTCTTATGAGTGTTTCAAAATATATCCCCAGAGTAAACTATGTCTCGTCCTTGGACGCGCTCCATGCCAACTCCGACAGAGGAAAATTATGGCACACCCCCAGGCAACAATTTCACACAGGGGCAGACAAGTCAACAGGACAGTGAAACGGCACTTTCCCAGATGTGCCGTCTTTACGAACAAAGTCAGCAGCAACATCAGGAAATACTGAACCAAGTCATCAATATGGGGAATCACCGCGGACAGTATCAGCAGCAATCCAAGTTATCTGAGCTACAGAAGACGCGTCCCCAAACATTTTCTCACACTGACAAACCTCTGGAAGTCGAGGACTGGCTTCGAGACATGGAGATAAAATTAATTATCGCCCAGTGTTCAGACCTTGAGAAAGTGCTTTATGCCCCGCACTATCTCACTGGAGCAGCCGCATCGTGGTGGAAAAATTTCCTACACATGCACCCCAACGAAAATAATATATCATGGGAGGAATTCAAAGAAGGTTTTCGTGGGGCACATATTCCTAAGAGTCTTATGAAGATCAAAAAGAGAGAATTTGATGACCTCGAGCAAAGAACAATGACAGTGTCCGAATATAACAGTCAGTTTACCCTGCTGTCTCGCTACGCCAACGAGGAACGAATGTCAGAAAACAAAAAGATGGAGAAGTTCCTAGACGGACTGACACCCGCGCTTAAATGTCAGCTGGTCGTACACACATTTTCAGATTTTAAGACGCTGGTGGATAAGGCCATTACCTTGGAAAATGAGAGATGCAGCTTAGAAGATTTCCGCAAGCGGAAGAGGGACCAGTCTAAACACACCGCAACCACCGCAGCAAGACAGATGTTCAGAAAAACTGGACACCCAAACCCACGACAAGTGTCTCGCGCCCAATCAAAAATTTCCACGCAAGGGACAAGGAGTTCACATACCACCCAGGCGTTACCTGTTACGCTTGTGGAGAAGAAGGGCACTATGCCAAGCAGTGCCCCAAGCCAAGGAACTCGACCCCAAAGCCGAACAACGGAGGAAATAATTCGGCACCAAAGCGCAACAATTTCAACCCAAATAACAACCAGAGGAAGGGTCATCTGAACCACGTGACCAAAGAGGAAGCACAAAATGCCCCAGATATCGTACTCGGTACGTTTCCTGTCAACACAATACCTGCCATGGTTTTGTTTGATTCTGGAGCTTCGCACTCGTTCTTTTCGAAAAGTTTTGCTTTGCAAAATAATTTTTCGATGCTTCCCTTGGGAAAATCTATGATCGTCAAGTCCCCTGGAATCAAGCAAGTTACCCATAATTATTGCCAGGATGTGGTTTTCGAGTTTGAAGGGTTGAAGTTTCACGCAAATCTTATCGTATTGGAAAATAAAGGACTGGATGTCATCTTAGGGATGGATTGGTTAACCACCAACAAAGGTTTTATTGACTACTTCAACAGGACCGTAATTCTCACCCATCACCACGGGAAGACCATAAAGGTTTCAGCCAAGGAAAGAAAAATATGCCGGCAACCGAGATTGAACAAGGTAGATATTGCTGAATTGAGCAAAGTGCCAGTAGTGTGTGAATTTCCAGATGTATTCCCCGAAGAACTACCAGGCATGCCACCAGATAGAGAGATTGAATTCAGCATAGAGCTAGCACCCGGAACCGCTCCCATATACAAGAAACCATACAGAATGGCACCATCTGAATTGGTGGAACTGAAGAAGCAAATAAAGGAACTGTTGGAAAAAGGGTACATACGAGCCAGTTCCTCACCTTGGAGTTCAAAAATTTTGTTTGCCAAAAAGAAGGATGGAACGCTAAGATTGTGCATAGACTATCGAGCTCTAAACATGGTCACAGTCAAGAACAAATATCCGATGCCACGAATAAATGATTTATTCGATCAACTCGCTAAGGCCAAGGTGTTCTCAAATATTGATTTGAGGTCGGGATACCACCACCTGAAAGTGCGAACCGAGGATATTCCCAAGACCGCATTCACCTCCAGATACGGATTGTACGAGTTCACCGTAATGCCTTTCGGACTAACAAACGCCCCCGCATATTTTGTTCACCTCATGAACAAAGTATTCATGAAGTTTATGGATAAGTTTGTTGTGGTATTTATCGATGATATTCTGGTATACTCCAAAACACCAGAAGAACACGCTGAACATCTCCGGATTGTACTAGGAGAACTCAGGAAACATCAGTTGTACGCTAAATTCAGGAAGTGTGAATTTTGGCTAAAGCAAGTAGGTTTTCTGGGCCACGTACTGACTCAAGAAGGTATCGTCGTAGACCCGGAAAAAGTCAAGGCCGTACTTGGCTGGAAGCCGCCAGCCAGCGTGACGGATGTACGAAGTTTCTTGGGTATGGCAGGATACTACCGAAGATTTATTGAAGGATTCTCCACCATAGCAAATCCAATGACGCAACTACTCAAGAAAGACAGGAAGTTTGAATGGACGGAAGCTTGCGAGAAAAGTTTCCAAGAACTGAAGAGGAAACTGACGACAGCACCAGTACTAATTGTGCCAGATATACACAAAAATTTTGAGGTATTTTGTGACGCATCTCGAAAGGGCCTCGGGTGCGTATTGATGCAAGAAGGCAAGGTTGTCGCATATGTTTCCAGACAACTTCGCAAGCATGAGGAAAATTATCCTACTCATGACCTGGAATTAGCAGCAGTTATTCATGCACTCAAGGAATGGAGACACTTTTTACTTGGTAATCGTTGTGAAATATACACGGACCACAAAAGCCTCAAGTATATTTTCACACAACCAGAACTAAATTTACGGCAGCGACGCTGGTTGGAATTAGTAAAGGATTACCATGTTGGGATCCACTACCACCCAGGCAAGGCAAATGTTGTAGCAAATGCTCTGAGTCGGAACCCCAGTCCGGACAACGACAGCATGCCAGACTTAAGACCCGAATTCCAGCAGGAATGCGCAAAGCTCAATCTGATGGTGGTCGCCGAAGGCAGTGTGTCAAACTTAGAAGTACAACCTACCCTGATAGAGAAGGTTAAAGAGGCTCAACATGGACACCCCAGCATTGAAGGCATAAAACGAAAGATGAAGTTGGGCAAGGCCTCAGAATTCATTACTGATGAGCAAGGAATATTGTGGTACGGGAATAGGCTTTGCGTACCAAATATCCATGACCTTAAACAGCAAATCCTGGCTGAAGGCCACACCGCTCCATATTCAATCCATCCTGGAGGAACAAAAATGTACAAAGATCTTCAGGAAACATTTTGGTGGCATGGTATAAAAAGAGACATAGCCACGTTTATTGCATGTTGTGACTCTTGTCAACGCATCAAGGCCGAGCACCAGAAACCGGCCGGGCTATTGCAACCAAATAAAATACCCGAGTGGAAATGGGACGAGATTGGAATGGATTTTATTGTTGGACTACCTCGGTCACGACACGGACATGATGCCATATGGGTCATCACCGATAGACTGACTAAAGTAGCACACTTCATCCCCGTGAAGACAACACACACCACTCAGAAGCTTGCTAGGCTCTACCTCTCCCGTATCATTTGCTTACATGGAGTCCCAAAGAAAATAATCTCGGACAGAGGCACTCAATTCGTCTCCCGATTTTGGGATCACTTACAACAAGCTCTGGGAACTCAGCTGGCATTTAGTACCGCATACCATCCCCAGACAGATGGGAAAACTGAGCGAGTAAACTAGATTCTAGAAGATATGCTGAGAGCATGTGTCCTCACCTATGGGACCAGTTGGGAGGAGAGCTTACCATACGCAGAATTCACATATAACAACAGCTATCAGTCCAGCCTGCAAATGGCACCACTTGAAGCTCTGTACGGACGAAGATGTCGTACCCCGCTAAATTGGTCGGAAACCGGAGACAGTCATATCTTCGGCCCAGACCTGCTCAAGGAGGCTGAAGATAAAGTCAAGGTAATTAAGGACCGACTCAAGACAGCCCAAAGTCGACAAAAGAGTTATTACGATCAGAAGCATCGTGGAGTCCATTTTGAGCCCGGTGAATTTGTGTACCTACGAGTATCACCCATGAGAGGCCTGCACCGATTCAAGATTAAAGGGAAGTTAGCACCAAGATTCATCGGACCTTTCTGCATAGTAGCACGAAGAGGCACGGTGGCCTACCAGCTAGACTTACCCAAAGAATTATCCGACATCCACGACGTATTCCACGTCTCCCAATTGAGGAAGTGCGTAAGCAACCCAGAGAAACAGGTACCCCATAAAAACATTGACGTGCAACCAGACCTTATGTATCGGGAGCATCCGATAAAAATCTTGGAAGAGTCAGAAAGGAGATCCCGACAGAAAACCATCAAGTTCTTCAAAGTTCAGTGGAGCAACCACACCGAGAGTGAAGCCACTTGGGAAAGAGAGGATTTCCTTCGAGCGGAGCACCCACAATTATTTGAGGATCAACTGGAATCTCGGGGACGAGATTTTTCCTAAGGGGGTAGGTGTTGTGACACTCCAAAATTTTTCCTTTGGTTTTCTTCAAAATTTTGTTGGATTTGAAGGAGGTCACCAAAACCCTTCCAAAAATCTCTATCAAAAGCTTTTTCCCTCTGGCAAATATTTTACTTTTGCATCTCCTTCAACTCTGGTGTTTGGTTTTTAAATTTTTCCTCTGATTGCTCTCTTCTCAAGGATTCAAGGAAAATCTTTGAAGTTTATTTTTCTTTCAAAAAGAAACTCTAGGAGTCTTTCTTTCTCTCCCATATTTGAGATCATTTATGGTTTGGCCATACACCACATGGTAAAATCTTCCCAAATATGTCTCCTTCCACCTTGGGCAATCCAAACATTCTGTCTCTACTAGTTCAACCCTCCTCTGAATTTTTATTTCAATTAATTCTCTCCCAAATCTTTTCTGTCTATTATTTTGAGCCTAGGTAATTTGCAAAGCAAGTACCTTAATGCATTTGAATTTTGACCTCAAACCAACTCCCTTGGATAGTCCTTGTTACCCACAACCTAGAACTATCAAGATCCACTCCTCTCCTGTTCAAAAATTTCAAATTATAGTCTCTGCAAGTTTGGACCAGATTTGCCAAATTTGGTGAAATTCATATCTACACTACTCCAAAAATTCCACAAATATTCAGGCAGCCTCTAGATGCAATGAGAGGCCCCTCCACCAAAAACCAGCTCAAGGGAAAATCCCTACATGCCTAGATCATTCTGTCGAACACCTTGCATGCACTGTTTCATGCATCTTGATTAAGTTCGAGTTTGGTGTCAATCTTCGCCGAATTCAGTCACATGATCACAGTGCACTTGGCACGTTGCTCACGGCCTAGCTTGCTTGTCCGGAGCCTCACACGCGTTCTTGGCGCGTTCTCGCATCGGTGTCACCTGGCCGCGCTGCGCCAAGATGTCACGCGGCGGTCGAACCACCGTGAGCGGCCGATCGGGAGCGAACGGCGGCATAACGCCGCTTACGCCGCCCAAACCCCTGGTGGCTCTGCGTGGCCATTTCTCGCCAACAAGACGATGCAGCACCGTCGCCGTGGCGCTGCACGCACAGAGCACGCCTCGCCGCCGACGGGCCCGCGCCACCCGTTCCGTCGAGCTCCCCCTAAGCAACCAAATCCCGACGCAGTTAGCACCTAAACGGAACCAGGAACACCCACGACGACGCCAACCTCTGAACCCTCCCGTGCAACCACAGCGCCGCCAGTAATCACCTCGCGGAGAACCCGTTCTCGGAATCGCCTCGGGCGGCTATATATAGCACCCGAGCTTGCTCTCGCCCCGCACACCTCCTCTACCCCTCCAGACCCGCCAAGTCCCTGGAAGGGCCACGAGGAGCTCTCCTTCCCCGACTCCGGCCACTTCGTTCCGCCTCGGCCTCCACCTTGATTCACTGCGGTGAGGCCATCTCCGCGCCCAAACCTCGTCCGTAGCCTTCTCTTACACCTAGTGCTCTAACCCCACCTCAATTCGATCCTTGCAGCCCTCCTCGGCGAGATCCATCAACGCCCGAACCACCGTCGCCGGAGTTGAGACCGCCGTCAGCGTGGTGCTCATCGGCGACCAACTCCACCACCCACCGTGCGGAAGGACACGGTGAGCACGTTGGTAACCTCCGATCGTCCTGCCTCGCCGTAGATCGCCGCTGGCGATCACCGCGCCCTCGGGCGCCAAATCTGCTTTGTTTTCAAACCCGACGGTGGGTCCTCCCGTCAGCTTTTCCTCTTTTGAATCGTTCGAAGCGCCGGGCAAAATACGTCTTTCCCACTGGATCGACGATTCGAGACTGAAGCGTTTTCTTTTTATAAAGAAAACCACAGGAAGTTTCGTTTCATTACGTAAAGGTCCCCGGACTAAAACGCTAATAACTTTTAAACTGAAGAGTATTTTTGATTGATTCTTTTTCTGTCCTCTTTGAAATTTTGTCTAGTTTGTTATCAGATTTATTTGAAAAATATTTGGAGTAATTTTTGTGCACCTGACGGTATTTACGTTAGCGCGTATTATTTCTTTATACCGTAGATACCGAAGGAGGTGACGGAACCGCGAACTTCACCGAGCTAGGCTCCGACTACTCTGAACCACGCAAGCATGTTTGAACTTTTGATATGATGAGTGTTCTGGCAGTTTTGCATTAAGTAGTTTCATGGCATGTTTGTGAGCATACCGATGAATGTTATTTTCATGCAAAGTTGAGGCAAGTGAGTTCGATAATCCATACGTGTTGGATGTGAATGTGCATGGCCATGTGTTGGCATGAGGATGGGTAAGATGGTAGTGTTGTAGCATGCGAGTCTTATGCCATACTATTTGACTTCAGTGTCAACCTGTATCAGTTCGGTTTGTTGATTTGGCCAGATGCTGACGAAGGCGATCTCATGGATGAAGAGTTCGATAGCGAGTCCGACGCCTAGAGGAATCCCAGTCAGTCTCGTGCGACCCCTGGATTTGTCCTTGTGAAATATCCGCTTCCGCTACCCAAATAAATTCATCGAGCCTCACCTCGACGCTCGATGAGCCGCCAGTGCAGTAGACTTATTAACCACCCCACTGTGTTATTTCATCAACCACGCATACTCCAAGTCAGTAGTATTTCCACCCCACACCTTGTCCCATATCCGCCATCATGTATAATTATTGGCGTATTGTAATAATTGGTTGGGCATCTTTAGTCCGACCCCTGTAATGTTGTAATGCTACTGGCTTCTTGTATCAAAGTTTTGTCTACCGATATGGAGGATTTATCCTCATATTGGATTTCATGGGTCGGTTGTTCAATAAATATTTTTATTGAAAATCCGGTCGTGACACGGAGTTCGGACCAATATCTTGCGGATGGAGTTGGAAGCTTGCGAGAACATCCCGGAATGTTTTTGATCCGGGCGGACTGAATCCCCGGTCTAAGTGTTGCATAAAAACAATCACCTCTCCTTCTTGAGGTTCAGGTGGACATTCAGATTCTGGAACTCGCCAGTGGAGAACCCTTTTTGAGGCTAAAACACCAGTGGTGACATAACCGTTGATTTGTGTTTCCGTGATCCGGAACGGAACCCAATTGCAAGCAGCGAATTGTTTCGCCATTCCGGAAGGAGGGAACTGAAAGGAAAAACAAGTATCGGTTTTACAATTTATGGTTTAAGGTGTACAATTCAGTGTTAAACCGGAGAAAAATACTATGCAAGGTTCTGTTGGCGGTTTAAGAGAGGGCTAATGATATATGGCGGATTGGCTATCAAAGGTTAAACCGCCCATAGGCAGAAGGGCCAAGATTCAAAATTTCTACTAAGTGTTGACAGAAACAGGTTTCACACAATGCTCAAATTTATTTGGATCTACCGCACATCTGTAAAGCAATTTTTTCTGTGATCTCTAAAGGCGTTAAGCAGAACAGGGAAGGTCGTATATTCTATAGAAGAAAAGGAAGATCTGCTAAGCATTAAAAATGGATGCGGAATAACTACCGCATGAGATCTACACTGCTATTGGATCAAAACTACCGCGGCAGAAGGAAGGACGAAGAGGAAGAATGAAGAACTGTACAGATGAGCTCGCGAACCCTAAACATAGATCTAAAGATGAAGGAAAGAGGAAACTTACCACTGCAGATTTACTGCGGAGGAGTGCGACGAGTTTATGATCTGTTTCAAGTTGATGCAGCGGCCTTTGTCGATGCAGTTCTCAAGGGTCGCGGACGGCAGCGGAGCTTCAGAGCTTGGGCGTCGCGAGGAAGAAGAAGGCACAGAAGGGGAAGAGAGAGAAGGGCCCTCGGGCCTTATTTATAGAGGAAAGAATAAATGGCAGGCGCGAGAATCAAGGAGCCTGAAGCGGCAGAGTGGGTGCGCCCGTCGCCTCGATTTTCGGGATAGCCATTAAGTGAAGGGAATCTTTTTAATCTTTTTATACAGAGATGATGTAATGATGGACCGTTGCTGTGTTCAGAAGATGACGTCCCGGCGGTTTACAAAATTTGCAGCTCAAGACAATATGGCGGTTTACGAAAATGCAAGAGGACGCCTACAAGATATCTTTGAAGTATTGAGGATTGACATGAACAAATTCAAATCAATCTGGGGCCTAATGTTGAGGATATAGCTACTGAGTGTAAACCGGCCAGGAGGGTCCGGTTCACCCTCGACTATGCTGAAGCCCATGAAGATCTAGAAGAAGGCGTTTTACTAACGAAGCTTAGAAGCCCGCAGCCCAAAGGCGGATTAGGGCCCATAGTGGTAAACCGCCATGACTATGTAAACTTGTAACATAAGTTAGGGAAGGAGAGACCGAGCTGGACACCTTGTATGAGTAGGCCTCGGGGCTCTGTAGACCGGCCGGGCGTCAACCTGTGTATATAAAGGGACGACCCGGCGGCGGTTCAGGGACAACAGACAACAACTCGAGACTCAGGCAAGCGTATTCCGCTCCCTGGTCATCGAAACCCAATCAATCCCATCACAACTAGACGTAGGCTTTTACCTTCATTGAAGGGGCCGAACTAGTATAAACTCCCGTGTCCCTTGTTCGGTTTAACCCCTTCAAGCTAACCCGTTGCGATGGCTCCACGACTAAGTCCTTTCATGAGGACATCTGACGTGTTAATTTCACGACAGTTAGAATACAACTTGTATTAGGATTATGACTCCTACTCGGTTTGTAATAAGATTAGGTCAGATGCGGCTTGGCTCTTATATATACTTCTTATACCGGCACAATATTGCATCAACAATTATTCAATACTCATATCTGCCCACATGTGCCCCATATTTAGGCTGAATATGAGGGGTGCCGGTTAGCCCGGACATTTAAGGCCGGTTCAAGTCTCACGACTAGACCGAAATTCATGGAGTTACTCTAAGTGTTCTATGCAACATCGGTAGGCCCAGACCAGAAAAAGCGTGAAGAAATGCCCAAGCAGCTCACACATCAGAGGGCTAGTCCGGCCACGATCAAAAAAAAAAAAAAGAGGGCCAGTCCGGCCGGGAGTACATGCCGCCGGCTTGGCCCGAAAACAGGGAGCGCCGCTCCCGCTCGCCGGCGGACGATTACGAGCGAAACCGGCTGCACCTGCTCTGCTCTGTTTCGTTTCTTCTATCTTACACTAAGATCAGCATTGTGGTGGCTAACTTTAGATGGATCGAGATCTCCCTTCTCTTGCTAGCTTTAGTTTGGTGGGTAAAGAAAGAAAGAAAAGACAAGGGAGGGAGCAATGGAGGATCTGTACCCTCCAACAAACAAACATCATCCAATCCTGTGGATTCCCATACCACAGTTTTGGATGCAGCTCCCGCCTCCCGGAAAGCGTGCTCTGCCCACCAACTTAGTTCATCACTCCAAGTCCAAACGAGTGAGCAGAGCACCCACGGTTTGCAATCAAAACCGTGCGTGGCCGCCATCTTTTTGCCCGCTATAAATACACGTCCTGAAAGCATCAAGCAGCAACCAGCCAGCCCATCTCATCTCACTCGATCATCGCACTCTTTGTACAAGTCTACAAGATCACGGCAAAGATGCCGTCGACGGCCACCGTCACCCGCGCCCACCTCGAGAACAAGCTCGCCCTCGCCAAACGCTGCTCCAGAGGTACGTAGTAACCAGCAGGATCCAGAGTTCAGTTCAGCCAAGCTGTGTACTGATAGTCTGACACTAGCAATTCATTTCTTCTGTTAATCTTCCCCAGAGGCGACGCTCGCCTGAGCCAAGGCGGCGGCCGTCGCCACCGTCACGTCTGCGGTCCCGACGGTGAGCTCCTTTGCCCGGGAGTTGTTGATTTTCATGCACGTTGGACTCTGGTTTTCATAACTGAACTGTTAATCGTACGTGCAGCTGGCGAGCGTGCGGATGCTGCCGTGGGCCAAGGCGAACCTGAACCCCACCGGCCAGGCCCTCATCGTCTGCACAGTCGCCGGGATGGCATACTTCGTCGCCGCCGACAAGACCATCCTGTCGCTGGAGAGGAAGCACTCGTACGAGAGCGCCCCCGACCACCTCAAGGACACCTCCTTCGCCGGCGCCGGCACCGCCCGTCCCCATCCGCCGGCATTCTTCAGGCCTTGAGCTAGCTTCCTGCCAATGTATGATACGCACGCTTGCGTATTCTAGAAAAAAAAATGTATGCACCTTTGTCAGTGTCTCAAGAAACTGCTGCAGCATGAATACCGCCGAAATAGAAACTACTGCTGGTACTGCTTACAATCTTAGATACAGCTCTCTTCAAAAAAAATATTTTCTTAGACACAGTGGTCCTACTAATATTATAGCCCACTGTAACTCGCATGCACAGTATACTACTCCTCCATATGCACAATATAACCATTTGCTCCATGGTTTACTGCATGCGTTCTGAATCCCCAGTATCGCCGATGAACACCGCATCACCAGAATGACGAGGGGCCAAAATCGGGAAAGGGAAGATCTCTCACTTCTCAGAATTTCACACCTACAAAATGTGCTATAAAATCGTCACCGTGATGTAACGACGGTGTCGTTGCTGGACGTGCCCGGAAACGGGGAGCTTTACATCTGTGTACTGAATGAAACTGAGAGCTGGATCCAGGTTTCGGACAAGCTGTGTACGAAAGGCTTCAAATCTCGACGAAGAAGATGGGGTCACAGGGCAAGCCGTGAGGCCGTGACCGAAAATTCTAAACGCACGGACTGGTTACTGGGTTTTACGGGCATATTCCAAACTAATCCTGTCCCCATCCCCCCCGATTTTTAGTGGGGGGCGGGCCCCTTACCATAATTCTACCCAATCAAAGCATGCCAATCAAGCCAGTGCGTTGATCCGGTAAAGAAAAGCCCGTGCGTGTAGCGTTGCTTGGCCGTGACTCACAAAAGAGAATTCAGGCGGCCCGACAGGTTAAGATCCTACAATGTTGGTCGTTTATTTATTGTAGAGGAACATAAACTTGTGTGGCAACTTGAAAATATGCAAACAACTAGCCCATGAACTTATACAAACGCAAAGGCACTTCTGTTTCGGTACAACCCTCCTGATAAGTGGGACCCACTGTGCCGGGATGAGGGATCGCCACTAGACCAATACAAAATAAGAAGAATTCCTTTTGTAGTCTCATACCCCTTGCTAGATCAAAGTCCTTTTCCAAAAACGTGTAGGGCTAGACCCAATGGTTTACTTGGGATAAAATTAAAAACAGTAATTGTTTCTATAAAACATTTAATAACTATTTGAAGGAAAAAAAATTAAAATTGTCACTTAAAACTGTTATTGTAGTATTACAAACACTATTTCAAATTTTGAACAGGTTTAATAAATAGTTCAAAAAGGAGAAAAATGAATTAACGAAAAGAGAAGAAAAATGACAAAAATAGAAAAAAGGCTTAGAACTTGGCCCAACTAGGCGACGGCATCGCTCCCGTCGGGCACCTGATGGGCTGGCCCAAGCGCTCGCGAATTTGAAGAAAAATCATTGATTCAAAAATGTCCTTGTTTTTTAAATTAGTTAACAACTTCAAAAAATGCGCCCTTTTTCAAAATTTGCTAACAAATTCAAAAAATGCTCAGAGAGTATCAAATAATGTCCGTACTTTCAAAATTTGTTTGGAATTTAAAAAATATTCCTATTTTCATAATTTTCTACCCAAATAAAAAAATGTTCAGCTAATGTTTTGCATTTTAGTTCGTATTTTTACGGTTTGTTTTTTAAATTCCAAATTTGTTAGTGTTTAGAAAAAATGTCCGTGCAGTTCACAAAGAATGAGAAAAAAAGAACAAAAGAAATATTGAGAAAAATATCAGTTTGCTACTGTAATCCAATCGATGAGGGATAGTTGTTGTAGTCTGTGTTTCCTCCTTAGACATTGAAGCTTATTAGCTCATGCGGCTAGCGACAAGCGGCAACAGCAGGAGTTACAGGTTTTGATCCCTTGCACTGCTATTTCTTTATGGTGATTTTTTTAAAAGAAATCACAAAATGTTCGGGAAGTAAATTTTTTATGGTTTTCAAAATTTTCCCTGAAACTTAAGAAATGTTCGCGTGTTCAAAAAATATTTGGTAATTTTAAATATTGTTCGTGCTTTTGCAAAACTGTTCAAAATTTTGATAAATGTTGGCATTACCAAATTTTCCTCTCAAAATTCAAAAACTTTCAAGATTTTCAAAATTTGTTTCTATAAAAAAATTACACTTAAAAATGAAATTTCTAAATTTGTTCGAGTTGTTCAGAAAATTGCCGGATTTTAAAACATTGGTCGGTTTAAAAAGATGTTCACAATTTTCAAGAAATATTCAAAAAAATAAAAACTGTCCGGATTCTACGTTGTATTTAGTTCTTAAGAGTGTGCGTTCCATCTCCTTCATCCGGGCATGTTAGCCCGATTGGTAAGGTTCTCTCTTCCCCTAGCTGGAAGTATGTAGCTCAAATCGCAGCATGAGCCGAGGCTTCATAGGCAAACGTACTGTGTATATCGTTCTGGGTGATCCACTGTACATACATATATATGAATTGTGAAAAGTCCATATTACCTTTTATACGTTTTGTTAGGGGGGTTGTACCAAAATCCAGGGACAAACACATTGAGTTTTTTATTTATTTGCTAACTTCAAATTGAACTTATGACTGGCTATTAGACTTTGGACCAAGTTGAACCCAAAGCATAAGTCGTGATCCATCTCGCAAAAAAGAAAGTCGTAAATCATTTGCTTACACTTTTGAGGTTCATGTATGAAACTGTTCCCACGAAGCAAACACACTGTGGTTACTTATTTTTTTTCTTTGAGAACTCTCACCGCAGTTACCTACTTATTATAACTGTCTCTCTGTTGCAAAAGAAAAATTATAACTATCTTTATCAGATTTATGTGGAGTTGTGAGTTTGTTACGTATCAATCTCATCAACATGAGACATACGCACGAAGTGTTGGGTCGGTGCTATTCCTTTTAAACAAGGCTCATTGTCGACGAAGAAGATTTTGGTACCCCCAATAATTTGCATATATGTTGTGTTATTGCTTTTACTGGGCCATCTATTATTGATATTTTTTTAAAAAAAGGATAACCCTGGCCTCTATCGAGCGATACATACAACCATTTTTATTAATTATTATGTAGAGTACACACAGAAGGCAACTAAAGCCCGAACCGTTACAAGACATGAAATAAACACCTATGATAAGTCGACTTCTTCTGCTGCAACGCCTCCAAGAAGGAATAAACGCCCTTGTGCCATCATCATCACATCTGACCAGAGTGGCCTACACAAGGATCTACACTAACCATTATACCAGTGCGAGAGGGGACACTTTCTCAGTAGTACAACTTTGAGCTGCTTGGGTGATACAACTGATTGCAGAATTCACCATTCCTTGGTTGTTTGAGATTTTTGCTCGAGTTGGAGACAGGAAGGCTGAGGCCAGCCGCGACGTCCCAATGGCGTCGCCGGTGAGTAAGAGGAAGATGGTTCACAAGTTGGGGATATGGGTCGACGACTTTGGGAAGGTTGGACGATTTAGAGGGATGAGCGAGACGGTAACAACGATGTGGTGGAGCCGGCTGCTTGAAGAGCATGAGGTGGCGTGCATCAGCGCCGTCGGCCGTGGGTGCCTAGGAACTACGGTAAAGAAAGTGAGGCGGTGGTGCGGGACGACGACATGAGGACGATGTAGGGGGCTCCCAACTAAAATGGCCTCAATATAAAATCTCGAGGTAATACCAGATGCTTTAAAATGTCACTGATGTTCAATTTAATGTCTGAACTTGAAAAATACATCAAACTGGTTCTAAAACTTGGCACAAGCGTGCAAATACGATGCTAATCCCATCGGTAGATGTAAAATACGCTGACGTGGCATTGTACTTTCATTAGCATGCACATGTGGTATGCCAGCATGACGTGGGACCCACTAAACAGGGTGATGTGCATACCATATGTCAGTGTATTTTTGTTAGCATGCACATGTGGTATGCGAGCATGACGTAAGACCCGCTGAAAAGGGTGATTTGCATACCATATGTCTCTATGACCCATTGGTCCCACCTGTCAGCATAGAGTGGACCAGAAAAAAGGGGACTACTGTAAATATAACCAGCGTCCTCTCGCTAGCGATTGAACTGAGCTAGCCAATGCGACACTTATTTTACGTATTGGGCACGATGCAAAATCTTAAATGTATTGTAGTGGAACAAGCCTGTTTAGTTGAAATGGCACTGCAGTTAGTGCAGCCCATGTTGCACATGTTAGCTTTCTTTTATTTTCTTAGAATTCAATTATTTGAGCGTTCTAAATATCATACATATATACAACTAAAATAACTTATTTAGGAAAATGTTCTATTAATAAAACAATATTTCCGATTTTGTTTGTATAGTTTAGAATAATACAAATATTTTCTAAAATTTAGTTCATAAATCTTATTTTAATTACACAAGCATTTGAATAATTAAATGCACATTTTTGATACATAAGTATATTTTTAATAATTTGTTTAACAGTTTAAAATATTCAAAATAGGATTTTTAATAAATATTAACTCCTGACAATATTGTAATTATAATAAAATTACGAATATATGATATGATTGGAAGTTATACACAAGTGAATATTAATAAATATGTTTCTTTTAATAATTTTGTATAATTTAAACATAAGCCAGGAGTGTATAATTATTTTCTCCTTTATAATTTTTTAAATGTGTTTATATTTATTTTTAATTTACTAAACAATTGAAAAATTTATTTACCAAACGCTTTAAATATAATCCATGTGTAAATAAATGAATATTTTTAAGATTACATGAATTTTCTAAGAATTATTGCATTTGTATGTATAATATTTATAAAGCATATGAATATTTGAAATGTATTTTATTACCTTGATTATAATGTACAAAACAATTTCAAATTTCTGAGTAAAACTAACATGTGCAAAATGGGCGGCACTGGCTGCTGCCCATTAAAAGCCACAAACGTGTCTCCTAACCTAATAAAAAGGATCGTTATCCTGGCACACCCTATTTGGCACTGCAGGCGCCCGTTACAGGGCATTTTGCTAACGGGCGCCTGCAGCGCACACCCTCTGCGCGATTTCGATGAACCTTGTTTAAATTTGATGAACATTTTTTTATAATTGATTAACATTTTTTCAAATTTGATGAACATTTTTCAAAATCGCAGAACTTTTTATTAAAATTGATGAACCTTTCTCAATTTCAATGAACGTTTTTCATATTTGATTTTTTTCTCTCAAAATCTGTGAACATTTTCGAATTTCATGAACTTTTCTCAAAATGGATGAACTTTTTCAAAATCATGATCTTTTCTCCAATTAATTCAAAAAAATCAAATGGTACAATAGATGAATAAAATAGCAATAGAGGCTTGTTATTATGTGTTTGCCTCTGTTACCAACGAACAGTAGCAAGTAGCTTGTGTGGCGGTTGGCACTTGTACGACAACAAGATGTTTATGAGTTCGAATCATGTAGAAATCAGTTTTATTTTCCATTTTTGTGGCAAGGTTTTGGCGTTCACTGGTTACCACGGTTTGTGGGCGGCCTAGCTGGGCGCTGCAGGCGCTAGGAGCGTAAACGGGCGCCTGCAGCGCCGTATAGAGCTCCCCGCTATCTCAGGATTTATTTCAATTGGATTATTGTCGCGAATGCCAGATCTCACCCATTATATCCCCAGAGTAAACTATGTCTCGCCCTGGACGCGCCCATGCCAACTCCGATGAGGAAAATTATGGCACACCCTCAGCAACAATTTCACAGTAAGCACAAGTCATCAGGAATGTGAAACGGCACTTTCCCAGATGCCTTACTTAACAAAGTCAGCAGCAACATCAGTAAATACTGAACCAAGTCATCAATATGGGGAATCACATGCGACAGTATCAGCAGCAATCCAAGTTATCTGAGCTACAGAAGACGCGCCCCAAACATTTTCTCACACCGACAAACCTCTCGGAAGTCGAGGACTGGCTTTAGACATGGAGATAAAATTAATTATCGCCAGTGTTCAGACTTGAGAAAGTGCTTTATGCCCTGACTATCTCACCGGAGCAGCCGATTGGTGGGAAAATTTCCACACATGCACCCCAACGAAAATAATATATCATGGAGGAATTCAAAGAAGGTTGTGGGGCATATATTCCTAAGAGTCTTATGAAGATCAAAAGAGAGAATTTGATGACCTCGAGCAAAGAACAATGACAGTGTCCGAATATAACAGTCAGTTTACCCTGCTGTCTCGCTACGCCAACGAGGAACGAATGTCGAAAAAAAAAGATGGAGAAGTTCCTAGACGGATCGACACCCGCTTAAATGTCAGCTGGTCATACACATTTTCAGATTTTAAGACGCTGGTGGATAAGGCCATTACCTTGGAAAATGAGAGATGAAGAAGATTTCCGAAGCGGAAGAGGGACCAGTCTAAACACACCAAACCACCGCAGCAAGACAGATGTTCAGAAAACTGACACCCAAACCCACGACAAGTGTCTCGCCCAATCAAAAATTTCCACTTAAGGGACAAGGAGTTCACATACCACCCAGGCGCTACCTGTTACGCTTAGGAGAAGAAGGCACTATGCCAAGCAGGCCCCAAGCCAAGGAACTCGACCCCAAAGCCGAACAACGGAGGAAATAATTCGCACCAAAGCGCAACAATTTCAACCCAAATAACAACCAGAGGAAGGGTCATCTGAACCACGTGACCAAAGAGGAAGCACAAATGCCCCAGATATCGTACTCGCACGCTTCCTGTCAACACAATACCTGCCATGGTTTTGTTTGATTCGAGCTTCGACTCGCTCTTTTCAAAAGTTTTTTTAAATAATTTTCGATGCTTCCTTTGGGAAAATCTATGATCGCAAGTCCCTCGAATCAAGCAAGTTACCCATAATTATTGCCAGGATGTGGTTTTCGAGTTTGAAGGGTTGAAGTTTCACGCAAATCTTATCGTATTGGAAAATAAAGGACTGGATGTCATCTTAGGGATGGATTGGTTAACCACCAACAAAGGTTTTATTGACTACTTCAACAGGACCGTAATTTCACCCATCACCACGGAAGACCATAAAGGTTTCAGCCAAGGAAAGAAAAATATGCCGCAACCGAGATTGAACAAGGTAGATATTGCTGAATTGAGCAAAGTGCCAGAGTGTGAATTTCCTGTATTCCTCGAAGAACTACTGTGCATGCCACCAGATAGAGAGATTGAATTCAGCATAGAGCTAGCACCGAACCGCCTCCCATATACAAGAAACCATACAGAATGGCACCATCTGAATTGGTGGAACTGAAGAAGCAAATAAAGGAACTGTTGGAAAAGGGTACATACGAGCCAGTTCTCACCTTGGAGTTCAAAAATTTGTTTGCCAAAAGAAGGATGGAACGCTAAGATTGTGCATAGACTATCGAGCTCTAAACATGGTCACAGTCAAGAACAAATATCCGATGCCACTAATAAATGATTTATTCGATCAACTCGCTAAGGCCAAGGTGTTCTCAAATATTGATTTGAGGTCGGATACCACCACCAGTGCGAACCGAGGATATTCCCAAGACCGCATTCACCTCCGTATACGGATTGTATGAAGTTCACCGTAATGCCTTTCGGACTAACAAACGCCCAAGATATTTTGTTCACCTCATGAACAAAGTATTCATGAAGTTTATGGATAAGTTTGTTGTGGTATTTATCGATGATATTCTGGTATACCCAAAACACCAGAACACGCTGAACATCTCCGGATTGTACTAGGAGAACTCAGGAAACATCAGTTGTACGCTAAATTCAGGAAGTGTGAATTTTGGCTAAAGCAAGTAGGTTTTCGGGCCACGATTGACTCAAGAAGGTATCAGAGACCCGAAAAGTCAAGGCCGTGATTATTGGAAGCCAGCCGCCATGACGGATGTAATAAGTTTCTTGGGTATGGCAGGATACTACCAAGATTTATTGAAGGATTCTCCACCATAGCAAATCCAATGACGCAACTACTCAAGAAAGACAGGAAGTTTGAATGACGAAGCTTATAGAAAAGTTTCCAAGAACTGAAGAGGAAACCGACAAGACCAAGATTAATTGTGCCAGATACACAAAATTTTGAGGTATTTTGTGACACATCTCGAAGGGCCTCAGCGATTGATGCAAGAAGGCAAGGTTGTCGATATGTTTCCGCACAACTTCGCAAGCATGAGGAAAATTATCCTACTCATGACCTGAATTAGCAGCTTATTCATGCACTCAAGGAATGGAGACACTTTTACTTGTAATCGCTAGAAATATACACGGACCACAAGCCTCAAGTATATTTTCACACAACCAGAACTAAATTTACGGCAGCGACGCTGGTTGGAATTAGTAAAGGATTACCATGTTGGGATCCACTACCACCTGTGCAAGGCAAATGTTGTAGCAAATGCTCGAGTCGAACCCCAGTCCGGACAACGACAGCATGCCGACTTAAGACCCAATTCCAGCAGGAATGCGCAAAGCTCAATCTGATGGTGGCCAAGGCAGTGTGTCAAACTTAGAAGTACAACCTCCCCGATAGAGAAGGTTAAAGAGGCTCAACATGGACACCCCAGCATTGAAGGCATAAAACGAAGATGAAGGCAAGGCCTCGAATTCATTATCGATGAGCAAGGAATATTGTGGTACGGAATAGGCTTTATGCACTAAATATCCATGACCTTAAACAGCAAATCCTGGCTGAAGGCCACACCGCCCATATTCAATCCATCCGGAGGAACAAAATGTACAAAGATCTTCGTGAAACATTTTGGTGGCATGGTATAAAAAGAGACATAGCCACGCTTATTGCATGTTGTGACTTGTCAAACGATCAAGGCCGAGCACCGTAAACCGCCGGGCTATTGCAACCAAATAAAATACCCAGTGGAAATGGGACGAGATTGGAATGGATTTTATTGTTGGACTACCTCGGTCACGACACGGACATGATGCCATATGGGTCATCACCGATAGACTGACTAAAGTAGCACACTTCATCCCGTGAAGACAACACACACCACTCGGCTTGCTAGGCTCTACTCTCCGTATCATTTGCTTACATGGAGTCCCAAAGAAAATAATCTGGACAGAGGCACTCAATTCGCCTCCGATTTTGGGATCACTTACAACAAGCCTGGGAACTCAGCTGGCATTTAGTACCGCATACCATCCCTGCATAGATGGGAAAACTGAGCGAGTAAACTAGATTCTAGAAGATATGAGCATGTGTCCTCACCTATGGGACCAGTTGGGAGGAGAGCTTACCATACGCAGAATTCAGAGATATAACAGCTATCACCCAGCCTGCAAATGGCACCACTTGAAGCTCAGACGGACGAAGATGTCGTACTGCTAAATTGGTCGGAAACCGAGACAGTCATATCTTCGCCCAGACCTGCTCAAGGAGGCTGAAGATAAAGTCAAGGTAATTAAGGACCACTCAAGACAGCCCAAAGTCGACAAAAGAGTTATTACGATCAAGCATCGTGGAGTCCATTTTGAGCCCGTGAATTTGTGTACCACGAGTATCACCCATGAGAGGCCTGCACCGATTCAAGATTAAAGGAAGTTAGCACCAAGATTCATCGGACCTTTCTCGCATAGTAGCACGAAGAGGCACGGTGGCCTACCAGCTAGACTTACCCAAAGAATTATCCGACATCCACGACGTATTCCACGCCTCCCAATTGAGGAAGTGCGAAGCAACCCAGTAGAAACAAAATCATAAAACATTGACGGCAACCAGACCTTATGTATCGAGCATCCGATAAAAATCTTGGAAGAGTCGGAAGGAGATCCCGATGAAAACCATCAAGTTCTTCAAAGTTCGTTGAGCAACCACACCAGAGTGAAGCCACTTGGGAAAGAGAGGATTTCTCTTGCGGAGCACCCACAATTATTTGAGGATCAACTGGAATCTCGGGGACTAGATTTTTCCTAAGGGGTAGGTGTTGTGACACTCCAATTTTTCCTTTGGTTTTCTTCAAAATTTTGTTGGATTTGAAGGAGGTCAAAACCCTTCCAAAAATCTCTATCAAAAGCTTTTTCCTCCGCAAATATTTTACTTTTGCATCTCCTTCAACTCTGGTGTTTGGTTTTAAATTTTTCCTCCGATTGCTCTTCTCAAGGATTCAAGGAAAATCTTTGAAGTTTATTTTTCTTTCAAAAGAAACTCTAGGAGTTTTTTTCTCTCCCATATTTGAGATCATTTATGGTTTGGCCACACCACATGGTAAAATCTTCCCAAATATGTCTCCTTCCACCTTGGGCAATCCAAACATTCTGTCTCTACTAGTTCAACCTCCTCTGAATTTTTATTTCAATTAATTCTCCCAAATCTTTTTCTGTCTATTATTTTGAGCCTAGGTAATTTGCAAAGCAAGTACCTTAATGCATTTGAATTTTGACCTCAAACCAACTCCCTTGGATAGTCCTTGTTACCCACAACCTAGAACTATCAAGATCCACTCCTCTCCTGTTCAAAATTTCAAATTATAGTCTCTGCAAGTTTGGACCAGATTTGCCAAATTTGGTGAAATTCATATCTACACTACTCCAAAAATTCCACAAATATTCAGGCAGCCTCTAGATGCAATGAGAGGCCCACCAAAAAACCAGCTCAAGGGAAAATCCTACATGCCTAGATCATTCTGTCGAACACCTTGCATGCAACTGCTTCGCGGCATCTTCGCTAAGTTCGTAGTTTCTGTCAATCTTCGCTGAATTCAGTCACATGATCACAGTGCACTTGGCACGTTGCTCACGGCTCAGCTTGCTTGTCCGAGCCTCACACGCGCTTCTTGGCTGCTCCTCGCATCGGTGTCACCTTGCCCGCCTGCGCCGCAGATGTCACGCGGGCGGTCGAACCACCGTGAGCGGCCGATCGGGAGCGAACGGCGCATAACGCCGCTTACGCCGCCAACCCCCGGTGGCTTCAGGTGGCCATTTCTCGCCAACAAGACGCGATGCAGCACCGTCGCGTGGCGCTGCAGACGCAGAGAGCACGCCTCCCTGCCGCCGACGGGCTCAGGCCACCCCGCTCCGCCGAGCTCCCTAAGCAACCAAATCCCGACGCAGCTTAGCACCTAAACGGAACCAGGAACACCCACGACGACGCCAACCTCCAACCTCCTGCAACCACAGCGCCCAGAATCACCTCGCGGAGAACCCCTGTTTAAGAATCACGGGCGGCTATATATAGCACCGGCTTGTCTCGCTCGCACACCTCTCACCTCCACTCCCCGCCAAGTCCCCGAAGGGCCACGAGGAGCTCTTCCCGACTCGCCACTTGCTCACTGCCTCCACCTTGATTCATCAGGTGAGGCCATCTCCGCGCCCAACCTCGTCCGTAGCCTTCTTACACCTAGTGCTCTAACCCCACCTCAATTCGATCCTTGCCTCCTCGGCGAGATCCATCAACGCTCGAACCACCGTTCGCCGGAGTTGAGACCACAACGGTGCTCATCGCGACCAACTCCACCACCCACCGGTGCGGAAGGACACGGTGAGCACGCTGGTAACCTCCGATCGTCTCGCCAGAGATCGCTGGCGATCACCGCGCCCTCGGGCGCCAAATCTTTCGCTTTTCAAACCCGACGGGTGGGTCCTCCTCACGCCTTTTTTCTCTTTTGAATCGCTCGAACGCTGGCAAAATACGCCTTTCCTAATCGATCGACGATTCGAGACCGTTGCTTTTTATAAAGAAAACCCCGGAAGTTTCGTTTATTACGTAAAGGTCCCCGGACTAAAACGCTAATAACTTTTAAATGTAAGAGTATTTTGATTGATTCTTTTCTCGTCCTCTTTGAAATTTTGTCTAGTTTGTTATCAGATTTATTTGAAAAATATTTGGAGTAATTTTGTGCACCACGGTATTTACGTTAGCGCCAGATTATTTCTTTTTATACCGTAGATACCAAGGAGGTGACGGAACCGCTGAACTCACCGAGCTAGGTCCGACTACTCGAACCACGCAAGCATGTTTGAACTTTTGATATGATGAGTGTTCGCAGTTTTGCATTAAGTAGTTTCATGGCATGTTTGTGAGCATACCGATGAATGTTATTTTCATGCAAAGTTGAGGCAAGTGAGTTCGATAATCCATACGTGTTGGATGTGAATGTGCATGGCCATGTGTTGGCATGAGGATGGGTAAGATGGTAGTGTTGTAGCATGCAGTCTTATGCCATACTATTTGACTTCAGTGTCAACTCTGATCAGTTCGGTTTGTTGATTTGGCCGATGGCGTAAGGCGATCTCATGGATGAAGAGTTCGATAGCGAGTCCGACTAGAGGAATCCCAGCCAGTCTCGTATGCACCCTGGATTTGTCCTCAGAAATATCCGCCTCGCTACCCAAATAAATTCATCGAGCCTCACCGACGCCGATGAGCCGCCAAGAGAGACTTATTAACCACCCCAATCGTGTTATTTCATCAACCACGATACTCCAAGTCAGTAGTATTTCCACCCCACACCTTGTCCCATATCCGCCATCATGTATAATTATTGGCGACAATAATTGGTTGGGCATCTTTAGTCCGAACCTCGTAATGTTGTAATGCTACCGCTTCTTGTATCAAAGTTTTGTCTACCGATATGGAGGATTTATCCTCATATTGATTTCATGGGTCGGTTGTTCAATAAATATTTTATTGAAAATCCGGTCGTGACACGGAGTTCGACCAATATCTTCGGATGGAGTTGGAAGCTTGCGAGAACATCCCGGAATGTTTTGATCCGGCGGACTGAATCCGGTCTAAGTGTTGCATAAAACAATCACCTCTCCTTCTTGAGGTTCAGTGGACATTCAGACTCGAACCTGGAGAACCCTTTTGAGGCTAAAACACCAGGTGACATAACCGTTGATTTGTGCTTTTGATCCGAACGGAACCCAATTGCAAGCATAATTGTTTCGCCATTCGAAGGAGGGAACGAAAGGAAAAACAAGTATCGGTTTTACAATTTATGGTTTAAGGTGTACAATTCAGTGTTAAACCGAGAAAATACTATGCAAGGTTCTGTTGCGGTTTAAGAGAGGGCTAATGATATATGGCGGATTGGCTATCAAAGGTTAAACCGCCTATAGGCGAAGGGCCAAGATTCAAAATTTCTACTAAGTGTTGATGTAAACAGGTTTCACACAATGCTCAAATTTATTTGGATCTACCGCATCTCAGAAAGCAATTTTTCTGGATCTCTAAAGGCTAAGGTAATGTGGAAGGTCAGATATTCTATAGAAGAAAAGGAAGATCTGCTAAGCATTAAAAATGGATATGAATAACTACCGCATGAGATCTACACCGCTATTGGATCAAAACTACACAAGGAAGGAAGGACGAAGAGGAAGAATGAAGAACTGTACAGATGAGCTCATAACCCAAACATAGATCTAAAGATGAAGGAAAGAGGAAACTTACCACCGCAGATTATCATGGAGGAGTGCACGAGTTTATGATCTGTTTGTTGATGCAGCGGCCTTTGTCGATGCAGTTCTCAAGGGTCGCGGACGGCAGTGAGCTTCAGAGCTTGGGCGCGAGGAAGAAGAAGGCACAGTAAGGGAAGAGAGAAGGGCCCTCGGCCTTATTTATAGAGGAAAGAATAAATGGCAGAATCAAGGAGCCCGGCAGAGTGGGTGCGCCCGTCGCCGATTTTCGGGATAGCCATTAAGTGAAGGAATCTTTTAATCTTTTTATACAGAGATGATGTAATGATGGACCGTTGTGTGTTCGTAAGATGACGCCCCGGCGTTTACAAAATTTGCAGCTCAAGACAATATGGCGTTTACTTAAAATGCAAGAGGACGCCTACAAGATATCTTTGAAGTATTGAGGATTGACATGAACAAATTCAAATCAACTGGGCCTAATGTTGAGGATATAGTAGCTTGAGTGTAAACCGCCGAGGGTCCGGTTCACCGACTATGCCAAGCCCCATGAAGATCTAGAAGAAGGCGTTTAAACGGCTTAGAAGCCCGCAGCCCAAAGGCGGATTAGGGCCCATAGTGGTAAACCGCCATGACTATGTAAACTTGTAACATAAGTTAGGGAAGGAGAGACCGAGCTGGACACCTTGTATGAGTAGGCCTCTGGCTCAGAGACCGCCGAAGGCCAACCTGTGTATATAAAGGACGACCACAAGTGTTCAGGGACAACAGACAACTCGAGACTCAAAGCGTATTCCGCCTGGTCATCGAAACCCAATCAATCCCATCACAACTAGACGTAGGCTTTTACCTTCATTGAAGGGGCCGAACTAGTATAAACTCCCGTGTCCCTTGTTCGGTTTAACCTTCAAGCTAACCCGCGATGGCTCCACGACTAAGTCCTTTCATGAGGACATCCGACGTTAATTTCACGACGCTTAGAATACAACTTGTATTAGGATTATGACTCCTACCGGTTTGTAATAAGATTAGGTCGATGCGGCTTGGTTATATATTCTTATACCGCACAATATTGCATCAACAATTATTCAATACTCATCTGCCCACATGTACCATATTTAGGCTGAATATGAGGGGTGCCGGTTAGCCCGGACATTTAAGGCCGGTTCAAGTCTCACGACTAGACCGAAATTCATGGAGTTACTCTAAGTGTTCTATGCAACATCGGTAGGCCCAGACCAGAAAAAGCGTGAAGAAATGCCCAAGCAGCTCACACATCAGAGGGCTAGTCCGGCCACGATCAAAAAAAGAGGGCCAGTCCGGCCGGGAGTACATGCCGGCTTGGCCTGAAAACAGGAGCGCCGCTCCTGCTCGCCGGCGGACGATTACGAGCGAAACCGGCTGCACCTGCTCTGCTCTGTTTCGTTTCTTCTATCTTACACTAAGATCAGCATTGTGGTGGCTAACTTTAGATGGATCGAGATCTCCTTCTCTTGCTAGCTTTAGTTTGGTGGGTAAAGAAAGAAAGAAAAGACAAGGGAGGGAGCAATGGAGGATCTGTACCTCCAACAAACAAACATCATCCAATCCTGTGGATTCCCATACCACAGTTTTGGATGCAGCCCTGCTCCCGGAAAGCGTGCTCTGCCCACCAACTTAGTTCATCACTCCAAGTCCAAACGAGTGAGCAGAGCACCCACGGTTTGCAATCAAAACCGTGCGTGGCCGCCATCTTTTGCCCGCTATAAATACACGTCCTGAAAGCATCAAGCAGCAACCAGCCAGCCCATCTCATCTCACTCGATCATCGCACTCTTTGTACAAGTCTACAAGATCACGGCAAAGATGCCGTCGACGGCCACCGTCACCTGCGCCCACCTCGAGAACAAGCTCGCCCTCGCCAAACGCTGCTCCAGAGGTACGTAGTAACCAGCAGGATCCAGAGTTCAGTTCAGCCAAGCTGTGTACTGATAGTCTGACACTAGCAATTCATTTCTTCTGTTAATCTTCCCCAGAGGCGACGCCTGAGCTGGCAGTGGCGGCCGTCGCCACCGTCACGTCTGCGGTCCCGACGGTGAGCCTTTGCCCGGGAGTTGTTGATTTTCATGCACGTTGGACTCTGGTTTTCATAACTGAACTGTTAATCGTACGTGCAGCTGGCGAGCGTGCGGATGCTGCCGTGGGCCAAGGCGAACCTGAACCCCACCGGCCAGGCCTCATCGTCTGCACAGTCGCCGGGATGGCATACTTCGTCGCCGCCGACAAGACCATCCTGTCGCTGGAGAGGAAGCACTGTACGAGAGCGCCCCGACCACCTCAAGGACACCTCCTTCGCCGGCGCCGGCACCGCCCGTCCCCATCCGCCGGCATTCTTCAGGCCTTGAGCTAGCTTCCTGCCAATGTATGATACGCACGCTTGCGTATTCTAGAAAAAAAAATGTATGCACCTTTGTCAGTGTCTCAAGAAACTGCTGCAGCATGAATACCGCCGAAATAGAAACTACTGCTGGTACTGCTTACAATCTTAGATACAGCTCTCTTCAAAAAAAATATTTTCTTAGACACAGTGGTCCTACTAATATTATAGCCCACTGTAACTCGCATGCACAGTATACTACTCCTCCATATGCACAATATAACCATTTGCTCCATGGTTTACTGCATGCGTTCTGAATCCCCAGTATCGCCGATGAACACCGCATCACCAGAATGACGAGGGGCCAAAATCGGGAAAGGGAAGATCTCTCACTTCTCAGAATTTCACACCTACAAAATGCTATAAAATCGTCACTGTGATGTAACGACGGTGTCGTTGCTGGACGTGCCCGGAAACGGGGAGCTTTACATCTGTGTACTGAATGAAACTGAGAGCTGGATCCAGGTTTCGGACAAGCTGTGTACGAAAGGCTTCAAATCTCGACGAAGAAGATGGGGTCACAGGGCAAGCCGTGAGGCCGTGACCGAAAATTCTAAACGCACGGACTGGTTACTGGGTTTTACGGGCATATTCCAAACTAATCCTGTCCCCATCCCCCCCGATTTTTAGTGGGGGGCGGGCCCTTACCATAATTCTACCCAATCAAAGCATGCCAATCAAGCCAGTGCTTGATCCGCAAAGAAAAGCCTGCGGTAGCGTTGCTTGGCCGTGACTCACAAAAGAGAATTCAAAGCGTCCGACAGGTTAAGATCCTACAATGTTGGTCGTTTATTTATTGTAGAGGAACATAAACTTGTGTGGCAACTTGAAAATATGCAAACAACTAGCCCATGAACTTATACAAACGAAGGCACTTACGTTTTACAACCCTCCCGATAAGTGGGACCCACTGTCGGGATGAGGGATCGCCACTAGACCAATACAAAATAAGAAGAATTCCTTTGTAGTCTCATACCCTTGCTAGATCAAAGTCCTTTTCCAAAAACGTGTAGGGCTAGACCCAATGGTTTACTTGGGATAAAATTAAAACAGTAATTGTTTCTATAAAACATTTAATAACTATTTGAAGGAAAAAAATTAAAATTGTCACTTAAAACTGTTATTGTAGTATTACAAACACTATTTCAAATTTTGAACAGGTTTAATAAATAGTTCAAAAGGAGAAAAATGAATTAACGAAAAGAGAAGAAAAATGACAAAATAGAAAAAGGCTTAGAACTTGGCCCAACTAGGACGCATCGCCCTGTCGGGCACCTGATGGCTGGCCCAAGGCCGCGAATTTGAAGAAAAATCATTGATTCAAAAATGTCCTTGTTTTTTAAATTAGTTAACAACTTCAAAAATGCCCTTTTTCAAAATTTGCTAACAAATTCAAAAAATGCTCAGAGAGTATCAAATAATGTCCGTACTTTCAAAATTTGTTTGGAATTTAAAAATATTCCTATTTTCATAATTTTCTACCCAAATAAAAAATGTTCAGCTAATGTTTTGCATTTTAGTTCGTATTTTTACGGTTTGTTTTTAAATTCCAAATTTGTTAGTGTTTAGAAAAATGTCCGCAGTTCACAAAGAATGAGAAAAAAAAGAAAAAGAAATATTGAGAAAAATATCAGTTTGCTACTGTAATCCAATCGATGAGGGATAGTTGTTGTAGTCTGTGTTTCCTCCTTAGACATTGAAGCTTATTAGCTCATGCGGCTAGCGACAAGCGGCAACAGCAGGAGTTACAGGTTTTGATCCCTTGCACTGCTATTTCTTTATGGTGATTTTTTAAAAGAAATCACAAAATGTTCGGAAGTAAATTTTTATGGTTTTCAAAATTTTCCTGAAACTTAAGAAATGTTCGCGTGTTCAAAAAATATTTGGTAATTTTAAATATTGTTCGTGCTTTTGCAAAACTGTTCAAAATTTTGATAAATGTTGGCATTACCAAATTTTCCTCTCAAAATTCAAAAACTTTCAAGATTTTCAAAATTTGTTTCTATAAAAAATTACACTTAAAATGAAATTTCTAAATTTGTTCGAGTTGTTCAGAAAATTGCGGATTTTAAAACATTGGTCGGTTTAAAAGATGTTCACAATTTTCAAGAAATATTCAAAAATAAAACTGTCCGGATTCTATTGTATTTAGTTCTTAAGAGTGTGCGCTCCATCTCTTCATCCGGGTTAGCCCGATTGGTAAGGTTCTCTCTTCCCTAGCTGGAAGTATGTAGCTCAAATCGCAGCATGAGCCGAGGCTTCATAGGCAAACGTACTGTATATCGTTCTGGGTGATCCACTGTACATACATATATATGAATTGTGAAAAGTCCATATTACCTTTTATACGCTTTGTTAGGGGTTGTACCAAAATCCAGGGACAAACACATTGAGTTTTTTATTTATTTGCTAACTTCAAATTGAACTTATGATGGCTATTAGACTTTGGACCAAGTTGAACCCAAAGCATAAGTCGATCCATCTCGCAAAAAAGAAAGTCGTAAATCATTTGCTTACACTTTTGAGGTTCATGTATGAAACTGTTCCCACGAAGCAAACACACTGTGGTTACTTATTTTTTTCTTTGAGAACTCTCACCGCAGTTACCTACTTATTATAACTGTCTCTCTGTTGCAAAAGAAAATTATAACTATCTTTATCAGATTTATGTGGAGTTGTGAGTTTGTTACGTATCAATCTCATCAACATGAGACATACGCATCGAAGTGTTGGGTCGGTGCTATTCCTTTTAAACAAGGCTCATTGTCATGAAGAAGATTTGGTACCCCAATAATTTGCATATATGTTGTGTTATTGCTTTTACTGGGCCATCTATTATTGATATTTTTAAAAAGGATAACCCTGGCTCTATCGAGCGATACATACAACCATTTTTTAATTATTATGTAGAGTACACAGAAGGCAAACTAAAGCCCGAACCGTTACAAGACATGAAATAAACACCTATGATAAGTCGACTTCCGCAACGCCCAAGAAGGAATAAACGCCTTGTGCCATCATCATCACATCGACCAGAGTGGCCCACAAGGATCTACACTAACCATTATACCAAGAGGGACACTTTCTCAGTAGTACAACTTTGAGCTGCTTGGGTGATACAACTGATTGCAGAATTCACCATTCCTTGGTTGTTTGAGATTTTTGCTCGAGTTGGAGACAGGAAGGTTGAAGGCCATGACGGCCCCAATGGCCGCCGGTGAGTAAGAGGAAGATGGTTCAAGTTGGGGATGGGGCCGACACCGGGAAGGTTGGACGATTTAGAGGATGAGCGAGACGGTAACAACGATGTGGTGGAGCCGCTGCTTGAAGAGCATGAGGTGGCGTGATCAGCGCCGTCGGCCGTGGGTGCCTAGGAACTACGGTAAAGAAAGTGAGGCGGTGGAAGCGGACGATTTACATGAGGACGATGTAGGGCTCCCAACTAAAATGGCCTCAATATAAAATCTCGAGGTACCAGATGCTTTAAAATGTCACCGATGTTCAATTTAATGTCCGAACTTGAAAATACATCAAACTGGTTCTAAAACTTGGCACAAGCGCAAATGATGCTAATCCCATCGGTAGATGTAAAATACGCTGACGTGGCATTGTACTTTCATTAGCATGCACATGTGGTATGCCAGCATGACGTGGGACCCACTAAACAGGGTGATGTGCATACCATATGTCAGTGTATTTTTGTTAGCATGCACATGTGGTATGCGAGCATGACGTAAGACCCGCTGAAAAGGGTGATTTGCATACCATATGTCTCTATGACCCATTGGTCCCACCTGTCAGCATAGAGTGGACCAGAAAAAAGGGGACTACTGTAAATATAACCAGCGTCCTCTCGCTAGCGATTGAACTGAGCTAGCCAATGCGACACTTATTTTACGTATTGGGCACGATGCAAAATCTTAAATGTATTGTAGTGGAACAAGCCTGTTTAGTTGAAATGGCACTGCAGTTAGTGCAGCCCATGTTGCACATGTTAGCTTTCTTTTATTTTCTTAGAATTCAATTATTTGAGCGTTCTAAATATCATACATATATACAACTAAAATAACTTATTTAGGAAAATGTTCTATTAATAAAAACAATATTTCCGATTTTGTTTGTATAGTTTAGAATAATACAAATATTTTCTAAAATTTAGTTCATAAATCTTATTTTAATTACACAAGCATTTGAATAATTAAATGCACATTTTTGATACATAAGTATATTTTTAATAATTTGTTTAACAGTTTAAAATATTCAAAATAGGATTTTTAATAAATATTAACTCCTGACAATATTGTAATTATAATAAAATTACGAATATATGATATGATTGGAAGTTATACACAAGTGAATATTAATAAATATGTTTCTTTTAATAATTTTGTATAATTTAAACATAAGCCAGGAGTGTATAATTATTTTCTCCTTTATAATTTTTTAAATGTGTTTATATTTATTTTTAATTTACTAAACAATTGAAAAATTTATTTACCAAACGCTTTAAATATAATCCATGTGTAAATAAATGAATATTTTTAAGATTACATGAATTTTCTAAGAATTATTGCATTTGTATGTATAATATTTATAAAGCATATGAATATTTGAAATGTATTTTATTACCTTGATTATAATGTACAAAACAATTTCAAATTTCTGAGTAAAACTAATATGTGCAAAATGGATGCACTGGCTGCTGCCCATTAAAAGCCACAAACGTGTCTCCTAACCTAATAAAAGGATCGTTATCCTGGCACACCCTATTTGGCACTGCAGGCGCCCGTTACAGGGCATTTTGCTAACGGCGCCTGCAGCACACACCTCTGCGCGATTTCGATGAACCTTGTTTAAATTTGATGAACATTTTTTATAATTGATTAACATTTTTTCAAATTTGATGAACATTTTTCAAAATCGCAGAACTTTTTATTAAAATTGATGAACCTTTCTCAATTTCAATGAACGTTTTTCATATTTGATTTTTTTTCTCTCAAAAATCTGTGAACATTTTTCGAATTTCATGAACTTTTTCTCAAAATGGATGAACTTTTTTCAAAATCATGATCTTTTCTCCAATTAATTCAAAAAAAATCAAATGGTACAATAGATGAATAAAATAGCAATAGAGGCTTGTTATTATGTGTTTGCCTCTGTTACCAACGAACAGTAGCAAGTAGCTTGTGTGGCGGTTGGCACTTGTACGACAACAAGATGTTTATGAGTCGAATCATGTAGAAATCAGTTTTATTTTCCATTTTTGTGGCAAGGTTTTGGCGTTCACTGGTTACCACGGTTTGTGGGCGGTTTATAAGGCGCTGCAGGCGCAGGAGCGTAAACGGCGCTTGCAGCGCCGTATAGAGCTCCCTCGCTATCTCAGTGATCTTTTGCTGGACTATTATTATGAACGCCAGATTCTCATATGGCTAAGGTCATCGGCGTCGGTGGTCGCACATATGTGCCCGAAGTTATCAAGGAATGCGGCTTCCGGTCCTCCCAACAACCAATTGATTCTTCTAGCAAGCTGTTAAGACAATGCCGAGCTGGTCCTTTAAGCGTGAGTGGGAGGTATTTGATGGCGTGTAGATCATCACCGCGGCCATGTGGATATGGAGGAGATAGTCCTCGATCCGGACCGCAGGATCTGTGGTACCATCGTATGATTCGATGTTACGGGTTTGAAGCCCTCGAGGATTTGATGATCCATTACTTCATCTGAAGCATAGTGGGTGTCTTGGCGCCTCGTATTGGGCTATATCACGGCGTAGCTCATATGAGCTTTGTCTCGTGTTCAGCCGGCGGTTGCGTATCCGGTGTGATGGTAATCATCCGAGTCGTTAGGCACCAGCGATCCGTGAATCGATCTTGTATGTTTTCCTTATCCTCCAATATATCTACCAAGTCCAGCGCGTTTTCCGTGCCTTGGTACTTTTTGGCGCGTCGGGTGCTGCTTGAATGGAGGCCATGAGGCTTCTGTCGCTGACCACGGGTGGCGATCTGCCATGTCGTCGCTGGTGACTTGGGTGCTTCCTCCTCGGCACGAGCAGCGGCCTGCGTTTGGGGTAGATTTTGGAGGCGTTCGAGTTCATACTCTTGGCTCCAAGGACTTGATCCATCTGTTAGCTAGTAGGTCTTGGTCCGCTCTAAGCTGTTGCTGCTTTTCTTGAGGCTGCTTGCCGTGGACATAAGCCTGCGTTTGAAAGCGCTCTGTTGGCGGGATCCTCGGGCACGACAAATTAAATGTAAATCGAGGATTGCCTCATCTTCAGAGGGCGCATAATTATTGTCCTCTACCTCTCTTTACGCCGCACTATCGTGCGGACTTTCTCCTCCTCTGCGTTGAGTCTGCTGGAGGGTCGTCTTCGACATTGTCCGGTATTATTGTCTCCGTGCGGAATCACCGTTTTGCTGTGGCGGGATTTAGGCGGCGCCGCTGGCGTCGGCGCTTGGGCTGTTTCTTGGAGGGTCATCCTCCGTTGTTCCATCGTCGTTCCCATCTTTTGGGATGTCCACCATGTATATGTCGTATGGCGGTGGCCTTCCGATGCCGTGGCGCTGGTTCTTAATCGTCTCCAGCATCGTCGTCCATACCGTCGATGTCTTGGTCGTGGTCGAGCATGTCGGTTAGTTCATCGATTGTGGCTACAAAGTGGGTGGTGGGTGGGCGTTGAATTTCTTCGTCGTCCGCATCCCAACCTTCGACCGTAGTCCGGCCAGGGCTCTCCGGATAAAGAGAGACTTTAGTGAGTTCAGGATGTCGCCAAAGGCGAGTCTGAAAGATGTCATGACGTGAACTCCATGACCGGCGTAATCGGATTCGATTGGCGGGCGTGGAGGTTGAGTCCGGCACCTTGGAGTCACGGTCTTCGCAAGGAGCAGGATGGTGTTCGGCTCAATCACCGTAGAGATTTCAGCCCAGCGGTGGTGTCCTCCCAACCATCCTCGATCAGCGAGATCGGATCCGAATCAATGGTCGGGCGGACACTAGTGCGGCCTCGGGACCTTGTTGGGCGAGTTAGGTCATGCCCATCGAGAGCGGTCTGGCGCGCTTGGCTGCGGCTCGAATCCGTCGAAGATCAAGTCTCCGCGGATGTTGGTCGTGTAGTTTAAACTTCCAAACCTGACCTGATGGCCAGGGGGTAGCTTTCGATCTGCTCCAGATGGCCAAGCGAATAGGCCCACAGTGCAAAGCCGCCGAATCTGAAGATCTGTCCGGGAGAAAAGTCTCACCCTGGACTGCGTCGTTTTGATGATCGAAGGAGCCATCGGGCCTATCGGTGGCGACACGGAGGAACTCTCAATGAAAGCACCAATGTCGATTGTCAAAACCGGGGATCTCGGTAGGGGTCTCGACTGTGCGTCTAGGCGGATGGTAACAGGAGACAAGGGACACGATGTTTTACCCAGGTTGGGCCCTCTCGATGGAGGTAATACCCTACTCTGCTTGATTAATATTGATGATATGGGTAGTACAAGTAGGTCTACCACGAGATCGGAGAGGCTAAACCCTAGAAGCTAGCCTA